>OY821771.1:62610400-63810400 GCA_963682175.1 Triglochin maritima
CTTGAGTCTTGATCACCTGTAGAGGTTAGCACAATACAATATATATGCAATGCATAGTGTGTGCTACTCTAATTAAGATTCGGTTGATTAAATCATCAAAACATAAGCTTAAGGCCAAAAAGCCAACACTAATGTCTCCTCCATACTTGGGCTGAAGAACGGAGGCTTTCCGGTAGATATGACCGCAAACACAACAACTATTCGTGGAGGTAAACTATTACAAAGGGATCACATGAAACGTCTGATTGCCGACGCGAAGAACAATACGGAGGACGTCGAGTTCATGCGGTTATTACTTTGTCTTCTTTTCTCCCATTTTCTTTTTTACGATGGTAGTCGTCGGACTAAGACTTGGTTCGTACTGGTCGTCGAATACTTGCAAGCCTTGACACTTACGATTGGACGGATGCTGTTTTCCGATTTCTTGTCGCTGGGTTGACCGAAGCATCCGTCCTTCTGAAGAAGAGAAAATCGGCAGGAAACATGCGCCCGAAGACTGGTCAGGTTACTGGGTGTGTTGCCATTTTGCAGGTGTGGCTTGGGGAACATTTGAAGATTACTACTGGGATTCCTCGTTCGATTCCCCTTGCAAATAGATGTGTTTCATGGATTGGTGGCGTCCGGTTTTCTAAAAAAACTGCGAAGCGTTGGAGTCACCCTCAACAAAATAGAACTTGGTCAGGTTGATCTCATAGAATTTGAGGAGATAACCCCGGGCATCAATGAACAACTGGATTGTAGTAATCAAATGGCAGAGATCGAAGGGGGTGATCCAGTACATCCTCCCTTTCCTGACCAGAGGATCGCTGTCGGTGAACATTTCTTCATAAAAGACCCTCTTCAAAGGAAGTAAATTTCCTGGAAATGAAATTACGCTGGGTCAAAGCAGAACAGGCAGTTAAGGAATTGCAGAAAGAATTGTGTGCGAAGAACTCCAACTATTTGTCTCTGGTGGACTCAGAACTGTCTGACAACCACTCTCGTTTGGTTGAATTGAATAATCAGATCGTTCAGCTTGATGGCCAATTGGCGAAGAAGACTACCATTTTGGTTGAGAAGATCAAACAACTAGAAGATACGGATTCCCAACTAGCAGAAAGGAATGTCCAATTTACCGTGAAGGAGGTTCAGTTGGCTGAGTTAACTGCAAAATTGGATGAACAGAACCAACAAATAAACATTACGGACTCCCTACTAGTAGAGAAGAATGTCGAGCTTGTACTTCGGGATGCCCAGCTGGTTGAGAAAAAGGTACAACTTTCAGAGTTAGATGAACTTCTTAGTGAGAAAAACAAAGAACTATGTCAGCTCAATAATGTTTTAGCTCAGAAAAATAAAGAAATGGTTCAAGCTCGTACACCTATTGATATACGAGATGAGTCCATTATGGATTCCCAGCTTGTTCTTCAACACGGCCAGTTGGGTGAGAAAGAGGTGCAAATGTCAGAGTCAAATGAACCTTTTACTGAGAAAAACGCACAACTATGTCAGCTGAATAAAGATTTAGCTCAGAAAAATAAAGAAATGGTTCAAGCTCCTACACCTTTTAATCTACCGAATGCTTCCATTACACCTACAGGCCCGAGGGCAGAAAGAAGAAAAATAAGAAGTATACGAAAGAAGGGTACGGAGGAGCCGGTATTACAAAAGAGGAAGGCTAAAAATGATGAAGAATATTTTATTCAGAAAAGGCTCAAGTATACGGGCCTCCTTTCCTCTGTTCCTTCAACTCCAACTGAACTTCGGTCACTACCAATTGTGAATGCGGGTAGAGATGTAGACCTCAAAGCCTTGTCTGGGTTGTCAGACGATGAAAGGAATGCCATTTTGCATTTGGCATGTAGCACTGTGGACCCCAAGCGAATTATATGGTCAAATGATATTGCACAGGTTAACATTCAAGATTTCAAGGATCTGATTAGAAAAGGTTCAGATTTCTCGTACGACGTGAGTATTTTACATCTTCTGTTGTTTCTTTCCAATAACTTTTCGTCACAGGTATCATAATTTTTAATTTTACAGCTAATGGAAGCACTGCTCTGTGTGTTGGAGGATCGGCAACGAAAAAGCTTGGCCTCTACCAATTATAATGTTATTGTCATTCTATCGACGACTACCTCAGGAATTGCTATTCAGTGCGAAGGTCTATACGAAGAAATCATTAAGGGGAAATTATTGGCTTGGGACCCCAACCACTAAGTCATCGCACAACCACTTGTGGTCTCAGGGCACTGGACCTTGCTTTCTGTGTGCGCGGCAACGCAAACAATCACACATTACAACAGCTTAGCTCATCTTCTTGACAAAGATGAAGATCCATCTGAAATAGTCGGGTCTTCTGAGGAATTGGCTCTAAGTATGACAAAGTTCTGGAGGCAGCGTTTTGGTGTAGAATGGAAGCTGAACTTTGAAAGGAAATCCCAACGGCAGGGTAAAGGAACGAATGATTGTGGGTATTTGTAGCCCACTGGGTACGATGCTTGATGGGAGAGACAGTTCCAACTCTTGAAGAGGACGTCAAATATTTGCACTCAGTTAGGGGAGAATAAGCATTGTACTTTATTTCAGATTCAAGATTTAGAAATCCCTAACACTCAGTAGATTTGTTAGGTACTGACTGTTTTGTAAAGTTGTTCGATATTAACCATATATGTAGAGGGGGAACACTATTCACAGAATACATACTTTTTTTTTAAAATCTCCACTTGTCCCTTATGCTTCATTGTTAATACATGTATTTTGTAACTCTTGTCTCGATCTTAAATGTCCATGTGTTATTTCTGGTTTAACCATGAAGTCCTTTCCAGACTAACGCTGGATCACTCTGGATAGATTACATATTTCCAAGAGTGTACCCAAGCCAAAAAACAAACCCTCCATTTATTTCATTTGTACTTGAATTGATTTTATTAGTGTACTTTGGAGATGGAGTATACTCTTCAGTGGTTAAGCATCATGTTAACGTACAAGGTTGGGCTAAGCAATTGAAAATAGTGACAAATCAGTTTTTCCTCGTTATCTTAATGACGTTCGTACATAGGTGGTTGTTGATACTTGATAGGATGGAAAATTGGAAACCTCTGATCAATCACGCCCTTGGTAATTCCTTTTAATATTATTTGTCGTCGGTAGGTTTGTTGTTATTGAAGTATTGGTCGAGTGATGGGGTTTGTTGTAAACATAACAGTGATTAAACATCATGTTAACGTACAAGGATGGGTTAATCAATTGAAAATAGTGACAAATCAGTTTTTCCTCATATATCTTAATGACGTTCCTACATAATTTGAATATCCGGCGGTAGTTGATAAATGAATTCTGTGGTTAAAAATAAAACAACTAAAAAAAGAAATCAAAAAATCAATTTTCTTTTATCCAAGATTATATTATTTGTGTAAGTCAGTGGAATTCACTGGAAAATAAAAGATATGAATTCATTAACTATCATTTATGGAAAAGTGATATTATTTGTAAATATTGTATATATAAATGTATAAATTTATTGTGAAGAGTATGTTATAAGTTAAATTTTAAATAGATATTGCACATTTAAGTTTAATTTAACTAAAAAATGTGATCTGTGAATTATATATTATATACATATACCTTGTTGAAAAACATATTAATTAATAAGATTGTTGTGGTAATGCACTTTTAGACAATACACTAGATTAAAATTTGAATAATATTTCTTTTAACAAGACAATATGAAGTTCAAGATGTATTCTTATTGTTTGTTTTTATTATTTAGTTTTATTGTATAATTGTTTAAGATATTGTCATGATTTTTTAAAAATATTCATATTGTTTAATTTTTAAATATTTTATTTTCCAAGATGGACACAAACAACATGAAAAGTTCTAGTCAAATGAAAATTGTTTTCATTTCTATTTGTGTTTTCAGGTGCACAAACACCCCCTTAATATTATTTGTTGCCGAGTAGGTTTGTTGTTATTGAAAGCATTGGTCGAGTGATTGGGGTCTGTTGTGAACATAACTATCATAATCTCCGTGGCGTGGACGTAGCTCGTAAGCAGTTGTTATATAAAAAAATTTGGTGCAGTTGTATGTATACGAATACGATGACTAAAAACAATTTCGTCGGATGCTATTTTTTTGTCCAGGTTTAGGAATAGACGTCGGTTGTTTGTACTAGCCGACGTTTATTCCTCTGAAGAAAAGAATAGACGTCGCCTTTAGTATGAATCCGACGTATATGCTTTAGGAATGAACGTCGTCTTTTATTGAACCGACGTATATGCTTTAGGAATAGACGTCGTCGCTTATTGAACCGACGTCTATACCTAACGAATAGACGTCGGTCTATATAACGACTGATGTCTATATGTTAAAGAATAGACGTCGTCTTGTATATACAGCCGACGTATATTCTTTAGGTATAGACGTCGGTCTATATGAAGACCGACGTCTATGTATAGACGACGCAAACATAGACGTCGGATCTGGGAGTGCTTATATCCGACGTATATAGCTCCGTACCGCCGACGTATATTCCATTTTCTGTAGTAGTGAACGTACGCAGGGGTAATTTAGAAAGGAAACGTTGCAGGTCCATGTACGTTGTTATTCTTCTAAATGTATTTTATATTTTAAATTGAATCTCAACATGCATGTGATTATAATGTTGAGATTTGATCTGGTACATACTAGTTCAAGAATCAAAGACATAAATCTACCAACTGAACTAATATGGATTTTACCTAGGTACGCAACAATGTAACAATTAATTTATTTCATTCTTTGGTTGAAACTTCTTATATAGCTATATAATAGTTATTTGTTTATTGTAGATTAATCAAAAGTCCAAAGTCCAAACTCACCTAACCGAATACAAGAATACGTCATGTGGGGCACAAATGTCCGTCCATGATCCATCAACATTCCACAGAGTTAGGGGACATTTCTCCCTCTATATATATAGCTCCTCAACACCAAGTCTTTCACAACAAGCATAGATATCAACTCAAGGAGTCTAATATTCTTAAGTTTGTTATTACTTCTGTTCAAAAATGTCGAATTTGAGCATTGATGATGTGGTGAAATCACAGAGAGCTGAGGGTCCAGCCAATGTACTGGCCATTGGCACAGCAACTCCTCCAAACATCTTCCACCAACACTCCTACCCCGATTTCTACTTTGGCGTCACCAATAGCGATGACTTGGTGGATCTCAAAGCGAAATTCCAACGCATATGTAACGTTCTCATTCACTTTTCTACTAGCTGTTAACTTAAGACTTGTACACATAAAATTGACTTGTTTGACACGTCTTAAAAGTATACAAATATTTAGTTAAGATGCAGTGGGTTACGTCTAGTAATGATACTAAACGGTTTAAGTAATCTCTCTCACTTACAACAATTTTGGATTATTTGATAGTCCAGTGACATTGTCGATCGATCTTGCAGACCCATGGCTCCATCCTTGGACGTTAGACAAGAGCTATTGGAGAAAGAGCTTCCTAAACTTGGTGCCGAAGCGGCTTCCAAGGCCATAGAGGAATGGGGACAGCCATTGTCGTCCATCACCCATCTTGTTTTGTGCACCTCCACTAGCATGAGGATTCCTGGTTATGACCTGTTGGTCGCGAAGTTGCTCGGACTAAGTGCATCCGTTGACCGGGTTATGTTGTCCCAACAGGTCTGCTCTGGAGGAGGCACTGCCGTCCGTGTTGCCAAGGACATCGCTGAGAACAACAAGGGGGCTCGTGTGCTCGCTGTCTGTGTTGACTCCTCAAGTACGTCTCTTTCATTGCCTATATATGCTAACTAATGTTAGTTGTTACACCCTTAGGGCTGCGTAATTAATCTTTAGCTAGTCTGTCTATTGCTATGTCAAACAATCAGCTTACTTTGGTGTTTTGAGTGACATTGCTTTGATCTCATTTTACGGAAAATAAAGAATCAAGTCCTGTGAAGACGTAGTTATATCCGTAATTTTAGAAGTTTACCACATAAACAAAGTTTTATCTTCAAAATTAAGGGTACGTATAGGTTCGTAATTAACTAAAACTACGACAATATATATCTTATGATATTACATCTATTATTTCTAATTTAACCAAAATTTGAAAATGTTGAGTCCACCAACTTTCAAAATATTTTAACGTTAATGTTGATCTTAAGTACGTATATGCTAGTTAGGAGTTGTAATCCGGGAGGTTTGGTGAGCCCGGTCGGTGATTGGGCTGCACTAGAAGTGGTTGGAGGCCATCCCAATTCCCAACCCTCTCTCAAGTGTTAAATTGGTGTTGTTTATTTATGGCAGGTGGTATGTTTTTCCACGGACCAAGCGAGTCCAACGTGCCCCATCTAGTTGGGGCCGCCATCTTCGGTGATGGCGCCTCCGCCATGGTCATCGGTTCCGACCCCTTGGCCGGAATTGAGACGCCCATCTTCCAAATAATCTCCGCCATCCAATCTACAATACCAAACAGCGACACATGCATCCGCGGCAACTACCGGGAAGCCGGCATGGTGGGAAGCCTCGACAGACAAGTTCCCAATGTCATAAGCAAAAATATCGAGGAAGTCATCAACAGATCGTTCCAACAAGACTCTGGCATTGTGGATTGGAACTCCATGTTTTGGGCCGTGCACCCGGGCGGGGCTGCGATACTCGACAAGATGGAGGCTGGTCTGGGACTGAGTCCAGATAAGTTGAGGGCCACTAGGCATGTGTTAAGGGAGTACGGGAACATGTTAAGTGGAAGTGTTTGGTTTTTGTTGGATGAAATAAGGCGTTGGTCAGGTGAAGAAGGGATGGCGACTACCGGAGAAGGAATGAACTTCGGTGTTCTGTTGGGGTTTGGTCCCGGGATTACGGTGGAAACGGTCGTGTTGCGCAGCTTTCTCTTTTAATGATTTATGGTCTCAGGTGGTATATCTTTAATCTGGTGTTAATTACCTGCATAAGATGTATAGAATCCCAACATTGTGACGTAAATGTTGAGATTCAAAGAAGAAGAAGAAAAGAAGTTTTAAAAAAAGTTGTGATCATCCAAGTTTGCAAATGGTTGGAAATACCATATTGTAAGTTGTAATGGTTGTAAGTTGTGTGTTTGTTCCGTATGTGTTTTTCTTTGCCTTGAAAATAAAAGTACATTTGAGTTGTTGTATCTCTTATTGTACTACAAAATTTGGTTGGTCCACCTAAGCACTTATGTAAATGATTGATCATGCTAAAGCCTACACCATTGATGTAATAACCTTAATCTAAACACCCTAATTAAACTAAACTAAACATAATTAACTTTGCTACAGTAAAGAGTGAGGTGGAGATGAGGATAAGATTTGGTTTTTACTATAAATAGAGGTGTTAGGTTTTATCTGAAACATTTTCTTCTTCCTCAAGTTAATCAGAGAGAGAGAGGCGAGTTTGGAAGAGAAGAAGAGGGAGAGAAGGAGAAGGAGAAGAAGAAGAAGTGAAGGAGAAGAAGTTGGGTTAAGCTTGCCAAAGCTTGGGAAGCTTCCACGAACTTCAAAAAGGTATGTCAAGTCTTCATTATAACTCACTTAAGCTTTGTGGGTGTTGGGGATCGACGTTGGTGTCGAATTCCCCGTCGGATTTCAACCTATTCAGAGGTTGAAGACGACAATCGGTCGACCGGTGTCTGTGGGCAGTCGACCGATTCTATTATTATATTGTTTTGCACCCGCAAACGGTCAAACGATGTCTGTGGACGGTCGACCGTTATGCCAGGTTTGTGTGGGAAAAAGGGTTTAATGTTGTTATCGGTCGAACGGGTCCAGTTAGTCGGTCGACCGAAACAATGAGAATGGGTCGGTTGGGGGTTTTGACTTATTAAACGGTCGAACGCCCTTAACCTGGTTCGACCGATCTATTCGATGCTAAGTCGGTTGGGAGCTTTGACCATTTAAACGGTCGACCGCTCTTTAACTTTCGGTCGACCGACTTAGCATTTTAATTAAGCAGTAGAGTGCCTGTGATGTTTCGGTCGAACTGTATTTCAGTTCCGGTCGACCGAATATCACTTAGGCAAAATGCTGAGATCCCTGTTATCGGTTGAACGGACCCTTGGTTCGACCGGTCGGATATATATATATTAAAATATTGTATAGCATAGATCATCCAAACTGTCGACCGCTAGATGACTTTTGTTAGACCGATTGGTCGGTAACTCGGTTGGCGTGGTTCGACCGATAGACTTGTTTGTACAGTACCGAGTACTGTGCGGAAGACCGGTTGACCGGTGTGCTTTTAACGGTCGACCGATCTGCCGCAGGTTGGTGGATTTATCCACACGCGAGCCGTCGAGTATAGGTCGACTACCGGCTCCGAGGCGACGGTCGATTACCGGCCTTGAGAGCGACGGATTTCACCTTCGACGAAGGCGTATTATTGTTGGGCCTCTCATTTCGAGCGGGGTGTGAGAGATGATTGCCATAAACCTTGGGATGTTTGCTGGGGTTTGTCGGTAGGCCGAGGATGTTCCGGCAGGGTGCACGTCTGGCGGCTCTTGGGGGAGCAGCGGCTGTCGACTGGCCCGAGTTGTACATTCGGCGGGCTGACTCGCCCCTGGGGTGGTGGCGTAGTGCTAGGGTTCCTTTCTGCGGCTCTTGGGGAGCAGTGGTGCCGACTGACCCTTGTGAGGCAGCGGTGGACTGACTTGACCCTTGTGGTGGCAGGAGTGATTCAGTACCGTGGAGGCGGAGATGGGTATTATTGTGGACCCGAGGTGGATGATCATGTGCATTGCATTGTATTGTCTTTAATTCCATTTTGTATTTTAGGAGGTTTGGCATACGGGGTTCCTGCAGGGAACTCAGGCATGTTTCAATTGTTTGCATTTCAGGTAGCGAGCAGCATTAGAGTCGAGGTGGTGACCGATGAGGGTGCCCCCGGGATCTGATCCTGTCTTCTCTTATTTCCTTTTTGTTGAGGTAGTGATTACCCAGTTGAATTTATTTCGGTTGTAATCACAGTTGACTCAGATGTATTTTGACTTCCACGTGGATCTATATCTTATATATATATATATATATATATTTCATTTTGCTGTCTCGTGACGTGCCCGGTATTGACCGTTGACGGTCTTTTATATTGTTAAATTTTCCGCTGTTTTCGGGGACGTTACAATTTGATATCAGAGCATTGATCCCGACGTACTTGTCCAAAGAAACCACCTTTGATTTAGGAATTAGGTCTTAGAGGATCATGCATGCATAATTTATATTGATGATTGTCTTGTTTCCTTTGGCAGATGCCTCCTAGACGGGGGAAGGCCGTCGCTCATACTCGCGGTGAGAGTGATACTGCGAGGGATGAGGCTTGGGAGGAGGAGTGTCGGACGTTGTTCGATACGGTCGGACGTCTGACGGAGATGCTACAGTAGCAGACAACACAGACTGGGTAGACGGGGACTGGTGCTATACATGACCGGTTTATGCGCCAGCATCCGCCTACCTTTCCGGGGTAGTACGATGCAGAGGCCGCGGAGGAGTGGATCTTCACGATGCAGAAGATCTTCAGTGCTATTGGTTGTCCTCCCGAGGCGAAGGTGGGTCTGGCCACATATGTTTTGGGCGGTGCTGCGTCCAACTGGTGGAGGTCCACATCTGCAGTAGTGTTTGCGGATAGAGATGATATAGCCTTGGAGGAGTTCGTTGGTGAGATCAACGAGCAGTATTTTCCGTAGCATGTGCAGGATGCGAAGAGGGAGGAGTTTCTGAGTCTTCAGCAGGGAGACATGACCTTGGCAGGCTACATCGGGAAGTTCAACGCCCTTGAGCGTTACTGTCCCGAGATGTATATCACGCAGGAGTAGAGGGTTGGGAAGTTTGTCCGGGGGCTCCGGAAGCAGTTGAGGACGAAGGTGCTGACACATATGCCGAGCACGTTAGCTGATGCAGTGAAGAGTGCTATTGTACTCGATCGTGATTACCGGGAGAACTACCAGGAGGAGAGGAGGCCTTCAGGTAGATTCTCTGGGCGGCCAGGAGGTCAGACTGGGGGAAATCCGGGCAAGAGGCCCCGGTTCTAGGGAGCAGGAGCTGCAACACCACGACCTGAGCCTTGTGGTAGTTTTGGCAGGTTTCACCCTCGGCAGTGTTTCACCACCGGAGCCTGTCATGGGTGTGGCCAACTGGGTCACTTTATTAAGAGATGTCCGAGCCGAGGAGCTGGGCCGAGCAGACCACCGGGACTACCAGCGCCAGGCCGAGGTGGGGGCGGAGGTAGACCACCTTTTGGACCACAGCAGGGACAGCGCACTGGCAGAGTTTCAGGCAGAGGAGGTTAGGGATGGAGGCGCTGTCGTGGAAGGTACGCTTTTTGTTGCTGGTTCAGTAGCTAGGGTGCTCTTTGATTGTGGCGCGACACACTCGTTCATCTCAGAGCGATTTGCGGAAGTGTTGGGCTGTACCCTTGCGATGTTGACTGCCACCTTGGAAGTCAGCACACCCCTGGGTCTGGTGGGCACTGTGGGGAGATTTGTCCCCGGCGCCACAGTTGTTTCGGGAGATCAGGAGTTTCCGGCTGACCTGGTCTTGCTACCGATGGAGGACTTTGATGTCATACTTGGGATGGATTGGCTGTCCCAATATGATGTTCGAGTCTTGTGCCGTGAGAAGAAGATTTTGATCCCGAGGAAAGGTTTGCCTGATATTCTGATCAAAGGGGTCAGAAGCAGAGGAGGTCGCATTATTGTATCTGCTGTGAGGGCTCAGAGGCTGTTACAGCAGGGATGTGCAGCATTTTTAGCAACACTTGTGGTTGCGGAGGTAGAGTCTCAGAGGTTAGAGGACATGGAGGTGGTGCAGGAGTTCGCGGATGTTTTTCCAGTGGAGATTCCAGGTTTACCACCACACCGGGAGTTGGAGTTCGGCATTGAGTTGGTAGCTGGCACTACACCGCAGTCGAAGGCTCCATACCGGATGACACATGCTGAGTTGACAGAGTTGAAGAAGCAGTTGCAGGAGTTGATGGACTCTGGATTTATTAGACCGAGTGTTTCGCCTTGGGGTGCACCGGTTTTGTTTGTGAAGAAGAAGGACGGATCCTTGAGGATGTGCATAGACTACAGGATGCTGAACCAGGTGACGGTGAAGAATAGGTATTCCTTACCTAGGATCGAGGACCTTTTCGACCAGCTGCAGTCAGCGAAGGTTTTCTCAAAGATTGACCTGCGTTTAGGATATCACCAGTTGAGGATCCGAGATGAGGACATCCAGAAGACAGCTTTCAGGATGAGATATGGACACTACAAGTTCTTGGTGATGCCATTTGGATTGACGAATGCTCCGGCAACGTTCATGGATCTGATGAACCGGACATTCAGGCAGTATATTGATAGATTTGTGATTGTCTTTGTGGATGACATTTTGATCTATTCACCATATGTGGAGCAGCATAGAGAGCATATGAGGATTGTACTCAGCATCTTGAGAGCCCAGCAGTTATATGCTAAGTTCTCAAAGTGCGAGTTTTGGTTGGACAGAGTGGCATTCCTCGGACACATTGTATCGGCGGAGGGGATATCAGTAGATCCGGCGAAGGTAGAGGCAATGACACAGTGGAGGACCCCTACGAGCGTGACAGAGATTAGGAGCTTTGTTGGACTGGCGGGTTATTACCGTCGCTTCATCAAAGACTTCTCGAGATTGGCAGCACCACTGACGGCTTTGACGCAGAAGGGAGTCACTTTTGTATGGTCATAGAAGTGCGTGGACAGCTTTCAGGAGCTGAAGAGACTGTTGACCACGACACCAATTTTGTCTTTGCCGAGTGGCACAGGTGGATTTGTGATTTATAATGACGTTTTAGGTATTGGCTTGGGATGTGTACTTATGCAGCATGGGAGGGTGATCGCGTACGCATCCAGACAGCTGAAGGTCCATGAGAGGAATTACCCGACTCATGATTTGGAGGTAGCAGCAGTGGTTCATGCACTGAAGACCTGGAGACACTACCTGTATGGCGAGCAATTTGAGGTGTTTACAGATCATCAGAGTCTGAAGTACTTGTTCTCGCAGAAGGAGCTGAACATGAGACAGCACAGATGACTTGAGTTCATTAAGGACTACGACTTCACTATCTCTTACCATCTGGGGAAGGCAAACACGGTAGCAGACGCTTTGAGTTGGAAGGTGGAGGTATAGTAGCTGGCCTATGCATTCAGGAGTGGCGACTGCTGGAGTCTTTAGCAGAGTGGAGACCATTTGCAGATAACGCTGAGGGTGCAGTGATTGCAGGATTGAGAGTAGAGCCTCAGACAGTATCGACAGTGATTCATGCTCAGACTATAGATGAGGAGTTGAGCAGTTTGTTACAGTTAGCTGCTAGAGATGGGTCAGACTTCAGAGTTTGAGTTGATGGAGGTCTGAGATTCAGAGACCGTATCTGGGTGCCGAAGACAGAGGATCTGAGACATGATATCATGGAGGAGGCACACAGATCGAGATATTCCATTCATCCAGGAAGCACCAAGATGTACAAAGATCTGCAGCGGAACTTCTGGTGGCGAGGGATGAAGAAGGACGTTGCAGACTTTGTGTCGAGGTGTTTGGTCTGTCAGCAGGTGAAGATCGAGCACCAGAGACCAGCAGGGCAGATGCAGAGGATTGAGTTGCCCGAGTGGAAGTGGGAGCACATGACGATGAATTTTGTTACGGGGCTACCGAAGACACGGAGACTTCACGATGTGATTTGGGTTATAGTCGATCGACTGACCAAGTCGGCGCATTTTTAGCTATTAAGACCACTCTTGCTCTGGATGGTCTAGCTAAGTTATTTTTATCGAGGAGATTGTCAGACTTCAAGGTGTACCAGTCAGTATCATTTCAGATAGAGATCCCAGATTCACTACGTGATTTTGGGAGTCTACACAGAGCACTGAGGACACGTCAGAAGTTTAGCACAACTTTCCACCCACAGACAGATGGCCGGTCAGAGCAGACGATACAGACATTGGAGGACATGCTGAGAGTGTGCACACTTGACTGGGTTGGGCATTGGGATGAGCACTTACCACTGATAGAGATCGCCTACAACAACAGCTACCACTCGAGTATTGGGATGGCACCATATGAGGCATTATACGGGAGGCCGTGTAGATCGCCGGTATGCTGGAGTGATGTGGGCGAGAGACAGCTAGTTGGACCTGATATTATACAGTTATATTCAGAGAAAGTCGACGTGATCAGGAGATGACTAGCTACAGCACAGAGCAGGCGGAAGAGTTATGCTGATACGCGGAGGCGTGAGCTAACTTTTGATGCAGGAGATCATGTCTTCCTGAAGATCTCACCTTCCAGAGGGGTGATGAGATTCGGGAAGAAGGGAAAGATGAGTCCGAGGTATGTCGGACCTTTTGAGATATTGGATCGAGTCGGGGAGGTGGCATATAGGATTGCATTACCGCCACAGTTCGCAGGACTTCACAACGTCTTCCATGTTTCTATGTTGAGGAAGTACGTGGCCGATCCAGCTCATGTGATTGAGATAGCAGTACCTGAGATCCAGCAGGATTTGTCGTTAGACGAGAGACCAGTTGAGATTGTGGATCAGATGGTACATCAGCTCAGGAGGAGAGCGATTCCGATGGTGAAGGTCAGGTGACAGCATCATAGTATCAGAGAGGCTACCTGGGAGATCGAGGAGGACGTCAGGAAGCAGTATCCAGAGTTATTCCGGTAAGTCAGTTATTTCGAATTTCGCGGACGAAATTCCTTAAAGGAGGGTAGATTGTAATAACCTTAATCTAAACACCCTAATTAAACTAAACTAAACCTAATTAACCTTAATTAAGCTTGCTACAGTAAAGAGTGAGGTGGAGATGAGGATAAGATTTGGTTTTTACTATAAATAGAGGTGTTAGGTTTTATTTGAAACGTTTTCTTCTTCCTCAAGTTAATCAGAGAGAGAGAGGCGAGTTTGGAAGAGAAGAAGATGGAGAGAAGGAGAAGGAGAAGAAGTGAAGGAGAAGAAGTTGGGTTGAGCTTGCCAAAGCTTGGGAAGCTTCCACGAACTTCAAAAAGGTATGCCAAGTCTTCATTATAACTCACTTAAGCTTTGTGGGTGTTGGGGATCGACGTTGGTGTCGAATTCCCCGTCGGATTTCAACCTATTCAGAGGTTGAAGACGATAATCGGTCGACCGGTGCCTGTGGGCAGTTGACCGATTCTATTATTATATTGTTTTGCACCCGCAAACGGTCGAACGATGTCTGAGGACGGTCGACTGTTATGCCAGATTTGTGCGGGAAAAAGTGTTTAATGCTGTTATCGGTCGAATGGGTCCACTTAGCCGGTCGACCAAAACAATGAGAATGGGTCGGTTGGGGGTTTTGACTTATTAAACGGTCGAACGCCCTTAACCTGGTTCGACCGATCTATTCGATGATAAGTCGGTTGGGAGCTTTGACCATTTAAACGGTCGACCGTTCTTTAACTTTCGGTCGACCGACGGAGCATTTTAATTAAGCAGTAGAGTGCCTGTGATGTTTCGGTCGAACTGTATTTCAGTTCCGGTCGACCGAATATCACTTAGGCAAAATGCTGAGATCCTTGTTATCGGTTGAACGGACCCTTGGTTCGACCGGTCGGATATATATATATATATATATATATATATATATATATATATATATTAAAATATTGTATAGCGTAGACCATCCAAACGGTCGACCGCTAGATGACTTTTGTTCGACCGATTGGTCGGTAATTCGGTTGGCGTGGTTCGACCGATAGACTTGTTTGTACAGTACCGAGTAGGGGTGCACACGGGTCGGGTCGAACCCGAAAACCGACCCGAACCCGACTGGTCGGGTCGGGTCGGGTCGGGTTGAGAAGCAACTCGGGTCGGGTCGGGTTGAAAAAATAGGAAACCCGAAATTTCGGGTTGGGTTCGGGTTGTAGGGGTCGGGTTGACCCAACCCGACCCGAAACCGAATATATATAAAGCTGAAATTTTCAGCCCAACCCAGTGACCCACTCAACACCCGCCCCGCCGACCACACCCCTTCTCCCTCTCTCCAGTCTCAACCCAACCCTAACCCTAGATCGACGCGCTGGCCGGCGATTCTCGTCTCTCACTTCCTCTTCCGGCGCGAGATCCAGGTGATGTGCTTCGCGCTCGGTCTGTTCGTCTCGCAAATCCTCAACGACCTCGTCAAGATCTCCGCCCCGACACCTGCGCTGCGCTCGAGGCTTGCGACGAAACCGTCCTCCAGGTAACCGATCACTCCATCATCCCACCCCTGTTCCGCCCTAGGGTTTCGTTTCCTACGAATATCCAGAGTTTCTGATTTATTTCGTTTACGATTTTGAAAAATTAACAATCAATATTTGCCATGTAATTTTGCCATGGAGTTTTCTGATTTTCCTTCTTCTTCTTTAATTCTTCAAGTAATTTCGCCATGTTCAATAAAATGTCAGAATGATTTGAAATTAGTCATAATCTTAGTTGCTTATATTCAGATTCTGTGGTGGAGAAATCTGAACAAATAGGAGGATGGACTGGAGATAAAATGTTGTTTTAATGCATGTATGTGAAGATTGTTGTTAGATTCCAGATGTTTTAATGCATGTATTCGAAATTTTTTCTCTTCGCATGTATTCGAATATTTTCTTTCTTTCTCATGGTTAACAGTGATATTAACAGTGATATTAACAATTTCGGGTCTAACCCGACCCAACCCGAAAATTTCGGGTCGGGTTGGGTTCAACCCGAATGGGTTCGGGTTCGGGTTCGGGTTGGGTATTTGCCTAACCCGAAAATTTCGGGTTGGGTTGGGTTACAGCCCAAACCCGACCCAACCCGACCCGTGTGCACCCCTAGTACCGAGTACTGTGCGGAAGACCGGTCGACCGGTGTGCTTTTAGCGGTCGACCGATCTGCCGCAGGTTGGTGGATTTATCCACACGCGAGCCGTCGAGTATAGGTCGACTACCGGCTCCGAGGCGACGATCGATTACCGGCCTTGAGAGCGACAGATTTCACCTTCGACGAGGGCGTATTATTGTTGGTCCTCTCATATCGAGCGGGGTGTGAGAGATGATTGCCGTAAACCTTGAGCTGTTTGCTAGGGTTTGTCGGTAGGCCGAGGATGTTCTGGGGAGCAGTGGTGCCGACTGACCCTTGTGAGGCAGCGGTGGACTGACTTGACCCTTGTGGTGGCAGGAGTGGTTCAGTACCGCGGAGGCGGAGATGGGTATTATTGTGGACCCGAGGTGGATGATCATGTGCATTGCATTATATTGTCTTTAATTCCATTTTGTATTTTAGGAGGTTTGGCAAACGGGGTTCCTGCAGGGAACTCAGTCATGTTTCAATTGTTAGCATTTCAGGTAGCGAGCAGCATTAGAGTCGAGGTGGTGACCGAGGAGGGTGCCCCCGGGATCTGATCCTGTCTTCTCTTATTTCCTTTTTGTTGAGGTAGTGATTACCCAGTTGTATTTATTTCGGTTGTAATCACAGTTGACTCAGATGTATTTTGACTTACACGTGGATCTATATCTTATATATATATATATATATTTCATTTTGCTGTCTCGTGACGTGCCTGGTATTGACCGTTGACGGTCTTTTATATTGTTTAAATTTTCCGCTGTTTTTGGGGACGTTACAATTGATGTATGATGGAATCTAGTTCTAGGTGCCTAATCCAGCGGATATGCCCGACAACCATGTAATTGTAATCAAATCTGGGTATAAATACAAATTCTTAACAGAACGAGGATGGTTCTAAGCTTCGTCATCCCGTCTTAACCATTGTTTTCATTATATCAGTGTGGGATGTTTCTTCTCAAGATCTTGCGAAGGCGACTCCAAACTCTCATGTTCCGCTGGAGCGAGGAGTTTCCTCTAGATTCGACCGCTACTTCAAGGTATCCTTGCCAAATCTCTTTGAATGTGGCAAACTTTGTTTCGATTAAGCTTTAGTGCAGTTTTTAACCATGCCGAATCCGTATTGATATCACTGAAAAAACGATATTTTTCTTTCTCTTCACTTTTTGAACTTGATATCCATATTTGTATCCGTATTTGAGAATATTGAAAAACAAATATTCGTATCTGTTGTATCTTCAAAAGGTCGGATACGAATACGGAACGGGTGAACCATATCTATTTACATTTCAATTTACTACCTCAACAAAACCTAACTACTTAGGTAAAGAGTAGTAGTTCAAATTTTTTAGGCTATTTTAATAATTTGGGAAAATAAAATTTAAATAGACAAATAGAAAACAATGATAATCTCCATCTTAATGTTATCTCCGAAATCTACTTTTTGGATATTTTGAGGGAAATCCGATTTTTTACGAAAATCTCCATCTTAATGTTTTTGCCAAACCGGCCCTAACTTTCAAAATGTTGCTCATAAAAAGCGCATAAATGCAAGATGTTTCTATAATCAATAGACACATTTTATGCATTGGAATATGTTAGGTTAACCCGTCATCTCGTGTGGGATTTCTGCATCGGCTGATTCCTTCCACTGCAAATCCATATACGTTTAGCATTGAAATAAAAAAACATCATGTGTTATTTATGTTGTAGAGACGTTTATTTCATATTTTCTTGAACTTTTATTTGGACTCGAAGCAGTAAACAGAAAATTATAGTACAAAATCTTCACAGGCTCACAATTAGGGTTGTAAATGGGCGGGTAAAACCCGCCTCGACCCGCCAACCCCTCCCGCCTAAGTCGGGTAGCGGGGTAAAAAACTCAACCCGCCACCCGCCTACCTTAATACCTTCTCTGATCCATAATTTACTAATAGTGTTATAAAGTTGAGGTTTTATTTATAATTTTATGGTGTTCATCACATTGGTAATGTTTTTAAGGTGTTAATGTGTCGTGTTTTAAATTTATAGTGTTATGCAGAAAGAAAGAAAGACATATAAAAACTCATTTATCCATCTACCCACCCCGCATAACCTGTTTACCCGACCCGCCCCACTCGTGTAACCTGTTTACCCGATCTTAGGCAGGTCGGGTAGTGGTTTAAAAAAAATTCACCCGACCCGACCCGTCATCCCGCCGGTAATTAATGTCCCATGCTAATTACCATGATTGCGAATATCTTTTGTTTTATGTAAACCAATATCTTTTAGAGCTCTACGGTTAAGGACCAAGAGCCTCTTCCTTAACACTTCCAAAAGACGAATAACATAAACAAGGAACAAAATGATTTCTCATTCAATTCATAATAATTGACATTTAAAAGTAAAACTTTTAGAATACATTCCCTTCAACTTGGACTCAACATGCTATCCTTTAGAGGAGATTTTAGATTTTTTTTAATTAAGAAAAAAATACTCGTGATTAGTTGGAGGTACACGTGCTTTTTTTAGTGGAGATTTTAGATAGATTGGTTTAACATAAAAGAAAATTTTGTAATTTGGTGAATGAAATGTTTGCAGAAAAATATAAAATAAAAAACAATATTATGATATTATGATTAAAAATCACACTTCATTTCAGGATTTAAATTGTCACTTTAAGAGTTTTTTTAAGTTATAATCTTTCAAGGACATGTGGCTTGAAATGAAGGTTTGATTTTTTCTTAATATGAAAATTAAATGGGTATTAACCTCAAAACCTAAATGCATGTGTCTTATAATGATCGGTGGAAGGAACGGTTCAAAAGTTTGCAAAAAATATTAAATGCAAAACATAGTTAAGATCTTATGGTCTCAAATTGCATTTCATTTTATGTATTAAATTGTCACTTCAAGTGTTGTTTTTTTGAAGTTATGAAAATTTAAGGGGCTTGAAGTGAAGCTGAATGGGTTCTGCACACGGAGGAATGAACGTTAAATGACTTTGAAGTAGAGTTTTAGTGGTGTGCGCCTTTGGTAATCACGATCTTGTATGCCTTTGGTAATCCTAAATTTGTTCCTCTATCCTGTAAACTTTAATCTTCAACCATCATTCCAAGATGATTCACATGGAGGAAGCAAGCACACGTTGCTCACTTCTTGTCACCTTTCCTAATAATCCCACACGTCTACCACATTACTGAATAAATATAAGTTAATCCATACATGATGACTTGGTATTAGGGGTGCACACGGGTCGGGTTGAACCCGAACCCGACTGGTCGGGTCGGGTTGGGTCGGGTTGGTAGGTGTTTCGGGTTGGGTTGGGTTAGAAATTTCTGAAACCCGAATTTTCGGGTCGGGTTCGGGTTGAAGGGGTCGGGTTGACCCAACCCGACCCGAAACCCGCTAAATCCCCTCCACAGACCCGAATACCCGCGAATAACCCGAATACCCATTAACCCCTAACCCAAATACCCGCTAAATCCGAATCCTCCTCCACTGAAAACCCCCAAATCCAAATCCCTCCCGACCACAGCACTCCAAATCCCTCCCGACCGGCGGCCACAGCTCGACGCCACGCGGAAATCTTCGTTTCGGCTTCTCCCTCACGCTCGATCCCCCGTCGGCGCGTCCCTCTCCCTTTCTTCTTCCTCCTCTCCCTCACGCTCTCTCGATCGTCGCCGGGTTGAAGGTCACCGTCAGACGCCGTCGTTAGTCGTCGATCCCGCTTCACCAACACGGCGTCCTCTTCAAACTCGGTGCAGGTAATTTCAAACTTCCATTTAGGGTTAGGGTTACTGTTAGGGTTTCAGTTAGGGTTAGGGTTACGGCTAGGGTTGTTGTTAGGGTTTTGATGCTGAAATTCTGGAATTTCGTTGTTGTGTTACGGTTTGTGGAATTTCTGGAATTTCTGGAGTTAGGGTTAGGGTTTTCGTTGTTGTGTTATTTATGTTGCTGTTTCGTTGTTGTGTTACGGTTAGGGTTTTCATTTCTTTATGATGTTGTTATGGTTTGTAATTGAATCTTGATGCTTTTATTTAGTCCTTTGATGTTGTTGTTTTGATGGAAGCCCCAGTTTGATGCTTCTGTTATGTACAATGATGTTGTTTTGATGCTTTTATTTAGTCATTTTGATGCTGTTCAAATTTTGATGTTGTTATGTGCTGAGATCATGTCATCTTATTTTTGGTAGATGTCATCTGATCAACAAAAAGATCATGTAGAGGGGCTTGATATTATTGATGAAGTGGTCGAACCAAGTAGTACTAGATCAGAACTGAAAAGTAGTAAGAAACGTAAATCCGAAGTGTGGAGTTATGTCATTACGAATATTGGATGTTATGTCGGAATTAGGATTGTTTCATGGCATTGTGTTTTAAGTTAATTGTTAGATTTTGAAGTTATTTTGAACTTATTGCTTCTTGGCTTGACACCTTGAAGGCTTGAACTATTGTCTATTGCTTGCTGATTTTGAAGTTGAATTCATTTAAGGTGTGTTTGAAGTTATGTAGTTGTTTCACTTGGTTGTTTGTTTTTAATTTAGGATTGAAATCAATTTATATAAGTTAGGATTGAATGGTTGTGGTTTTTGGAATATCCATATCATTTTTATTGCTTACATTTCAGGAATTATTTAGCACTTGGTGTGCAAATACTTCATGTCAAATTTTCGGGTTCAACCCGACCCAACCCAACCCGACCCGAAAATTTCGGGTCGGGTTGGGTTCAACCCGAACCGGTTCGGGTTCAGGTTGGGTTTTCCCCTAACCCGAAATTTTCGGGTTGGGTCGGGTTTCACCTCCAACCCGACCCAACCCGACCCGTGTGCACCCCTACTTGGTATCCATCTCACCGTGTGAATCCACACTGATATAATGAATACCATGGAGCCTTTTCTCCCACAAGCTTTCTCGAATAAAATTACGGAATTGCTAAATATCACCCCAAAATTACTTAAATCGTCCATTGAAATTACCAAATTACACTTCCTCCAATTTTTCCTTATATATCTCACAATTTCTCTCTTTTCTCAAAACTTTCTCTTCCTATACCTACTACAGAAGATTACAAATGTCTCGAAGGCCAGGCAAGCAGCCAACAGTTCCCCCGGTGTACCCGTATACGGTAACATTACGTAATTTATTTGTTTTCAAAAAAAATAAAATTGGTCGGCGTCCGAGGGAGACGCCCCCCGCATGGGGCGGGCGTCCGAGGAAGGCGCTCCCCCAAGGAGGAGGCGTCTCCGACAGACGCCTCCACCATGCGGGAGGCGTCTCTTGCAGACGCCTCCACAATTTTTGTTTTTTTAATTATTAAATCTGATAATTTATTTTAATAAATTGTGATAAATATGATAATTTAGTTTAACAAATTTAAGAAATTTGTATTTAAAATTTCAATTAATAGTCATCGGGTCACAGTGGAGGGAAAGGCAAGTCGATACCATTACACGCCTTCCGTTCTTTAAATGATGATTCAGCACCGCGTCATCCACGTAGACGGGGGATATCTGCTTCGGTCAGGAGGGAGAGAGAGGCATTACGTCGTCGTGAGGAGGACGATGATTCCTTCGATGATGAGCATGTGGACAGTCCCGACGACGAGAGCAACGATGATGACCCGTATGAGTTAGAGCGCCCGGAGGTGGAGAGGCAGGGGGAGTATAGCAGAGGACGTGGTCGAGCGGGTACTTCTACTTCCGCCGGATGGATGGTGCGGAAGGGTAGGGGTGGGAGGTTTACGACCGGGGATTCGAGCTCGTGCACTGTAGATCCCCGCGTTCAGAAGAAGAAGAGGGTCCAGGACGATTCTTGTATCGTGAGCAGTATGACGCCTGGTGGTCCTTTAGATGGGAGCGTCACTCCTAGTTTCTGGGGTCACATCGCTAGACGGATCTGGGACGGAGAGGATCGGAAGGTTCTGAAGTGCCATAATCGGAACAGAGCCTGTACAGCACTACAGGGTTGGCGGTCTACACTGAGTGCTGATATCAGAGGATAGATTAGTGCGACGCATTTGGGGCACTTACCGTACAACATGTTCCCTTATCTCGACATGCCTTTGATTTCTGCGTTTGTGGAGCGGTGGCAGCCTGACACCAACACTTTTCACATGCCTTTCGGAGAGATGACGATCATGCTTCACGATGTTTTCCAGATCATGCGCATTCCTGTGGATGGTCGTTTGGTTAGTGCTCAAGGATCGACGTCTGAGCTGAGGTGTTATGTGGCAGAGTTGCTTGGTGTCACACCTGATGGTCTGGCGAGAGATACAACTTTATGGAGTGGTGGTGGTGTCGGCATCGACTCCTTTGAGGACCTATACAGACGGGCACGACCTCCGTGGGCCGATGATACACAGTTGACCGCGTACCTGTTCTTGATGCTCGGAGTCGTCTTGTTTGTCGACAAGAGTGGTTGTCGGATCAGACCACGCGATCTATTGGAGGCTAGGGACCCGGACACCGTTCATCAGTACTCGTGGGGCTCAGCGACGTTGGCATACCTGTACCGTCAGCTTGGGATAGCTAGCCGTGCGGATTGTTCTAGGATTGCAGGTTGTCTTATGCTACTGCAGGCGTGGATATACGAGTACTTTCCCGCATTCCGCCCGCATCGTGAGCGGAAGATTATCGAGGAGGGTCATCCACGTTCGGGTATGTGGGCCGTCCGGAGCGAGGACAAGAGCGATGGACGATTGCGTTCAATCCGCGCACGGCTAGATCAGATGACTGCATCAGAGGTATAAAACTTTACACCATTTACATTTATTTATTTAATTTTAATGTGTATTATTATTAATGTGTTAAAGTTTAGGTGGAGTGGTTACCCTATGGTCCTGACCCAGCAGCGGAGGTCTCGAGGACTTTATTGATGGGCCTTATTCGTTATCGGGATATCATAGAGCCTTATATGCCCGATCGTGTCTTGCGTCAGTTAGAATATGTTCAGGTGATCCCGGTTGACATCCCGACCCCAGAGCATGCGGTGCGGTCTGCGACTGCAGCGACGTACGACGTCAGGTTCCCCGCTTCGATAGCATAATCGACTTGGCGGACATTTCCGAGATCATGCCGATTGTTCCTTGGCGACTTCAGACGTAGTCGCGACCCCTCCGAGTCTGATGCACGTTATCTTGATTGGTTCGGTAGTTACTCACATCCTGTTATCGTTCGTGGTGCCTCCCGGAGAGCAGATCGACCACCAGATAGGACGTGTGGCGATCTGGTAATTTTTCATTTTATCTATATTTATTTGTACTGTATATTTTGTTAATGTACGCTAATGTTAATGTTATGTGCAGTGGATGGGTAAGATGATACGGGCTGTGCAGCCATTCCTGCAGAGGAGGGATGAGCTGCCGGACGAGGACATGAGAGCTGCATGCGGAGATTTGGATGACTTGATACAGTCGTGGCATACTCAGTTAGGCATCTCCGACCATGATTCGGATGATGAGTAGGCTGATATGTTGTACCGTACTCTTAATATTTGCATTTATATTTGTTTATCTGTGGTACGCTTATTATTTGTATTTGGGTTTGTGTTTGCTAACCTTTCGTACGCTTATTAGTTGTATTTGTGTTTACTTATCTGTCGTACGCTTATTATTTGTATTTGTGTTTGCTTATCTGTCGTACGCTTATTATTTGTATTTGTGTTTGCTTATCTGTCATACGCTTATTATTTGTATTTGTGTTTGCTAACCTGTCGTACTATTATATATAATGCAAATAAAGCAAACATATCAAAACATATTACATAATAAAGCAACACTATATAATGAACAAACATATCAAAACGTATTACATAATTGTACAAACATATCAAAACATATTACATAATTGTTGCCAATATGCTATCCTATTTTGGTACTCCAGCTCCCATCCAATAACACTCTCATCTCGTATTTGAAACCACAGAGTCGTTATAGGAGGTATGGAGAATCCCTCAGTCAATTCCAAACGAATGTAATGACCGTAACTCCCTAAATGAGCAATAATCAACTCTCGGCACGGTCTCGTCACGGTAGGCGGACTCTCCCAAGGTAGAACTGTAAGACATGGGTACAACGAACCATCATTTCCGAGAGAGAAGAACATAACTGCAAACTTGTAAAAATTTGCAATGGGAAACAAGTACGTCCACGTCTCCATGTAGTGATTCTCGCCACAAGGTCCCCCGCCCCAATTAATCCGGTGTAGCCATCAGGACGTACATCATTCCACTGGTGTAGGAATGGCATAATGATTCCTGGAATTCTATCCACATATGGGAAGTCGTCTACGTCAGCCCGCTCAGTCACTACAATATAAATAAAAAATACAGTTACATATAATAACAAAAGATACATATTTACTGAAATAAATAACAAAATTATAATAACAATAAATATAGGGATGGTATACCTGATCCTCCCCTCACAGACGAAGAACCAGAAGATTGACCACGACCTTTGCTTCCACTACCGGAAGAACGACCACGACCTCTACTCCCACTACCTGAAGATCGACCACGACCTCGCTCAGCATACTCAAACGCACTAGGGTCCCGTCGTGTCGACTTTCCCCTTGGTCGACCTCGTAGCTTTGTTTTTTCTGCAGGCTCTCTCAAATTCGAATGTTCGGGGTGTAGCTGCTCGAATAAAACCCGAGAGGCAGATCGAATTACGGTAGGGTCACTTCCTGCAATCTCATCAACCATACTGCGAAAATGTTCAGCGTCTTGAGCTGCCTGAGACACAAACTCTGGGTTCCCAGCTCCTTCCCCAATGACAAGTGTCCTCCAGAACGAATGAATCTGCTCTAAGTAAATTCCGTTGTCTGATTCAAGACATCCGCGGATGGTACATGCGCAAGGTATCCCATGAGAAGTCAGAAAAGCGCACTCACAACGATATTCAACTTCATCATCTAACTATTGCATTCTCTTCACCTCTTGACTCAGCAATTGCAAGAAGTGATGCGAAACTCGACCATTTATGTGACGATATAGAGGATGTCCGAAATTAGTCAAATTTCACCTTCTCGAGTCTTCAAGAAAGTTTTGAATATTCGTCAGCTGCATTTCAATAGCCGCGTTGACGCGCTCGGAAAGAGTGTCCAGAGCTGCAGTCGATGTAGAAATCCACTCTTTTAGAGCCGAATGAGCAATTTCGACCCTACAATTCGTGGTGTTCCCAAAATGAAGGACTTTGTTCGTCCAATTCAGCTCAAACTTTTCTTTATGCACCAACCACGTGGTGTCCAGATACTGCGTGATAGCCGGCCACGATCTATACAAATCTTTCAGAGTATACAAAGCTCTATCATACTCGGCTTCTGAAGTAGAAAGCATGATTTTCCTCCATCTTCCACGCCTCAAAGTCTCTGCCATCTGCTTATTCTTGCCGAATACGTGGTATGCGTAGTTGAATACGTCTTTGTTGATGTGCCATGTGCAGAGTAAATGAGCAGAGTCAGGAAAAACCTCTCTCACCGGTCGCATAAGGCCTAACTCCCGGTCTGTTATTATTGCAGTCGGGCTGACAGTCCCCAATAACAGATCTCGCAACTTCTCCATCACCCACAGGTAACTGGAGTAAGATTCATCCATCAAAATCGCATATCCAATAAGGAAATTCATGTTTGCTGGTGTGACCCCAATCATTTCGAACAAAGGCATCTTATACTTGTTCGTCTTGTAAGTCGAATTCATGCAGATAACGAAAGGATATGTCCGCAACAACTGGACTGACGTCGGATGTGCCAAAAAAGCGTGAGTGACGACATTAGTTTCTGGATCCGCCATAATCCAATGTAAGTACTCACACTGCACTGCGTGATAGAGAAACTGCTGGACGGGATTCCAGTCTTGAGATTTGCTCCTCCTCATGTAATCTCTGAAATTATAAATATGCCTTTGATTTGGATTGTCCTCCGTGGATGTTCCGTGGTTTTGCTTGCGCCTCAGTCATATCACGAACAATGTTCTTCGCCCCAGAACTTAGACCACTAATTTGACGATGACCCTCTGGATAAACTGTCAGTCTGTGGTTGTGATGTCCATGACCACTATTAAAAACCACAACCCATCCATCACGATCCCGTCACTCCACCACTTTTATTAAGAAACGGCAACCGCAACCCTTTCTTTTGGTGTTTCTTCGAAGTGCAGTATCCATATCCCGAGACTCCATTTGATTTCGCCGGTCGCATCTCAAATAACAATCCATCCGACTATCTGATCTTGTTTTGTACGACGACACAACCAAAAAAAACCCAGCTCCGATAGCTACTTGTTTGGCCCATTTACTTGCTTCATCGACGGCCAAGGGGAGGACGTCCTACGCAGACGCCCTCACCTTAGGGCAGGCGTCTAATGCAG
Organism: Triglochin maritima; assembly: GCA_963682175.1. Lineage (NCBI taxonomy): Eukaryota > Viridiplantae > Streptophyta > Magnoliopsida > Alismatales > Juncaginaceae > Triglochin > Triglochin maritima. The sequence continues at coordinate 62,636,575 of OY821771.1, forward strand.
ACGCTCCACCCAAATTGTGCCCCGCGCCAGGCTTACCTCACCGGATGTATCACCCTCGCCAGACATTTTCGTGGTGTTTTTACTGATAAATTATGAATATACAAGACCGTAGGCCTAATTTATAGACACGGGACGATATGTGTATTAAATATATTGTTAAGGGCAATTTGGTAATTTCAAGGGACGATTTAAGTAGTTTTGGGGCGACGTTTAGTAGTTCCCTAAAATTATTTAAAGAGGATCAACAACACACTACCTTGGCATAGAGGCCTTATCAATTATTATCCAAGGTTATCAGGTAATAAAGGAACCATTGTGTTGCCAATGATGCTCTGTTATGATCAGACTATACCTGCATTACCTCCTTTCACTTGCAAAAGATTGTTGTCGAGAGGTACCTTCTTTATATATGTCCCACGCATCCAAATATATTTCAACACATATATTTGAGTTATGAGACACCATGTGCGTGGGCGTGTGAGATTGGTCCCATGCATATCAAATTTTGTATTCCTATTAGTTGGTCATGCAATTAATCAACATAGGATGTTGGAAATTAATAACCAATAGTTTAAAAATCTCCTACACCTTCACACGTTTTTGAGATAGATTCTTACACTTGATACAGCAACAATGCAAAGCTCTAAGATTCCTTTGTTGTTACTTTCCTTTTGGAATTTCATGTACCAATCGGTTCATACCTCAAGTCTTGTTTAATGTAGTGGTCGAGGAGGTTAGAAGGGAAGTAATTGTTGATCACGAAAAGGAGAAGAGAAGCAAAAGGATTAATGTGCTTAGTAGATTAGGCAGCAGGAGCAGAGATTTGTTCTACTCCGACCAAAACATGTCCTTTTCCCTTTGTTATGGGCAATCGTGCATGAACCACTTTGACGTGGTGGAACTTGCACGCACAAGTCGCTCGGGAATAAGTAGTAGTGGTGGGCGTAATGAGTCAGAGAAGACCACCACAAAGTCTGAGAAAATCGCCCACTGGATCACAACAGACCCCGATTATAAGTTGTCTAACTCCATAATTACAATGTGACTTTTTTATATATGATCAGATTAGGATCAAGGTTATTCAAAGCAGCTTGTTATAATATCCTTGTCATATTTCTCTCATTTGTGAGCTAGCTTTTGGAATGGTCAACACATTGGACCTAAGTTTCTATTTGTGCTGATAACTTCTTTTTTGTTCCATGCACATATACATTGAGACTTTTTCATACTCTCAGTCTACATCACTTAGAATTTATATAAGCTTCCCATCAGTCTTTTAGTAACACAGCACCAATGTTATGCAAGACTATGTAAGCTTACAAGTCTCTGTAATAAACAAGTTAACTTGAGGCAGATGAAGTGTAACTGGTTGATCATGTAACCTCATATTTCTCCCAACAATGATTGCAGTTGTCGTGCTGGAGCTGCTTGCATGATGGAGTTCTGGAGAAGAGCTAAATTTGTTATGTTTGTACTTCGAAACAAACTGTATTATAATATAAGTAATTCGTATTTTTTGTTGTGGAAAAATACAAAAAAGAAAAGAAAATCGATCACATTACCATAAGTCTATTATAAAAAGTTATTCGACCGTTAAATCCTCTTTTGTTTGGTGATGGACTACTTGGCAACGTAGATGCGAAATGCATGGGTTTTCACGTGCCACTATTTTCTACTTGATATTTATAAGGTTTTTTTTATGTTACGTAAAACAACATAATTCGATTTCTAATATCATTCCATAACTATTTCTATTAAGATCACTCAAAAATAGTTACATGTTCATGTCGTTACTTCTTTTCTAAATCCCATCCGGTCAACATATCGTATGGTGGTAAGAAAAATAATACATCTGTCCCAATTTAATCTTCCCACTTTCCAAATTAGGGTGTCCCAATTTAATCTTCCCATTTGAGAGAAAAGACCAAAATACCGACCTTAAGACCTACTACCCTTCTTTCACCCTCTCATAACCCCAAACATGTGGCATCCCTCTCTCTCCCTTCCACCCTTGTCATCTGTCTCTCTTTCAACCTTCTTAGTCTCCCTGCTTGTGATATGCAAGCATGACATCGAACTCTCCCCGATCTACAACATACGACCCCGTTCTTCTTCACCTGCTTGTGAATGAGTCAATTCCACCTGATTTTGTTGTCCCCGACACATATGAGGCGAAAGAGCTTCGTGGCGATGTCGAGGATGATGCTGACTCAAAGAACCCTCTACCTGTGGTTGACCCCGCGGTGAATGATGTTGTTTTTTAGGCATTAATCTATGTTTCGATGATTTAATTAACCTAATCTTAAACATAATCAAATGTAGAGTAGCACACATTATGCATAGAACATATAGTACATTGTGCTAACATCTACAAGTGATCAAGACTAAAGAAAGAATGGAATGAAGTCAAGATATGTAATCAAACTAATTGAAGACATGTAATGTTACATTTATTTGAGCCTTAGGAACTTATGTGAATTTGAGCATACAATAGTTAAAATCTATTCACATACACACTAGATTCATTGGAGAAGTTACACATCAAGTTTCACATCAATTGGACTTCATTAATAAATCACTAGCAGGAAAATCACTTAAACCAAACCTAAATTGTTTGTCAAAACGATCGACCGGAACCAGTTCTTGTTCGACCGTTTCTATCTTTTTCAGTTAACCAATAGTGATTTCACCCAGCTCGACCGGTTGACCTATTTTACCTTTTCAGTCAACCGATTGACCCATATTTTCTAGATGACCGTTGTACTTGCCGTATTCTACAACGATCGTTTTCGTATTTCTTTCTAACCCCTAAAATACATTTGACCTCTGGTTTCACGTTGACCTAAAAATGGTCGATAGCATGAACTCTAATTTTGTGCCCAAAAGTGTCTGTTATTTTCGGTCGAACGTAACCAAATTTTGTGTTCGACCGATTATCTTCACCCTGGCCTAAACCCTAATATCGGTCGACCGACCCCTGACCTGATTCAACCGATATAAGTTATAGTCGTTTAGGTTCGACTATTGTCTTGTTTGGATCGAACGTTTCCTTATCTTTATGGAAACGATCGACCAATAATGGACAGATTTGCTGAACTTAGATATCTATTTTGTGTATCTTGCACAAACTTCAACCAAATCTTCTCCAACGGCTAGAAAACTTTAGGAGCTTATAAATAGAGGTTTACACGTCTTATTTACACAAGTCTCCAACTTCTATTTGTCTCCTACACTAGAGAGTAATCTCCCAATCTCCAAATCCTACACTCAAGAGCCAAAACTTCCACACTTTTGATCAATTCCTAATCATACTCAAAGTGTTCTCAAGTTAGGGAGTGTTTGATTCCACTCAATTAAGTTGTCAAGAAGCATAGGTTTCGGTGAAATCCCGAAGCAAGTTGTAGAGGTTTCAGTGAAAGTCTGAAGCATCATTCTCGGATTGTGAGAATAGGAAACCAAGCTCAACGAGGGTGTTCGTGAGTTTGCTGTGTGAAAGTGTTCTCTCCCTGTCCGGAACGGGGAGTGGTTAGTGAAGACATAGGCGGAGCTGACATAGTCGAGCGGAGTTTGTAAGAGAGAAACTAGGCACGTGGCCCAACCTCTATAAAAATCGTAGTCTTTTGTGGTTTATTTTGTTTTTCCCTATTTGTCTTTAAATTGTTTCCGCTGCATATCTTATTAATTAAGTAGGAATTAAAGGAAATTGATTAGATTAATTAGGGTCATACGATCCCACAAATGAGGCAGGCTTGGAGGATGATGTCGACCCATCTACCTTAAGCTCTCTCCACGACGACAACAATTTTTTAACAAGACGTCCGAGCCTTTTTATCCCTGCGCGAAGAGATTGTTTGAAAAATAAGGGTGGTTTGCTCCTTTATCCCTCTCCTCTACCTCTGTTTTTTTGGATTTTTGGGATTAATTTGACAAAACGGGCCAAAGTAGGGTTTCTGGTCGGTACAAGTTGTTGGTGTTTGTTCGGTATGTGGGTTTGCAATTTGTTGGGGTTTTTCTTCTGTTTACTGGGGTTGTGATTTGCGGGTGTTATTTTATGGTTTACTTTTGTTGTTTAGGCCGAAGTGAGGGTTGTTTGAGGTGAAGTGAGGGTTGCTGCAATAGGAAAATGAGGAGTTGTTACATTACTGCCACCCATTTGTAATGAATGTTGGAGGAAAAGTAACACCCCTTCAAAAATTTGCATTGCCAAAACTAACAAGTTTAAATCAAAATGAGAACAAAAGTATTTCCTGCCCATCTTGTTGCATAAGTTAATTACAAACTTACACTAAAATGACAACAAAAGTGTTTCCTGTCCATCTACTTCCACTAGTTAGTTACAAAGTATTCTTCACAAAGGATCTGGCTTGCATCTACAACCCCCTCACTTAATGCTTCATATGCTGCTTCCACCATGTTTACTTCTATGGTTCCTGGGATTGGTAGCATGTCTTGTCTATCCAGTGCAACTTTGCCTATATGTGGAGGATTGTATGCATTGCTTGTTTTTAATTTGATCACCTCAGCCATGCATAAATGTAGTGACAACCATTCATTGTTGAGTGCATATGCATGTAAATCATCAAATGATTGTTGACAAACCTGTACCAACTCAAAAATAGTTGAAGGGGCTGATTCCTGCTGTAGTGATTGAATTGCCCTAAAATAACCCAAGTCAAGGATATTTAAATCTGGACTATTAGATGGTTGATGTGTCAACTGTATGTCCCACTCATCTGTTGCGGCTACTTGAATGAAATCTGGGTCTGTTGGTGCAATATGAGGTCTTGCATTCCTTGGCCACTTAGCTTTAATTGCTGGTAGTACTTTCTATATTAAACATGCTTTCACCACCTCTTTGGTAACAAAAACAATTGCCTTTGTTGTTTCTAAATCTTGGTCTTGCTACTGTTGCTAAGAACATGACTTTTGTGATAAATTTTTTTGATTTACATGTTCTAAGTGACACTGCTTCTAGGGGGTTTAAGTAGAACTTTTGTGTTGGTTTAGTCATAAATAACCATTTTTCGTCTATGTGTACATAGTCATACATGACATTGAATTCTAGTTGTGTGCTAACTGAGGCAGGAACTAAGTGGTTTAGTCAGAGTGCTAACCTTTTTTTTTGGTTCTTTTGTGTAAGATGTGGTTTGATGGCATTTGTGTGTGATTTGATATTTCCTGCTTGCACAACTCTGTGGACCGTTGATTTAGGCATTCCTAATGCCCTAGACAGTGATCTTAGGTTAGTCATTTTGCTTAGTGGGATTTCTCTGAGTTTTGACATATCTATGACAGTGGTTTTCCTCCCCACTCTACCAGTTCTCTTGTGCATCACGTCAATTGTTCTTCCTTGTTGTAGTTGCTTCTTGGCTTCACTCTATATGACACCAATTGTCCTTGAGACGTTGAAGTCACGGGCCATATAACTGATGCAACCTTTCTTCAACTTGCCTTCCTGACAATGATGCAAGAGTACCTCATCAATTCTTTGCTTCTCCCCATTGGTCAGCCTCCTAGAGTTTGTGGAGCTTGTTGTTGCTTCTGTTTCCATTTATGTTTGATTTGATCTTCCCTTCACAACTCTATAGGTGAACTGTAATGAGTGTTGAACTCAGTTAACTCCACTTTTATGAGTTTGTTTGATTATATTGTTTGGGTTTGTGGTATTTGTAATGGGTGTGTGTTTTAACTGCCTTATTTATAGACCTCTAACCAGAAAGTGAAATTTTGGCACCAATTCTGAAATTTTAGCACCAATTCTGAAATTTTAGCACCAATTCTCTAATTTTGGCACCAACTCTTAAAGTTTGCACAAGTTCTTAAAATTTTCAACCAAATACTTAATTTTACCATCCAAAATTTTGGAGTTTTCCTTACAAAAAAGGACATGACTGAGTCTGGACAGAGTTTGGACAATCGTGTCCAGAACCGTTTCCATTCTGGACTGAGAGACACACTGCTGGACTGCAAGATACACTGCTGGACTGCGGAATGCACTGCTGCATTGAGGGTCGTACTGCTGGACTGCGAGACAGAGCCTGTGGAGTGAGGGACATAGTTGTTGGACTGAGGGTTACACTGCTGGACTGAGGAACAACTTCTGGACTGAGTCTTGACTGAGTTTAGACAATCGTGTCCATAACCGTGTCCATTCTGGACTAAGTTTGGACTGATGGATGCACTGCGGGACTGAGGGACACACTGCTGGACTGAGTCTTGACTGAGTTTGGACAATTGTGTCCAGAACCATGTCTATTCTGGACTGAGTATAAACAGAATGTGAGTAGTCTAGTCCCCACTACACAAGGGTAGTATTCGAAATTAGATGCAAAAACACTCCACCTTGGTCAGAGTGCCCAAAAGAGCCGGGAAGATCAAAATGGGACGGAGGGAGTAATATTTAATCACAAAATTTGCAACTCACCCTCAAGTAATCCAAATATCCCGATCTCCTTATAGATTGTAAATTTTATGAAATGTTCACTAAATAATTTAATAAATATTATTCAAATCTTTTATCCATCTGTTTTCCTTTCTCTACTTGGCTCTCTTCTCTTTACTCTCTCTCTCTCTCCTGATCTTCTCATATTTCTTCTCTCACTCTCTTCTTTATTCACCACCAAATCCCAATTGAAATCAAACCAGAACTCATATCATAATTGAAACCAAGTTAAACCAAATCCAAACCCAAAACCAATCCAAATCAAACCACAAAACAAATCCAAATCAAAACTACATCTTCTCTGTTTGATTGGGTTTTTGGTTAATTGGAAAGTGATTTGTTTGTTGAAATTTAGATTAAAAAGGAGAATTAATGGAAGGAAATGTTTATTGGGGTCGTCTATTTTAGGCCTCGAGTTGGTTATGAAGTAGGCCACATAGGAGTCTAGTTGTGGAGTGGATTTTTGGGTTGGAAGGTAAGGATGGTGATGTTGAAGTTGGGGTTGGTGATGCAGTGTTGAGAACGGTGCCGACGTGATGAAGGTTGTTAGGGAGACAACCCTCCTTAACCCATTTTTTCCCTCCGCCCTCACCACTGTGCCGACCATGATTCAGTGGAGACAATGTCGATTAGAACGGTGTTGAGGATGGTAGTTGACGGCGAGGGTGGGCTGGTGATACGATGGGTGAGGCCGCGTTGGAGATGGTAGCAGAGTTGGTGAACGGATGGCGAGTTAGTTTTGGAGATTGGGTAATTTGAAATAAGTTAAAGATACACAATTAGATTGCATGTTTAATTTGATTTTTTTACTTAAGGGTTCGATTGTTTTGCAGTAAATAACATGGAAGTTGGATAGTTGGACTTCTAGAGAGAATTTTGATGATTGATTTGCAAGAAAATTTAATAAATTCTGAAAGTCCAATTTCGAGAATTCCACAACCTTATCATTTTGCACTTGGGATGACTTCCTTAACTTCTAATTTAAAGTGAATGGAAGTCATGAAACTAGAATTCCAAAAGATATTTTTCATTCTCAAAACCAATCACAACCTAATAACTGAGATATATGCTTTAATTACCTTGAAGCAAGATTTAATAAGAAAATATATTGCTATTGATTTGCAAATTTTATGGTTGAGAATTAAATTACGGTATTATTGTAGTTAAATAACTAACATCATCATTTGACCCCATCAATCATGGTATTTGGTAATCTTTCCAAACTTGGTCAACATAATTCATTAGGTTCATAAATTTGTTTGCTTAAATAAAATAAAATTGTGCACAATAAGTAATAAGCAAACTTTAACAAATCAAAGTCAACATATATATAATGTCATACACATTAGTCATTAACGACATTACATTACATCACATTTACCAAACTCATGCCGACAACATGCTCCTTAAGAGATTGAGTGACAGAGCCTTTGTTAGTGAATCTGCTAACATTGCTCGTGTTCTTATGTGTTGTATGACAATAATATCATTTTTGACTTTATCTCTAACAACAAGATACTTGATGTCAATCCACTTAGATGCACCACTTGGCTTGTTGTTTTTAGAGAAGAAAACAACGGCCTCATTATCAAAAAATAACGCAAGTGGTCTCGAAATACTATCAACTACTTGGAACCCAGGTATAAAATTCTTTTACCAAACGACTTCAGCAGTAGCTTCGTAACATGCCACAAATTCTTAACATGGCTTATATCCTTTAAGTATTTTCTCAATATATGCCTTTTGGCATAATCCTAAAATGCCACGAGATCGATTTCGATGAATTTCAATGCCAATAACGTAAGAGGCTTCACCAGGTTCCTTCATTTCAAATTTATTTGAAAGAAATTGTTTGGTCTCATATAACATATCTAAATCTTTGTTGGCTCGCAAAATAGCATCGACATATAAAACGAGAATAAACTTACTCCCACTAATCTTAAGGTATATGCATTGATCCATCACATTTTCTTTAAATCCAAAGGTGGTTATCACATCATCAAACTTAAGATACCACTGTTTAGATGCATGTTTTAACCCATATATACATTTCTTTAATCGACATCCCATGTGCCCCTTGTCTTTCACAACAAAACCTTCTAGTTGTGTCATGAAAAGTTCATCTTGCAAGTCACCGTTAAGAAATGTAGTTTTTAAATCCATTTGATACAACTCTAGATCATAATGAGCTACTAAGGTTAAAATAATTATTAGTGAGTCTTTCTTTGAAACTGGAGAAATATATTATCAAAATAAACACTTTCCTTCTGTGTAAAGCGTTTAGTGACAAGTTGGGCCTTAAATCTTTCAATGTTACCATTGGAGTCGGTATTAGTCTTATAAATGCACTTATAGCCTATCGGTTTAACTCCAACTGGTAAATCAACAATGGGATCCGCGATCCCTCAGATTTGCTACTCTACTAGTCCATCAATCCATAACATCAAGTCACGATCCATACACGGAGGTGACACGTCCCGAATACCGACACTCTTCCACACGGCGGTCCCTGGGCAGGCACGCGTAACGCACCCGCCGTCACCTCCCGGCTCACGCACTAGGTGAGGACACAAGTTTCCGTGGACAGAGTTGGCATCATACAAGGACCTAGAATTCAGTTATGCGCACAAACGGTCAACCGAAAAAGGCAATCCGGTCGACCGAAAGTCTGTAATGGTCAAACTCTTTGCGCCTAACCTAAGTCCCAACGGTCAGACGAGAGTATAAAACCGGTCGGCCGATACGTAGTCAAAATCCAGAGTCTGGTCAAAATCATACGAGTCTATTCGGTCAACCGACTCAGGGGTCCCGGTTAACCGAAAACCACCAGGGCATCCTAGTAGTTCTAAGTCATCAAACGGTCGAACAGAGCATAAAAACGGCCGAACAAGACATAAGTCAACTTAAGTTCCGATCGAACCAACCAAAGAAACGGTCGACCGAAATCCAACGGGAAAACCCCCAAGAACTTTCTTGTTCAATTACGAACTTACGTAAGAAAAAATAAACCTGAGTTCCAAGAAATTATATCTTCTACAAAAATATTCACAGATAAAGAGGAAGCACTTTTGAAGGAAGCTATTAAAGAAAAGATGGACCTTTTTCTACTTCAGGAACAAGCATAAATCACCATGTCACCCCAACGTGGGTCGTCTGCAACCTTGCATCAGCCAAGGATTTATGCCGCTCTCGTCGCCGGTGAGGTCTCCAACCTCCCACGACCGACCACCATGTCACCCCAACGCGGGTGAGCAATAAAATCACACTACTGAACCGCCATATATTTCGAACACGACGAATCCGCCGGAGCCTCGCTCGCGCAACGTCGCCTCCGAAAATCCTCCTCACACGTCGACCTCCTCAGAACCACGCTCGCTCGCACACCAGAGTCACCGCCTCCGCCGCTGCTCGTCGGAAAAGCGAGAAGAAGGTGAGGAATGTGTGTGAGGAAGAAGGAACGAGAAGAAGAAAAGAAGATGGAGAAAATGGGTTGGGTTGCTTTTAAACCCAAAGCCCACACCACCCAACACCCCAACCACCCCTTACACTCCCTACCCCATCACCTCACTCATACCTCCAACAATACATCACTGTCTCTCCCTCTCACTTCAAGTCAAACCTCCACCTAATCACCACCTAACCTCTAATGAGGGTTTAAGGATATTACAACTACAATATCCAATGAAGGTGTAGAGTTTGAAACCTCTCAGATTATCGGGATAAGAACATAAGTCCAATTTTTCTCAAGATTCACCGAATGTCACGTACATAAACTTTAGCATAATAACATGTCAACATATAATAAATTCAGCAAGAAAACAGTACATGTCGACGTGTGTTTAGATTCTGATATCCAACATCAAACAAATTAAAAGCTAAACCGAAAGTTCATATGGAGTCGGGTTCATCACGTCATGTTCCATTATAGACGAATTTAACATTAACTAATTTTGTGATATTAGAATGAAACAGAAATTTTGGGTGCAGGAAAGATTCCCAAAAATGAAGTTAAACAAATTCCATTACCGGTCATTATATAAATCTGATTCATCTAATTATATTAATATGAACATAATTCCAGAAAATATCAACGTAAAAGCTATTAATCAAACAGTGCAACATTATTGTATTTTACATGGATTTATGTGGCTCTTGATACCAAATGTTAGACATAAGGGTGTTTAATAGCACGCAGGCATGAGATCTAAGAGGATCTTCCGCAGAGCCATACAGCGGCCGCCGTGGAGAGGAGTTCTGAAGTTCTTGGGTGGAAGAAGGGTTGAGTGGAAGTTGAAGATGAGTTTCGGGTTATAAACTTGTTTTTACTGTTATCTCGGTTTCTTTGCATATTTTCTATTAAATATAGTATAAATCTAATGGAATTCCCAACAGAAATTAACGTGTAAACTGCAATTAGCAAGTGTTTACCCAAGCTAATAGAAAATGTGTCGAAGTAATTTATGAAATCCCTTAAGCGAATATCCACATTTACATATTTCCAAGAGTGTACCCAAGCCAAAAAACAAAGCCTCCATTTATTTCATTTGTACTTGAATTGATTTCAATTAGTGTACTTTGGAGATGGAGTATACTCTTCAGTGGTTAAGCATCATGTTAACGTACAAGGGTGGGCTAAGCAATTGAAAATAGTGACAAATCAGTTTTTCCTCATTATCTTAATGACGTTCGTACATAGGTGGTAGTTGATACTTGATAGGATGGAAAATTGGAAACCTCTGATCAATCACGCCCTTGGTAATTCCTTTTAATATTATTTGTCGTCGGTAGGTTTGTTGTTATTGAAGTATTGGTCGAGTGATGGGGTTTGTTGTAAACATAACTATCATAATCTCCGTGGCGTGGTCGTAGCTCGTAGGTGGTTGTTATAAAAATAAAAATAAAAATCTCTAGTCAGATTTTTATTCGATGCATGTGTTTACCCAAGCTAATCGAAAATGTGTCGAAGTAATTTATGAAATCCCATAAGCGAATATCCACTTTTACAGCTTGCAAAAAGAATATCCACTTTTACATATTTCCAAGAGTGTACCCAAGCCAAAAAAACAAACCCTCCATTTATTCCATTTGTACTTGAATTGATTTAAATTAGTGTACTTTGGAGATGGAGTATACTCTTCAGTGGTTAAGCATCATGTTAACGTACAAGGATGGGTTAATCAATTGAAAATAGTGACAAATCAGTTTTTCCTCGTATATCTTAATGGCGTTCCTACATAATTTGAATATCCAGCGGTAGTTGATACTTGATCGGATGGAAAGTTGGAAACCTCTAATCCGCACTCGCTTGGTAATTTCTTTTACGAGGTGTTTGAACATACGAAATCACTGGAAAATAAATTATGTGGTTAAAAATAAAATAACGAAAAATAGAAATTAGAGAAAATTAATTTTTCTTTATCCAAGATTCTATTATTTGTGTAAGTCATTGAAATTCACTGGAAAATTAAAAATATGAATTCATTAACTATCATTTATGGAAAAGTGATATTATTTGTAAATATTGTATATATAAACGTATAATTTTATTGTTAAGAGTATGTTGTAAGTTAAATTTTAAATAGACATTGCACATTTTAGTTTAATTTAACTAAAAAATGTGATGTGTGAATTATATATTATATACATATACCTTGTTAAAAAAACATATTAATTAATAAGATTGTTGTAGTAATGTACTTTTAGACAATACGCTAGATTAAAATTTGAATAATATTTCTTTTAACAAGACAATATGAAGTTCAAGATGTATTCTTATTGTTAGTTTTATTATTTAGTTTTATTGTATAGTTTTTTAACATATTGTCACGATTTTTTAAAAATATTCATATTGTTTAATTTTTAAATAATTTGTTTTCCAAGATGGTCACAAACAACATTAAAAAATCTAGTCAAACGAAAATTATTTTCATTTCTCTCAGTGTTTTCAGGTGCACAAACAACCTCCTTGATATTATTTGTTGCCGAATAGGTTTGTTGTTATTGAAAGCATTGGTCGAGTGATTGGGGTCTGTTGTGAACATAACTATCATAATCTCCGTGGCGTGGACTTAGCTCGTAAGTAGTTGTTATATAAAAAAATATTCTCTCTGGTCATAATTTTATTAGACTGCATGCATGAAGCAAGATTGTATTTTTTCCAGCTGAATAGAGTGGTTAAATCCTAACATGCATATGAGACTATAATCACCGCAACCTGCCAGTGAGTAATAGAGATTTTCTTTCCAAACGTACGCAGGGGTAATTTAGAAAGGAAACGTTGCAGGTCCATGTACGTTGTTATTCTTCTAAATGTATTTTATATTTTAAATTGAATCTCAACATGCATGTGATTATAATGTTGAGATTTGATCTGGTACATACTAGTTCAAGAATCAAAGACATAAATCTACCAACTGAACTAATATGGATTTTACCTAGGTACGCAACAATGTAACAATTAATTTATTTCATTCTTTGGTTGCAACTTCTTATATAGCTATATAATAGTTATTTGTTTATTGTAGATTAAAGAAAAGTCCAAAGTCCAAAGTCCAAATTAACTCACCTAACCGAATACACGAATACGTCATGTGGGGCACAAATGTCCGTCCATGATCCATCAACATTCCACGGAGTTAGGGGACATTTCTCCCTCTACATATAGACCTTCTCAACACCAAGTCTTTCACAACAAGCATAGATATCAACTCAAGGAGTCTAATATTCTTAAGTTTGTTATTACTTCTGTTCAAAAATGTCGAATTTCAGCATTGATGATGTAGTGAAATCACAGAGAGCTGAGGGTCCAGCCAATGTACTGGCCATTGGCACAGCAACTCCTCCAAACATCTTCCACCAACACTCCTACCCCGATTTCTACTTTGGCGTCACCAATAGCGATGACTTGGTGGATCTCAAAGCGAAATTCCAACGCATATGTAACATTCACATTCACTTTTCTACTAGCTGTTAACTAAAAACTTGTACACATAAAATTGACTTGTTTGACACGTCTTAAAAGTATACAAATATTTAGTTAAGATGCAGTGGGTTACGTCTAGTAATGATACTAAACGGTTTAAGTAATCTCTCTCACTTACAACAATTTTGGATTATTAGATATTCCAGTGACATTGTCGATCGATCTTGCAGGCGAGAAGTCGATGGTAGAGAAAAGGTACATGATAGTGTCGGAGGAGTTCCTAAGGGAGAACCCCAATATGTGCACACCCATGGCTCCATCCTTGGACGTTAGACAAGAGCTATTGGAGAAAGAGCTTCCTAAACTTGGTGCCGAAGCGGCTTCCAAGGACATAGAGGAATGGGGACAGCCATTGTCGTCCATCACCCATCTTGTTTTGTGCACCTCCACTAGCATGAGGATTCCTGGTTATGACCTGTTGGTCGCGAAGTTGCTCGGACTTAGTGCATCCGTTGACCGGGTTATGTTGTCCCAACAGGTCTGCTCTGGAGGAGGCACTGCCGTCCGTGTTGCCAAGGACATCGCTGAGAACAACAAGGGGGCTCGTGTGCTCGCTGTCTGTGTTGACTCCTCAAGTACGTCTCTTTCATTGCCTATATATGCTAACTAATGTTAGTTGTTACACCCTTAGGGCTGCGTAATTAATCTTTAGCTAGTCTGTCTATTGCTATGTCAAACAATCAGCTTACTTTGGTGTTTTGAGTGACATTGCTTTGATCTCATTTTACGGAAAATAAAGAATCAAGTCCTGTGAAGACGTAGTTATATCCGTAATTTTAGAAGTTTACCACTTAAACAAAGTTTTATCTTCAAAATTAAGGGTACGTATAGGTTCGTAATTAACTAAAACTACGACAATATATATCTTATGATATTACATCTATTATTTCTAATTTAACCAAAATTTGAAAATGTTGAGTCCACCAACTTTCAAAATATTTTAACGTTAATGTTGATCTTAAGTACGTATATGCTAGTTAGGAGTTGTAATCCGGGAGGTTTGGTGAGCCCGGTCGGTGATTGGGCTGCACTAGAAGTGGTTGGAGGCCATCCCAATTCCCAACCCTCTCTCAAGTGTTAAATTGGTGTTGTTTATTTATGGCAGGTGGTATGTTTTTCCACGGACCAAGCGAGTCCAACGTGCCCCATCTAGTTGGGGCCGCCATCTTCGGTGATGGCGCCTCCGCCATGGTCATCGGTTCCGACCCCTTGGCCGGAATTGAGACGCCCATCTTCCAAATAATCTCCGCCATCCAATCTACAATACCAAACAGCGACACATGCATCCGCGGCAACTACCGGGAAGCCGGCATGGTGGGAAGCCTCGACAGACAAGTTCCCAATGTCATAAGCAAAAGTATCGAGGAAGTCATCAACAGATCGTTCCAACAAGACTCTGGCATTGTGGATTGGAACTCCATGTTTTGGGCCGTGCACCCGGGCGGGGCTGCGATACTCGACAAGATGGAGGCTGGTCTGGGACTGAGTCCAGATAAGTTGAGGGCCACTAGGCATGTGTTAAGGGAGTACGGGAACATGTTAAGTGGAAGTGTTTGGTTTGTGTTGGATGAAATAAGGCGTTGGTCAGGTGAAGAAGGGATGGCGACTACCGGAGAAGGAATGAACTTCGGTGTTCTGTTGGGGTTTGGTCCCGGGATTACGGTGGAAACGGTCGTGTTGCGCAGCTTTCTCTTTTAATGATTTATGGTCTCAGGTGGTATATCTTTAATCTGGTGTTAATTACCTGCATAAGATGTATAGAATCCCAACATTGTGACGTAAATGTTGAGATTCAAAGAAGAAGAAGAAAAGAAGTTTTAAAAAAAGTTGTGATCATCCAAGTTTGCAAATGGTTGGAAATACCATATTGTAAGTTGTAATGGTTGTAAGTTGTGTGTTTGTTCGTATGTGTTTTTCTTTGCCTTGAAAATAAAAGTACATTTGAGTTGTTGTATGTCTTATTGTACTACAAAATTTGGTTGGTCCACCTAAGCACTTATGTAGATGATTGATGATGCTAAAGCCTACACCATTGATGTAATAACATTAATCTAAACACCCTAATTAAATTAAACTAAACCTAATTAACCTTGCTACAGTAAAGAGGGAGGTGGAGATGAGGATAAGATTTGGTTTTTACTATAAATAGAGTTGTTAGGTTTTATCTGAAACGTTTTCTTATGTGGCGTTGAAAGTGGAGGAGAGTTATGGTTTCTGATTCACAGATGGATTATGATAGATCAGTCTGTAATCTGAAAGATTCTTTCAAGTGCTGGTTAGTGCTCACGGAGTATGTGGAAGACACGTGGTTGGTGCATAAAGAAAAGTTAGTTTTGAAATGGACGAATAAAGTTCTTTATTTCGGCAACACTACGAACTGCATGGTGGAAAGTGAACATTCGGCTCTGAAAGAGTGGATCACTACATCGACTGCCGCTCTCAACACTCTTTTCGACCGCGTGAACTCGGCCATTGAAATGCAGGTGACGAATATTCGGAACTTTCTTGAAGATTCGAGACGTCGTGATGAGAATTTTATTTATATCGCAAGTGCACGGCGTCAATGAAGACGTGGCAAGTACGGGTCGAACACAAGGACGGAGAGATATTGTTATTTTTGTGATTTTCGATTAAGGAAAGAAAGAGAGAGAAATAAGGTTGGTTTGAGATTTTTGGATTTTTAATTTCTAAAGCAAGAACAACAAAAACAAATTAAAAATAAAGCAAAGATGGATGAGAGTCCAGCGGGTGAAGGTTTAGATATCGGGTTTTGTTTAGAGAAATCTGAAACTTATAATAAATCACGTTAGTTATAAAACATTACATGATAAATGATTCAACATAAACTCAAGTAATCAAAATATACTAACACGAAATTAAAATAATAACATCATTCTTCTTCTCATCACCCTAAATCTGTCACCCCACCCTTTGGAGAGAGTTAGAAACTCATGGATGGAGGGAAGGAGAAGGGGTCCTAGAGAAACTACAAAAGAAAACAAAAAAACACAAAATAAAAGAACAAAATTTTATTGCTAAAGAGAAGAACGTCCTTACAACATAATTTCGGGGCTATTTATAGCCGATACAAGGGACCCAAGTATGAAATAAGAAAGTACACGCGTCAACACGCAACTGGTAAAAATTTGAGCGCACGGATCAACTTTTGTGCGGCGGAATCGCCGCAATTTGTACATGAGGTGCGGCGGAATCGCCACCTTTCTGGCTCAGAATCGATCCGGATTTTTCATGTGTGTTTATGGTATGATTTAAATGTCTTTTGCGCGTCTGGATTGATTTCTTTCCTTTCTTTTGAGCTCCGAATTTATTTATTCATATACATGGAGATCCAAATTGATTTTTCTTTAGAACTTCTCCAAAATAATATTTTGGTACTCGTAATTTGCAGTCGGGTCCTCGGATTTTCGCAATTAAGTCCCTGGCTACTTTTGTGCTTAAGTCCTTGGCCTTTTTGTAATTAGGTCTTTGAATGCTTTTATTCTTGGATGTACTTCAATTTGAATCCCGATAATCTTGAACTTGGTCTTTATGATAGAAATGAGTCTTTTGCACGCGTTTACGCTCGGGATATGGGTAATTTGCGTTCAGGTCCCTGTATTCTGTAAATAAGACTAAACACATACCTTAGTAGCATTTATTGATATAAAATACATCTAAATGAAAGACATATGATGCAATGTATGCAATGCATCACGTCGAAATTTTACAAACTACATAGGTCCTTTATTTCAGCATATAAATGGCTGAGTTTATCACTGCTTGTCGTTATTGACTCAGGAGTTGAAGAGAATACAAGACTTAAGTAATGAAGTTGAATATCGTTGCGGGTGTGCTTTTCTGACATCACATGAGATTTCTTGTGCCTGTACCATGTAGGAGTGTTTTGCGTCAGGTGATGGAATTTATTTAGAGTAGATTCATCCATTCTGGAAAACACTTGTCATTGGAGAAGGAGTCCAGATGTCAGAGTTTGTGGATCAGTCAGCACAAGACGTCGAGCATTTTCGGAAGCTCGTTGATAAGATTTCGGAGAGCGACTCTGCAGTAATTCGTAGTGCCTCTCGTATTTTATACGAACAGTTACACCCCGATCAGTCGAACTATGGAGAATCCGTAGAAATTACTAAGGTACGAGGTCGACCTAGGGGAAAGTCGGCACATTAAGACCTGAGTGCCATCGAGTATGCTGAGCGAGGTCGTGGTCGGTCTGCCAGTAGTGGGAGCAGGGGTCGTGGTCGGTCTTAAAATTCATATCAATCATCCGTGAACACGGGCACAGGATCTGGTATGACGATATCTTTGTTGTTATTTAATATATATCACTAATCTAGAGAGAGTTGAAGATATTATCTCCTAATTTTGTTATTTTAATGAATTGTTATTTTTCTATCTTACAGTGTCCGGACAGACTGACGCGGATAACTTCCCAGATGTTGATAGACTACCATGAATCATTTTACCATTTCTGGAGAGGTGGAATGGCGTACGTGCTGATGGCAACTGTGGATTTCGATATGTTGCCGATGTCTTCCATGGTGGTCAAGACAACTGGTCGTACGCCCGTCGTGAGATTTCGAATGAGATAGGTGCACATCCTATTTGTGAGAGTGTCTATTTCGGCAATGTGGTATAGGTTCGTTAACGAATTGATTGGGGCGGGGGAGCTTGTGACGAGGATCATTATATGAAGGTTTGGGCCGACTTGTTCCCGATTGCTCATTTTTACAACTGTGCGGTCATGTATTTCTCAATGGGAATGGATGGTTCGTTGTTCCCGTGTCTTATTGTGCTACCTTGGGAGAGTCCGTCATTGCTCATTTAGGGAGTTACAAATATTTTATTCGTTTGGAATTAGCTGATGATTTAACAGTACCTCCTATAGCGACTGATTGACATCATTTCATGCTTACATTTGTATCTTATATCTATTATCTTTCACCTAAACAATGCTATGTAACGAGTTTTATGTTTGAATTTCAGAAATAAAAGGACCCAAAAGTAGGGAAAAATGACTTAATTGTGAGACCTGGGGACTAAGATGCAAGGGAGAAGGACCTGAACGTAAGACTGAAGGACCAAAGAGCAAAACAGAAAACTCCACACCATCATGGGGAGTATTTTGGCAATTCTTTTCGGGTTGAAGCTCCAACAAGCGAAGTAGATGCATCCAAGACCAACAAATACATCAAGACAAGCCCACAACAAAAATGCGCCCGATCTAGATCCTGTAGACCGCCAATTGGCGGTCCGGATCTTCCCGGATCCGCTAAGATTTCTGGAGCACGTGTATTAGTGGATGTTTAGTCTATTTTTGGTATTTGTTTAGTCCCACATCGGGAGATTGTCCCGGATTACCTTTTCTATGGCTATAAATAGAACTCTTCTCCTTCTATTGTAAACTACCCATTGCTTGGTAGCATTCTCTCTACTAAGGAGTAAGCCTTGAAGCAAAACTCAAAGTGGAGAAGAATGCTACCTTCAATGTGAGTCATTGTTAATAAAATAATTGTTCTTAGTTTCTTTTAATCTTGTCTTTTAATTCTTGCATGTTTTTTAGTTTATGTTTCTTTCAATTAGCTTCTTTAATGTTCCTTTCTTTCTTAGTTAAATTTCCTTTCAGTATAATGTTTCATTTTGTTAATGTAGGTAGTGTAATGATTAGTGAGTAGTTCCATCCCCATTTAGGGGTGGAGAAATATGTGATATGATTATGTAATGTAGTAGTGTGTGTTATCTTAATCCTTTGAGCCTTATATGATTTCCATAACCATCTAATGAGATTTCATTCTTGTCTTTGATATGCTAATGCTCTTGAATGAAGCTTAACATATGCTTAGACTAGTGGACCTATTTTATGGGGAATGTGAGGTAAGGATAAGGATGGAATTAATATATGAAACATGACTTGTAGTGTATGTGCTCTTGTTGCCTTGGCCTTGGTTGATGCCTTGTATGTTTTAATGATATTGAGTTATCTTATTTCATGTGGAGGCATAGTAGGGTCTAGTCTTTATACATGAGTTCATTTAGCTTCATTCCAACTGTTGTCTTGTATGTTTTAATGATGTAGTCTTATCTTATTTCATGTGGAGGAAAAGTTGGATTTAGTTTTATGATTTCATGCACTACATGTTGTGAGGAGCATAATTGGACACACACACACATCTTTATATTCACATTATTTCTCTACCCCCTATGGGGTTTAGTTTTATTGCTTCTCTTCCTTTCCTTTTTGCATTGTAGTGTAGTGTAATCAACCTTTCTCTCCTTTCTTTACCACTCGCCTTCGCACAAACCAAAAGTCGACACACCTCCCTGTGGATCGACCCGTATTTGCCACCGCTTCAACGCGGTCGTGCACTTGCGGTTTAATATAAAACGAATCAATCAGCGACCTTGTGGTATCAAATGCGAGATGAGAGTGTTGTTGGATGAGAGGATCAGTACGAAAGTAGGATAACGTATTGGAACCGGTTACGTAGTACATTTTGATTGTAATTTGTAATGTATAATATATCTTGTATTTGTACTTATAACGTGTTGTTCTTTTACCAGATTTTAAATTTAAGTATTAAAAATACGATAGCTACAGAAATAAGTAGAAGATGTGTTCGTGAGAAATAAGTATTAAAATACGATAGCTAAAGAAAATAAGTAGAAGATATGTTCGTAAGAAATAAATAATAAAAGTACACAGATAAGCATAAGCAAATACCAACAAATGTAGTAACAGTTCAATAGATAATAAAACGAAAGTAAGAGCAAGTCAAATAGAACTCAGCATCCGAATCATGTTCCGAAATGCCCAACTGGTTGTTCCAATCCTCAATGAGCCGATCCCAATATGTACATGCAAGTCTCGTATTCTCAGTCGGCATCCTGTCTCTCTGTCACAAGAACAGCTGCGTACACTGTATCGCTCTACTCATCCACTGTATGTAACATAAAAATTAGCGTACATTAACAATAAAAACAAAATACATTACAATTACAAATTAAATTAGATAAACTTACCACATTGGCACATGTCCTATCCAGTGGTCTCTCCGATCTCGGAATGGTACCGCGTACGATAAGTGGATGTGAGCACCTACCGAACCACTACAAATAATCTGCATCACAAGTGGAGGGGTCGCGACTACGACTCAGATCGTCCAGGTGCATCCTACTCTCAGAAATGTCCTCCAAACTGATTCCGCGAACGAAACGCTATGTCTGACGTCGTACATCATCGCAATCGCAGACCGTCGCAAATTACACGTAATAAAATAATAGAAATCCTTGATGTCAATAAAAAAATTAAAGTAAAAAAAAATTGATTAAAGTGAAGTTGAAGGAACTTGCATACGAAAAAAACCGATTGCAGATGTTGCAACCACATGCACAAACTGCAAGAAGGCTGGGCAGATTGCTGATATATGTTATTGGTTAGTTGGCTTTCCTCCTATGGTCAATAAATTTAAGAAAGGCAAGCAGGGTGGCAAAGACAGACAAGAGACTAGAGCTTTAGATGCAGAAGCATCACCTGTTAAATCCTCAATCTCACAAGAACAATATAACCAGATCACGCAGATACTGAACTCCAAGAGAAATGAGGATTTTGCACATGTAAACACTATAGGTATGATCTCAAACTGTTATTCAGTGATAAATAATTCCACTTCGATAGTTGATAGTGGTGCTAGTGACCAAATGTGCTCAAATAAGTCTTTAATGATCAACATCAGGAACATCAACAACATAGTTTCCATCAAATTTCCTAATAATAAGACTATCACAGCACATTGGAGAAGTTGGATTAAATAATGATCTAAAGTTAATAAGGTAATCTATGTCTCGAAACTCAAGTTGAACCTTATCTTAGTAGCAAAAAACATAATCAACTAAAATTCTATCCTACTTCTTGTATCATTCAGGAACTTGCTTCACACCCCACAACAAAATGGTGATGTGGAGAGGAAACACAGGCACCTATTAGAAGTTGCTACAACCATTAAGTATCACTCTAATGTTCCTATGGTCTTTTGGGGTGAATGCATTAGGACTGCAACTTATCTAATTAATAGAATGTCGACCAGCATACTGAATTATAAAACCCCTTATGAAATCCTTTTCGAGCGTGCACCTAAATATGATCACCTTAGAGTCTCTGGTTGTTTAAGTTACTTTATTATTTTAACTCCAAAAGACTAATTTGATAAAAGGGCCATAAAATGCATTTTTGTTGGTTCCTCCCAACCAAAATGGTTACAAATTGTATGATCTGCACAACAGATTTTTTTTCCATAAGTAGAGATGTTACTTTCTATGAATCTATCTTTCCTTTTCAAAACCATTATCCCTACAAACTGCTATCAAGAGAATTGTAATGAGTCAGAAGAGGATATATCAATTCAACTAGAGCAGAATGTAGACAATACTCTACAAGAGGACACTCAAGATAATGCAGCAAACATCAACCATGATAAACAAGAAAATTCCCCGCAGCAACCAGCACAGAAAGCCAAACAAATCAGGAGATCAAGTAGACAATCCACCAGACCTTCAAGGTCAAGAGATAATCACTACCCAACCATGAAGGGTAGCCAAGTTCAGGTAACACAAGCTAACCCTACAACAATTACTACTGCTACTAGAGCTACAATGTATCCCATGAACTCATTCCTATGCTATAATTCCTTTTCTGATAAGCATGTATGTTTTGTCAAACAAATAGATGCGATAAAGGAGCCTAAAACTTATAATGAAGCTATAAATAATCATCATTGGCTTGATGCCACTACTACAGAAAAGGGAATATACGTCGGATGTAAGGGGTTATACACGTCGGATATCAGCACACCCCAATCCGACGTATATGTGTGCGTCGTCTATACATAGACGTCGGTCATAGTATAGCCGACGTCTATAACTAACGGATATACGTCGGCTTTAATTAGACTCCGACGTGTATTCTTTAATGTATACACGTCGGTTAACTAACATACGACGCCTATACTTTAATGTATAGACGTCGGTTAACTAACATACGACGCCTATACTTTAGGGATAGACGTCGGGTAACTAACATACGACGCCTATACTTTAGGGATAGACGTCGGATTACATAGAAAGCCGACGTCTATTCCTTTCTTCAGAGGAATAGACGTCGGCTTATAGAGACAGCCGACGTCTATTCCCAAACCTGGACAAAAAAAATAAATAGGATCCGACGAAATTGTTTTTAGTCATCGTCGTCGTGTACATACAACTGCACCAAATTCGTTCACCTATAGATTTCATCCACATACATCCATATACATCCCACATACATCCATACAATTGACATTCACAAGCATACATCCACATACATCCACAAGCATACATGCACAAACACAAACACAAAAATACAACCACACAATTGACATTCAACACACTTGCAATTAATTCATTCTAAAATTAAGGCGATTATATTAAGGCATAAAGTGTAGGTTTGTAATACAAGTGCACTTGTTAACTAAATTACAAAAAATACAATTGGCAGTAGAACCTCTTAGTTCGTCAGCATGTTTCTGATGAAATAGCGAGCTCATCGGTCGCGAGTTTCATCGAGCTCTTGTTGCGAGAATGGATCACTACCTTTTTGGGAAAACCTATCAAAAAATTACAACTGTGTTGAATATTAATAACTAAATATTGAAACTACAATTGAATATACAATTGAATAACGATCTACATTACCTCGGTTAGACATACGTCTTGAGTTGCCACATCGAGGATTTCCTCCATGTATCTCATCACGTAGTAACCGCATTCCGTATTTCCAACCTGCTTCCGGTACTACAAACATAGGAATTCGCTAAATATTTGTTCCTAACTTAATTAACAAAAATGGGATAGAACGTACTCTCATTCCATGCCATGTTATTCCTGATTTTGTGGTTGTTCTCCTACCACCTAAAGCTCTGTAAACCTTAATTGCCCTGAGTAGCACAAGTTAAAATATCAATCAATAATACTAATAAAAATCCACGAATTACTTTATTCACGACTAAACGAACTTACATATTTAGAAGTTTCTTTATTGAGTCCCTTGATTTATTCGACCCCAACGGATCAAACTAATATGCCGAATTAGTCATTGGGCATACAACGACAAGCATCCAATGAGCCATGTGTTATATATATAATTAGAAGTTTATTACAAAACAAAATTTCACTTTGAATTACAAAGTTTACCTCTCATGATAAGGGAGCAGATAATATTTCTTGTCTTCTTCTTTAAAGAATGTCCCTAGTTGACCCGATTTATCGTCATTCCCGTATATATATGTAGATGGACTGATAAATCCAAATACTTGATCCTCGGGAAAGATTGACCTTCTGGCGTCGTAAAGATGTCTACAAGTATAAAAATTATAATTTATTACAGTTTTGATAAAATTATTCAATACCTTTCATTGTATACAAAAGAACACTTACTTCACTTGCACGTCGATAATCATGATACACAACGAATCCATCGCCATGAACTGCATGATATCCTCTTTGGTGACGTACAAAGCCGGAGGCAACCCTTTATCCCCCTCCAACTCCAAGGTACTTAACGATTGTGCCTCCCTACCTACCATACATTGATACAACATTTTGTACCTACTTGGAAGCGAATTAATGTTGATCGGAGATTGGTTGTTTGACCCTTTGCTTCGGGGGCTTGACACCTTACAAAGATGTATAGAACCGTTAAAATACAATTGTTAACAAATTTGAAGTTTAAAGTCTTTCAAAGTTAAACTATACCTCATGTCTGTCGTTTAGCTCTACTAAATAACTAGGCCAACGCACGAACCCACCGATAGCATCGCCGAGAGTAACAATCTCTTCTTCCGGAAATGGCACAAAAACACCAGGATCTAAGCAACTCTCAACTGCAACCTTCAATTCTCCCTCTCCTACCTCTGTGAAGTGGTGTCTGGAGATGTTAGAAACTTTCCCGTGTCCCACCAATCTTCGATCATGGTCTTCGACAAATAAAGCACATCTAGATCCATCCACGAACTTTCCAAACGAGGGACCGTCGACGAGGGCCAATTCTCGAGAATGAGACACGAAATCATCATGTCGATGATGGTGGAACACTGGCGGAACTGGAGTAGTCTCCGTGGAAGAACCGGTCTTACGACGGGTAGGAGAAGTAGGCAAAGCACGATCCAATCTCTCCGTAAGAAGCTGCAAAGACTTCTTCAAATCTGCAATCTCCTGCTGGCATTTGGTATGACCAGTCGTCGAAGTAGACCGTTGAGTCTTCCCAAAATATTGTCGAAGTCCAACTCTACTCCCTACCCCTCGCACACGACCGGGGTGTTCGTCGTTTCCCAAGGCCTCGCGTAGAATATCATTCCGACCATCAGAAGCAAATTCGCCTTGAGATTCTCTCAACTTCAGAGAGTCCTAAGTTTAAAACAATATTTACTATCATTTGAGCAATATAAAATTAATGATTCTGAATTAATAACATATATATAAGTGATGCAACTTACTATCTTCGAGTCGATAGCTTGCGACTCGTCTGTGACGTACTCCCCTCTGGAGTTTACTCTCGCTCTCTTCCAAGAATCACAACGAGCTATGGGAGAAGGAGGAGATAGGTTACTTGCTTGCTCCTCACTCATACCGGAGTCAATTGCCTCCTGTCTCTTCTGAGCAATTTTTTCAGCCATCATTTGTGCTTCCAACTTGTGGTACCCCGCTCGAGACATACGATGGGTATACTTGTTAGAAGATCTAATCTTTTGGTTTTTTGCTCGGATGGCCTAAAATCAAGTTTATTAGATTGTCACTAAAATCAATAACTAACAAGTTTGTTTTGAAACTCAGTTACTATATTATAAATTAAACTCAGTATACCTCAAACCTAAGTGATGAATGATGAGTGAAAGATAGTACCTTAATCCCCCACCTCATCTCCTATAGGTGACTGCCCCCTAAGTGTTTTTCATACCTTAATCTAACAAACAACACACCAAACAAACACTCACCTCACTCTTGTTACAATGCAAGTCCTACTAACTAATGCGTGCTTTCTAATGAATGATGAGTGAAAGATAGTACGTACCTTACGCCAGCAATCTACGACAGAAATCGTAAATAATAGAAAAATACAATGCATGCAAATCCTATATGATGAATGACTTAACAAATATTGTCTAATCTTTTGCTTTGGGTTATTAAAGGCCAAGTTGTTTAAGGGGGGCAATGATTTATTACCATAATATTAAAAATTCAATAAATTAAGGCAATAAACATTTAAAATATTAAAATCAAGTATTAAAACTAATTACTTGAATTGACAGAAAAACATTTTAAACACAAACTATCATGTTATTAATAATAATTGGGAATAAAATTTTATTGAAATTTTGGCAGAACCTCCACTTAAAATTTGATATGTAAAATTCTTCAAATCCTGAAATCAACAAGAAAATCCTAATATCTAGTTATCTAATCACATTCACATCTAGTTATCCACTTAAATTTTATTCAAATCCTAATATCTAGTTATCTAATCACATTCACATTATGTATTTCTCTACTCAATCCAAACCAAATTCTTAACATAATCCAAACCAAATCAATCCAATGAAAACAAAGTTTGGTTAAATCATCCAACCAACCCAACTCAATCCAAACTAAATCAATCCAATGAATATGTTTATCAAATATCAACACATAACACACATGCAAAAAAACTCCGAGAAGAAGTTGCTTATAACGTCTACATGTCAAGAGTGTACATCCACATCAAGACCATACAACTCATGCCATTACACATCATCAATCCATAATTTTGATTTCTTTTTTTCTACTTTGGAAACCATTTGCTACACACCAACAAATTGAATCATTAATTAACTTGGAAAATAAAAGGAATTCTAAATGTTGATATTTGCATCAATACACTTAGATTATCACATTAACCAATATTTGCATCAATACGTTATTATTGTGAACTAATCCTAATTTGGCGTTGGATTCTTGGTCTAAACTAATCCTAAATTAAGGATCTAAAATTGAGCACGAACCAGAGGAGGGAAAAGTTGTGATGCCGGAGGAGCTCTTTGTGGTTCCCGAAGACGTCGCGGAGGAGACGGCTGTAAACAACACGAGGAAGCTACATGCGGAGGAGGCTAAGTTAGAGAGAATATGTGGAGAAAGACGAACTTAAAACAAGCAAAAACGAACTTAAAACCTACATGTGGAGAGAGACGGAGGAAGACGGAGGAAGAAGGAGAAGAGGGCCGGAGAAGTGGAGGAGCGCTTGGGAGCTCGCTGCGGTGTCGGAGACGGTGCGGATCGGTCGGAGGATGGTCGCGGAGGAGAGTTCGGTCGCGGGACGGCTAGGGTTTGGGTGGGTTTCGACTGAAATGAATGAAAGAAAGCGCGTCTGTCCGATTTCTTGACCTATATACGTCGGATATTCCATAACGCCGACGTCTATACCTCGACGTCTATGTGGATAGACTATAGACGTCGGTCTTACATTACGTCCGACGTCTATAGGCTGACGTCTATACCCTATAGACATCGGATTCACAAGGTACTAAAACACCGACGTCTAAAGGTCGACGTCTATACACTATAGACGTCGGTTAAATGTGTTATTCCTACACACGACGTCTATAGTGTCGCATAGACGTCGGCTTCCATTTCAGCCGACGTCTATGTTGTCCTCTCCACAATAGACGTCGGCCGTTGTAACGGCCGACGTCTATTGGGCGACGAGTAAAGCCAATTCTGCACTAGTGTGCCATGCATAAAGATATAGAAGCATTAAAAACTAATCATACATGGGACGTGGTTCTTCTACCTCACAAAAAAACAATCCATAGGTTGCAAGTGGGTATATAAGATCAAATATAAAGCCAACGGTGATAGTGAGAGATACAAAACTAGGTTAGTAGCAAAGAGTTTTAATCAAGTAGAAGGCATTGATTTTCATGAAACATTTTCCCCTGTAACCAAGATGGTTACTATTGAGGTTGTATTAAGTTTATGCAATTAATAATTAGCATTTGCATCAACTTGAAGTGCATATTGCATTTTTACATGGAGATCTCAATTAATATGTGTATAAGGTACCACCACCTGGTTACGAAGGAGGAAACTCACTAGCGTGTAGAGTGAAAAAGTCCACTTACGGACTCAAGCAGTCCTCTAGATGCTGATTTGACCAGCTTTCACAGGCTTTAACCACATCTGGATACTTACAATCCCAGAGTGAGTACTCCCTCTTCACTTAAAATATCAGTGATTTAATTACCATTTTTACTAATTTATGTTGATGATCTTCTAATTACAGGCAATACATCAATGCAATCAACAAACTAAAGGATAATCTAAAGAAGAAATTCCACATCAAGGATTTAGGAACACTCAAGTATTTTCTAAGACTTGGAGTAGCCAGATTGAGCAAAGGGAAACTACTCGATCAAAGGAAATATGTATTGGAAATTTTAAAAGATACTGAACTGAAGGGAGCAAATCATCTTCATCACCAATAGAGGTGAATCACAAACTGGTAGAGGAAGGGGGAGAAACTCTTATTGATCCCATTGTACTTAACAATCACCAAACCAGACATCATACTTCATGTCCACTATCTTAGCCAATTCATGAACCAACCTTGCAAAAAGCACCTACAAGCTTCCTTATGGGTTTTGAGATGCATCAAAGGAGCTCCTGGACAAGGACTCATCTTCTCTAGCAATAATACAATTTAGTTGATGGCATTTTGTGGCTCAGATTGGGCAAGTTGTCCTTTAACACACAGATCAACAACATGATGTGCAGTGTTCTTGGGAGATTCCATCATTTTTTGGGAAACCAAGAAACAAGTCACCATCTCCGGATCATCTTGTGAAGCCGAGTATGGAGCTATGGCCAATACCACATATGAGGTTATTTGGTTGCTGAATTTATTACAAGATGTTTAAGTACATCACAACAAGTCAACCACATTGTTCTGTGACAACAGGTCTGCACTCCATATAGCAGTGAATCCCGTCTTCCATTAACGGACTGTCACATTGTTAGAGAACAATTACAGAAAGGCCTAATCACCACAACATTCCTAAGCAGTGACATCAAGTCATTGATTCGCTGACCAAGCCGCTTCCTATTGCTCAATTCCAATTTTTTAAGTCCAAGCTCACTGTTTTGGACCTCCACACTCCAACTTGAGGGGAGATGTGAAATTATGAAGATTAGAAAGCAACAAAAGAGCTTACTCCAGCAGATTTAGTCATCTTATTTGATTGATTTAAGTTATGTAAATACTTGTATGTGTAGGATTTCATGTTTAATTATACATATTTATTTTCGAAATTTTTATGCACAATAAGGATCAATTTACAATTTTCTATGATTTATTTCATGCATACATCAATTTGTTTCAATAACTTTATTAAAACAAATATGGGCTCCAAAATTCATACCTAGAAGTTCTCTAAAACTTCTTGAAGATTCGGAGACGTTGGGGATGCTCCTCGCTGCGCCGGATGCCTCCGAGTATTCACCAAACTCTAAACAAGATCGGAGAGAGGGAAGCTAGTCTCTCAATCTCCGATAGGGTTTAGAATCTAATTACTAACCCCTCTTTAATTCCCTTGAGAAGATGATCTCTTAAGAACTAAAACTAAACTTAAGAATTAAGGAATTTTCGTGGAGAATTATGGAGAGAGAATTTTGCATAAGAAAATAATGAATGAATTAAGGAGGTAATGAGATAAACTTGTATTTATAAGCTCTCTCCAAATTACCTATTCATGTGCAACCTCTTGCCCATGATTTCATGCAAAATTCCATCTAACCATCCATTATTTAATAATAAATAATATTAGCCACGAATTAAATCAATTATAGACCAATTCCATGCATGATCTAATTAATTCTTAAATTAATTCTGCATTAACCGTCTGGACCAGTCGACCGTTTGGATGTTCGGTCGACCGCTCGAACCAGGTTTCGGTCGACCGTTCAATAACTCGGTCGACCGTTCGTAACAGGAATTATTCCTTCTCGATGTTCGGTCGACCGTTCGAACAGATGAAAATTCCTTGTTATCGGTCGAGACATGTCCGGTCGACCGTGCCCGGTCGGTCGACCGTTTACTGCTAACCGGTCGACCGTTGGAGCACTGTTCTGCAGACTTGTCAAATTTCGGTTTAACCCCTACAAAATTTGACATTTCGGGATTAGTAGTAAATTCACAACTTATGTAACATATTATCCTATGTAATGATCAATCATTACACCCCATAATATTTACATCACATATGAATTTAATTTAGATTCTAATTATGTTATTAATCACAACATAATTTTGATTTTTCTTGTTCACCTCATGTGTCATATTTTCTACATGAAACCCGACATATCCTATGAATTCAAAATCCCCATTTCTTGTTTCCCAGTTTTGCGGTGTGACCTATGGAAGGATCTAAACTAAGTTTGCAGTGATATTAAGAGCTTAATATCACATGATCAGTCTGCACAAGACGCCGAGCATTTTCGGAAGCTAGTGGATGAGATCTCGGAGAGCGACCCTGCAGTAATTCGTAGTGCCTCTCGTATTTTATATGAACAGTTACACCCCGATCAGTCGAACTCTGGAGAACCCGAAGAAAATACTAAGGTACGAGGTCGACCTAGGGGAAAGTCGACACGTCAGGACCCGAGTGCCTTCGAGTATGCTGAGCAAGGTCGTGGTCGGTCTGGCAGTAGTGGGAGCAGGGGTCGTCGTCGGTCTGGCAGTAGTGGGAGCAGGGGTCGTCGGTCTAATTCGTCTCGATCGTCCGTGAATACGGGCACATGATCTTCTGGTATGTCGATATCTTTGTTGTTATGTTATTTATTATATATCAGTAATCTAAATGGGGTTGAATATATTATCTCCTAATTTTGTTGTTTTAATGAATTGTTATTTACCTATCTTACAGTGTCTGGACGGGTTGACGTGGACAACTTCCCATATAATGATAGACTGCCAGGAATCATTTTACCATTATGGTATCAAATGCGAGATGAGAGTGTTGTTGGATAGGAGGATCAGTACCAAAGTAAGATGGAGTATTGGAACCGGTTACGTGGTACATTTTGATTGTAATTTGTAATGTTTTTGTAATGTATAATATATCGTGTATTTCTACTTATATCGTGTTGTTATTTTACCGTATTTTAAATTTAAATATTATTTGATATCTAAAGAAATAAGTTGAAAATATTTTCGTGAAAATAAATATTAAAAAATACGATAGTCAAATAAATATGTAGAAGATATGTTCGTCAGAAATAAATAATAAGAGTACACAAATAAACATAAGCAAATACCAACAAATGTAGTAACAGTGCAACAAAACGAAAGTAAAAGCAAGACAACTACAGCTCAGCATCTGAATCATGGTCCGAAATGCCCAACTGGCTGTTCCAATCCTCGATCAGGCGATCCCAATCTGTACATGCAAGTCTCGTCGCCTCAGTCGGCATGATGTCTCTCTCTCGCAAGAACGGCTACGTACACCGTATCGCCCTACTCATCCACTGTGTGTAAAATAAAAATTAGAGTACAATAACAAAATATACTTTACAATTAAAAATAAAATTAGATAAACTTACCGCATCGGCACATGTCCTATTCAGTGAGCACCTACCGAACCACTGCAAATAATCTGGAGCACAAGTGGAGGGGTCGCGGTTACGACTCAGATCGACCAGGTGTAGTCGTCCTACTCTCGGAAATGTCCTCCAAACCGATTCCGCAGACGAAACGATGTGCCTGACGTCGTACATCGTCGCAGTCGCAGACCGTACTGCATGCTCGGGTGTCGGGATGTCAACCGGGATCACCTGAATGTAACCTAACTGACGTAACACGTGATCAGGTATATAAGGCTCTGTGATATCCCTATAACGAATAATGCCGGCAAATGTAGTCCACGGCACAGCTACAGCAGGCTCGGGACCATACGGTAACCACTCCACCTAAACGTTTATACGTTAATAATAATAAAGTCAAATTTAAATAAACGTGAATGATATATACATTATGTACCTGCGATGCAGTCATCTGATCTAGCCGTCTACGAATAGAAAGAAGTCGACTCTCGCTCTTATCCTCCGCCCGGACAGCCCACATACGCGAACGAGGATGGCCACGCTCAACAATCTTCCGCTCACGATGTGGGCGGAAAGCAGGAAAATACTCATATATCCAAACCTGGAGCAGTGTAAGACAACCCGTAATCTGACCACAATCAGCACGACTAGATATGCACAGCTGGCGATACAGATATGCCAACGTCGCCGACCCCCATGAGTACTGACCAATGGTATCTGGGTCTCTCGCCTCCAATAAGTCGCGTGGTCTCAGTCTGGAACCGCTATTGTCGACAAACAATACGCACCCTAGCAGTAAGAAGAGATAAGCAGTCATCTGTGTATCCTCAGTCCGTGGTGGTCGCCCCCATCTGCAACACTCGTCCACAGCGTCGATACTAACACCACCGTCACTCCAAAATGAGCTATCCCGCCCAAGACCCTCCAGGCTGACACCCAGCAACTCAGATACATATAACTTCAGCTCAGATGTCGGCGCCTGCGCACTGACCATGGGACCCTCAACAGGAATGTGCAGAATCTGAAAGACATCATGCAACATGATCGTCATCTCTCCGAACGGCAAGTGGAAAGTGTTGGTGTCAGGCTGCCACCGCTCCACGAATGCCGAAATCAACGGCATGTCGATGCAGGAAAACATATTGTACGACAAGTGACCCAATCCGCTGTCAACCACGGTCGTCGTCATATCCTCAGTCATCACTGAACGTCATGCCTGCAATGTCGTACAAGCTCTGTGCCGATTATGGTACTTCAAAACCTTCCGCTCCTCGCCATCCCAGATGCGTCTGACGACGTGGCCTCCGAAACTCGGAATGACGCTGCCATCTACAGGACCACCAGGAATAATATCCGTGACGATCCAAGACTCGTCATCACCCCTCTTCTTCTTCTTCTGAGCTCGGGCGTCTGCAGTGCACGAACTCGAATCACCGGTCACAAACCGGCCACCTCGATCCTTCCTAATGACCCACTCAGCTGAAGGACCACCGTGTCGCCCCCGTCCTCGACCGGACTGATGTACCGCCTCCTCCTGTGGCCCCAAGTCGTATCGGCCCCCATCGTCACTGTCGTCGTGACTCCTCACCTCATCTGAATCATCCTCGTCGTCGAAAGACTCTCCAGGGGTCTGACGACGACGTAACAGATCTCTCTCTCTCTCTCCTAACTGAAGCAGAAATACCACGTGTACGTGGATGACGAGGACCTGACTCGTCTGCTATACTACGTACCGCGCGTAAGGGAATTGATTTCCCATTTCCTCCACGGTAACGCGATGACTATTAATTCAATTTTCAAAATACAAATTTATTAATGGATTTACTAAAATAATTAAACTAATTATAAACTTAATAATCGATTTATTTAGCAATTATCACAATTAATCAATAATCCTTTACTAAAATCGTACACAACTAATTACTAACATAATAATCAATTTATTTAGCGATTTATTTATTAATTATCACAATTTATAATCAATAAACGATTTACTAAACTAATTTGACTAATTATTAACATAATATTCAATTTATTTAAATTTTATCACAATTTATAATCAATTTTAACAAAAATTAAAAAAGAAACCGGGCGTCTGCGAGAGACGCCTACCCTACGTGGTAGGCGTCTGCCGGAGACGCCTACCCTACGTGGGAGACGTCTCCCGCAAACGTCTGTTTCTTGGGTCGGGCGTCTCCCGCGGACGCCCGACTCAAAAATGTTTTTTTTAAAATTAATTGAAATAAACAAGGTAATTTACCAGATGTGAGTAGTCAGGGGTCTCCGCTGGTTCTTTTCCTAGCCTCCGAGACATTTTATGTGGTGAATAGAAGAGTGATACGAAGAGAAAGTTGTGTTAAAAGAGTGAAATGAAGAGTTATATTAATAGAAAGGGTAGATGAGTAAAATGATAATCTTACAGACGATTTAAGTAGTTTTACGGCGACAAATAGCATGACAAGTTATACGAATTTTGTTTCATAAAACCACTACCTAATTGATGCTTCAACAAGTACGATAAATCCTGGGAATCATGTGTCTCCTCGGTCGCCCCACCTACCCCCGGAGTACCCATCTCAACTAACTATACAGATTCCCAACGGGTCTTGGCTTAGTGGTTCAAGTTGTGTGCTAATATCTAGAAAAATATGGTTCAAATCCCACAAAAATCACCTTACACTTTGGATAGCATGCAGATCACAATCAACATTCAAAGAATTACTTACCATCTCTCAAAAAAATTAAGCGTACACATTTCATTAATTTCGAATAGTCAGTTCAAAGTTTGGTCAACCAGGCAGGCCATAGCATATCTATGCCTGATACGTAACAGAAAATGCCCCAATGGGCTCACAGAACCTTGTGAAAAAAACCTTACGATTCATAAGAAAAAAAGGGTTCCTAATTTCGAACATAAATTTACTTAACCCCTCTTCAGGCTTTAACTTCTCTTCAATCATATGCTTAGATCTTTTGATATCCTCCTGTTGAATCTCGAAATTGCACCGGAAAGATCCAGGTTTCTGTAGAGGAAGGGAGATGGGAAAAATGGAATTATTATTTTTGTAGTATCTAACTCAGCTATTATTTATATGAGCCGAGTTAGTGTAATCGAGTCCTGGATTCGGTAAGGTCTGATCCAGAGTTATTACAAGAAATGTTGGATCTGGACTTGGTGCAGCCCAACCAAATACAATGGAGAACATATATAATGAACACACACATATATATGGTGCAGCCCAACCAAATACAATGGAGAACATATATAATGAACACACACATATATATGATATCTAAAACTAGAACCTATGCTAACTCCTATTGTACTCAACACCTTCTTTATATCTCTGTTGTTGTGTTTCACTCAGAATTCTCTCTTTTGGATATGTTTCCTTTCCCTGGGAAAATATATGGAGGGGAAAAAATCAATTACAAACTCGTTTCAAGAATTGATTGTTAAATCTTTAGGTCACTTGAAATTATTATTAACTTCGTTTCTTGCATTGGTCCTAAAATTAGCAAAGTCAACTTCTTGTTTCTCTAAGTGGGGTTCAATTTTACTGAATTGGTATTTATCGTCCGGAAACTATTTAAATCGTCTCAACGAATTACCATTTCGCCTAGGTTTGTGCAAGATTCGGGTCGGTCCGGTTTTTTGGACCGGACCGATCGGTCCGGGTTTCGGTCCGGACCCCGGGGCAAGTTCGGTTTTCCGTCCGGTCCGGTCCAGTCCGAAGTCGGTCCAAAATCCTAATTTCCCCTCAAAAATCCGGTCCGATCCGGTCCGGTCTTCGGTTCGGAACCCGGAGAGCATCTGGGTCCGGACCGATGCTCAGCCCTAATTTTGCATTTCTCTCATTTCTACTCATATATCGCGACATTTTACCCTCATATCACCCATCTCTTCATCTTCCTCTCATAATCATAAAAAATAATGTTTTGGATGTCAGTAATGAGTCAACGGACGTCCCCGTGTACTGGAATTTGGTAAAATGTCAAACTTCTTTTTAATAATAATAAAAAATTAGCCAGCGTCCGCCGGAGCCACCCCCATAGGGAGGCGGTTCTGGTAAACGCCCATTTTTTATTTATTAAAAAAATAATTGATTATAAATTTAGATAATTACCAAATTAATTAATTATTAAGTTAA
The DNA here is from genome assembly GCA_963682175.1 of Triglochin maritima. NCBI lineage: Eukaryota > Viridiplantae > Streptophyta > Magnoliopsida > Alismatales > Juncaginaceae > Triglochin > Triglochin maritima. The sequence goes on from OY821771.1 coordinate 62,671,823, forward strand.
TAATTATTATATTTGGATGACCGATACCCCTTCGGTACACCGAATAGAGATTTTCATAGAAATGTCGAAGCTACTGAGGATAAATATTCAGATGACTAGGTAGAGATCGGTAAACCGACCCAAGGATTCCAGGAATATCAAAAACTTACTGTCTCTACGATCACGGTGGACCGATGGAAACTCGGTCATCCGTACGGAACAAGTTCAGTAAACCGAGAAGAAAACGGTCGACCGTTCGACACCTAACCAACTCACCAGATCTTGTACCCGTGGTTAATTATACGTATTTGATTATAACAAGTTTTTGCAAGTGATGAATATTCAAAAAAATTCAGATCCAATAATTTCCTGATCGAGCAATTAAATATTTGAAACGATTAAACCTTGTTCTTAAGGTGTGCTTATTTTACCAAAATCTTTATTTTCGAGTTGGAGCACTATGAATACACGGCAGATACTACATTCCTTGGTCAATGCATGATATGCACATGCAATAAAGCATCTGTTCGTTTTGAGTTGTTGTACACTTATAAATAAATTTGACTCCGTTATCAACGGCCACCGGGCCCAGCACAACATCAAATTCAATATTTTTTGCATTTCTCATGGGATGAGAAAGAAAATGACCAAATGTTTTAATAGATAATACACAAGACAACTATCACACGGGTTTATCACTATGGCTATTGCATGGTTTGGACAAAAAACACACATATAAGGTGTAAGCCGGGCGGGTGGGGTAAAAATAAAACGCCCGCTACCCACCCCCACCTACGGGTGGAATATGCGGATAGGTTAAGGGGATATTTTCAATTTAACGATGTAGTATAGTTACTTTTTAAAGAAATTTTCTTACACAAATATTTAATGATGTAGTATAAATTTTTTAAATAATAACATGGAACATGAAATATATGAAATATGACCGACAACAAGATTGAACATATTAGACATTTTTCTTTGTCAATTTTTTTTTGATATTTTACATACAAAAATTATTCCATCTTGAAGAATACTAACCAATACAACAAGGTCGACCCAAATTAACTTAACTACACAAAAGGGCAGGAACCAAATCCAAAAAAAGTATTGGAATGTGAAATTGTGCAATGATGCATTGCTTACATTGCATCATATGTCTTTCATTTAGATTAAATATAGATCAATAAATGCTACTAAGGTATGTGTTTAGTCTTATTTACAGAATACAGAGACCTGAATGCAAATTACTCATATCCCGAGCATAAATGCGTGTCAGAGACTCATTTCTGCCATAAAGACCAAGTTCAAGATTATCGGGATTCAAATGGAAGTTCAAGATTATATAGCTGATTGAGCGGCGAATCCGCCGCAGATTACGTGTATTGTGCGGCGATTCCGCCGCACCCCTGTCGATCCGCGCCTCCGAATTTTGTCCAGTCGTAGTGTGACACGTGTACTTTCCAATTTTATACTTAGGTCCCTTGTATCGGCTATAAATAGCCTCGAAACGATGTTGTGAGGGTTTTTGGTGGTTGTTCTTATTTTTAGTCCTTAGTTTTAGTAATAAAATTCTGTTTCTTTTATTTTTGTGTTTTTAGTTTTCTTTTGTAGTTTTCTCTAGGACCCCTTCTTCCTCCCTCCATCTATGAGTTTCTAACTCTTTCCAAAGGGTGGAGGTGACGGATTTAGGGTGATGAGAAGAGAAGATGTTATTATTTTAATTTCGTATTAGTATGTTTTGATTACTTGAGTTTATGTTAAATCATTTATCATGTAATGCTTTATAACTAATATGATTTATTATAAGTTTCTGAATTCTCTAATCTAAACCCGATATCTAAACCTCCACCCAACGGAATTCATCATCTTTGTTCTTATTTTAGTTTTAATCGTTTATGTTTCTTGTTTTAGATAATTAAAACCCAAAAATCTCAAACCAAACATATTTTTCTCTCCTTCTTTCCCTTAATCGAAAATCACAAAAATAACAAGATCTCTCCCTCCTTGTGTTCGACCCGTACTTGCCACGTATTCATTGACGTCGTGCACTTGCGGTATAAATTTAATTCTCATCAAGTTTTTTGGCGTCGTTGCCGGGGAGGCGACGCAGATTTTGTTTTTTGTTAATTTCGATTCCAATCTGTTTATCTTGTGCGCGATCTAAGTATTTGGATTTGTGTTTCAGGAGAAAATAGAGCGTGCGGTGAAATCTGAACGCAGTCGGAGCAACAAGGGCGGCGGAATCGCCGCACATTTGAAGCTTTTGGGCTTCAACTTTTTCTGGGGTCGTCTCCATCTCTGGGTGGACGCGTAGAGCATCTGGGAAGTTTCGAGAGCGGGCGGTGAACCCGTCTGAGCATTGCGGAGGTAACTTTTCTTGCCTTTCTCGAAACTTCTAGTTTCGGAAAATTTCCTTTTGTAGAACTGCACGTGTTAAGCTTAAATTCCATAATTGGCAATAATTCAACTCTGACCTAAAAATTGGAAAAATTAGAAGGACTTAGTGCATGCATCATATAATGTTTTGTTTGCATTATTCTTGCTAAATTTTTGCAAATTATTCTTATTGTTGAAGAGTGTTGGAAGCAATGTACGTATCGCGTTTTAACGAGTGCATTTAAGCATATAATTTAGTTTGCATACAACCTTGCAAATGCCCCCAATTAAAGACCAATGTTTGACTATATTTGCTAGATTTAAGTTAAACTATCTTAAGGGCAACTCCGTAGGCAAAGATCGGTGGGGATTTCATCACCCTTCCGTGGCCCACAAATCACAATCCTAAAGTGTCACCCAAGCCTTAAAATTGAAATCAATTAGACATTGGCCCCTAAGAACTCAGACTCAATTAAGGAGAAGATTGGTTTGACTTGCTATGACCTGAAGCTGATCGAATTTAATTTGGTGTCTAGAAAGTGTTTTTGTGTTGACGTAAGTCTTCCAAGCGAAGTGGTTGTCTAATTGGCACCGACTCTGTCGGAAGCGCCCCCACTAGCTATACACGCCCTGGCCAAGTTGGTTTGATTATTGAGGGAGGTGAATCAAGCAAATCAACTCGACTCAACCAGTTAGGAGTCGTCTAGATTTAAGCGACACTAGGTCTAGGTTTGTTTGAACCGTGCTTGTTCAGGAAATTTCTGACCGACCCTCTTTTCTATCTTTAGAGTTAAGTTTCCCTTCTCATCTGAGTCTTCTTTCTCTTCTCACCTAAATTCTCTAGATTAGGATTCCTTTCTCATCTTTCCCCATTCTATTGTTTGTTTCCATTTTCTAAAAAAAATTGTAATTAATTCTTAAAATTAAATTTCGAATTTAAATTTCGAATTTGAACTCAAAAATTGATTCAAACCGGTGCACGCATATTTGGGTCCGGGATTTGAGCAATCGACTCTCACGAGTTCATCTAGATTCCAGTCTAGAGCTTAGCCCCAATCCACCTGTTGCACCACCTCACCCGGTTCCAATGGGTGAGAATGTAGTGGACCCACCTGTTGCACAACCTATAACTCTTAGGTATCGATGCTACCCAGCGATGGCTGCTCAGCCATCGTGCATCGTTATGCCCACCATACCGGGTCGCGACTTCGAACTTAAGGCACAATACATGAGTATGTTGCCTAAGTTCACCTCTAGGGAAGACTCATATCTCTTCCTTAGAGAATTTGTGAAAATCTGCTCTCTTATGCAATACCAGCATATCCCTGAGGAGGCAGTACGTCTAAAATTCGTGCCTCTAACACTGAAGGACGACGCTAAGAAATGGCTATATAGTCTAGCCAAAAGATCCATTAGAAGTTGGGCTGAATTTGTTCAAGTATTTCTAAAAAAATATTTCCCCAACCATAAGACTATGAGGATTAGGAATGAAATTGTTGCATTCGTTCAATCTGAGAGCGAGCCGTTTTATTCCTATCTAGAAAGATTTAAAAGTGTGCTGACCCAATGCCCTCATCACGGAATTCCAAGATGGCAATTGTGCCAAATTATTTATGAGGGATTGACACCCACATCTAGGGTTATGGTAGAATCTGTAAGCCAAGGGAACTTCATGTCGAAAAATGAAAATGATGCCTGGACTTTTCTTGAGGATTTAGCTGAAAACAGTATGCAATGGGACAATGCTAGAACACCGCTTAACCCGAGTATTGGATCTAGAATAGCAAGTCAACCCAAACCAGATGTCTTAGCTGTAGATGCTAATGTAGCGGCTGAAGCAAAACTAGCTACCCTTATGCGCAGAATGGAAAGTTTAGAGCTACAAACCCAAACCCGAGTGAATCAAGCCTCGTCTATCCCTTGCTCTAGATGTGGTCAGACTGGTCATTTAATGGAGGACTGTGCGGACTGGGAACAAGTTAATGCCACATTTAACCATGCTAGAAATGACCCTTACGCATCAACCTATAACTCTGTACGATTTCATGTTTAATTATACTTATATTTTTTCGAAATTTTTATGTATAATAAGGATAAATTACAATTTTCTTTGATTTATTTCATGCATGCATCGGTTTGTTTTAACAACTAGTTTGAAAAACCTTATTAAAACAAACACAAGGGACTCCGAAATTCATACCTAGAAGTTCTCTAAAACTTCTTGAAGATTCGGAGACGTTGGGAAGATGATCGTCGCTTCCCGTTGCGCCGGATGCCTCCGAGTGTTCACCGAAACCCTAAACAAGGTTGGAGAGAAAGGAGCTAGCCAATCGATCTCAAAACAAGCTTAGAATCTAGCTACAAACCCTTTCCTTAGCCTCTGAGATTTCTCCTTCCAAAGACTTAGAAAACTAAGAGAATTTTCGTGGGTTTTTGTGGTGAATTAAGAGAGAAAATAATTATTGAATTGTGTAACCCAATTAGGGAGAATAAGGACCTATTTATAGGTTCCAATCTTACTCTTAATCATGGCTATTCTTTAGCCACGTTTTTCTTTACATTTTCTCTCATAAATTAATTCCTTAATGCATTACATGCACCCACAAAACGTTTGACCAAGTTTGGAGCTAATCCAACCATCAATCAAATTAATCTCTTAATAATCAAAGGCAGAAAATCAATCGCTGTTCGGTTGACCGAGACCCACTCGGTTAACCGAATATGTCACGATTGGTTGACCGAGTACTAGACGGATGACCGATTCTTAAAGGGAAAAATTCTCCTTAACCGATCGGACGAATTCTCGTCTAAGACCGAGTGCCATTCTGTTAACCGAAAATATCGGAACTTAACATTGTTCGGTCGACCGATTTTGGTTCGGTATACCGTACCAAAGTTCCAGGCACTTTGGTCAAGTTCGGTCAATCAAATATGACTATCCGTTCCATGTTCGGTTGACCGATCCACAGATCCTTCGGTCGACCGAACCTCAACGGATTACCGAACTTTTACCCGATTTTGCCTTTTCCAAATTTTGGATTTATTTCCAACAAAATTTGAACTTGAGGGGGTTTTAGCAAATTCACAACTTATGCAATATATTATCCTATGCAACAATAAATTATTGCACCCCATAATATATGCATCTCATATGAATTTATCATGATTCTAATTATGTTATATATAATATAATTAATTTTACTTGTTCACCACATGTGTCATATTTTCTATAAGAAACCTGACACATCATATGAACCAAAAAATCAAGCTTCTTGTTTCCCGGTTTCTTGCGGTGTGACCTATGGGAGGATCTAGACTAAGTTGGCAGTGATATTAAGAGCTTAATATCACAAGCTATAAGCGGTATCTAGCTACACATTATAGCTCCCAATTAGTTAGATGTCTTAATTCCACTCGAACCAAAACCCGATCCATTTAGTGATGGAGTGCACCACTTGTGTCCGTCCCTTGCCGCATGATATTAAGAATACACACAAAGTAGTATTGTGTCATCTTTGTATTAGTATTCATTTCTTGATCTCTTTAAGCTAGTTATAAATATGTGACTTAACTCAAATCACATTGTGCACATTATAACTTTGCTTTATCAAGGGACCCACTAATATCATCACTCAATTAAGAGGGGCAATGATAATCTTTTGACTAACTATCTTCTCCAACAAAATTTGTACTTAACCAACCAATGCCTTTACACTACACTGATCGATAGTTCAAGACACTGATCTAATTAAGTATTCCTTTAGTGATTAGATATAAGTCTCATATCAAAGGACCAAAGACACAGTAAAATATTAATGACACAGAAACACATTTCTATAATATTTTACTTATTAGGTCTATTCAGTATACAAAAGTAATATTTTCCTCTTTTGCATACCCGTGTTGTCACTCACTTGTAGAGCTACAATGATCTATGACCAACACGACAATCTTAACTCGGTAATTAATGTTCCATGTTAATTACCATGATTGCGAATATCTTTTGTTTTATGTAAACCAATATCTTTTAGAGCTCTACGGTTAAGGACCAAGAGCCTCTTCCTTAACACTTCTAAAGGACGAATAACATAAACAAGGAACAAAATGATTTCTCATTCAATTCATAATAATTGACATTTAAAAGTAAAACTTTTAGAACACATTCCCTTCAATCTCCCACTTGTTATCAAAGTTTTCTTTCACATACATTCTCAATGTATAAAACATTAATAACTAGGGTAACCTTCCTAAATCACCTATCAAGCCAATCCACATGGATCCTCGGATCCATGGACTCGAAATATATTTCGTCTCTTAGCTTGGTATGAAGGTTTGTTGAATGGATCAGTTGTGTCACTGTTGTGTCCACCTATTTATTTATTTTGTCTTTCGTTGGTGGTTGAGTTAGCTGTAGTGATATTACTCCTAACTACACTAGCTCATACCTCCACCTTCGATACTGATGACGCATCATCACTCCAACCTCTTATTGTCTAGAATTCCTATAAGAATTGCATCAAAACAGCCCTCGGCTATTTTCTTCTTTGTCTTCCATAAACACGAACCTTATCTTTACTCCGGTTAAGGTACTTCAGAATATTCTTGACCGCAACCCTATGATTAGGATTCGCGTTGGATTGGTGACCTCTTGTCACATTTAAAGCATACGAGATATTGAGTCTTGTGCAAGCCATCGTGTACATGGTCCTTCCTTTTGCCGAAGCATAAGGGATACCTTCATGTACCCCAAGTCTTTGTGTGATTGAGCACATTGAGACTTCTTGAGTTGCACACCTATACTCATACTTATTGGCATATTGTCCATATTGGAATTGTTCACCCTGAACATTTCCAAAGACCTTGTCAATGTATGCACATTGACTGAAGCCAATGAGTCTACGGGATGTATCTCAATGTATCTTGATTCTCAAGATGTGTTGAGCCTCATCCTTTTCTTTTCATTGAATACACTGATTTCAATGAAATTTCTCGTTTGCTAATGCAAAGGTATATGATTGCTCATGAGCAATATGTCATCGACACTACATGGCTCCCACTAATCTCCTTGTATATACAAGGTACTCCTTTACTTTGAATGAAGTGAATTTTCTTCACCTCTTCGTCAAAGCGTTTGTTCCAACTCCTCGATGCTTGCTTCAATCCATAAATGGATTCTCGAAACTTGCATTTCTTCTCGCTATTATTTGGATCATCAAAACCTTGAGGTTGTACCATGTACATATCCTCCTCCCAGTTCCTGTTTAAGGAACGCCATTTTGATATCCATCTTCCATATCCCACAATTGTGAAATGCGGTAATAGTGAGCATAATCCGAATAGATTTTAATATTGCAACTTCTCAAAAATTTCATCAAAGTCAATTTCTTGAATTTGAGTATAACTTTTGCTACAAGCCTTGCTTTGTAGGTTGTCAAGTTACTATCCATGTCCATCTTCCTCCTAAAAGCTCATTTATACCAAATGATATTTTCTCTTGAGGAAGGCTAATCAAGTTTCATACTTGATTATCATACATGGATTCTACTTCGGATTCCATGGCTTTTAACCATAGTTTGGAGTCTTTTCTATTGCTTCTCGGAAGGTCGAGGGATCTTTGGTATCTAGTACCATGATCTCATGAAGTCCCACATACTTATTGGGTTTCTTCCTTTCCCTCATTGACCTTCTTAGTTCTTTTGGTTCTTCTCGTGTCTCTCGAACTTCTTCCACAATTTCTTGAGGAATAGGTTCATGTTCGACTCTCGAACGCACACTAGGTGAGGATGATTGAGATTCTCTCACAATTTCTTGTAAGGATCTCTCGCTCATGCTCCCACTAACCAAATGAATCTCGGCTGGACCTTCATGATCTTGAATGCAACATTCACATCATGATCTTGTAGAGTATCTTGAGTTTTCTCAAGCTTAACTCTACTCCCACTACTTTTCTCTTTTCCAGAAATTCCAGAAAAACATATCTCCCTCTACAATCTTTCGATTGGAGGTGATATATCAAAAGTAGTATCCTCTTGTCATACGAGGATAACCTATAAAGAAGCACTTAATCCGTTTTTGGTTGAAGTTTGGCCGACATCAATTTCTCGATGTAGACCTCACAACCCCAAATCTTGAGAAAGTTGGGCTTAGGTGTCTTTCAACTCCATAGCTTCACAAGACATTTTTCTCCACGGATTTGGATGGAACTTTATTTAGTGAGTTTGTCATTATTTGTAGTGCATAATTCCAAAAGTAAATCGGCAATTTAAATTGACTCATTATTGATCGAACCATGTCGAGCAATATCCTATTCCTACTTTAGGAATGAGTCAAATTAGGTATTCTAAGCACTCACCCCTACGACTTTTCATAGAGACTCGATATTCTTATTGAGTTGGTTCGCTACTCCATTCTCGAATTCCTTGAACTTGTCAAAGAATTCATTTTTGCTTCCCATTAGACAAATATAGCCATAATGACTATAGTTGTCCGTGAACAAAATGAAGTACCTTAAACCGTCTCTTGCACTTGTACTTATCGGACCACATACATTAGAATGTATCATATCCAATTAGTTATTCACTTTCGTTCATTTCTTCTTGAAAGGTCTCTTGGTCATTTATTTGACCAATCCGATAGTGCTACAAGATTGTATCATTCACGTGAGTTATCTTAGTTTCTCTTTCGTTATTGTTTGTTTGAGTTTGTTCATTATTTATTTCAAGCAAATAGAAATCATTCCATATGAATGTATTTGCATAGAAAATTCCATTCTTCGATATAGACAAGCAAGAATTAAAATATTTATTAAAATTTATCCATATCCAAAACTTGATACAAAATAGTTCTTGCTAATCGAAGGTACATAACAAATATTCTACAAAGCATAAATTTAAATCACTAGACTATTGAAGTTCCATAGAATCTTGTACAATCACAGCGATGCTTGTACTATTTCTAATCTTCAATATCATCTCGTTCCCAATGAGTTCCTTCCTATCCTTCAATAGCTGCACATCAAAATTATGTGAGCACAAGATCCGGTAACCATTACCAAATCAAGGATAGAGGTGATTAAATTTATCTCAATAACAAACATACCTATGGCGTTTCTCGGGCGCCTACGTTCAATCATCCCATTTTCAAGGTCTTCCTTGTACTTGGGGCAATTAGGTCGGATGTGTCCTTTTTCACCGCAGTGAAAGCACTCCGTGTTGGGAGTTGGAGATTTGTAAGATTTCTCCCTTGAGGCACTCCCATGAGCACCTCCTACTCCCTTGCTCTTGATTGACGTATCTTTGGTAAATTTGCCTTTACCTTTGTTGATCTTTTTGCTCATCTCATGGACGGCAAGGACGTGATTGTCCTGACCTTTGCCCATGTCAACTTCAGCCGTTTTGAGAGCGTTGTGAAGCTCCTCAAGACTCACCCCTTTTTCACGCACATGATAGTGCATCACAAAGCCCTTGAAGGACGGGGCTAGAGAGCCAAGAATCAGATCTTCGGCAATGTCCTCGGGCATTGGAGAAGAGAGCTTCGACAATTTCTCAAGGTATCCTTGCATCGTGAGAAAATGCATAGATACTGATGCTCCCTCCGCCATATGGCACCTTGTGAGTGCGATGGTGGTCTTATAGCGCTCCTTTCGGGCACTATCCATGAACATCTTGGTTAGAGCCTCCATGGTCTTCTTGGGTTTTGAATCCAAGTATTTCGCTTGAAGCGAGTCACCCATGGATGCTAGTATAAGACCGTGAACTTGGTTCTCTTGGTCTTCCCACTTGGCTATCGCCTCTTTCTCTTTATCGGTTGCTTTCTCATTTAATTTTGGGATTTCACCATCCAAAATATGAGATAGTTTTTCAAACCTCAACACGATATTGAGATTGAGTTGCCATTTCATGAAGTTTGAGTCATCATTTTGCAAAGGGTTCTTTTCGATCATAGATCGCACAATTGGTTGGATATTTGACATTTCTACAAAATAAATTATATAGGTTTTAATGCCAATTTTATGTTTTAATACATACATACATATATATATATCGAATATGATGTAAATACTGCAAATAAAATCTTGCCCGTAAATGCAGTAATCCAAGATCCCATCAATTGTAATATAGACTAGCTAAGGGCTATCGAATACATTACAACATCAAGGTAAGAAAAACATTTTCTAATCACAACCTTTTTTGAATTTTAGCAACATTTAGCATCTTCAAACTCTTGTGACTCTTGTCGTTTTAATTATGAGGGAATACGACCTATCCTCGTAAGAAAAACTTTTTCCCAAAACCGAGCGAGGGCTCTAGGTAATGTCAAGAAAACTTATTTTCATTTGATACGAGATACGTTTATCTATTGTATTCACAACTAAACATACTTGGGGTTCACTAGGGTGAAACACACCTCATATATTTAATTGTGGTACAACAACAGACAACCTTTATATCTCCCACTATTCCCAAAGATAGGGGGAGCTATCTCCCGCTAAGGGCGAGCAGAGTATCCCTCGATCAATGGCTGCTAGTGGATGAAATAAGAAGGAAAAATTAATCTTAATTTTTGTTGGACAATTTCATTTATCAACATGTGATTTTGAATTTTAGTTTATCATGCATATTAAAATTTATACACATCCTAACATTCACCATTCATCACATGCATAGCAGAAATTATAAAAACAGAAATTAAACATTCACACAATCCATATCGCGTGAGTTTATATGTTCCCTTTGATCCTTGATCTTCGATCCCTGATCCTCGATCCTCGATCAATGCGCTATTCGGCGACTTCCTCTTGCACCGGAGATGTAGATTTTACAGAAAAATAAACATGCTCCTCACATTAGATAAAAACAAACTAGTGCAAGTCCTAGGTAAAAACCTCTCACATGCAAATGCAATTCTAAAGATAGAAAATAGAGAATATGGCTTTTACATACATAAGCCCCTGTATAACAATAATTACATACATTTGTAGTGTCTGATTTGGAACATATAAACTCACAATCCTGCAAAGCAACTCAAGCATCCACGCACGCAATTGCTATAAACTACAGAATCTAATTTATCAATCATCTAGAATTCTCAACAATTCTTTGAAAAATATTTTGAAATCCATTAAAAACATTTTTCATACATCCATAGTTCACAAATTAATTATGAACCGCTGTCCATCCAATTTCCAATGGAAAGATGAATCGCAGTTTTTCGGTTTTGTTGATTCTCTTACAAAATAATCGTTTATACTTAAAACGAAATTATTGCAAGTTAGACTTATGTCTAAATCATAATTCTAATAATTATATGTCTTGTTTTAAACATTCAAAATATTTAAAACGAATTATTATAAAGAATTATTTCAACAAACATTTAAAGACCGAAAAACCGGTAAAACGAATTGTTTAAATCCTAGATGGTAAACTAGATTTGTTTACATCCATAAATCATGAGAAAATTGAACCCTATGCTCTGATACCACTGTAGTATTTCATGTTTAATTATACATATATATTTTCGAAATTTTTATGTATAATAAGGATCAATTACAATTTTCTTTGATTTATTTCATGCATGCATCGGTTTGTTTTAACAACTAGTTTGAAAAACCTTATTAAAACAAACACAAGGGACTCCGAAATTCATACCTAGAAGTTCTCTAAAACTTCTTGAAGATTCGGAGACGTTGGGAAGATGATCGTCGCTTCCCGTTGCGCCGGATGCCTCCGAGTGTTCACCGAAACCCTAAACAAGGTTGGAGAGAAATGAGCTAGTCAATCGATCTCCAAACAAGCTTAGAATCTAGCTACAAACCCCTTCCTTAGCCTCTGAGATTTCTCCTTCCAAAGACTTAGAAAACTAAGAGAATTTTCGTGGGTTTTTGTGGTGAATTAAGAGAGAAAATAATTATTGAATTGTGTAACCCAATTAGGGAGAATAAGGACTTATTTATAGGTTCCAATCTTACTCTTAATCATGGCTATTCTTTAGCCACGTTTTTTCTTTACATTTTCTCTCATAAATTTATTCCTTAATGCATTAGATGCACCCACAAAACGTTTGACCAAGTTTGGAGCTAATCCAACCATCAATCAAATTAATCTCTTAATAATCAAAGGCAGAAAATCAATCGCTGTTCGGTCTCCGTCAACCGAATATGTCACGATTGGTTGACCGAGTACTAGACGGATGACCGATTCTTAAAGGGAAAAATTCTCCTTAACCGATCGGACGAATTCTCGTCTAAGACCGAGTGTCATTCGGTTAACCGAAAATATCGGAACTTAACATTGTTCGGTCGACCGATTTTGGTTCGGTATACCGTACCAAAGTTCCAGGCACTTTGCTCAAGTTCGGTCAATCAAATATGACTATCCGTTCTATGTTCGGTTGACCGATCCACAGATCCTTCGGTCGACCGAACCTCAACGGATTACCGAACTTTTACCCGATTTTGCCTTTTTCAAATTTTGGATTTATTTCCAACAAAATTTGAACTTGAGGGGGTTTTAGCAAATTCACAACTTATGCAATATATTATCCTATGCAACAATAAATTATTGCACCCCATAATATATGCATCTCATATGAATTTATCATGATTCTAATTATGTTATATATAATATAATTGATTTTACTTGTTCACCACATGTGTCATATTTTCTATAAGAAACCTAACACATCATATGAACCAAAAAATCAAGCTTCTTGTTTCCCGGTTTCTTGCGGTGTGACCTATGGGAGGATCTAGACTAAGTTGGCAGTGATATTAAGAGCTTAATATCACAAGCTATAAGCGGTATCTAGCTACACATTATAGCTCCCAATTAGTTAGATGTCTTAATTCCACTCGAACCAAAACCCGATCCATTTAGTGATGGAGTGCACCACTTATGTCCGTCCCTTGCCGCATGATATTAAGAATACACACAAAGTAGTATTGTGTCATCTTTGTATTAGTATTCATTTCTTGATCTCTTTAAGCTAGTTATAAATATGTGACTTAACTCAAATCACATTGTGCACATTATAACTTTGCTTTATCAAGGGACCCACTAATATCATCACTCAATTAAGAGGGGCAATGATAATCTTTTGACTAACTATCTTCTCCAACAAAATTTGTACTTAACCAACCAATGCCTTTACACTACACTGATCGATAGTTCAAGACACTGATCTAATTAAGTATTCCTTTAGTGATTAGATATAAGTCTCATATCAAAGGACCAAAGACACAGTAAAATATTAATGACACAGAAACACATTTCTATAATATTTTACTTATTAGGTCTATTCAGTATACAAAAGTAATATTTTCCTCTTTTGCATACCCGTGTTGTCACTCACTTGTAGAGCTACAATGATCTATGACCAACACGACAATCTTAACTCGGTAATTAATGTTCCATGTTAATTACCATGATTGCGAATATCTTTTGTTTTATGTAAACCAATATCTTTTAGAGCTCTACGGTTAAGGACCAAGAGCCTCTTCCTTAACACTTCTAAAGGACGAATAACATAAACAATGAACAAAATGATTTTTCATTCAATTCATAATAATTGACATTTAAAAGTAAAACTTTTAGAACACATTCCCTTCAAACTCGGGTTGGCGTAATAATTCCAATTTCTCATCAAACCAACAAAGTCAACCTCCTAGACAACAACCAAACCCGTATAACCAAAATAATACATCATCTGGGTTTAGTAACAATGGCGATCATGAGGTTAGGTTGACAAGCTTGGAAAATTTGATGAAAACTTTTGTACAAACAACCAACCAGTCCTTCCAAAGGCTAGAGACACAAGTCAGCCAACTCGCGCAAATTGTAGGTGCAAGAGAAAAGGGTCAGTTTCCAAGTCAACCTGAGGTGAATCCAACATCTAATAATTCATATCAGCCCTATCAACCACCTTCAGGAAATAACAACCCTATACCGGTTCAAATGGTTAATGAGGAAGGACCGTTCCAACAAATAAATGATGTAGTATCATTACGGTCCGGAAGACAAGTCGATAACAATGTGGTAAATCCTAGAACGCCTAATCAATCTAGCCACCAAGCAACCACATATGACCTAACCATTGAACCCGACGTCCAATCTGAAACGCCCAACTCACTTACTCAACCTGAACCCATAACTCAACCTGAGCGAGTCTATGTTCCTAAAGCTCCATTCCCCAATAGACTCAAGAAGAACTCTAGTGCACAAATGGAGAAAATCTTGGAAGTATTTAAGCAAGTTAAGGTGAATATTCCACTCTTAGATATGATTCAACAAATACCTGCTTATGCTAAATTGTTAAAAGATCTGTGCACTAAAAAGAGAAAAACGAACGTACCAAAGAAGGCATTCTTAACTGCAAACATAAGCTCTATTTTGTCCAACACATCTCCTATAAAATATAAGGATCCTGGGTACCCCACAATTTCATGTGCAATAGGAGATACTTATATCAACAAAGCCCTTCTAGACCTTGGTGCTAGTGTTAACCTTCTCCCATTCTCTGTCTACGAGCAACTCAACCTTGGTCCACTAAAACCCTCTAAGACAACTCTTCAATTTGCTGACTGCTCTATTAAGAAACCAAGAGGTGTAGTCGAGGACGTTTTGATCAAGGTGGATGACTTCATTTACCCAGTGGATTTTGTCGTTCTAGACACTGAACCTGTTGTCGATCGTAAGAGAAAAATCCCTGTAATACTAGGCAGACCCTTTTTAGCCACTTCTGAGGCATTAATAAACTGTCGAAATGGGCTCATGCAATTATCTTTTGGGAACTTAAAAGCTGAATTTAATATCTTTCATGTTGATATTGAGCCAGAAATAATATGCAATCAAAGTGATGTTGTGATGAGAGCACGTATCTATCAGATTTCTGAATCAAATAAATCATCACGAAATCAAAAAGGAAGTAAAAAAAGGGGAGTAATTCTTCGACACACCCACCATCACTCGAGCAAATAAGAGAACCAATACATGTGAGGGGTGTGGAATCTGTGCCTCAGTGCAACATGTGGAACAATTCAACTGGATACATGCACCAACATGGTGTCATTCAATCCAGTTCTGACTATGGTTGACTCTGAGCAAATTTAACCCCTCTACCGCAAGTTGACTCAGGTAATACGTGCATTTGCTTTTTCTTTGCATACATTGAGGACAATGCATGATTTAGGTGTGGGGGGTATTTATCTATCTATCTGTTTTATTTCTCTGTTCTTTTAAAAATAAATAAATAAATAAATAATAATAAAAAATCAATACTCCATGACATAGCTTAAGATTGAACTACCAAAACCCGTGTACAAATTGCATTGAGTTTTTGCTCCTTATTATATAGTTCTGCTTGTAGAAATTATGACATAAATCTAAGTTCCAAAGAAATAACTCATTGCCCTTTAAGACATGTATGCACTTAAATTGGATGAATCAAATCTTTGAAGTGGTTGATAAAAAGAAGAGGTTGAGGAAAATATACCGGGAAGTGTGGACTTCTAATAGCAATTAAGCCTTGAGGAAAATAAAAGTAAAAAATAAAGGAATAAAGTGAGGAAAGCACATTTTGCAAAATGATTACAAAAGCCCAAGCCTTTGAGTCACTGGTCCGTAGAGGTATCTTGAAACCCGGTAACTTGAGTCTGCCAGCTCGGGATTATCGACCAAACTCGCTACACGAATGCAAAAAGGGTAAAAGTGTCAAAAAAAGCAAATATGTTGAATCACGAAAAAAAAATTATTTTAAGATACTCAAGGCCCAAAGTTAAAAGAATGATCCATGTCATGATTGATCTGAATGATACTTCACCACCAGAGGAGGCGTGCAAAATAATTTAAGTGATATCATGTGTAGAAGGGTTAGTGGTGTGAATGTTGGAGGAACAAATACCAAGTCAGAATTTTTATAAGTTAGATTTGTATAATGAGCATGCAAGAATTCTAAGTGAAATGTATAAGGTTGAGGTGGAGATATCGAGAGTTATTAATGGAATGTTGAGTTAAGACTTTGTGGGTGTGTCAACTGAAAACCCTCACGAGACAAAACTCGTCCTCTAAGGAAACTCAGGGGTTTAAAGGCTTGTTGCACATGCTAAGTGCAACCGTGATTCCTACGAAAGTGAGTTAGGATTTCCCTGTTTTCATTTTTCTTATATTTTGTTTTGCTAGGGACTAGCAAAATCTGGGTGTGGGCGTATTTGATGCATTGCATACATTGCATCATATGTCTTTCATTTAGATTAAATATAGATCAATAAATGCTACTAAGGTATGTGTTTAGTCTTATTTACCGAATACAGGGACCTGAATGCAAATTACCCATATCCCGAACATAAATGCGTGCCAGAGACTCATTTCTGCCATAAAGACCAAGTTCAAGATTATCGGGATTCAAATGGAAGTTCATCAAAGCATAAAAGCATTCAAGGACCTAATTACAAAAAGGTCAAGGACTTAAGCACAAAAGTAGTCAGGGACTTAATTGCAAAAGACCGAGGACCCGACTGCAATTAAAGCACCAAAATATTATCTTGGAAAAAGTCTAAAGAAAAATCAATGTGGATCTCCAAATATCTAAAGAAATAAAGTCGGAGCTCAAAAGAAAGGAAAAAATCAATCCAGACGCGCAAATGAGGATCAAATCATACCATAAACAAACAGCAAAAATCCGGATCACATCAGAGTTGATTGAGCGGCGAATCCGCCGCAGATTACGTGTATTGTGCGGCGATTCTGCCGCACCCCTGTCGATCCGCGCCTCCGAATTTTGTCCAATCGTAGTGTGACACGTGTACTTTCCAATTTTATACTTAGGTCCCTTGTATCGGCTATAAATAGCCTCGAAACGATGTTGTGAGGGTCTTTGGTGGTTGTTCTTATTTTTAGTCCTTAGTTTTAGTAATAAAATTATGTTTCTTTTATTTTTGTGTTTTTAGTTTTCTTTTGTAGTTTTCTCTAGGACCCCTTCTCCCTCCCTCCATCTATGAGTTTCTAACTCTTTCCAAAGGGTGGAGGTGACGGATTTAGGGTGATGAGAAGAGAAGATGTTATTATTTTAATTTCGTGTTAGTATGTTTTGATTACTTGAGTTGATGTTAAATCATTTATCATGTAATGCTTTATAACTAATATGATTTATTATAAGTTTCTGAATTCTCTAATCTAAACCCGATATCTAAACCTCCACCCAACGGAATTCATCATCTTTGTTCTTATTTTAGTTTTAATCGTTTATGTTTCTTGCTTTAGATAATTAAAACCCAAAAATCTCAAACCAAACATATTTTTCTCTCCTTCTTTCCCTTAATCGAAAATCACAAAAATAACAAGATCTCTCCCTCCTTGTGTTCGACCCGTACTTGCCACGTCTTCATTGACGCCGTGCACTTGCGGTATAAATTTAATTCTCATCATGCAACTACAACATAATACCTTATACATGAATTATGAATATCTCCATTTATACGGGTTATGCGGGGCGACTTGTGAGAAAACCGCAATCTGCCTAGCTTATTAGACTGGTTATGTGGGTGACGAGTTGGCGGGTAAGGTTTTTTGTCCGCTACCCGCATTAATCAGGGTAGGGTGGGTTTGCGGGGCAAACTTGTCCCATTTACAACCCTACACACACGTGTAAATTATATTAATGTTGTGGTCTTTGGTTTCGTTTCGAGCTAGAGGTGTAAGTGAGGCGAGGCTGAACAAATTTTTCCCAACTGCTTCCCACCCCACCGAAGTTAAGGGGGTAAGCGGAGCGGGGCCAAAAAACCCCACTACCCGTCCCATCTAAGGGTGGACTAGGCGGGGTGGAGGCGAGTTAGGCGGGGTTGGTGATTTATTGTTTGATCAAAGTTTAATACAAAAAATTAATCCCGCCCCCATTTACATCCCTGTTTCGAGCAACAATTGTAGTGTACAATTTACAAACGATGTCCAAAGGTTGACGTAGGATTCAAAAGTACGTGTCTTTGGTTTGATTTCCAACGCGGTTGTGGTGGGCAATATCGACTCCATAAATGAATGGACTGAGATTTTCTCCATTTAATCAATGATATAGTCTTTTTAATATATTTTTTTAATTTTAATATAATTGAAAAATGAAAACATACATTTCGGTCTATAACTCAAGCAATTCATGCACATCAAATATCATAATATTTGAGAATTATTTCATATACGATCAAGACATCGACATATATAATATTTGAACTTTCAATTATATTAAAAAAATTAAAAGTATTTTGAAGCAACTTGACGCTCATGGAAACGAAAAGAACATGTAATTTTTTTTATGCATGATCATTAGCTAATTAATTTAACGTGATTAAATAGCTTCGACAATTTTCAAATTTCAAAACTTAACTAACCTGTACATTCAATTGTCCATATCAGTATATTACCAAATAGCAATTTTATTATATTTAAAACAGGAAACTAACTCCTTAAAAGATATTTTGAGAAGATAACATGTGCTAACCACCAAACAAAGCACTTCAAAGATAATTTCCAGCGAACGGTGTGATCCTCATCTAAGAGTAATTACACTTCCGAACTTGGTAACTTTAATCTACGTTCACGGTTGCATATTGTACGTACATTACATAATGGTCGATATATATAAAAGACAGAACTCCAGTTCCTCGATATTTTCCCAAGTAAAAAGTTAAGGTCTTGTGATGTGGGAGATGAAGGAGTCGAGGTTAAGGTTAGAGGCCCTTCCTTTTTTGGTGGCGGCGAGACGGATGGCGGCGGCAAGAGACTTGGCTCTTTTCCTCGTCTCCATTCCTTCCTCGGTTGCCATTAGCCTCCGAATGGCGTGTTGGACACGGTCGGATGTAACGATATCGGGACGTGGGGCCCACTCCCTGAGGGTCAAGGCTACTCGGAGGATGCGGGTGAGCAACACGGCGTTACGAGGCTGATCGGAGTGCACCGGAAAGGTCAGAATCGGCACGCCGGAGCTCATGCTCTCCATGCACGAGTTCCACCCGCAGTGGCTCATGAATCCACCAATGGATTTGTGGGCCAGAATCTCCACCTGTGGGGCCCACACACCCGCCACCACTATTCCCTTACCTCTTCTAACCATTTTAACGGTAATTTTGTCGTCGAAGATGTTGGTTTTGGTGGCGAATATGTCGCCCCGGTCTGCCTCGCGTAGGACCCACAAGAACCTATGCTGGCTGCGTTCGAGGCCGGCCGCCAACTCATCAATCTGACGGCTGTTTAATGCGGACGTGGTGCCGAAGGAGACGTACATGACGGACTCCGGTGGCTGCTTGTCTAGCCAGTCCAAGCAAGCGTGCCGACATGTCTTACCACTTAATGCATCATCACCTGTAATTATTTTATTGATTAGTTTATTAATATTAGTTATTTTATAAATTAGTTGATCTGGGATCAGTCTTCACTAACTAATAAACTACACAATTTAGACTACATTATTAGTGGCTGCCTTGTAGGTCCAGGGTTTGACTTTAAGATGTAGATCCAATCGCTTGTTCTACTAATTTTGAAAATAAATAAATGGTTCTTCTATTATTTTTCCAATGTCTACCTTTCCCCTTTTTTCTGTGTACATTAACATTATACTATATATACATATTTATTGACAGACTTTTCCTCCTATTGGACTATTTGATCTTATAACTTCTCAAACCTTATCTGTGTTACATCTAGGTAACTCCATAGCAGAACAACTATTTCTGAAAAAATTAAAAATATATATCAAAATGTACAAAATTTAAAATTCACGTTCCTGCTAAATAACCATGCTAATTAATATGCTACGGTTTAATTTAGAGAAAAACTATTATTTATATCTCGGGGTTCATGTCACAACTACTAATTTTGAGAAAATTTTAAAATATCAAAAACCCGAATTACCAATCAACCACTATAATTAATTAAGGTTAGACAAGACTAAAAATCAAAAGTCTTTTTTACAGAAGAAAAAAAACGTTTCGAAATAAATTACCTTTTCCCACCACAATCGGGCAAGGGTTCAAGGGTCCAACGGCAAACATTGGTTTGCCATGCAAGATTGGCTCTTTAGCAAACAAGTCAATGAACTCCCCTTCAATAGGCCAACAAGTGTTAATGATCCTCCCATCACAAACTATTGTGGTCAACTTATGTTGCTTCCTAACGAACCCCAAGAACTTCTCCGTGAAGCACCCCTCTCCGGTCACCACCGGCACTCCGGGGAGCCTCCTCTTCCACTCGTCCCGCACCGTCCCCCGCGTCTCGTGCTGGAAGAAGAAGTTGGCGAAGGCCGAGACGCTGTGGAACGTGTAGGTCTCCGTGTTGGGGAGTCCGACCGTCTCATGGGCCGCGAAGGCCATGAGGGAGTCGTGGACGAGGATGACTCTCTTGTGGGTGGCGGAGAGGGCAGAGAGGAGGCGGGAGAGGTGGGGTTTGATGTGGATGGAGGCGTCGAAGGCTGGGATGAGGTGGGAGAGTGGCGCGGTGGGGTCCGGTGGCGGGGTTTGGAACGAGGGAATTGGGAAGGAGTGGAATTGGATAGTGGGGTAGGAGGTTAGACGCCAGCCGTGGAGACGGGTCTTCGCTTGCCGGTTGTGTGTCTCCGAGCCGACGAAGTGGACCGGGATGTCGTGGGCGGAGATGAGGCGGGAGAAGTGGAGGAGTTGATTAAGGTGGCCTTGGGCCGGGAATGGGACCACCACCATCGTCACGTCGGAAATGGCTTCTCCCATGTGTTCTGTTACTTGATGTGCTAATATTGTTGGGACATGGAGGTCTGATTAATTTGGAGATTTGAATCGGTAGTGTGCAATAGATGTATTTGATGGTTTCGTGGGTAGTTTGATTTGCCATTGGTGTTTCTTTATATATATACGAAAATATGAGAGAGGGTGACATGGATGGCAACGTACGATCCATGAAAGCCGTCTCGGAACAAAAGTACTCAATGAGTCTTTCCAAGGAATTTTGAATTCTCAAAGCTTATCTAGCATAATCTCATCCAATGTCAACTTTAGATGTTAGGCACAACATGTTGTTAATAAAATAAATAGCATACATAACTGTCTGGAATATATGCCGATTAACAATCCGAATACAATATCTACAAAGTCAATGAACATTACCACGAGGACAAGACAACTAAAAACAAACACATATATTATGATCGAAATACACCTCGTCCGAGATGTCAGACTACCTTTAGAGAAATTATTGCCCTCTCGTACCGGTACGAAGAGTGCAAACGTTTTCTCCCATGACAAAAGGTCACAATGTCTTTGTCAGCACACTTCGACTGTAAACGAACCATGGGAGCATATCAAGTCCCGTACGACGATTACTTGAGAATGATGGAGAAAGGGAGATGATAGTTGTATCTGAAATCCGTAAGGCAATGAAATATATATCCCGAATTAAGAACGTGAACTTTTATATTCATACAATTCACAAACACCCGAATAGTTGAGAATGTGGTTTTAGTAGCACTGGCAGAATCAAAAAAGAAATATTTCTTTTAAATCAATTCTTTGTCAAAAATTAATATAAGATAAACCCAACAAATTTGAATGCACGAGAAAAAGAAAACACCGCACCGTCCAAATCAGACTGGGCGCAGGCGTGTATGTGATTCATTTTCTCGTCTTCTCCCTCGTACTCCTCGATGGGGGTATAAAAAGCCTAAATATATAAATGTTTCTTCACTTCTCAAATTCCCCAATAGGAGAATCTCACGATCCACTTTACAATCCTTTTTTTTTCCTTGTCCGCATCGCATCACATTTAACCAAAATCAAGATTGGCGTTGAAACTTTGCCACTATAAAATTACTTATAATTTCTTAATATAAAGTTGTTTTCACGTGTCACTGCACAATAGGTATATATCTAGAAGATAATTAACAGAGTAATTTATACTGTAAAGTGAGATTATAAGTAACCAAAACAGCGAAATATACTTATATTTCGAATAAAAATATAATTATTATGTTTTTACTTGTGTAGTCGACAACTTATTAGCACATAAAAATCAATTTCGAATCCTGTGTCATTCCACTTAATAACACGCAACTTTTAATTAGAATATGCATTAAGTAGCTTTAAACTTGTCGATCGTATGGGCATCTCGAGCTTATATTTCTTCTAAAGGTGTACATCACAACGACGGACGTTGGTAAGTTAATCTCGTGATCTGTCAAACATAGATATCTAGCTCTTGCATTAAACAATGGTTCTTTGAATCCAAAATGCGCACATGCAAAATCGAGAGAGAAAGCGTGTATATCCAAAGTTCTCTCTTTCTATCAAAGAATTTAAAGTTGTCTCTCTCGTGCATGCCACACTAGCTAGCAAACATTAAATTAACTTAAAGTTGGCCTCATATGAATCATTGGCTTGAATTTGGCAATTTCTTCGGTTAAAACTACGACACCTTATATAGCTACTCCAAAGAAAGCTATATAACTATTGCAGGGCCAAAGCCAAGAAGATAAGTACGTGTATAATAGTAGAAAGAAACATAAGAACACGTGCTAGAATTGTAATCGTAGAAAGTGACCAGGAAAAAGTTGGTCTACATACGGTGATGGTAGTCTTAATTAAGTGATGGTGCTTTCGATTTTGGAAACACATGAACTCCTTAATTAATAGGGCCACGAGGTTCATTAATATTCAAATTAACATTTAATTGCGTAAATATGAACTGCATTTGTAGTACAATTAATCTATTTTTTTACAATTTCATTTACCTATTCTCCTTAAAAAACATTAAAACAACTTGTGCATTCCGGTGGAGATCCGACGGAAGTCCGAAGAGGACGATTTGAAATCAATATTGGCTTATATGGGCTCGATCTGGTCTTCACTCCTAACTTAGAAGCTAGATACGGTTGAAAGAGAAAAAGAATGAAAGAGAGAGAGAAATGTAATGGAATGGCTCCATGGTTTATGCAATGGTTGTTTTGGGAAGAAATAAAAACATAAACATATCTTTAAGACAATGTCATTGTAGGAGTTTCTATTTTAATTTTTGACAACTTTAAGCTTACAAACTCAAATTTTCAATTTGCATGTACAATGTTTCAATATAATTGTTTTGCAAATACACCCAATCAAAAAAAAACGACAACTTCAAAAAAAAATGCCCTTTGGTCAATAATAGTTGCGCATTAGGATGCATATCCGGCTCCAATACTGTCGGCATGCCCACATGACCTGTAACGTACCCGAAAACAGCGGAAAATTTAAACAATAATAAAGACCGTCAACGGTCAACACTGGGCACGTCACGGGAAAACAAACCAACATATATAATATAAATATGATCCACGTGGAAGTCAAATATACAGACTGACTGTGATTACGACAAAAGCTATACAATATGTAATCACCTCAAAAGAAAGAGACTGACAACTACAGGATCTGATCTCGGGGGCACCGTCCTCGGTCACCACCTCAAACTCTAACCCTGCTCGCTACCTGAAATGCAAACAACAAACATGCCTGAGTTCCCTGAAGGAACCCCGTATACCAAACCTCCTAAAATATAAAAAGGAATTAAATACAATGCAATGCTATGCACATGATCATCCGCCTCGGGCCCACAATAATGCCCTCACCGCCTCCGCGGCACTGAACCACTCCTGCCACTAGGGTCAAGTCAGTCCACCGCTGCCTCACAAGGGTCAGTCGACACCACTGCTCCCCAAAAAGTGCAGGAAGGAACCCCCGGTACACGCCGCACCCAAGGAGCGAGTCAGCCCGCCGAATACACAACTCGGGTCAGACGACAGCCACTGCTCCCCCAAGAGTCGCCTAGCGCGCACCCTGCCGGAACATCCTCGGCCTACCGCTAAACCCTCGCAAACTGCCCAAGGTTTACGGTACACATCCCTCACACCCCGCTCGGTAAGAGAGGAAAAAGGTACAACAATAATACGCCTTCGTCGAAGGTGAAATCCGTAGCTCTCAAAGCTGGTAATCAACCGTCGCCTCGGAGCCGGTAGTCGACCTGACATCGACGGATCGCGTGTGGATAAATCCACCAACCTGCGGCAGATCGGTCGACCGCTACAAGCACACCGGTCGACCGGTCCCCCACACAGTACACAGTACTGTACAAACAAATCTACCGGTCGAACCACGCCAACCGAATTACCGACCAATCGGTCGAACAAAAGTCATCTAGCGGTCGACCGTTTGGAAGGTCTACGCTATACCATTTTATATAATATATATATCCGACCGGTCGAACCAAGGGGCCGTTCGACCGATAACAGGGATTTCAATATTTTGCCCAAGTCTCGTTCGGTCGACCGGAACTGAAATACAGTTCGACCGAATCAACACAAGCACTCTACCGCTTAATTAAATGCTCAGTCGGTCGACCGAGAGTTAAAGAGCGGTCGACCGTTTTGATGGTCAAAGCTCCCAACCGACTTAGCATCGAATGGATCGGTCGAACAAGGTAAGGACGTTCGACCGTTTAATAAGTCAAAATCCCCAACCGACCCATTCTCATCGTTATTCGGTCGACCGGCTAAGTGGTCCCGTTCGACCGATAACAGTATATTCCCCTTTTTCCCGCACAATCTGGCATAACGGTCGACCGTCTAACGACATCGTTCGACCGTTCGCGGGTAAATAACAATATAATAATAGGATCGGTCGACTGCCCACAGGCACCGGTCGACCGATCGTCGTCTTCAACCTCTGAATTGGTTGAATTCCGACGGGGAATTCGACACCAACGTCGATCCCCAACACTCACAAGGCACAAGTGAGTTATAATGAAGATTTGGCATACCTTTTTGGTCGAGTGAAGAAGCCTCCCAAGCTTGCACCACTTCACTCCACTTCTTCTTCTCTTTCTTCACTTCTTCTCCTCTTCTTCTTCACCTCCTTCTTCTTCTTCTCTCTAACCTCTTCTCTCAAGCTCTGGTTGTTGAAAAGGAAAAGAAAACGTTTTATTAACCTTACCTTCCAATTTATAGGCAAACCAATTCTTATCCAACCTCCACCTCATCCAATCCTAAATCAACACCTCCTGCTACACTATTCCAGGATTAGATTAGGTTAATTAGGTTTAGGTTTAGTTAATTAAGATGTTTTAGATTAGGTTATTACAATCTACCCTCCTTAAAGAAATTTCGTCCGCGAAATTCGAAACAACAGACTCACCGAAACAACTCTGGATACTGCTTCCTGACATCCTCCTCGATCTCCCAGGTAGCCTCTCTGACACTGTGATGCTGCCACCTGACTTTCACCATCGGAATCGCTCTCCTCCTGAGCTGATGTACCATCTGATCCACAATCTCTACTAGTCTCTCATCTAACGACAAATCCTGCTGGATCTCCGGTACTGATATCTCTATCACATGAGCTGGATCGGCCACGTACTTCCTCAGCATAGAAACATGGAAGACGTTGTGAAGTCCTGCAAACTGTGGCGGTAAAGCAATCCTATACGCCACCTCACCAACCCGATCCAATATCTCAAACGGTCCGACATATCTCGGACTCAACTTCCCCTTCTTCCCGAATCTCATCACCCCTCTGGAAGGCGAGATCTTCAGGAAGACATGATCTCCTACCTCAAAAGTCAGCTCACGCCTCCGCGTATCAGCATAACTCTTCTGCCTACTCTGCGCCGTAGCTAGTCGTCTCCGAATCACGTCGACCTTCTCTGAATACAACTGGATAATGTCAGGTCCAACTAGCTGTCTCTCGCCCACATCACTCCAGCATACCGGCGATCTACACGGTCTCCCGTATAATGCCTCATAGGGTGCCATTCCAATACTCGAGTGGTAGCTGTTGTTGTAGGCGAACTCGATCAACGGCAAATGCTCATCCCAATGCCCGGCCCAGTCAAGTGTACACGCTCTCAGCATGTCCTCCAATGTCTGTATCGTCCGCTCTGACTGGCCATCTGTCTGTGGGTGGAAAGCTGTGCTAAACTTCAGACGTGTCCCCAGTGCTCTGTGTAGACTCTCCCAAAATCTCGAAGTGAATCTGGGATCTCTGTCTGAAATGATACTGACTGGTACGCCATGAAGTCTGACAATCTCCTCAATATATAACTTAGCTAGACCCTCCAGAGCAAGAGTGGTCTTAATAGCTAAGAAATGCGCCGACTTGGTCAGTCGATCGACTATAACCCAAATCGCATCGTGGAATCTCCGTGTCTTCGGTAGCCCCGTAACAAAATCCATCGTCACGTGCTCCCACTTCCACTCGGGCAACTCAATCCTCTGCATCTGTCCTGCTGGTCTCTGGTGCTCGATCTTCACCTGCTGACAGACCAAACACCTCGACACGAAGTCTGCAACGTCCTTCTTCATACCTCGCCACCAGAAGTTCCGCTGCAGGTCTTTGTACATCTTGGTGCTCCCTGGATGAATGGAATATCTCGATCTGTGTGCCTCCTCCATGATATCATGTCTCAGGTCCTCTGTCTTCGGCACCCAGATACGATCTCTGAATCTCAGACCTCCGTCCACTCCAACTCTGAAATCTGACCCATCTCTGGCAGCTAACTGTAACAAACTGCTCAACTCCTCATCTGTAGTCTGAGCATGAATCACTGCTGATACTGTCTGAGGCTCTACTCTCAATCCGGCAATCACTGCGCCCTCAGAGCTATCAGCAAATGGCCTCCACTCTGTCAAGGACTCTAGCAGTCTCCACTCCTGAATGCATAGGCCTGCTACTGATACCTCCACCTTCCGGCTCAAAGCGTCTGCAACCGTGTTCACCTTCCCCGGATGGTAAGAGATAGTGAAGTCATAGTCCTTAATGAACTCAAGCCATCTGCGCTGCCTCATGTTCAGCTCCTTCTGCGAGAACAGGTACTTCAGACTCTGATGATCTGTAAACACCTCGAACCGCTCGCCATAAAGATAGTGTCTCCAGGTCTTCAGTGCATGAACCACTGCTGCTAACTCCAAATCATGTGTCGGGTAATTCCTCTCATGGACCTTCAGCTGTCTGGATGCGTATGCGATCACCCTCCCGTGCTGCATAAGTACACATCCTAAGCCAACACCTGAAGCGTCGCTATAAATCACGAATCCACCCGTGCCACTCGGCAATGATAAAACTGGTGCTGTGGTCAACAGTCTCTTCAGCTCCTGAAAGCTGTCCTCGCACTTCTGCGACCAAACAAAAGTGACTCCCTTCTGCGTCAGAGCCGTCAGTGGTGCTGCCAATCTCGAGAAGTCTTTGATGAAACGACGGTAATAGCCCGCCAGTCCAACAAAGCTCCTAATCTCTGTCACGCTCGTAGGGGTCCTCCACTGTGTCACAGCCTCTACCTTCGCCGGATCCACTGATATCCCCTCTGCCGATACAATGTGTCCGAGGAATGCCACTCTGTCCAACCAAAACTCGCACTTTGAGAACTTAGCATATAACTGCTGAGCCCTCAAGATGCTGAGTACAATCCTCAGATGCTCTCTGTGCTGCTCCACATCTGGTGAATAGATCAAGATGTCATCCACGAAGACAATCACAAATATATCAATGTACTGACTGAATGTCCGGTGCATCAGATCCATGAACGCTGCCGGAGCATTCGTCAATCCAAATGGCATCACCAAGAACTCATAGTGTCCATATCTCGTCCTGAAGGCTGTCTTCTGGATGTCCTCATCTCGGATCCTCAACTGGTGATATCCTGAACGCAGGTCAATCTTCGAGAAAACCTTCGCTGACTGCAGCTGGTCAAAGAGGTCCTCAATCCTAGGTAAGGGATACCTATTCTTCACCGTCACCTGGTTCAGCATCCTGTAGTCTATGCACATCCTCAAGGATCCGTCCTTCTTCTTCACAAACAAAACTGGTGCACCCCAAGGCGAGACGCTCGGTCTGATAAATCCAGAGTCCATCAACTCCTGCAACTGCTTCTTCAACTCTGTCAACTCAGCAGGTGCCATCCGGTATGGAGCCTTCGACTGTGGTGTAGTGCCGGCTACCAACTCAATGCCGAACTCCAACTCCCGGTGTGGTGGTAAACCTGGAATCTCCGCTGGAAAAACATCCGCGAACTCCTGCACTACCTCAATGTCCTCTAGCCTCTGGGACTCTGCCTCCGCAACCACAAGTGTCGCCAGAAATGCTGCACATCCCTGCTGTAACAGTCTCTGAGCTCTTACAGCAGATACAATAATGCGACCCCCTCTGCTTCTGATCCCTCTAATCAGAATATCAGGCAAACCCTTCCTCGGGATCAAAATCTTCTTCTCACGGCACAAGACTCGAACATCATATTGGGACAGCCAATCCATCCCAAGTATGACATCAAAGTCCTCCATCGGTAACAAGACCAGGTCTGCCGGAAACTCCTGATCTCCCGAAACAACCGTGGCGCCGGGGACAAATCTCCCCACAGTGCCCACCAGACCCAGGGGTGTGCTGACCTCCAAAGTGGCAGTCAACATCGCAAGGGTACAGCCCAACACTCCCGCAAATCGCTCTGAGATGAACGAGTGTGTCGCGCCACAATCAAATAACACCCTAGCTACTGAACCTGCGACAAGAAGTGTACCTTCCACGACAGCGCCTCCATCCCGAGCCTCCTCTGCCTGGATGGTGAAAACTCTGCCAGTGCGCTGCCCCTGCTGGGGTCTGAAAGGTGGTCTACCTCCGCCTCCTCCTCTGCCTGGTGCGGGTAAACCCGGTGGTCTGCTCGGCCCAGCTCCTCGGCTCGGACAGCTCCTGATAAAGTGACCCAGCTGGCCACACCCATGAGATGCTCCGGGGGTGAAGCACGGCCCGGAGTGAAACCTCCCACAAGTACCACAAGGCTCTGGTCGTGGTACTGCAACTCCTGCTCCCTCGTATCGGGGCCTCTTGCCCGGATTCCCTCCAGTCTGACCTCCTGGCCTCCCAGAGAACCTACCCGATGGCCTCCTCTCATCCTGGTAGTTCTCTCTGTAGTCACGATCAAGAACAGTAGCACTCTTCACCGCATCAGCTAATGTGCGTGGCATATGTGTCAGCACCTTCGTCCTCAACTGCTTCCGGAGCCCTCGGACGAACTTCCCTGCCCTCTGCTCCTGTGTAACATACATCTCGGGACAGTAACGCTCAAGGGCGTTGAACTTCCCGATGTAGCCTGCTAGGGTCATGTCTCCCTGCTGAAGACTCAGAAACTCCTCCCTCTTCTGATCCTGGACATGCTGCGGAAAATACTGCTCGTTGAACTCGCCAACGAACTCCTCCCAGGCTATATCATCTCTGTCCGCAAACACCACTGCAGATGTGGACCTCCACCAGTTGGACGCAGCACCGCCCAAAACATAAGTAGCCAAGCCCACTCTCGCCTCTGGAGGACAACCAATAGCATTGAAGATCTTCTGCATCATGAAGATCCACTCCTCCGCAGCCTCTGCGTCGTACTGCCCCAGAAAGGTAGGCGGATGCTGGCGCATAAACCGGTCATGCATAGCACCAGTCCCCGTCTGCCCAGTCTGTGCTGTCTGTTGCTGTAGCATCTCTGTCAGACGTCCGACCGTATCGAACAACGTCCGACGCTCATCCTCCCAAGCCTCATCCCTCGCAGTCTCACTCTCACCGCGAGTATGGGCAACCGCCTTCCCCCGTCTAGGAGGCATCTGCCAAAGGAAACAAGACAATATCAATATAATCTGTGCATGCATGATCCTCTAGACCTAACTCCTAACTCCAAGGTGGTTTCTTTAGACAAGTACGCCGAGATCAACGCTCTGATACCAAATTGTAACGTACCCGAAAACAGCGGAAAATTTAAACAATAATAAAGACCGTCAACGGTCAACACTGGGCACGTCACGGGAAAACAAACCAACATATATAATATAAATATGATCCACGTGGAAGTCAAATATACAGACTGACTGTGATTACGACAAAAGCTATACAATATGTAATCACCTCAAAAGAAAGAGACTGACAACTACAGGATCTGATCTCGGGGGCACCGTCCTCGGTCACCACCTCAAACTCTAACCCTGCTCGCTACCTGAAATGCAAACAACAAACATGCCTGAGTTCCCTGAAGGAACCCCGTATACCAAACCTCCTAAAATATAAAAAGGAATTAAATACAATGCAATGCTATGCACATGATCATCCGCCTCGGGCCCACAATAATGCCCTCACCGCCTCCGCGGCACTGAACCACCCCTGCCACTAGGGTCAAGTCAGTCCACCGCTGCCTCACAAGGGTCAGTCGACACCACTGCTCCCCAAAAAGTGCAGGAAGGAACCCCCGGTACACGCCGCACCCAAGGAGCGAGTCAGCCCGCCGAATACACAACTCGGGTCAGACGACAGCCACTGCTCCCCCAAGAGTCGCCTAGCGCGCACCCTGCCGGAACATCCTCGGCCTACCGCTAAACCCTCGCAAACTGCCCAAGGTTTACGGTACACATCCCTCACACCCCGCTCGGTAAGAGAGGAAAAAGGTACAACAATAATACGCCTTCGTCGAAGGTGAAATCCGTAGCTCTCAAAGCTGGTAATCAACCGTCGCCTCGGAGCCGGTAGTCGACCTGACATCGACGGATCGCGTGTGGATAAATCCACCAACCTGCGGCAGATCGGTCGACCGCTACAAGCACACCGGTCGACCGGTCCCCCACACAGTACACAGTACTGTACAAACAAATCTACCGGTCGAACCACGCCAACCGAATTACCGACCAATCGGTCGAACAAAAGTCATCTAGCGGTCGACCGTTTGGAAGGTCTACGCTATACCATTTTATATAATATATATATCCGACCGGTCGAACCAAGGGGCCGTTCGACCGATAACAGGGATTTCAATATTTTGCCCAAGTCTCGTTCGGTCGACCGGAACTGAAATACAGTTCGACCGAATCAACACAAGCACTCTACCGCTTAATTAAATGCTCAGTCGGTCGACCGAGAGTTAAAGAGCGGTCGACCGTTTTGATGGTCAAAGCTCCCAACCGACTTAGCATCGAATGGATCGGTCGAACAAGGTAAGGACGTTCGACCGTTTAATAAGTCAAAATCCCCAACCGACCCATTCTCATCGTTATTCGGTCGACCGGCTAAGTGGTCCCGTTCGACCGATAACAGTATATTCCCCTTTTTCCCGCACAATCTGGCATAACGGTCGACCGTCTAACGACATCGTTCGACCGTTCGCGGGTAAATAACAATATAATAATAGGATCGGTCGACTGCCCACAGGCACCGGTCGACCGATCGTCGTCTTCAACCTCTGAATTGGTTGAATTCCGACGGGGAATTCGACACCAACGTCGATCCCCAACACTCACAAGGCACAAGTGAGTTATAATGAAGATTTGGCATACCTTTTTGGTCGAGTGAAGAAGCCTCCCAAGCTTGCACCACTTCACTCCACTTCTTCTTCTCTTTCTTCACTTCTTCTCCTCTTCTTCTTCACCTCCTTCTTCTTCTTCTCTCTAACCTCTTCTCTCAAGCTCTGGTTGTTGAAAAGGAAAAGAAAACGTTTTATTAACCTTACCTTCCAATTTATAGGCAAACCAATTCTTATCCAACCTCCACCTCATCCAATCCTAAATCAACACCTCCTGCTACACTATTCCAGGATTAGATTAGGTTAATTAGGTTTAGGTTTAGTTAATTAAGATGTTTTAGATTAGGTTATTACATGACCACATCAGATCTTACGTACACATGTCGTCTTGGTTGCATGTATCATTGAAATAGTGTCATGCATGGAATGGTGATATATAACTGAACCAATACCAAGCGTGACGTGTTTCTTGAAATCGTCGACATGAAACGTTAGATGTTATCAATCGCCATTGCAAACTGCTGCTGAGCTTGCCGACTTAAGACTATCACCCAACACATCATACATGGTAATTATTAATTATTACTACGTACTGCTACATAAAAATTAGGGTAACTTCAATTTTATGGGTGTGACGTGTTTACCTATCTTTGAGGTGTCCCCAGCTCAGATCGCATTTGGAACTTTACACTCACTAAAGGTTAAATGTAGAATCACGTCGCGTCTAGCTCACCTTTGAATTGGTTTTGGATCCGAAAATGATATTTAGAATACCTCGATCGTGACATCTACGTACTAATGATTTTATTTGGAAATAAACGTACTAATGAATGATAACCTCCCAGAATCGTATTTTATCGCGTCATTTCGATAACTAGATTTGATCCAGTGCATTTGGTAAACTATATTGTGCGTTGACAATAAATTAGCTTTTGAATATAATTAGTATCAACATTACTATGAATGAAACCCGTTATGTGTTGTTAGCTTCTATCTTGTTTTTTTCCCATGTCATTCACTCACTAGCACGACAAGGCAATTCCACAACCTAAAAAAAGATTACGTAAAGATGTCAACTTGTCAATAGTGTATAGATGAAATGAAGGTAATAAATTACAAAATGCACTATCGTTTTCACTTATCCGGATCAGATGTTGATTCTTTGCACCTAAAAGAATGTCAAGCTTGAAAAAGAAATTTGAGTCGAAAGCATAATTTGCGCTCCTCGGTAAGAATATTTGATGAGCGCATGCATGCCGACACAAATCGAACCATATCGTATCCGCAATTATTGATCAAAGTGGCGAGTATGCATTCAATGTTCACAGTGTGCTTCTGAATCACATTACGCATTGAATGATATTTGACATCAAAGTATTTAGTTTTGGTCATCTCGAATGGTACGAAGCATACTCTAACTATCATAGTAAATTACCACATCTTACTATTGCACTCCTAGCTCGAGGAGAAAATGAGCCAATCATAATAACATTTTCCCATAACTGCAATATACTTTGCTTATTTCGTTGAAAACACTACATATACTCAAGGTTCAGAAATGCGGGATGCGATGCAACGAGATACTGCATCCGACATATGCGGGATGCGGATGCGATGCGAATGCATATGCGGTTTGCATTTAATAATTAAATAATATAATGTAGATATATAAATTATAAATTATATATAGGTAACTAAAAATTTAAGTAAATTTTTGAATAATTTCTAAGATCATTAATTCAATATTAAACAAATCGGAGTAAAAAACCCAAAAATAAACCAAAAATAAAAACAAAAAACTAGGTGTTTTGAAATATGGCCGTATCAACCCGCATATGCGACTACATTGGGCCTCATATGCTGGCTCGGATGCGGACCACATCGAGGAGATGTGATACACTTCTCCCCCGCATAGCGCCCGCATCCGGATATGCAGTTACAGCCGGCCGTATTTCAGAATATTGCACGTACTACAACTTGAGTTACCATGAAATTGCTTCCCCTCCCATTGTGAATAAATACTTAGATTTTTTTTAAAAATCATGGTCTGCTACCTTGTCAGCATCTATATATTCTTCCAATAAAGGATGAGATCCACCAAAACAATTTTTTTGGCAATCTGTGGGAAGTACTATAAGATATTTCAAGAAATTTTATCCTAATCCTTGAATTCTAATTTTTCAAGATCTCTATTTAATAAAAAGGTGGTTACACATTTTTGTTTAGATTTTTAAAAAAAAATCTTCCTTTTATATACTTAACAAACACCACTTAGTCAAAACATATTTTTACACAAATATTTTATAGCTTATGATCGATTGTGTGGCAGTGGTATGTCTTGTGAGATAGATTTATGTAAAATAAATAGACAAAAAATTTACGACAAACAACACAATAAATTGTTTCTAAATGACACACACATGTCAAAATCAGACACGACACGATAATTTAATGTACAGGTACAGAGACCTGTACACAATAAGCATACACGAATATTTATCGTGTCGGGTTTGTGTATAAGATGTCAAACACGATAACCCGATAAGGACAGTTGTACACGATAATACACAATAAGGATGTTTTTTCTTAAAAGGTTTAACATATGGATGTGGAGAATCGAACCTAGAACCTCATGTCCACTAATATCATTCACATGTCACTGAGCCATTGTTCGATCGTGTTAGTATAAGCATACTAAATTTATGTATTTTAGTTTGACGTTCTGCATTCCTACAACATCAATTAGTCCAACATTGGAAGATTTCATTTTCCCCCTCCCCATCTACCCTGTATAAGGCAACTCATGCCTTCCCCAAAAGACAAATGTGTTGCTTCCTCTCTTTATTGAGAGTGTAAGCTAAAAAGTAATATTTTTAAGGGAGTTTTCTTCTATTGAAGAAAGACTACCTATTTAAAATATAATTTTTTCATGTTTATTCGTGTATACAATACTACTCGTGTTTATTTGAGTATTATATATCGTATATCGTGTTACATGGTCTGATAAGAATTCGTGTACAAATTGTGTCGTGTATACACGATAATTACCGTGTCGTGTTCGTGTCTGGGTTCGTGTACACGATTCCTTATCGTGTCAGGTTCATGTATACCCAAAATCTGTTAACATCCGACCATACACTACACGATAAACCATGCACATGACACGATTGACAGGTCTACACGACACCATATACAACTCCAACGTCAAAGGAAGCTATACCCTAACTATTACAAGGCCAAGAAGATATGTACGTTCCAAAAGTAGAAACAAGTTTAACAACAGGTGTTAGAATTGGTAATCGTAGAAAGTACTGACCTGCAAAAAGTTGGTCTACATATGGTGATGGTGGTCTTAATTAAGTGTCTGGTAGCTTGATTAGTACTTTTGATTTTGGAAGCACATGAGCACTTTAATTAAGAGGACCACGAGGTTCATTAACATCCGAATCAACTTTTGCGTATATATGCACCGCATTCGCAGGAGGATTAATTAATCAGTAATACTATTTTTGTAGGCGTGTAGGTTTCGATTGTGGTGAGCAATAGACCACCATGTCTATTTTTGCCAACCAATTCAACTCGTTTTGGCCACGCAGTGATAGCAAAGCCACTTTCCGCCGAGTATCATTTCTTGGCACGTACACCTATGGGTACCACAAACAAATATTGCACTTTGGTCAATAATAGTTGCACATTAGGATGTATATCCGACAACATATATACATGTCTGCATGTCCCCATCAGATCTAACACCTGTATGGTGCGATATAGCTATTTGTCAAACCAACACAACTTTCTTTCCAGGATCAAAGGATGGATATTTGTCCAAAGCAGAAAGCTTACCACTTCGAAAAAGACATTGCGGCATGCGATATTAACAGTAAACGTGTCATTATTAGGATGTAGTTGTTGGGATCTAATATGCACTAACACGACACGGATTACACGCACCACGAATAATAAATTGAATATTGAATGCAGAATTAACTTCGGATCCTCTCCCAAACTCAATTGCAACAAGAACACTAATAAGATGGATATAAAACAAGCAAAGAAAACATGCACACCTGAAACAACCACGACACACGCGTTTTACAAGGTTCGGCAACGTGCCTACGTCCTTGGGGGGTCTCCTGCGGGTTTCCTTTCCTTCTTCCGCTTCTCCAACAAGAGAAGCAAACGAGATTACAAATGATTGAGAACAATATGTCTCCCAAAGCACTATAGATCTATCTCTAGCCTTAATCTCTCAACTCACAATGAAGAAAAATAACTTGTATGCAATGTTATTGAAGGGTAAGAGCAAACAATCCCTTTTATAGACTCAAAACCCGAGCTACAATTAAGCAAAACCGAATAGAACTATTCATGGGGACACGGTTAACCGATGCTCGTTCGGTTAACCGTGATCCGATTCGGTTAACCGAATCCTGCCCGGTTGACCGAGGGAACGATTCTTGCGCGTCTCGGTGGACCGCGAGAACGATTCTTCCACGAACTAACGAATTCTTCAACAACCCTCTGGTTGACCGAGTACCCCTCGGTGATCCGTGCCAAATTGGACAGGCACTTTCAAGATTCTCGGAACACCAAAAATCTCATCAACGGTTTACCGAACCCGTTGTTCCGAAGTGCTTGAAACCTTCTGACGGTAGACCGAATCCAATTCGGTCGTCCGATCCCAGCTGCATACCAAGTGCCTGGAATCCTCGGTTCGGTGTACCGAATCCAATTCGGTGGACCGACCCGTCTTCGCCGAAAATTTCCTGGGTTGTGTGTCGGTAGACCGAATCCAATCCGGTCGACTGACTCCTCCTGGATTTGCTTCCTTAACAAATATAAGCCAATATTCAACAATCTCCACCTTGGTTTAGATTTGTTACCTGAGTCTCCCTTTAACCCGCGTCCTTTGTGTCTTCATGAGACACTGCATGGCGCTACCCCCAGAGCGCCCTCCTTCTCACTCTCTGAGGACATTGAGAAGTTTTGAGCACAACTCGAACTTCTCCCGATTGACGACCTTAGTCATCATATCTGCAGGATTCTCACTCGTGTCGATTTTCTGGAGAACAACATGCCCTTCTTCGATCCACTCTCGGATCCTATGGTACCTTACTTCAATATGTTTGGTCCTTGAATGAAACGTCTGATCCTTGGCTAGATAAATTGCACTTTGACTATCGCAATGCAATTTGGTCACTTCATGTTCCATCCCCAAAGAGCTAACCAAACCCTTCAACGATATAATTTCTTTTCCGGCATCGACAACAGCCATGTACTCCGCTTCCGTTGTAGACAACGCGGTAGTATGTTGGAGAACCGATCTCCAACTTACTGGATCTCCACCCAAAGTGAACACGTACCCTGTTGTGGACCTCCGTTTATCCAGATCTCCAGCGTAATCTGAATCGACGTACCCCTCCACCTGCCTTTGCGCTCCATCTTTGGTGAACTTCAAGCTAACATCCATGGTTCCCTTCAGGTACCTCAGCAACCACTTCAACGCTTCCCAATGCTCTTTTCCTGGGTTAGCCATGTAACGACTCACGAGGCTAACTGCGTGTGAAATGTTTGACCTAGTGCAAATCATAGCATACATAACGGATCCGACTGCACTAGCATATGGAACTCTCTCCAAATCTCTCCTTTCCTTTTCAGTAGAGGGGTTGCACTTCAACGAGAGCTTGAAGTGAGCACTAATAGGTGTGGCCACCTGCTTGGCGTTCTCGAGATTGTACCTCTCGAGTATCTTCCGGATATAACTCCTTTGAGTGAGCAGAATTTCAGCTTTCTTGGTATTCCTGGAGATTTCCATACCGAGAATCTTCTTTGCACTCCCGAGGTCTTTCATCTCAAACTCTCCGTGAAGCTTCAGTTTGAGATCATCTATATGCTTCATCTCCTTAGCCGCGATCTACATATCATCAACATACAAAAACAAGAACACGTGTGTGTCGTCTCCAAGACACTGTCTCGGCGATTGCTTAAGTCCATAGAGGGACTTCTTCAGCTTGCATACTTGTCCTTCCTTGCCTCGTGCGATGAACTCATCCGGCTATCTCATATAGATCTCTTCCTCTATGTGCCCGTGAAGAAAAGTTGTCTTCACGTCCATCTGCTCTAACTCCATGTTGTCCATAGCTATCATAGCTAACAACACTCGAATAGAGGTGTGCTTTACAACGGGTGAGAAGATCTCGTTGTAATCGACCCCTTCCTTCTGAGCATATCCTTTTGCCACCAACCTAGCTTTATACTTTATCTCCTCCATAGGAGATGACCCTTCCTTCTTTCTGAAGATCCACTTGCATCCAATCGCACGCTTTCCCTTGGGGAGGTCCGTTAACTCCCAAGTTTGATTCTTATGAAGAGACTCCATCTCTTCGGTCATGGCCACCATCCACTTGTTCCTGTCCTCCAGCTCAATAGCTTCTTCGCATGTACAAGGGTCCCCACATTCGGTAACAAGTGCAAATGCAATACTAGCATCATCGTGGCCATACCTCACCGGTGCCTTTGTGATCCTCCTCTGTCTTCCTTGAGCAATACTCTCTTGCTCAGCTTCCTCCTCTACTCGTGAGTCAATTGTTTCCTGCTGAACTTCTTGATTCGATTCTTC
This sequence comes from Triglochin maritima, assembly GCA_963682175.1. NCBI lineage: Eukaryota > Viridiplantae > Streptophyta > Magnoliopsida > Alismatales > Juncaginaceae > Triglochin > Triglochin maritima. The sequence continues at coordinate 62,710,082 of OY821771.1, forward strand.
CCTTGAAGTCGTGACCCCAACTTCAATTTCGTCTTCCTGCATGGGAACCTCTTGCTGCTCTTTGTCCCCAAGGCTCTTGAGCAGACTTGTCTCATCAAAGACCACATTACACCGTAGGAGTACTTTCTTGCTCACCGGATCCCAAAGCTTATATCCTTTCACTGTCCTATCGTAACCAAGGAATATGCACTCCTTCGATTTCGAATCCAGCTTCGACCGTTGTGTCTCATCGACCAACGCATAGGCTTTGCATCCAAATATCCTAAGCCTCGAGTAATCAAATTGCTCACTGATGCATTGCATACATTGCATCATATGTCTTTCATTTAGATTACTTTTATATCAATAAATGCTATTAAGGTATGTGTTTAGTCGTATTTACAGAATACAGGGACCTGGATGCAAATTACCCACATTCCGAGCATAAACGTGTGCAAAAGATTCATTTCTATCATAAAGACCAAATTCAAGTTTATCGGGTTTCAAATGGAAATGCATCCAAGCATAAAAGCATTCAAGGAGCTAATTACAAAAAGGTCAAGGGCTTAATTGCAAAATACCAAGGACCTGAATGCAAAAGAAAAGGATCAAGTTATTTTGTTGGAAAAGTCAAAAGAAAAGTCAAATATAAATCTCCAACAATGGAAGGAATTAATCCGGAGTTTAAAAGAATGGAAAGAATCCATCCAGACGCGCAAATAAAGATCAAATCATGCCATAAACGCACCACAGAAATCCGGGCGCGAAATCCTTGACTTGGGCGGCGATTCCGCCGCATCTCCCATGCATTGTGCGGCGATTTCGCCGCACCAGTGAGGATCTGTGTGCTCCAATTTTGTCCAGTGTTGGGTTGACGCGTGTACTATCCTTTTATGTATTGGTATCCCCTGTATCGGCTATAAATAGCCATGTAGGACGAATGTAACACATCTTTGAACCTTTGGTCTTGGATCATTAGTAATAAAATTCTGTTTTATTTTGTTTTGTTTTTATTTTATTTTAATGTCTCTAGGATCCCTTCTTCTTCCTCCCTCCATGAGTTTCTAACTCTTTCCAAAGGGTGGAGGTGATGGAGTTAGGGGTAGAGAAGATGAATGCATGTTATTGTTTTAAGTTCGTGATTAGTATATTTTGATTACTTGAGTTTATGTTAAATCATTTATCTTGTAATGCTTCATAACTGACATGATTTATTTCAAGTTTCTCCATTCTCCAATCTAAACCTAAATCTAAACCTCCACCCAACGGATTTCTCTTCTTATTTCTTGTTTTAGTTCTAATTGCTTTTGTTTCGTACTTTAGATAATTAATCCAAAAATCCCAAAAAAAAACCCAAATTAATTCTTCTCTCCCTTCTTCCCACAATCGAAATAACACTAACAACGAAATCTCTCCCTCCTTGTGTTCGACCCGTACTTGCCACGTCTTCATAGACGCCGTGCACTTGCGGTATAAATAAAATTCTCATCAAGTTTTTGGCGCCGTTGCCGGGGAGGCGACGCAGATTTTTGTGTTTTTTGTGTTTTCGATTTTATCCTGTCTACCTTGTGCGCGATCTAAGTATTTGAATTTGTGTAGCAGGAGACAACAGAGCGCGCGGCAAAATCCGGGAGCGTTCTGAGACACTTGGGCGGCGGAATCGCCGCATCTTCAAGAGGACTTGCGGCGGAATCGCCGCACAAGCTAGGGCTCTGGTCTTCATTTTTCTCTGGGGTCGTCGGCATCTCTGAGTGGTCGCATTGAGCTACTGGAATCTCCGAGAGCGGGCGGCGAACCCGACTGAGCATTGCGGAGGTAACTTTTCTTGCCTTTCTCGTAAAATCTGAATAATTGAAAAGTTTCCTTTCGTAGAATTGCACGTGCTAGGGTTACAATTCCATAATTGGCAATAATTCAACTCTGACCTAAAATTGGCAAAATTAGAAAGACCTTAGTGCATGCATCATATAATGTTTTGCTTGCATTATTCTTGCTAAATTCTTGCAAATTAATACTTGTTGAAGATTGCTGGAGGCAAGGTACGTATCGAGGTTTTTATCGATTGCATTAGAGCATATAATTTAGTTGCATACAACCTTGCAATTGCCCCCATTAAAAGGACCATTGTTTGACTATCTTTGCTAGATTTAAGTTAAACTATCTTAAGGGCAACTCCGTAGGAAAAGATACGGTGGGGATTTCATCACCCTCCCGTAGCCCACAAACCACAATCCTGAAGTGTCGCCTAAGCCTAAAATTTAAAATCAATTAGACATTGACCCCTAAGGACTCGGACTCAATTAAGGAGGAGATTGGTTTGACTTGCTATGACCTGAAGCTAATTGAATTCAATTTGGTGTCTAGAAAGTGTTTTTGTGTCGACGAAAGTCTTCCAAGCGACGTGGTTGTCTAATTGGCACCGACTCTGTCGGAAGCGCCCCCACTAGCTATACACTAACTGGCCAACTTGGTTTGATTGGTGAGGGAGGTGAATCAAGCAAATCAATTCGACTCAACCAGTTAGGAGTCGTCTAGATCTAAGTGACACTAGGTCTAGGATTGTTTTGACCGTGCTTGTTCAGGAAATTTCTGACCAACCCTAATTTTTATCCTTTAGAGTTAAGTTTCCCTTCTCGTCTGAGTCTTCTTTCCCTTCTCATCCTTACCTTTCTATTGTTTGTTTCCTTTAAAAAAAAAAGAAAAAAAAATTAAAATTCAAAAATTCAAAAAAAAGAGTAATTGATTCTTGGAATTGAATTTGAAATTTAAATTTCGAATTCAAATTCAAAAATTAATTCAAACCGGTGCACTCAGATTTGGGTGCGGGATTTAAGCAATCGACTCTCACGAGTTCATCTGGATTCCAGTCTAGAGCTTAACCCCAACCCATCTGTTGCACCACCTCACCCGGATCTAATGGGTGAGAACGTAGTGGACCCGCCTGTTGCGCAACCTATAACTTTGAGGGATCGGTGCTACCCAACGATGGCTGCTCAGCCATCGTGCATCGTCATGCCCACCATACCGGGTCGCGACTTCGAACTTAAGGCACAATACATGAGTATGCTGCCTAAGTTCACCTCTAGGGAAGACCCATATCTCTTCCTTAGAGAATTTGAAGAAATCTGCTCTCTTATGCAATACCAGCATATCCCTGAAGAGGCAGTGCGTCTGAAATTCGTGCCTCTAGCACTGAAGGACGACGCTAAGAAATGGCTATATAGTCTAGCCGAAAGATCTATTAGAAGTTGGGCCGAATTTGTTCAAGTTTTCCTAAAAAAATATTTCCCCAACCATAAGACTATGAAGATTAGGAATGAAATTGTTGCATTCGTTCAGTCTGAGAGCGAGCCGTTCTATTCCTATCTTGAGAGATTTAAGAGCGTCTTGACCCAATGCCCTCATCACGGAATACCGAAGTGGAATTATGCCAAATTATTTATGAGGGATTGACACCCACATCTAGGGTTATGCTAGAATCTGTGAGCCAATGGAACTTCATGTCCAAAAATGAAAATGATGCCTGGACTTTTCTTGAGGATTTAGCTGAAAATAGTATGCAATGGGACAATGCTAGAACACCCATCAACCCGAGTATTGGATCTAGAATAGCGAGTCAACCCCGACCAGGTGTCTTAGCTGTAGACTCCAACATAGCGGCTGAGGCAAAACTAGCTACCCTAATGCGTAGAATGGAAAGTCTAGAGCTACAAAATCAATCCCGAATGAATCAACCCTTGTCTATCCCCTGCTCTAGATGTGGTCAGACTGGTCATTTAATGGAGGACTGTGTGGACCTGGAACATGTTAATGCCACATTTAACAATTCTAGAAATGATCCTTACGCATCAACCTATAACCCAGGTTGGCGTAATCATCCCAATTTTTCGTGGACCCAACAAGGACAACCTCCTAGACAACAACAAACCCCATATAACCAAAATAATACATCATCTGGGGGTAATAACAATGGAAATCATGAGGTTAGGTTGACAAAATTAGAAACTTTAATGACAACTTTTATACAAACAACCAACCAATCATTCCAAAGGCTAGAGACACAGGTCAGCCAATTAGCACAGATAATAGGTGAAAGAGAAAAGGGCCAATTACCAAGTCAACCTGAGGTGAACCCAAGAACTAATAATCAATATCAATCTTATCAACCACCTTCAGGAACTAACAACCCTAGACCGGTTCAAATGGTTAATGAGGAAGGACCGTTCCAACAAATCAATGCTGTAGTATCATTACGGTCCGGAAGACAAATTGACAATAATGTGGTAAACCCAAGAATGACTAATCAATCTAGCCATCAAGCACCCACATATGACTTGACCATTGAACCCGACGTCCAAATTGAAAAGCCCAATCCACCCACCCAACCTGAACCTGTGGCTCAACCTGAACCTGAGCGAGTCTATGTGCCTAAAGCCCCATTTCCCAATAGACTCAAAAAGAACTCTAGTGCACAAATAGAGAAAATCCTGGAAGTATTTAAGCAAGTTAAGGTGAATATTCCACTCTTAGATATGATTCAACAAATACCTGCTTATGCTAAATTCTTGAAAGATTTGTGCACTAAAAAGAGAAAAACAAATGTACCAAAGAAGGCATTCTTAACTGCAAACATATGCTCAATTCTTTCCAACACATCTCCTATAAAATATAAGGACCCGGGGTGTCCCACAATTTCATGTTCAATAGGAGATACATTTATCAATAAAGCCCTTCTAGACCTTGGTGCAAGCGTTAACTTGCTCCCATTTTCTGTCTACGAGCAACTCAACCTTGGTCCACTGAAACCCTCTAGGACAACTCTCCAATTTGCTGATTGTTCTGTTAAGAAACCAAGAGGTATAGTAGAGGACGTTTTGATTAAGGTTGGTGACTTCATTTATCCAGTGGATTTTGTCGTACTTGATACTGAACCTGTTGTAAATCCTAATCGACAAATCCCTATAATTCTAGGTAGACCCTTTTTAGCCACTTCGGAAGCATTAATAAACTGTCGAAATGGGCTCATGCAATTATCTTTCGGGAACTTAAAAGCAGAATTTAATATCTTCCATATTGATAATGAGCCAGAACTAATATGCAACCCAAGTGATGTTGTGATGAGAGCACGTATTTATCAGAATTCTGAAACAAATAAATCATCACAAAAGAAAAAAGGAAGTAAGAAAAAGGGGAGTAATTCATTTACCCAACCACCATCACTCGAGCAAATAAGCGAACCAATTCAAGTGAGAAGGGTGGAATCTTTTCCTCAAGTCAACATGGGGAACAATTCAACTGGATACATGCACCAACATGGTGTCATTCAATCCAGTTCTGATTATGGCTGACTTTGAGCAAACTCAACCCCTCTACCACAAGCCGACGCAGGTAATAAGTGCATTCATTTTATCTATGCATACATTGAGGACAATGCATGATTTAGGTGTGGGGGGGTGCTTATCTATGTATATATCTATCTTTAAAATTCTGTTTTATAAAAAAAAAAAAATTCAATATTCCATGACATAGCTTAAGATTGAACTGCCAAAACCCGTGTACAAATTGCATTGAGTTTTTGTTCCTTATTATATAGTTCTGCTTGTAGAAATTATGACATAAATCTAAGTTCCAAAGAAATAACCCATGACCCTTGTAAGACATGTATGCACTTAAATTGGATGAATCAAATCTTTGAAGTGGTTGATAAAAAGCAGAGGTTGAGGAAAATATACCGGGAAGTGTGGACTTCTAATAGCAATTAAGCCTTGAGGAAAAAAATAATAATAATAATAAAAATAAAGTGAGGAAAGCACATTTTGCAAAATGATTACAAAAGCCCAAGCCTTCGAGTCACTGGTCCGTAGGGGTATCTTGAAACCCGGTAACTTGAGTCTTCCAGCTCGGGATTATCGACCAAACTCGCTACACGAATGCAAAAAGGGTATAAGTGTCAAAAAGGAAAAGCAAATGTGTTGAATCACGGAAAAGAAAAAAATACTTTAAGATACTCAAGGCCCAAAGCTAAAAGAATGATCCATGCCATGGTTGATCCAAATGATACTTCACCACCAGGGGAGGCGTGCAAAATAATTTAAGTAATAACATGTTTAGAAGGGTTAGTGGTGTGAATGTTGGAGGAATAAAGACCAAGTCATATTTTTAATGAGTTAGATTTATATAATGAGCATGCAAGAATTTTCAGTAAGATGTATAAGGTTGAGGTAGGGATATTGAGAACTATTAATGAAATGTTGATAGGATTTTGTGGGTATATCCGCTGAAAACCCTCAGGAGACAACACTCCTCCTCCTTGGCAACAAAGAGGTTTAAAGGCTTGTTGCACATGCTAAGTGCAACCGTGATTCCTACGAAAGTGAGTTAGGATTTCCCTGTTTTCATTTTCTTATATTTTGTTTTGCTAGGGACTAGCAAAATCTAGGTGTGGGGGTATTTGATGCATTGCATACATTGCATCATATGTCTTTCATTTAGATTACTTTTATATCAATAAATGCTATTAAGGTATGTGTTTAGTCGTATTTACAGAATACAGGGACCTGGATGCAAATTACCCACATTCCGAGCATAAACGTGTGCAAAAGATTCATTTCTATCATAAAGACCAAATTCAAGTTTATCGGGTTTCAAATGGAAATGCATCCAAGCATAAAAGCATTCAAGGAGCTAATTACAAAAAGGTCAAGGGCTTAATTGCAAAATACCAAGGACCTGAATGCAAAAGAAAAGGATCAAGTTATTTTGTTGGAAAAGTCAAAAGAAAAGTCAAATATAAATCTCCAACAATGGAAGGAATTAATCCGGAATTTAAAAGAATGGAAAGAATCCATCCAGACGCGCAAATAAAGATCAAATCATGCCATAAACGCACCACAGAAATCCGGGCGCGAAATCCTTGACTTGGGCGGCGATTCCGCCGCATCTCCCATGCATTGTGCGGCGATTTCGCCGCACCAGTGAGGATCTGTGTGCTCCAATTTTGTCTAGTGTTGGGTTGACGCGTGTACTATCCTTTTATGTATTGGTATCCCCTGTATCGGCTATAAATAGCCATGTAGGACGAATGTAACACATCTTTGAACCTTTGGTCTTGGATCATTAGTAATAAAATTCTGTTTTATTTTGTTTTGTTTTTATTTTATTTTAATGTCTCTAGGATCCCTTCTTCTTCCTCCCTCCATGAGTTTCTAACTCTTTCCAAAGGGTGGAGGTGATGGAGTTAGGGGTAGAGAAGATGAATGCATGTTATTGTTTTAAGTTCGTGATTAGTATATTTTGATTACTTGAGTTTATGTTAAATCATTTATCTTGTAATGCTTCATAACTGACATGATTTATTTCAAGTTTCTCCATTCTCCAATCTAAACCTAAATCTAAACCTCCACCCAACGGATTTCTCTTCTTATTTCTTGTTTTAGTTCTAATTGCTTTTGTTTCGTACTTTAGATAATTAATCCAAAAATCCCAAAAAAAACCCAAATTAATTCTTCTCTCCCTTCTTCCCACAATCGAAATAACACTAACAACGAAATCTCTCCCTCCTTGTGTTCGACCCGTACTTGCCACGTCTTCATAGACGCCGTGCACTTGCGGTATAAATAAAATTCTCATCACTCACCTGTCCACACTTCCTGAGGCGTCTTTAATTCAAGTGCTGAAGACGGTGAGATATTTACCAAGTAGCAAGCAAGTTCTACTGCTTCCGCCCAGAAATCCTTTGACAGATTTGCATGAAGCCTCATGCTCCTTGCCCGTTCACATAGTGTTCTGTTCATCCTTTCAGCTACGTCGTTTTGTTCCGGACTCCGCGGTGTATTGAAATGCCTCGTGACGCCTTCTTTCTCACAGAAACTTGCAAACTCCCTTGAGGTGTACTCACCTCCGTTATCTGTCCGTAAGTACTTCACAAATTTTCCGGTACCTTTCTCTACTTGGGCCTTCCATGCTTTAAACTTATCAAAGACATCAAATTTATTTTTCAGAAAATAAATCCATACCTTCCTTGAGAAGTCGTCTATGAATGTGACGAAATATTCGGCTCCACCCATTGACCGAACCTGAGCCGGTCCCCAGACGTCTGAGTGCACATACTCCAGAATTCCCTTCGTCTTGTGGATAGCCGTCTTGAATCGAATCCTGTGTTGTTTACCGAAGACACAATACTTGCAAAAATCCAATTTGCAGCTCTTAACACCCTTCAGCAATCCCTGTTTGTGTAGCTCACACAAACCTTTTCCGACATATGACCAAGCCTCATATGCCAAAGTGCGGTGCTGTCTTCGTCGCGTGCAACATTTGCTGCACCTTTTCCTGCTGCTGCATTCCCGAGCATCCAATACAAGTTGCCCACCTTGGTTCCCTTTATCACTGTCATCGCCCCATGAGTGACCTTGATCTTTCCGTCCCCGCCGGACCATCTCCACCCGAGAGTATCAAGCTCTCCTAGAGAAATCAGGTTCTTCTTCAACTCCGATACGTGACGCACACCCTTCAGCGTTCGAAATGCACCCATCGAACATCTTGAACTGTACGGAACCAATACCAACGGTAGTGCACGGTGCATCGTTGCCCATGACAACGATCCCTCCTTTCAGTGGTTCATAGGATGTGAACCACTCCTTATCCGGGCACAAGTGAAAAGATGCTCATGTATCCAAAATCCATCCAGATGATGATTTATCAATACCTGCAGCGCAAACCGTTAGAACGTCGACTTCGTTCTTCTCCTCCACCACGCTAGCGGAGTTGTACCCGTCTTTCCCTTTCTGCAGCGACTCCTTGAAGGCCCTACAATCACGCTTCATATGACCAACCTTCTTGCAGAAAAAACATTCAAAGGATCTCCCCTTTGATTTGGACCACCCTTTACCGTTGTTTCTTCCTTTGTTACCCGTCCTGCCCCTTTCCGGTGCTGCGATCAATCCTTCACCCTTCTCGAAAGAGCTACTACTCGAATTCTTCTTTGCATCGTAGGAGATCAGCGTGCCCTTGACCTCCTCCAACACCAACGAATCCTTGCCATATATGATCGTATTCACCAAATTCTCATACGAGTCCGGCAGCGACGTCAATAACAACATTGCCTTGTCTACATCCTCCATATTGTCCTCAAGCTGAGTCAGATCAGCTATCAACTTATTGAACACCGAGAGATGCTCAATGAACGGTGTGTTCTCCTTCATCTGAAGCATGTACAGCTGACGCTTCAGATTCAACTTGTTGCTAAGGTTTTTTATTCATGAACCTCTCCTCCAGAAGTTTCCAATATTCTGCCGCGGTCTTCGCTGATTCCTCGAAAAGAAAATCATCCGAGAGGCACAACTCGATGATTCCAATAGCCCGGAGATTCAGACTCTCCCACTTTTCGTCGGTCATCTTCGACGGCTTCTTCTCAACCCCATCCAACGTCAGCAACAACCCGTCCGTTTGAGACATCAACGCACGAACCCTCCGTTGCCATGTTGAGAAGTTCCCTTTCCCGGTGAATTTCTCCACTCGAAAATTCCACGCTTCCTCCGCCATCGTAAGTGCAACCAAAGCTCTGATACCAGCTGTTGGGAGGGGGATCTAATATGCACTAACACGACACGGATTACACGCACCACGAATAATAAATCGAATATTGAATGCGGAATTAACTTCGGACCGTCTCCCAAACTCAATTGCAACAAGAACACTAATAAGATGGATATAAAACAAGCAAAGAAAACATGCACACCTGAAACAACCACGACACATGCGTTTTACAAGGTGCGGCAACGTGCCTACGTCCTTGGGGGGTCTCCTGCGGGTTTCCTTTCCTTCTTCCGCTTCTCCAACAAGAGAAGCAAACGAGATTACAAATGATTGAGAGCAATATGTCTCCCAAAGCACTCTAGATCTATCTCTAGCCTTAATCTCTCAACTCACAATGAAGAAAAATAACTTGTATGCAATGTTATTGAAGGGCAAGAGCAAACAATCCCTTTTATAGACTCAAAACCCGAGCTACAATTAAGCAAAACCGAATAGAACTATTCATGTGGACACGGTTAACCGATGCTCGTTCGGTTAACCGTGATCCGATTCGGTTAACTTAAAACCTGCCCGGTTGACCGAGGGAACGATTCTTGCGCGTCTCGGTGGACCGCGAGAACGATTCTTCCACGAACTAACGAATTCTTCAACAACCCTCCGGTTGACCGAGTGCCCCTCGGTGATCCGTGTCAAATTGGACAGGCACTTTCAAGATTCTCGGAACACCAAAAATCTCATCAACGGTTTACCGAACCCGTTGTTCCGAAGTGCTTGAAACCTTCTGACGGTAGACCGAATCCAATTCGGTCGTCCGATCCCAGCTGCATACCAAGTGCCTGGAATCCTCGGTTCGGTGTACCGAATCCAATTCGGTGGACCGACCCGTCTTCGCCGAAAATTTCCTGGGTTGTGTGTCGGTAGACCGAATCCAATCCGGTCGACCGACTCCTCCTGGATTTGTTTCCTTAACAAATATAAGCCAATATTCAACAGTAATTAAACTCAATAGGTTTTGAAAATTTGGTCTAATTCCATTAGAAAATTTACAAATTACATTAGAAAATTTACAAATTAAACTCGTGGATTTGTTTCCGTTCAATTTGGTCTAATTCCATTAGAAAATTTACAAATTACATCTATTGCTAAAAAAGAAAATGTACTTACCGTTAAATAAACAAATAAAAAATAAAATAGAAAAACCCATCAATCGTCTGCTCTCCTCTCCCCACGACTCCAGCAACTTCCACTCAAGATGCACGCAAGAAAAAAAAAACCATTTTGAAAAATAGTCCAGTGCCCTTTGCTTAGCAATAGCACTATCGCACTACTAGTTGAAATGTTACAGCTTATACCTTTGTACCTTCTATTTTTGTCATATAGACATATAAATGTCGTTGATTTATATTGAAGTACTTTCAAATCTTCGGTCTAAAATCGATCCTCTTGGTCAATTTCGATATCATGATGTAGTGAAGTTATTTTGTTTTGTACTTTAAATATAAGCATGCCACTGCTAGTGTGAAACATACTTACGATTTAAAGATATAGTCGATTGGGAACATGATGTTAATTATTAGTCAAAGTCGAATTTAAAAAAGGCAACGTCGTGAATATAACAAAAGGCAGGTCCTTTATTGTAAAATAACATAACCAAAGGATATATTTGGCAACATAACATAAAAATATAACAGGATATAACTGAGAATACAATTGAATTCGAATGGTCAAGCAAACCGTTTCACAATGGTAAAACTTGTGATTCGACGTCTCGATTGCAAGCATTCATGCGAAGAAATGGTGATGTATATAATTGGAACAAGTGTGACGTGTTTGAAATCTTCTCCACGAAACGTTAGATATATTAATTGAAAATTTTGACTTTCTATATCAAGTTACCAAACCTATGAAAGAAAAAAAAATCATATTTTGACATCTTCTAAAAGTATTTTTTTCACTTCTTCCCAAAATACTCATGTATATCTCGTGGGACCACTAACATCTTCTGGATCTCTCTGTCTTCATATTTTAAATTATTTTAGAAATCGATCAGGTTCGATGGTACTTGACAGTACGCGATAGATAATCGATAATTTAGTTGAGCTACAACGTCATGATTATTGAAAAAGTTTTCAACGTTTTAGTTTCCATCATTCCAGATGTCACGTCAGTAATTAAGAGCGAAGCATGGAACTGTACAATGACGGTATGATGTGACATCGATATGATGAAGCAAGAGAGTCGTCTTTGTTTGGATCGATGAACTTCATATTCACTCGATAGTGGCTTGATGGTTTACTCGACCAATAACGACACGATTATTGAGGACGTTTTTTAGTTTCACTTACCTTTTCAAAACAAACGTCAACTCATCAATTAAGAGGGTAGTGTGAAAACTGTACCAATGTGTGGTTTGTGGTGACGCTATGTTGAGATCGAGGAGTTCGATGCGTACTAGATCGAAGCTCGATAAGTAACGTTACTGTCAAGGAACGTACGTTTTCAACCGTCGGGTTTTCTTCTGTTGAAACCTCTCGTCAATTATGAGCAAAGTGTGAAAAACCATACCAGTGAGAGGCTCGATATACGCGTGATATGATGAAGAAAGAAAGTTCTCTATGTTTGGGATCGATGAGCTCAATATTTACTCGACATGAGCTCGATATTCATTATGTTGGGTTTGGTTACCTTCTCTCCATACGTTGCGTCTGTCATCAGGATAGTATAAAACACTATTCCCTTCTTTCGGCATTACATCATTGCACTTCTCTTGCCAACGCTTTCTTCCCTCAACCACATTCCAGACCCAGAATGATGCGCAACGACGACATCGTCGATGTCTCACCCATCGACGACATCCTCTGTTGTTGCGGTTACCCCGCATGACAGGTGTGTGTCAGTTCCTCAACCAGGGTGATGCAAAACACCTAACGTTGTGGGGCCCCGCGACGCCCGAAATGCATGTTTTACGTGCATAACGCCATGTCTCCAATTGACCACCCCTGGAACCACTAGAGGAGGTCAAGCAGAGCTTGGCGGAACTCTACCGCATGATAGCCAACGTGGAGCGTCGTTTCGCCGTCGTACAAAACACGGTGGTAGACCTCCTCATCGACAATGGTAGGTTTTAATCGTTTCTTTCTTTATTTTTCAATTACTTGTGGTTATAAGTTAATGTCCACTGATATTTGTTATTTGGTTTGCGTAGTTTCCACCCCGAGGACACCAACCCTAAGACCCCCTTCCTTGAGCACACATCCCCCAAATGGGGGGCGATCTGCCTCGCCGAAACACTCATCCCTGACCCAATGCCCTCCACTGCCTGACGTCCCTCCTGGATTCGAAGAACACACCGGGTGGACTACGAATATTGTATGATACTTTTTGGTTTTTGTTGTGTATGTGTTAGTTGCAAACTTTGACAACCTTGTTTTTTTGTAAATGTGTAGTCAATACACAAGTAGTTATGTTGTTTACAATGTTTTTTTGTTAATATTCGAATGATGTGAATGATTTACGTTGTTTTTGTTAATATTCGAATGTTGTGGCTGTTTCAATTTGCCTCATACAGACGACGTGGTCGAAGAAGTAATAGAACAACCATCGACCAACGTCGAGCAACCGTCGAGCTCTATTGAGGTAGAAGGACATGACTGACTTGGACGGGCGAAGTTGTTTGTTTGAAACCACACAATTACCATCGAGCTATTATCGAACTAAATTTTTGTTAAGCCTTAAACCCTACAAAGATCGAAATAAATGGTGGTTCGTTTAAGTCCTAGACCGTTGAGTGATTATCGAACTACCATCGAACCACAATCGAGGTAAAATGAGAGCAAGGAGAGAAAGAAACTTCATTCAGGCTTTGTTTGAAAAGAGTGAAATAAATGGTGGTTCGTTTAAGTCCTAGACCGTCGAGTGATTATTGAACTACCATTGAACCACAATCGAGGTAAAATGAGAGAGTAATGAGAGAAAGAAACTTCATTCAGACTTCGTTTCAAAAGGCTGAAACAAATGGTGGTTCGTTTAAGTCCTATACCGTCGAGTGATTATCGAACTACCATCGAACCAACACCAAAATTATAAATCTCTTCCCAGTCAATTGGAAAAGAATGATCTGCTCAGATGTTGCCTGCAATCCCAAAAGATAGTTTTGTTATCTCTTGGCTCTGACTCAACTTAGCATCCTTCTAGAGAAGCTTCCACATCCCTGGGTCCTTTATGCTCTGGTCTGGTTTATCCACAGGTGGTACTGGTGTTCCATCGTTCCAGACGAAGTACCGACAACGAAGGCTTGGCTCCAAGGAGCCACAGACGTAGAACTTTTTGCTAATCTTGTTCGGAGTGTTGGACCACAACTTCGTTGCCTTCAGACCGCATCTACGGGTGCCTGTTATTTCAATTGGGGGGACAACCTCCCTATATTGGCCCACCGATGATGTGCTCAGCTTCGTCGGAGTAGTCGTTCGAGGCATTGTGTTGGAAGATCATTTTTTGGGGTGGAGGAGACGAATCGAATACACTTAGTTGGGACTTTGGAGGAGATCGAATACACAACTAAATTAAAGAGAAACACCATAACCTTTGATTTTATAGACCTTATAATGAAGGATTGCGCCTATTCGCGCAATAATGAAATGTTGTGTCCTCTCAAAAGGAATGAATGTCGAATGGTTGCGTCTCTTCGCATAATAATGACTTGTCCCATCATGTGACGTTTCACTTCGACATGTGAACATTTATCATGTTGATCATCGAACACAATCGAGCCAACATCGAGTTTCTATATAACACATATCGAGTTTAACCGAACCATAACCAAGTATAACTATCGAGTATATAAATCGACTCACACTATCTATGACGTCGAGTACTATCGAATCTAATTGATTTCTAAATCAATTTAAAATATCGAGAAAAAGAGAGAGTTCCAGAGGATGTTAGTAGTCTCACGATTTAGGCAGTAGTTTGGAGAGAAATGGAAAGATAAACATATTTTTTAGAGAATGTCAAAGTATATATATTTTTCAGAAATTTGAACACTTAGGGTATAGAAAGTTAAATTTTCTTTTTTATTATCCATTGTAATTGCAAACGGCTGCTGAACCTGCCGACTTAGGACAGCCGACGTGTCGTATTTCCACGAATGATCCGTGCATGCATATGTGATACGGCTTTTAAGTTGGTGGAGGAATTTAAGAGAAAAGTTATTGTTCAGCAGTACTAATAGTTGTGGGCTGGAATGGATCACTTGATTTGGTACCGTACGTATGCCGACATCAATTTTCTTGATCATGCTTTTTAATGACTTTTTAAATCATACGTCATTGAACGATGTTAGTGTTCGAGAAAACAAGAATACCCAACATTAGGGTAAACGGTCGGGTATGCTCCTACTTGGCTAAATTAACGGGTACAGGTACAGATATATACCCGGCAAAAAATATGTAAATCCGTATCCGATCCGTACCCGTTAAGTTAGCGGGTACGGGGCGGATAAACGGGTATAATATATAATATATAAAAATATAATATATAGTATATAAAATATATATTATATATAAAAATATAAAAAAATATTATATAATATATATAATATATCTTAACGTGTATACAGGTAAATGGGTATGGGTAATGCGTATACCCGTATTCGACCAGTTTATTAACCGGGTAAACGGATACAGGTATACGGATTTGAATATTTAAACGGATATGAGTTTTTGTGTTCATACTCGTACCTGACCGGGGCAAGTGACCGGGTATACGGGTATTACCCGCCCCATTTACACCCGTACCCAATTGTCAAGGAGTAGACCCCTAGATTCAAGTCCCAGTTCATTAATGCATGGTAATTATTAGGGGTTAATTATTGGGTTTTTTGTTTGATACCTATTCGATAATACCAAAATGATGTCGTATTACTGCTCCTAGGTATATTGGTTTTGTAGCACTTCTGACATCTAGCTCATCTTTGAGTTTACTTGGGAAGCCGACAATGTTAATTTTTTTTTTTAACGTTTAGTTGTTCCACCGTTTTAACAAAATTCAAGTAATTAGGTAAAAGATAGGAGATTCAACTATATTATAAAATGTTACATATTTTTAATATTTAGTAAAGTAGGACTATATTCTCAACAATATTGGAACAGCTGTTGAAAACTGCATACTATTGAAAGCCGTTAATTTTCAGAATCATATTTTCTTTCCAGTCATTCCAATAACTAGATTTTATCCAATGAATTTGCTAAACGATATTTAACGTTGACAACAAACTTTTGAATTTAGTAACATCATTAATGTACCGAAACCCGTTATGTTGTTATCTTCTCACAAGGGTTTTATTTTATTATTATATTCTTTCCAGGTCATTTACTCACTCACTAACACCACACGAGGCATCCACAACCTAAAGGGATGGCACTAAACAAAGTGCACTGCCTACTTAATTATTACCATAATTGGCAACCAATAAGTTGAGTAGAAATTAAAACATCATCCCTCACCTACACCTCAACTACTTATTATAATAATCATCAGTTAAAGGGCTCAACGACCAACTAACGATATTTTAATGAGTGGATATGATCCTTTGTGTGAAGTAAAATCCAAGTAAAGAAGCTCAACTTTTGTAAATGAGTTAAGCAGAATGAGCTAGAGAGAGTTAATTAGCATGGAATTAAGAACGAATTTGTTTAAGGTAGTGGAGGACACAATCATCGTTGTTGTACCGAGGAAATCTAACCCACTATTGCTTTCGGCATACCACTTTCAAGTGAATCCAATCCAACTCTGGAAGGCATATATACTACTTCTACATACCATGCACGTACCTATTAACTTTCCTCTTGCAGTATCGATCCCTCCAAATTAAAGAGCCATTTGAGACGATTCTCGAAGTCGACGTACCCAAAGTAGCGCAGTTGACGCAGAAATAAATGGAGGGTACAATTGCAAAAAAATATAGAGTTGGATTATTTTTTGAGGTAGGATAAGTGAAGTTTTGTTTCAGCTTATGTTTATTTTTTAGCTGATTAAGCAAGTGAATGTAATACACATTACCTTGATTATTCTAAAGACTGTTGATTGTTAAAAGCAGAGTGCGAAAATGTGCCTTACCATTCAACTAGTCGCATATACGATCTAAGGCTGGTGTGACTGCAAGTCAATGATTTCTGTAAAGTTTGGAGTAAAAGTGAAGAAAACAATTTCAAGTATAATTTCTAAGGTTGTGAAACATTTAAAATTGGATTTTCCAAACTTCAGTAAATTTACATTACCCATTCTAAAAAAACATCATTAAATTTATCTATAAACCAATTATTTATTATAAATAATCCTGAATGTTAATTTTCTTATTTCTATATATTTTCCGACAAATTAATCCCACCCTAAAAATGAACTTAGAACTAACAATCATACACTCGGTATGTGTTTCGCTTTTCCTTCACGGTGACCACACTTTTAAATGTCCAGTATCAACAATATATAGTACCCATGCACATTCGCTGTGGTTAATTGGTTATCCTGAGCTGATGTTTTTTGTATGTCAACAATGGACAGATGAAATAAAGGTGATAAATTACAAAATGCACCATCATTTTCACTTATCCGGACCAGTTGTAGATTCTTTGCACAAAAGAGAATGTCATGCTTGACTAAGGCATTTGAATCGCAAAGCATAATTCGCGCTGGGCGGTAATAATACTTGACGAGCGCATGCATGCCGAACCATATCGTATCTGCAATTACTGATCAAAGTGACATATGTGTGTGCTTTCAATGGTCATGTGTTGTACTTTAATTGCACACACATATTGCGGAAAGTGGTTGCGTGGTTCGATATTAGTTGGAAAAAATAGACAAGGTGGTCATTAGGGGACGAGAATCAGTTACCTAAAATAATGGTCAACATATCTGTTAACGTATAATCAATTACGTGATATACAATGTCGTAATATAGTATCTGATTGTGAATGAACGTTAATTTCTTCTACAATATTTCGTGTTTAACTTCTCCATAATATATGGGAGTATGCACGTACATAACTTTTGATAATGTAATCTACGATAATTGTAGATGGAAATGTCGATACAATCTTTTCTGTACACAAGCAAGATGTAACATATATCTAACTTAGTCTCCAAATAAATATCAATCTCAATGTGCATACGTAAGCAAGGTTGATAAATTTCGATTTTTAAATTATGGTTTGATTTGCTTGTGGTTAGCTTAAATACTTGCTTAATTTTATAGATGGATCATTAGTGTTTGTGTAATTACCTAGCCTACTTTCCATTGGGAATTCCGTACTCTATCGCTTCCGCATTTCTCGGGCCCACCATTTTCGTAACACAAAAAAGATTACACTTAAACGGGTGTCGATTATTTTTCACCTTGAAATAAAATAAAAGTTTCACCGAAAGGCCAACCGTTGGTTAATGTCTGCATGTAGCCTAACGTTTCCAAAGATGCGAGCTAACAACAATGTATCAGAAGAGAGTAATTACGTTTGGACTTTGGATCATCGTCATCTTGCATGTGCATAAAAATCTGGAACCAAATATACGTAAATTATATATATATATTGTTAGAACTTAATCCTTATTAGATTAGGCTTTTTGGGTTTACGACTAATCCTAATCTTTGGTGGGTATTTTGTTTAGGTTGATGTGATGGAAGGTGGAGGTGGACGGTTGAGATTGGTTTGAGTTGAAATGAGGGATTTTATATGCTAAACTCATCTCTCTCTTTCTTTTTCTCTCTCTCTCAAATTTGTCTCCCTCTCAGAGAGTGTTGGTCAGTGTGGTGGAGTGAGCAAAGAAGAAAAAGATTTAGTGAAGTTGTCGGTTGCTCGCACAAGAAGTTCATCGGAGAAAGAGTGTTTGCGAAGGAAGGATCTTCATTGGTCTTCAAAGGTTTCTTTAAGCCTTCATGGTATATATCAAGCTTCTGGTTAAGACTCATGTGAGGTGCGTGAGTAATGGATTTAGTCGACGGTAGTGTTGATTTTTTGGCTAATAATCGTTAATCCATTTTGATAATTAATCAACATATCAATAAAAATATGTATCAATTAAAAGATCATTGCTTGCATATACGTGTATTATCTAACGTTTCAAGAATCAAGTTTGAGTTGAATTAAAGATGAAGATTGAAGCGTAGCTAGGTTTAAATTCCATGTATTTAGGTTACAAATGTAACTTGGCACTCGAAATCTTTGATTAATTGCATTGCATAACACTTAAAATACTTATAAAAGTCTCACACTACATTCCAACTATCTTAGACTTCAAATAGAAAATCATCGAAACTCATTAGAACTGTAGAGCAGGAAATCTGCACTCAAACGGTCGACCGGTAGAACCATTTGGTTCGACCGAATTTCAACAAATCTTCCCAGGAAATTTAATCTGTCCAAAACGGTCGACCAATAAACATTTCCCGTTCGACCGTGCCTTCTATTTGGTTTTCCTATCTGAAATCGGTCGACCGGAATATACATTCTGTTTGACCGTTTCTTCAATCCTCTTTGATTGTCTGAAATTGGTCGACCGAAACACTTGTTTTGTTTGACCGTCTCACCTTGTCGAGTGATAGGAATTAGTTTATCCTATACAAATCCCTCAGCCTATCAGTTGTCGACACGTGTCCAGTTAGTGAGACCTTCCGTTGACCGAAACTTCGTATTCGTTCGACCGATTGTATTTGTATTAAATATGACCGTTATACTTGTCATATACTCCAACGGTCGTATACACATTTTCTCAACTGACCATATTTTGGATTTGGTCTTCCGGTCGACCGAATGCTCCTTAACAGTCGACTGAGTCTTGATTACTTCCCAGACCCATTCTTACTGGGCATTTTTGGTCGAACCATCAACCCATTCTGTTCGACCGATTACACTTGTGTTACTCCTGTCTAAAATTCAACATGACAATCGGTCGACCGAAACTCTACTCACGATCGACCGATACTTATATCCTTTCCAGATCATGTCCTACTGTTCATTTTCGGTCGAACTGGTATTCTAAATCGTTCGACCGATCACTTAAGTTCTAGCCAAATTGGATCGACCGTTTGCGTCTTCGCTCGACCGAACCTTGCACTGTTGCATTCCGGTCGACCGTGTTACACGACCCGGTCGACCGTTCGTCTCCAGAAATGTGTCCTTTCACTTCCTGAATTGTGTTTTCTTGCACATCTTTTCACCATTTTAATCCCAACGGCTAGAACTAGTTTAGAGCTTATAAATAGAGCTGAGAACACTCATGCAAGGTCACCCAATCTTTCTCCAAACTCAAATCTCATTACTACTCTCAATTTTCTCTAAACACTTGTGCTCACATCTTCTCACTTGAAATCACCATCATTTTGATTGCATCATTCATTTCAAGTGCTCAAGATTAGTTGCTGAAGTATTAGTCTTCAAGAGTTGTACAAAGCTTCCGAAGTGAAGCTCTTCTCGAATTGTGAGAAGGTGGTCCAAGATAGGAGAGGGTGTTCGCAAAGCTTGTGGTGTAAAGGCGTGATCTCGGCCCGCAACGGAGATCGAATTAGTGGAGGACGCGAAGTTGCTCGAGTAAGAGCAATTCGTAAGAGAGGACTAGGATCCAGTGGTTGGATCCAAACCTCTATACATCCGGAGTTGTGGTTTGTTGTTCTCTCTTTCATATTTATCGTCTTATCTTTTAATTTGGCATAGTTTCTTTAAAAACCTTAATTAGTCTATTCACCCCCCCCCCCCTTTAGACTAAGTTTAGGGGCTAGTAGATCCTACAGGTAGCTGTTAGGCACGTCAGAGGTTACTGAACAACAAGTTTCTTCTGATTAACGGTCGACCGGTGCATGCCTTGGTCGATGGATGCTAGAGTATTTTCGGGTTTCTGTCTTGCACCGGTCGAACGATACCTTGGACGGTCGACCGGTTGTATGATTTGGGCAAACCCTGATGTATTTCAGTCGACCGGGTCTCCTTTGCCGTTCGACCAATTACACAGTTGTATGTCGGTTGGGGGTGTAGACCTTCAAAACAGTCGACCTCCCTTTTGATTTGTTCGACCGATTGTACCTGTAGCTAAGTCGGTTGGGGCCTAGACCACTAAACGGTCGACCGTCTTTTAATATGTTCGACTGATGTTTGCTGGACTGGTCTGGATAGAACGTGGACTATCCAAACGGTCGATCACTCTTGACCCTTATTCGACCGGTTAATTAAAGTATGTTCCATCGGTACTTGCCTTGTTCGACCGGTTGTGGATTGAGAAAAAGATTGAAGTCCCAATTATTTTTGGTCGATCAGGTCCCCTTTGTCGTTCGACCATTGAGACGTTTATTTTTAATTGTTGGTGGCGTAGACTATCCAAACAGTCGACCGCCCGTGACCATTTGGACGTTTTGTTTGTTGGTTGGTTCGACCGGTCGAGGACACAATCGAGCCCTTGTGCGTTCCTGGAGGAAAACCAGTCGACCGGCATGCCTGTTTTGGTGGATCATTTCTGCTCAGTCTGGTATTTTGTTTGTGTTGTGGGATCAGCTTTGATGGCAACGGGTCCCCGACCTTTTTGGGACGACGGTACGGACATTCCGACCTGATAGTGATTAGTGGTGTGCACGTGTTGGTTGTTGACCAAGGATGTTTCTCGCTGTGGTGTCAGTGTGCATGTGTTGGTTGTTGGCCGAGGATGTTTCTGGCTTTGGTGTCTGTGTGCACGTGTGGGTGATGGGGGAGAGGACCCTCGAGACCCGTTGTCGTTTGTGTCTGCTGTGGCTGGGAGAGAGATCCCTGGAACCCAGTTTGACGACGATTTTGTATTTGTTGCATTTTGTATCATACCATACTTGTAGTTGTCTAGTTTATATATGTGATGGAGGTTTGTCATACGAGGTTTCCTTATGCGAAACTCATGTATAGTTTTATGTTTGCATTTTAAGCCGTGAGCGGTGCTAGGAGATGGTGACTGCGGAGGAGCACATCTGCGCCAGATCTTGCTTTTCCCCTCTTTCTTGAGGTTGTAGTGATTACTTGTATATTTATCTTTTTGCCTTTTCATGTAATCACTCTTTTGAAACATTCTGATATATTATATATATTTTGGTGCACCTGATTCTGTGTTTGGGTAATATCCTCACATTGATGGTATGTTAAAAAATTTAATTTTTTCCGCTGTTTCGAGGATCTTACATATATATATATATCAAGAGATCGTGTACATAATTGGGAAATTTTATATTGACTGGGTACACTTAGTTACCTTGTATACACATGACATAGTGTTTGTCTCACTTATATGCTAGTTTTATATTAAAATAATAGAAAAAAATTACATCTACACAAACAAAAATGTGAAAAATTATTTGCATCCTCAAATTTGCTTAACTTGTTAAATTTGGACTCGATCTCAAAAGTTAATCCTTAATAGTACCCCCATCTTAAGACATCACCCAATCTTCCCCAAATTGAACCCAGCAAAACCCTCCACCGTTTCTCTTACTCCTATCACTACATTGACCTCTGCCTGTTGGCCCGCTCCAAGCTCATCATCGGTACGTAGTTTAGCAGATGAGTCAGGTCCTCGTCATCCACGTAGACAGGGTATTTCTGCTTCAGTTAGGAGAGAGAGATCTTTTACGTCGTCGTCAAACACCTAAGGATTCTTTCGACGACGAGGATGATTCAGATGAGGTGATGAGTCACGACGAGAGTGACGATGGGGGATGGTATGACTTGGAGCCACAGGAGGAGGCGATACAACAGTATGGTCGAGGATGGGGGCGACATTGTAGTACTTCGGTTGAGTGGGTCGTTAGGATGGGTCGAGGTGGTCGGTTTGTGATCAGTGATTCGAGTTCGTGCACTACAAACGCCCGAAATCAGAAGAAGAAGAAGAAGAAGAAAAAGAAGAAGAAGAAGAAAACGAAGAAGAGTGGTGAGGACGAGTCTTGGATCGTGACGGATATGATGCCCGGTGGTCCTCTAGATGGCAGCATCATTCCGAGTTTTGGAGGCCACATTACCAGACGCATCTGGGAGGGCGAGGATTGGAAGGTTCTGAAGTGCCATAATCGGCACAGAGCTTGTATTACATTGCAGGCTTGGCGTTCAGTGATGACTGATGATATGACGACGACCATTAGTGATAGCGGATTGGGTTACTTGCCGTACAACATGTTTTCCTGCCTTGACATGCCGTTGATTTTGGCTTTCGTGGAGTGGTGGCAGCCTGACACCAACACTTTCCACTTGCCATTCGGAGAGATGACGATCATGTTGCATGACGTCTTCCAGATCCTGCACATTCCTATTGAGGGTCGTATGGTCAGTGTGCAGGCGCCGACGTCTGAGCTGAAGTTTTTTGTGTCAGAGTTGCTGGGTGTCAGCCTCGAGGGTCTTGGGCGGGATAGCTCATTTTGGAGTGGCGGTGGTGTTAGCATCGATGTGGTGGATGACTGTTGCAGACGAGGGCAACCACCACGGACTGAGGATACGTAGATGACTGCATATCTCTTCTTACTGCTAGGCTGCGTCTTGTTTGTCGACAAGAGCGGTTGCAGAGTCAGACCACACGACCTATTGGAGGTAGGGGAATCAGATACCATTGGTCAGTACTGATGGGGGTCGGCGACGTTGGCATATTTGTATCGTCAGCTGGGTAAATCGAGTCGTGCTGATTGTTCTGGCATTACGAGTTGTCTTACACTGCTGCAGGCTTGAATATATGAGTATTTTCCTGCTTTCCGCCCGCATCGGGAGCGGAAGATCTTTGAGCGTGGTCATCATCGTTCGCGTATATGGGCTGTCCGGGCCGAGGATAAGAACGAGGGACGACTCCTTTCTATTCGTAGACGGCTAGATCAGATGACTGCATCGTAGGTATATAATGTATATATCATTCACGTTTATTTAAATTTCAACTTTATTATTATTAACGTATAAACGTTTAGGTGGAATGGTTGTCGTATGGTCCTGAGACTGATGTAGCTGTGTCGAGGACTTCATTTATGGGCGTTATTCGTTATAGGAATATCACAAAGCCTTATTTACCAAATCGCGTGTTACGTCAGTTAGGTTACGTTCAGGTGATCTCGGTTGACACCCCGACGCCCGAGCATGCAGTACGATCTGCGATTGTGACAACGTACGACGTCAGGCATAACGTTTTATTCGCGGAATCGATTTGGAGGACATTTCTGAGAGTAGGACGACTTCACCTGGACGATTTGAGTCGTAGTCGCGACCCCTCCACTTGTGGTGCAGATTATTTGCAGTTGTTCGGTAGGTGCTCACATCCACTTATCGTACGCGGTACCATTCCGAGACCGGAGAGACCACTGGATAGGACATGTGCCGATGCAGTAAGTTTATCTAATTTAATTTTTAATTGTAATGTATATTTTGGTTTTATTGTTAATGTACGCTTATATTTATGTTACTTACAGTGGATGAGTAGGTTGATACTGTATACGCAGCCGTTCTTGAGACCGAGAGACATGATGTTGACTGAGGATACGAGACTTGCAGGTACAGATTGAGATCACTTCATTAAGGAGTGGAACAGCCAGTTGGGCATTTCGGACCATGATTCAGATGCTGAGTTCTAGTTCACTTGCTCTTACTTTTGTTTTATTATATGTTGAATTGTTACTACATTTGTTGGTATTTGCTTATGCTTATCTGTGTACTCTTATTATTTATTTCTGATGAACATATCTTTTACTTATTTCTTTAGCTATCGTATTTTTAATACTTATTTCTCATGAGCATATCATAGTAACTTAAATTAAATTTAAAATCTGTTAAAAGAACAACACGATATAAGTACAAATACACGATATATTATACATTACAAACGCATTACAAATTACTATCAAAATGTACTACGTAACCGGTTCCAATACGCTATCCTAGTTTCGTACTGATCCATCTCATCCAACAATACTCTCATCTCGCATTTGATACCACAAGGTCGCTATAAGAGGTACTGGGAAATCATCAGCTAATTCCAAACGAATAAAATGTCTGTAACTCCCTAAATGAGCAATAACCAACTCTCTGACTGGCCTCGTCATGACAGACAAACTCTCCCAAGGTAGCACAGTAAGACACGGGAACAACGAACCATCCATTCTCATTGATAAATACATGACCACACACTTGTAAAAATTAGCAATCGGTAACAAGTCGGCCCAAACCTCCATATAATGATCCTCGTCACAGGCTCCCCTGCCCCCAATCAATTCGTTAACGAGCCTGTACCACATTGCCGAAATAGACACTCTCATAAATAGGATGTGCACCTATCTCATTAGAAATTGTACGACAGGCGTACGACCAATTTTCTTGACCACTATGGAAGACATCGGCAACATATCGAAATCTACAGTTGGCATGAGCACGTACGTCATTCCACCTCTCCAGAAATGGTAAAATGATTCTTGGTAGTCTATCAATATATGGGAAGTTATCCATGTCAATCCGTCCGGTCACTGTAACATAGAGAAATAGCATTTCATTAAAACAATAAAACTAGGAGATAATATATTCAACTCTCTCTAGATTAGTGATATATATTAAATAACAACAAAGATATATCATACCAAATCATGTGCCCGTGTTCACGGACGATCGAGACGAATTGGAAGACCGACCACGACCCCTGTTCCCACTACTAGCAGACCGACCACGACCTCACTCAGCATACTCGAAGGCACTGAGGTCCCGACGTGTCGACTTTCCCCTAGGTCGACCTCGTACCTTAGTACTTTCTGCTGGTTCTCCATAGTTCGACTGATCGGGGTGTAACTGTTCGTATAAAATATGAGAGGCACTACGAATTACTGCAGAGTCGCTCTCCAAAATCTCATCAACGAGCTTCCGAAAATGCTCGACGTCTTATGCTGACTGATCCACAAACTTTGACATTTGGACTCTTTCTCCAATGACAAGTGTTTTCCAGAATGGATGAATCTGCTCTAAATAAATTCCATCACCTGACGCAAAACACTCGTACATGGTACAGGCACAAGAGATCCCATGTGATGTTAGAAAATCACACCCGCAACGATATTCAACTTCATTACTTAAGTCATGCATTCTATTCAACTCCTTAGTCAATAACGACAAGCAGTTATAAACTCGGCCATTTATATGTTGAAACAAAGGACCTATGTAGTTTGTCAAATTTCGACGTCTCGAATCTTCAAGAAAGTTCCGAATATTCGTCAACTGCAATACAATAGCCGAGTTCACGCGGTCAAAAAGAGTGTCGAGAGCGGCAGTCGATGTAGTGATCCACTCTTTCAGAGCCGAATGTGCACTTTCCACCCTGCAGTTCGTAGTGTTGCCTAAATGAAAAATTTTATTCGTCTAATTCAACACAAACTTTTTTTATGCACCAATCACATGTCTTCCACATACTCCGTGAGTACTGGCCAGGACTTGAAAGAATCTTTCAGATTACGGACTGATCTATCATAATCCGTCTATGAATCAGAAACCATAACTCTCCTCTACTTTCTACGCCTAAAACTCTTTGCAAGCTGCTTGCTCTTGCCGAATACGTGGTATGCATAGTTGTACACGTTTTTGTTAATATGCCAAATGCAAAGTAAATGGCAGACTCAGGAAAAACTTCTGTCACTGATCGCATCAGACCCATCTCCCGGTCCGTTATTATTGCAGTCGGGATAACAATATTCAATAACAGATCTCGCAACCTCTCCAACACCCACTGGTAACTAGACTCAGTCTCATCCTTCAAAATCGCATATCCGACGAGGAAATTCATGTTTGTTGGAGTAACCTCAACCATCTCAATCAAAGGCATCTTGTACTTGTTCGTCTTATACGTCGAATCCATGGAGATTACAAAAGGGTATGTACACAACAATTGGGATTATCCTCCGGGAATTTCTCATTTACTGCCAACAAAATGTTACGTGGTATTGCTTGTGCCTCAGTCATATCACGAACAATTTGCTTGGACCCAACACTAAGTCCGCTGACTTATCGATGACCCTCTGAATAAACGTCAAGTGCATGGTTGTGTTACCCATGGGTGCTATTAGAAACAACGACTCATCCATCACGATCCCGTCGCTCGACTACTTTTACCAAAAAACGACAACCGCAACTTTTTCTTTGTGTTCTTCTGTAGTGCAATACTCATATCACGAGAACTCATTTCATGTCTGCGATCACATCTCAGACATAATTACTAAAATCGTACACAACTAATTATTAACTTAATAATCAATTTATTTAGCCATTATCACAAATTTTAATCAATAATTCGTTACTAAAATAATTAAACTAATTATTAACTTAATAGTCAATTTATTTAGTAATTATCACAAATTATAATCAATAAAGGATTTACTAAAATAATTTAATTCATTATTAACATAATATTCAATGAAGAGTTATATAAGTAGAAATGATAGAATGACAAAATGATAATCTTTACGGACGATTTAAGTAATTTTACGGCTATGAATAACAATTCAGTTAAAAAATTAAAGTAAAAAAGCAAAAAATCTCAAACACCCTCCTCCAACTTCCAGATCATCTCCGGAGCCCAACGTTCCTTCGCTGCCTTCTCCCACTCTGAGGCCTCTACCGCGCTTTTGATCCGATCCAACACAACGTTCCCGATCAACACCCAGGCCTCCATGATCTGTTGCATACGCCACCAACACCGTCTTGTTCTCCGGATTGTCCTTCACGATCAAATATTTCTTAGCCCATGTACCTCTGTCAGCCGGCACAAGAGGTCGTACTCCAGGTTCGATTTCCAGGCAAGGTTGGGTTCGCCGATGTCGAACATAAAGGTGGCATTGCAGAAATGGCACTCTATCTGGAGCATGATCTTGGAAGTCACCTTCTTCGATGTCTCCCACTTGGCCAGACGGGGCAAAAGGCTTGCCTCGTTGGTGCAGCTGACCACGACGCCGACACCGTGGAACGAGATCCAAACCTCACTCTTGTCGCGTGTTGATAGACCGACGGATGGTTGCCAGAGTTTGAGAGAGGAGGGAGTGAGGGTTGAAAGAGAGAGAAAGAAGGCTGGAAGAGGGAGAAGGGTGTTTGAAATTTTTGTTTTTTACTTTAATTTTTTTATTGACATTAAGGAATTCTATTATATTATTACGTGTAATTTACAAATTTTCTAATAGAAATTGTGAAAAGTGTGGATCCTACAAACGGTAGATGTATATTCAGGTAAAAAAATCTTGAGATCCTAGATTCACAGAGGTAAATACCGAAAACGGATGCACAAACTAATTATTGCACGAAACCAACTCACCCTTCTATCTTTATAATTTTTCATGTATGGCGCTTGAATTGAACTTTACGATACAATGGTGGGGTAATAATCAATAATAATTTGGCATGGAAGTTATCCATCAGCCCCATGCTGATTTTTAAAAATACATGGTTAGTGTGCCTAAATTACCAATTTGGATGCAGGTTGGTTCGCCAAGCACACAAACGGAAAGATCTTTTCGAGTGGGAGATCGGGTCAAAAGTTGGAACCAAAGTGATTTGAAGCCTGGACTAATCTCATCCGATTTGTTGTTTCAAATGTTAGAAAAATCGGATGAGATTTAAAGACATTCTTCTAAATTATAAGTGGTTGGGTTCATCCACTCCTTACTAATTAGTTTGAGTTGAATACTCAAGTTCCACACTTCAATGTCGAAAATACATACAAGAAGCTAATGAGTATGACTTTTTCGTAGAAATCGTTATGAAAGTGAAAAACTTCAGAATTGACTCTTAAGAAAAAACATTAAAACCAGAATTCCAAATGGAATATCATAGCTAAGGATTGTATCATTATTGAGTTCTCCTATTTTCTTTATTGTAAACCGAATGAACCCAAAGAAGTGAAGGTTAATTTAGATTTATCTTCTTTCATTTAGCCAATCACTCCCCAACATGTGATGATGAATTTCGGCTCGTTCACGTTGAGCCGAAGATTGAGATCTAATTGATCGAGCTTAAGTTTAAGATCCATTTTCTTAGTTTGACCTATTAAATATTAATGTTACAGTGGTATAAAAATTATATTCCTCCTGTTTTCAAACCCTCCGTGAGCACAATAATTGAATATAATTCTATTTTGGGTTTACATCTTCATTTTTATTGTAATCAAGCTTTATGCTTTAACACATCTGGAATTTTTAACCTTTTAGAAGAAAAATATATTTCAGAGGCCCATCCAACCCACCGACTTACCATCGGCCTGCGGCCCCGGGCTTCGACTGCACGAGTCCACTTAAGAAAAAACGCTCAAACGTATAAAATTGCTTTTATTAACAAATTTCATAATGCTTATCCATTAATAAGAACATACGGATAAGCCTTTGTGAGCTAAACCTGGGTTAGGTTAGAACAAAGTTTTGATGTATCTGAATTACATTAATTAGTATAAAAAGATCATCCGTAAACTTCAACTCTATCACGTTCAATAGCCACGAACATACTACATGTTTAGACTAAAGAAAACAATGGCTTTGTGCATGGATTTTGACTTGGACAATTAATCTTTTTTCGTAACAAAATAATAACACACCCATATTGTACCCTTGGTTATGCCTTCCATTTCATTCATCTTCCGATAAAAATAAACATCAAACAGCGACATCCAATTTCTTAACACTTGCATATATGATAACATATGCACCTCACCCATCATCAACTCCAAATCAACATGTCAAGTGTTGGCTTCAATCCTGAACTTCTCATTGGCACCTCCAATCAAGCAAGCATACTCACCACCATTGGCACGTCAAACCCTCCCAACATCTTCTTCCAAGACTCCTACCCCGACTTCTACTTTGGCGTCACCAACAGCAATCACTTGGTAGATCTCAAGGCAAAGTTCAAACGCATATGTGATTAAGCTTTGCTAACGTGTTTTGATTAAATCTAAGGAACGTAAGTGGTATAATAAATCAAAATTGTTTTATACGTGTGTCATGATTTAGTTTGATTAGAAAAATACAATCAGGTGAGAAGTCGGGGATTAGGAAGAGACATGTTCGTGACGGAGAAGTTCCAAAAGGAGCATCCCAACATGTGCATGACCATGGGTCCGTCGTTAGACGTAAGGCAAGAAATAGTAGCAAAGGAGTTGCCAAAGCTTGGCAATGAGGCAGCTTCCAAGGCCATATATAGAGGAATGGGGGCAACCTTTGTCTTCCATAACCCATCTTGTCTTCCGCACCACTAGTACCATGAACTTACCGGGCACCGACTATGATGTCGCGAAGGTGCTCGGATTAGATGCCTCTGTTAATCGGCTTTTGTTATGTCAACAAGCATGATTTCAAATTATACTATAGCTAGCTATTCTAAATTCACGTTTTTGAGTCAGCTGATTAACAATCACCAGTCAGTTGGTGGCACGGCAATACGTGTGGCCAAAGACATTGCCGAGAACAACAAGGGACCCGTGTGCTTGTTATTTGCGTGGAATCATCGAGTATGCTTTTATCTCTAGAATAAATTCGTATATATATTGTAACGGCCCTAAAAATACAGCGGGAATTTAAAAAAATTGAACACTAAGATTCAACTCAAACAACTGAGGACGATACTCATAAACATAATAAAGATGCACCATATACATGAGTTTGTCAAGAGGATGATTACATTCAAAATGACAAGATGGAATATACACATATAATCATAACAACCTCAAAATAAGATAACAGGATCCAGTAACAGTGTGCTCGTCCTCAGTCCCCACACAGTCACTACCGCTCTGGGTCTGGAAAAAAACATGGAACTATTCCTAAGTTTCCATAAGAAAATCATGTATGCCAAATTCACCTATATGCATATGATATCTTTATACACTACAACAATTTAAGGTTTTAGTGACGGTAAAAATCCATCACTAAAGCCAGAAATCCGTCGCAAGAAAGGCTTTAGCCACGGATAATTACCGTCACTGATGCTGGCGTCACAGAAAGGCTTTAGCGACGGATTGTGTGACGGATAACTACCGTCATTGATTGCTTTTAGTGACGGATTTGTAAAGCCTTTAGTGACGGATTTCTCTCGTGGCTAAATGTTTTTCTGAGGAAAAAAAATATAATTTTGCAGCATTGAATAAATCACTACTACACCTATATTTATCAACATCCACAATTCATATTTCATTCAAAACTAATATCCTACATCATGTACAACACAAACATATCATCAAGTACACAAACATCTATATTAAAATCACAATATCAACTTTCTACACATAAGTTATATAAACAAATATTGTCTGCAAAGATCAAAGAGAGTATACATGTACATGTAAATATTGTATCAAACATATCTAGATTCATTCTGATAACTCAAACAAGTATAGTAGAAAAGATGTGTCCGCAATATGCTCAAACTAAGATATAAAAAAGTAATTTTAAATATTGATAAAAAAGAATCTAAAGAAGAGGGAAGTCTAAGCTTGATGATATGACAAAGAGCTCTTCTTGAATAACAAACTTATGCATGTTCTGTACACATAAAGCATATTTCTGATTTGAGGATAATGAGGTACCAAATATATGGTGTACATTGTCAATCAGATAATAGGTGAACATTGTACATTATTAAAAGATAATCGCATTATTCACAATAAGGTTTTAACCTGCATGTAGTTGACTCCATAAAATGCATTATTTTCTAGTTGAAATTGAGTTCTGAAATCTTTCCCCTGCACAACAAGTAAATTGAGTTCTGAAATCTTTCCCCTGCACAACAAGTAAATATAACATTAATCAAAAATTTCTTACATAGAGTAGTACTAAAATAATAAATATCTTCACCACAAAAACAAATAGAAACAACTTTGAAATCACCTTGTAGTCGAAAAAAATTTGCATAAAAAACAACAACTCTTTTACCTCTTTACTCTTTATATCTAGAACTTCTTTTATTCTTCATAGAGTTCTAAATATTCTAAAAAAGCATCAAACTGAGGACAGTAACCAACCTACATAACCTACATGCATAATGCATGGAATCAAAAAAAAATGTTAATGCTAAAAGAAAGTAGTCTCTATTACCTTGGACATTGGCTTAATGACTTCCGAATGAAAACATAATGGATCCCTGCTGCTCTCTTGGATATATGGTAATAAAGAGCTACAACATAATAGCAAAATTGGTTTTAGATATCTTAAAAAATCAAAGGGTCCACTTCAGGAAGTCTACATAAGCTGAAAATATCACAATTTCAACCCAAAATTGTATCTTAGAGAATTGATATGCATTTACTTAAACAAAAACAGAAATACGACGTCAAATAGATCACATTAAGATGTATACACCAGAAATGCAATTCGATGTCCACAAATTACAATTGGTAAACTATTCAACTGTGAGACTTAGATGAACTACAAGGTTACAGAGTTTGTTACCTCAACATATATAAGAACTCCCATCCATTTTGGAGATTGTTTCCTTTTGATATCAATATGCAGGGGTGAGCAAAACCTAGTCCGGTCTGGGTTTTTGGACCGGACCGGTCGGTTTGGGTTCGGTTCAGACCGGAACCAACCGGTCCGGGTTCCGGTCCGGACCGACAAAAAAATTGGATCCGATCCGGTCCGGTCCATTTTTTTTTAATTTAAGGTAAAAAATCGGGTTTTTGGACCGGGCCGGACCAAACCGGTCCGGTCTTCGGTCCGCCTATCCGAATTTTGTCCGGTCCGGTTTCCGGTCCGGACCTAATTTTTTTTCCGGTCCGGTCCGGACCGGACCGGACCGATGCTCAGCCCTATCAATATGCATGCTGAAATCATTAAATTTCAATTATCAATACCAAAACAGTGCACTTGCAATCTAGGCATGGTAGCTGAATGATTTCAGGTAGCTTTTCAGGTAACAAATTGACTAAGAATCTTGTCATACCTTAACCTTGAATTTCAACAGTGTGATGACATCCAATTCAGATTCTTCACTTCCCTACGCATTGAGTTAAACATATAAAAATCATAGGATAAGTAAAACATAGAATCCCAAAGAACCAACATATCTAGAAAAACATAAAACCACAAAAGGATAAACCTTCACTCCCTTTTTTCAATCTTTGATTTATTGCTTCTTTTCTTTCTAAAACATATTTACAATAATCAGCTTGGTTGATCGATTTGTAGGATAACTTAGAAGTTCTTAAATTGGGATTTCATGAGTCCCATAAATTATAATTACTAGACCAACACTAGTGCAGAAAAGGTCATATACGTCGGATATATAGTGGTATAGACGTCGGATTTTGATGGTCCAAGTACCCGACGTCTATTTCCCCGTCGTCTATTCCTTGTTGTATAGACGTCGGCTATATAGGACCGACGTCTCTACAGTGTATACACGTCGGCTATATACGACCGACGTCTATTATATGTTAATTAACAAAAAATACATTGGAACGTATATCGGGCATTCTGCACTCACATTAATCAAGCCCAAGTTGCGCAGATGCCCCAAGTGCCAAACTTTTGACAAATAACCACGAATATCAAGCCCAACATGCGCAGATGCCCCAAGTCGTTCGCGTTCAGCAGTAAAGGAGTGGTGGAGTACATCAACCACACCAACAAAAATAAATTCTCCGATGTGGGACTAAACTATTACACCAAATAGACGTCGGAGATATACATTGACCGACGTCTATTCATACAGCATCACCTATAGACGTCGGTCACGTTATACGTCCGACGTCTATACTTTGAAATAACAATAATTAATAAAAAGATACATTCTATAGTAAAAAGAACGTTGCAACCATTTTAAGCCCAAGTTGCCCAAGTGCCCCAAGTGCCAATCTTTTGACCATTAAATATATATATGTATCTCACTTGCATTTTGTAGTGTGGTACCAAACTACCATTTAGAAGTAAAGGATTGGTGGAGTACTTCAACTCCATCAATAAAAAAATTTTCTCCAATGTGGGACTAAACATGTCACCATACACACACATGTGTACAACACAACACACATGTGATTGTAATTATTTTTAAATCCACATTATTCTTATACAAAATAATCCACATAAATTCTTACACGAAATAAATCCAAAAAATTGCGTTATTTCTTATACAAAATAAATTCCAAAAAAATGTGTTAATTTTTACACGAAATAAATCCCAAAAAATTGCGTTATTTCTTATACGAAAGAAATCCACATAAATTCTTATACGAAATAAATCCAAAAAAATAAACAAAAAATATTTTCTTCTTTCAGGAGGTATAGACGTCGGTTATACTAAACAACCGACGTTTCTACAAACCTATAGACGTCGGATGTCCAAATATCCGACGTCTATACCTATAGACGTCGGTTGTTTAGACATCCGACGTCTATTTGGTGACGTCTATCGAGCATTCTGCACTAGTGCAATTCCTATCTTCCCCCCTAAAATAAGTTTCACTCTCATTACGATACCGAAAATAACAATTCCTCCTCACTTCAACATAAAACATATTTTCACTAATCACTAACGAAGTAAAGTCAACTAAATTTCAGAGTACTAGAGTTGTAAAACTGGAGTTACAAATTTTCCTCCAATTCCCCACCAAAATTCGGAATCAACTATACAACATTCCAGGAATCACACATTCCATACGCGTAGCAAACAAACATATCAATTGGTAAAATCCAAGATATGAAATCAAACGAAGAAAATAAAGAAACACACCCTTCCAGTTCCGTCCTTGGACGCCTCGCAGCGGACCCCAACCGATTTCCTCGGCCGAAATTCCCTCGTCCTCTTCTCAAACTGAAACGTCGTCGTGTCGAAGCTGGAAGACCCATTGAGGGGTCTAATGGGGGTGAGAAGGACGGGGTTGGTTCGGGTGCGGCGCGGTGGAGGGGTGCGTAAGTGGTGAATGGGGAGGCGGAGGTCAGAAGCAGAGGTCGAAGGTGGGATGAGAAGTTGGGAGCCAGAGGTGGGACACGAAGGTCGGTGGTGGCAGTCGGGTTGGAAGTCGATGGTGGAAGAAGCAACGTGGGAAAGGCAGTGGGAGAAGCGAAGGCGAGGAGTGCTGGTGGCAGTCGCAACGACGAGGAGAGGCGATGGGAACCACGACGGCGATTTGGATGGGAGACGCGATTTTGGGGTTTCGGGTGGGAGACGATTTGGGGGTTCACGGATTTGGGTGAGGAGTCATGTTAGAGTCATGTTTCTGTAAAGTTTGGGGTTAATTTTGTAGCCACGGGATTTATCTGCGGCTGATTCTCTACTTTTTGTCGCTGATATCTGAATCAGTGACGGATCCTATACTCACGGATCCACCTACCGTGGCTATAGACCTAATTTTTTGTAGTGTACACAAAACATAACATGATAGTATACATGACATATAATACAATAACGTAACTTTACTTGACATGATAGAAAACATACACATTATAAATAAATGCGGGCCCTACATGGTCACCTGGAATATATCATTGGTCACATATAAATGAATACATAATCAACATAACATCCACCGGATGATAATGACCCGGTGGTCAACTCCACCACCGTCAAGACTGGGCAACAGCCTCACCTTACGGAGTCCATCTACTCCGCCGCCACAAAGGCTAGGCAGTCTCTCCACGCCCCCACAGAGTTGAACAATAACAACAATATATATTACTGAAATAACAGCATAAACGGTCAAACTACTTAACATAACCGGTCGACCGAACTTCTCAACCGGTTGAACCAACATAAGATCCTGGTCGACCGAAACTTCCAGATTTAATTAAATAATATAAATATAAAGGCCAATTACATCATTTTAACAGTCGGACATTAACAAATTTTCGATCAACCAACACAAAACGGTCGAACAATATCACACTTTCGGTCGACCGTTTCAGAACTTAAAACATATTATAATATTCATTTCAACGGTCGAACGACAAAGAGGTCCCGTTCGACCGAAATCTACCAGGGGCAACCTAGAAATTTTAGTCATCAATCGGTCGAACACACTTGATAATCGGTCGAACAATCCACTTAATTATTCCAGTTAACGGTCGAACAGTACATTAATTTGGTCGACCGTGTCACAATATAAATTCAAATTGTTTTATTTACATTCGATCGGTTGAACGGCAAAGGGGTCCCGTTCGACCGAAAACCACCAAAGTCTTCATATTCATCCCAAATCACGTTTAACAGGTCGACCGCTAAGCGCGTCGTCCGACCGGTGAGGAATAAATCTTAACTTTTACACTTCATTCGGTCGACCGAAACCCATACCGATCGACCGTTCTGCCATGTAATTAGAACTGAACTTTGCGCTGACGATGTTTCATACCTCCGGCAACCCATCTAAACCCTCACACACATAGTGTGAGTCACTAATTCGAACTTGACATACCTTATAGCCTTAGTTGGAGTCGAATTTGTTGATAGCAATCCTTCTCCTCACTTCTTTTTCCTAGTTCCAATCCCTCCGGCCAACCCCAACTTCTTTCTTAGCTTCTCCGGTGATCTTCTGGTCAGCCCCCGCCTTACTCCCTCTCCTGCTTCCACCCTCACGAACTCTTCTCTTTCTCTTTAATTTTTCACGTTTCAGGTGATTCCCATCCGATAAACACCAACACCATTATATACTTTTATTTTTACTCCACCTCCATCTCCTCCAATCATCCTTCACCACCCTTTCCAAACTTATTGATTGACATCATTTCATGCTTATATTTGTATCTTATATCCATTATCTTTCACCTAAACAATGTTACGTGACAAGTTTTATGTTTGAATTTCAGAAATAAATAGGTTTGAAGAGAATAGGCATAAAAGGACTTAAAAGCATGAAAAAGGACTGAGTCGAGAGACTCAATGACTAAGATGCAAGATCGAATGACCTGAACGTAAGATCAAAGGACCAATGAGCAAACAAGAATATTTCACACCATCATGGGGAGTATGTTGATAATTCTATTCAGGTCGGAGCTCCAACAAGCGAAGTAGATGCATCAAAGACAAACAAAGCCTTCCAGAAAAGCCCACAAGAAAATTCAGACCGATCAAAACACTGTAGACCGTTAATTAGCGGTCCAAGGCCGCTAATTGGCGGTCACTTTTGGCTCAAATCCGCTAAGATTTCTTTGGGTTACGTATTAGTGTGTATTTAGTCCATTTCTGGTATTTGTTTAGTCTCATACCGGGGGATTGTCCTGATTACCTTTTTCTATGGCTATAAATAGAACTCTTCACTTTCTATTGTAATCACTCATTGCTTGGTGGCATTCTCTCTACTAAGGAGTAAGCCTTGAAGCAAAACTCAAGGTGGAGAAGAATGCTACATTAAATGTGAGTCATTGTTAATAAAATAATTGTTCTAGTTTCTTTTAATCTTGTCTATTAATTTGTGCATGTTTGTTTAGTCTTTCCTTTCCTTTTAAGCTTCTTTAATGCTCCTTTTTGCTTAGTTAAATTTCCTTTCAGTATAATGTTTCATTTTGTTAATGTAGGTTGTGTAATGATTAGTAAGTAGTTACATCCCCTTTGGGGGTGGAGTAGATGTATGTACATGTTATGTAGGTGGTATGAATGTTAGATATTATTGTTTGTGAGAGATATTAGTATGCTTGCTTGAATTAATAAGAATTTTACTTGATGGTTTCTGTCATAGTTAGGTACACTCCATGCTCGTTATGTTCTTAATAACAATCTTGCATTGCTCATATTAATCACCTAGGTTAGTGTAGTAAATGATAGGTTTTGCCATGAGGTACTTCTTATGCATGAACAAACACAAACCACACTTGAGCTTATTGTATGTATTCACCGCACTTATTTCATGTGCACACACACACTTCACCCCTTAGGGGTTTTAGATTCCTGATTTCCAACTTATCTTTCTTCTTAATAGTTGCTTAGCTTAGCTTAGTTAGTTCATTTCATGTTTTCAATTCTTTGCTTCTAGTTCATTAGTTTAGTGTAGTTAGTTTAGTGTAATCAATCTCTTCTTCTCTCTCTTTACCACTCACCTTCGCACAAACCAAAAGTCGACACACCTCCCTGTGGATCGACCCGTATTTGTCACCGCTTCAACGCGGTCGTGCACTTACGGTTAATTAAAATGTATCAATCACTTATCCTTTCAGCTCGTGAAAGGGTAACTTGCTTACTTTAATTAATTCATCTAATTAGGGTTTAGTTTAGATTAGTTATTCCAATTCTAACATATACGCTTCAAAGATTCTAAAATTATCAAATAACCTTTTGAGCCATCTGGATAACCTAGAATAACACAAATTTATTGAAAAACTGTACTTTTAATAAAAATGCACACAAATGGCGTTTATATCATATCCCAAAGATGAGTATAAAATTGTGTTTGGGTTTTTCAATTCATTTTTTCTTAGAGAAAGAAATGACATCTCTTTTGTTCTAAGAAAATGTCATGTTTCTTCTACGTACCTCCTTCACGTCATAGAAACCCTGTTTTTTATATACTGAACCCGTGTTTTTTTAATCAAAACATTATAATGCTTATACAAGGGTAAATTCTAAAAACATAAAACTGAAGCTTTCTATTTTTTAAAAAGCATAAATCTGGAAGTACATGTGAAATTTAATGTATTTTCTCCATCACAGAGTTTCAAATCTTTAGATCACCCAAATGGAACCTCAATAATTTCATGATATCATGCATGTAATCTCTAATATTGAAGGTTCACCTTCAATTTTACCTTGAACATTATACTTTATTGGTTAGACACTCTTCTTGCGGACCGCCCAAATAATGAAGCTTACCTTAAAGAACTTGTGTAATTGAAGCATAATTATTTATAATTATATATTTAGGCCAAAATGAATGAATAATCGTCTCAAAAAGTAGTCAAACGTATTGGTGATAAAATGACAATACGTACATATATATCATATATAAACAACTTGTATATATTATATATGCGTGAGGCACATCCATCAAACAAAATTGTATCTTTAATTCAACAGGCATCGTATTCCGGGGGCCAAGGCAATCTCACGTAGGCAACCTCGTCGGAGCCGCCATATTCGCTGATGGCGCCTCGGCCATAGTGGTGGGAGCGAACCCGATCCAAGACACCGAAAACCCCATTTTCACGACAATATCTGCCAAGCAGACCACCCTCTTGGACAACGAAACAACAAAATCTGTGGCAAACTCACCGGATCCGGTCTCAATTACAACCTCGACAGACATCTCCCGGACGTTATCCTCAAAAACATAGAGCGTCCTCGTTGACTCTTTCGGGGTTGCCAAGCCTGATTGGAATGAGATGTTTTGGGCCGTACATCCCGGTGGACCCGCAATATTAGATAAAGTCGAGTGGGGTTTAGGTCTGAGGGCAGAGAAGCTAAGGGCGTCCAGGCACGTGTTGAGGGAGTTCGGGAACATGTCGAGTGCAAGTGTTTGGTTCTTGTTGGATGAGATGAGGCGGCGGTCGATGGAAAAGCTTATGAAGAGCACCGGAGAAGGATTGAAGTATGGGGTCCTATACTGGGGTTCGGTCCCGGAGTCACTGTGGAGACTGTGGTGCTCCGAAGTGCACCTTAATGCATGATTATATATATGATATGTGAAGATGTATCAAACAGTAATATTTACTGAGTTAATTACTGGTTGTCTGATAATATGTCAAATCAACATTTGCGTTGTTTGCTGAAGTTGACTTGAGTCACCTTTATTATTATTATTTAAAGTGGAGACTCATTGCTGTTTGTTAAACGTGGAGTTTTTATCTTTGGTCTTGTAATTGAAGTTTTAATATTGGTCTCGTGTAATATGTGAATGATATATACTTTGAGATTAATGTACCTATTGAATTTTGATCATGTCATTTGAGGTAATAACTTGGATCTAAAATGAAGAACTGATTGTATCTATTTGTTGGTACTGATGAATAGTTACCCAATTTCCAAAATATGTTAACATATCACATGACATGAAAATATTATAAGGTTGTATATATAGCGTCCGAATGGAGTTACATTTTGAGAATTAAGAATGACTTTCCAAACGTGCCCTGGCTTACCAAGAGGATTATGAGTTTTTATTTGAGTATTGTAAATCACGTACGTTTGATTTGTTATTTATTTTTGAGAATCAAGATCTGTTTATTAGGCTATCTTTGTTGTGTTTCCTCAGTCTTTTTGTTGCGTATCCTTCGTAAGAAGATTGGGTTTAAAACTTTGTATTGTACGGTGCACCACTTGGTGTATGTATAGTTGATAGCGTCCATGTCTGATTTGATGTCTCTTGATTGTCTTTTAAAAAAATTAAATTTTTCGTTGTTTTGGGAACCTTATATGTCCGTTTAAGTATCATGTATTTATTTTAGTGTACTTTTAAATTTCACAAATTTATATTATGCATTTTCAAACTTGTGGGTGTCATTCCCTAGTATATTAGGTTAGATTAATATTCAACTAATTAGAAAATTTGCATCCCAAGCCAAACCCACACAAAACAACAAAGTATACTTAGCATCAAAGTTTACTTCACTTATTAATTTAGAACAAAATTAAACTAAATTTTCCTTCTCCATCACCTCCAAACCCACCAATAAGGGTGTATAAGACCCAATTACGTACGTTCAGATTTGTCGTTTGATTCCTGATTCTCAAAATCGATGAGCCGGATTTGGCTTTGATCAAAATGGAATTGGCCATAGGTACTGTTGTCAATTGAAGTTCGTTTTTAAACGTGGGGAACTCACGTGTAGGGTTGTGCACCGGTCTAAACTCGGATCGGACTGGATCCGGACCATCTCCAGAGTCCGGACCGAAGATCGGATCTAGATCCGGGTTTAGATCGGTCGGTCCGGTTCGGTCCAAAACCCAGACCAAACTAGATATTTTCTATTAAAATTTGTAAAATTGACCGGACCGGAACCCGATACGTCGCCAGAGTCCGGACCGAAATCCAAACCGGATCGGTCCGTGGACAGCACTACTCACATACTGTTTTCCAATAATAGAGAGTACACCCATGTGAGAAACTTCTGACCATTTCCAATAATAGAAAACAAAATGATATTATATCCAACACTTTAACAAGTCCATGTTACCAAACACAAAAGGTACGTAACAATTGTAGAAAAGTTGGATCTTTATCCATTACCCAAGTACTTATATTCTGTAAATATGGTAAACCAACTAAAAACCAATTAACAAACCAAAAATTAAACATGGTATACCAATTCCAACACATCCAACACAAACCAAACACTTCCACTTAACATGTTCTTGTACTCCCTTAACACGTCTTGTGACCCTCACTTATCCGGATTCAAGCCCAGACCAGCCGCCATCTCGTCGAGTATCGTGGCCAGCCCGGGTGCACTGCCCAAAACGTCGAGTTATCTTTATTATGACGTATTTGTACCTATTTTGGTAAAATACCCATGCAAAGCACAGGGATGTCGCTTGATTATTATAAATGGAATTCATAGCACCAATGTTGTGTACTTGTGTATGTTTAAAAGTCCCAATGTTATGTATGTATAACTTGCGAGTCCTCAAGTTATTAACGGATATTGTAAAGAAGTTAATTTGAGGCGGATCAAAGAAATCTCTCTGAGTGACACAACACCTTTTTTTGGAATTGAAGTTCCTTTTTCAAGATAAAAAAATGAAGAGTTATTTGCTTAGGTGCACCTCTGTCGATACGTAATTGGAATTTTACACCCGAATTTCGACTATTGACTTATGTGCATCTACATATCGATGTTATTTGCTTGAATGCAATTCTACCGTCAATGTGACTCACTCCGTTAAAACACCATAATCACACCGTTAGAAAATTTACAATTTACCCCCTGTAAATCGAAAAATGTCTTAATGTTAAATAAAAAATAAAAATGGAAAGCCTCACTCCCTTTCTCTCTCTTTTCTCTCCTCTCTTTCTCTCTCTAGTCTCTCTTCAATCCTCTCTCTCTAGTCTTTCTCTTCAATCCTCTCTCTAGTCTCTCTCTCTTTCTCTCTCCTCTCTCTTCCTCTCTATAGTGCTCATCATGGTCTCTCTTTCTCTCTCCTCTCTCTAGTCTCTCTTTCTCTCTTCTCTCTCCTCTCTCTTCAACTCTCTAGTCTCTCTCTCTTTCTACTTTTGAGTGGAATAAGAATAATAGGATTTCCGTGATAGAGTTGGATATGAGATTCAGGTGTTGATGGATCAGGTGGTTTAGGCTCATGGACCATATTAGGTGTATTTTGAAGAGCATTATTCAGCAAACCAGTAGTCAAGTCAGATGTTGATGCAGCCATGCAGACCAACACAATTGATCAGCAGTGAACACTCAAAAGTAAAGAGCAAATCACCATATCAGACCAGTAAAATAACCAAGTCTTGTACACCCAAGTATAGCAAATCGATAGCAGATAATCAATACACCAAGTGCAGCAGAGCACACACTTGATCAACACAATTCTTAATACTCTTGCCATAGAGAAATCCAACCCAACTCACTGAATTGAATACCTCGATCAAGACAGAAGGAGACCCAAGTGTTGGACAAATGCAGGCCAGAAATTGATGGCAAAAACAAGCAAAAATCAACAAAACCAGGAAAACCAAGAAATATCCTCACAAGTAGCAAAAAGGAGTTAAAGAATTGAGGAAAGAATTATTTAATTCGCACAAGCTCCTGATTGGCGTCCAACTGAAGAAGAAAAAAAAGAACCCAACGAGACTGATGACCAGGTGGCTCGCCGAGCTACCCAGGACCTTCCCCACCAAATTGGACTAGCATGATAGTTCCTCGAGTGTAGTTGGACAATGGAAGATGACCAATTGAAGAAATAAGACGTCCAGCACGCCAATTGGAAAAGGAGGCGTCAACCACAATGTCGTCACGCGGGGATGATGACGACTACAGAGCACCTTATCGATCAAATTGAGGTAGAAAATATGTTTCTCGCAAGCTTCTGAGGGCGAGAGGATGAAGAATAGAAATGATTATCTTCCCCAGTACGCCGGCGAGGTGGTGAGCTTCAAATTGCCCCTTTTGTGACGAAGCAAGAAACCTTGCAAATTGAGTTCAATTGAAAGCACATGAATCTTCCTTGAGCTCTACTGAGGGTTGCGAGGATATGAGGTGAAGCTTTAAACCACTCAGTCCGTCATTTGGAAAAGGATGTCGGCTGGCTAAGAACCGACAGTCGTGCTTTCGCGAAAATAGGAGAAAATAACATGGCAGAAAGCACTCGCGCACTGTCCAGAAGATTCCTCACACATTTCTGAAGGATTAGGGGTCCTCCAAAGCTCCGACGAGGTTGCTCTATTGAATGTAACAGTAAAGACGGCCGACCAGCTCCGAATACGGTCGAATTGATCTTAAATAATAAAAGAGGAGGAGAGAGAAGAGAGATCATGATGAGCACTGGAGAGGATTGAAGAGAGAGACTAGATAGAGAAAGAGAAGAGAGAGAGGCTTTTCATTTTTTATATAACATTAAGACATTTTTCGATTTACAATGGGTAAACTGTAAATTTTCTTATGGTATTTTAACGGAATGAGTCCTATTGATGGTAGAGATCCATCCAAACAAATAACATTAATATGTAAGTATTCTTAAGTCAATAGTCGAAATTTAGGTGTAAAATTTCAATTACGCATCCAAATTTCTAGAGCCGTAGAATATTTTGTCGTGAAATGGGATTTCATAGCACCAATATTATGCAGTAAGTTCAAAAGTCTTAATATTATGTACGTAAAACTTGCAAGTCCTCCAGGCACTACAGGATACTATAAACAAGTTAATTTGAGGCAGATCAAAGAAATTCCTCGAGTTTAATAGGGAAGCACACAACATGCCATCAGCAGTGATCATTTCAGACAGTTGTTTTTCCTCAACGTATGGGGTCGTCAGCCGTCGCATGGATCACACACATCGTCCCCAATCTCCACCCAACGAAACATGTCTTTTGGTAGCTCAATCGGGTAGTCAGAATCAACATCACTCGTCGGAATTAACATCCGAATCGTCTGAAACAACATCCTGGCGTCGCCAAGGACTGCATTGGAGTACATAATAGAACATATCAAATAACACAAGGAAGACCCAAGGACCGAATCTGTCTAATTAGGAACTGAACGGCTTTGGACCGGTCTTCACTATGTTTTCCTTAAATTGAATTTATAAACTTGCAATCTAATATTTGGCATCCTTTATCAATCGCAAATTGAGTGGTGTTCATGTTTTTGACAAGGGTATTCCAATTTCTGAGCAATTCTGCAGAGATTTTTAGATGATATTTTACGAAGACATACCAGATTGATTAATACATGAAAATGGATCATCTATATATGATAAACTTAAAACCATTGCAACAACTTAATTTACGAAGAAAATGTTACCTGGTGTCGAAGTTATCAGGGGCAACTCTGAACAATTCCAAGTGATTTTGTAGTCCGAATGTACACCACACCCTTGCTTGGTAAATCCCTAAATTTCCGTTTTGGTCTTTTGCCTCAAAGGTGAGGAAATAAAGAAACCCCCCAACTATAATTTTGAGGACTTTCAAAGTTTTAACAAACTCAAGATGATCTTTCTGGAGAAAAAAATAAAGCCGAATACCTTTTACAGTATATCAAGCAAACAAACAAATGTTAGCCACATGGATACGAACACTAAATTCATGGTCCTAGAAACATATCGGGAAGGCACATGTCACAAAGGAGTCACACAATCAATTAAACACCAAATGGTCAGAATGTTGTCCATCTAATTCAAGGTGAAAATATGATGAACCTATTGCTCCTAAATAAAAAAATTACAGGAACCTAGCATATCATTGGAGCTCAACTTCTCACATAGATTAACAAATTCTATAATGCTGACCATAAATGTAACACATTCATGATGCTAGTCATTTGAAAACTGCTAAAAATAATAAAAGAGCTTTAGATGTCATAACGAAAAAGACCACAAGAATTATATATGGATTTAGATATGCCCATATAAAAGAATTTAGTAGGCCCCAATTTAAAAAAACTAAAGAAAACCATATATATCTTAACTAAACCTTGTGAAGTTTATGATGTGCTACCCTCAATTGTTGCAGTAAGCAGCCAAATTACGCTTATGTGGCCGCATGGCCCATTTGAAAACACAGAATTAATACGTCCACCTAAAATATGGGTTTTAACTAAATGATT
Source organism: Triglochin maritima (assembly GCA_963682175.1). Taxonomy (NCBI): domain Eukaryota; kingdom Viridiplantae; phylum Streptophyta; class Magnoliopsida; order Alismatales; family Juncaginaceae; genus Triglochin; species Triglochin maritima. The sequence continues at coordinate 62,754,756 of OY821771.1, forward strand.
CTCAAATGCATGGGCTTGGGCACAATAGTGTGTGTATATGAGCCTATATGTTTTTACTAACTTATTCAAATGTAGGTAACAATGAAGAAAATTCTCAGATGTCATGGGTAATGAACTGAAATTGTAACATCCAAAGCATTATTACAGAGATATACTAAAAGGTTAATAATGTCTATTAGTTTACTTTTATAATTAAAAACAATAACAACCGCAATGTTAATAATGTTTCACTCACACGTTTCACTTATATATATGTATGATTATTCACAAACCTAAAACCCTTCATGTGCAACATCAATATCGTGAAACTAATGGTTTTGCATACTACTTAGCTAACTTGGACATCAGTCTTAAAAGAAAAACCTTTATCATCATATTAATGAATTTAAGCAGTCGAGCGAGCCAAGCCATTCGTGAGCCAAGCCATTCGTGAGCGAAGCCGCTCGCGAGCAACGAGCGAGTAGAGCACGAGCGGCCTCGATTAGTAATGATAATTTCCGAAGTCATTGCACAAATGTTAGTTTTTAAAAAAAGTAATTTAAATATCATTTATAAAAATTCAAATCATTAAAAAACTTCTTAAATCTAATGTAAAGCATATTAAAATAAGGCATCCAAATCCTTATTTCCGTAAGATATTTTGACCGGGGAGGTTTTGATCAGTTTTTTTATTCAGTGATGTTTTAGTCAGTGGGCTTTAGCCGTCGAACGAATAGTCATTTGGTTGAACAACAAATATCAAATTAAAAAAACCATTTTAATAAACAATACCGAATTGCATGTGAGATAAGCACCTTAGTCAAGTGATATTTTACTCCGACACTTTAGCAAAAATAAAAAAAATGAAATGAAAAAACTTTCACATATACTAAAGATAAACTAGTTGAGTTAAATAGTAAGATTAAGCATAAAAAACCACAATATCATAATAAATAGGCATAAATAAATGCATCATAACAAAAACATGAGTATTAGAATTTGTCTTTATCTTTTCTGAACTCCTAAACGTCGTACCAAAATTACTTAAATCGTCTATACGAATTACCGTTTTGTCATTCTCTTATTTCTACTTATAACTCTTCATTTCACTCTCCTACCACCAATCTATCTTCATCTTCCTCTCATAATCATCAAAAAAAAGTCTCGGATGTCAGGAAAGGAGTCAGCGGACGCCCTGATGCACTCGAATCTGGTAAAATGTCTAATTTATTTAAATAAATAAAAATTGGGGTGGGCGTCCGCAGGAGCCCCCCCCCCCCCCCCCCCCCCCCCCCCCCCCGCGCAATGATTATATTACCAAAAAACCCGACTCTGATGACAACTTGTTTCGCTCATTTATTCGCGTCATCGATTGTTGGAAATACTTGTATACTTACAAAAAGCTCACTGTAATCTACGTCATCACCACTGAAATCTTGCAATAGAAATAATTTAAAATAACACAACATAAAAAAATAAAAAATAAAATTAGGCGTCTGGCTAGGACCCCCCCCCCCGGGAGGCGTCCTAGCCAAACGCCACTCCCATGGGGGAAGCGTATATCTAAGTCGTCGCGCCCCACCTTAGGGGTGACGACTTAGACCAATGTACGAGACGATTTTTTTTTGCTAGGCTTACTTCACCATATTCAGACGTTTCGCCAGACATTTTAGTGGTGTTGGTACTGGTAAAGTGAGGAAAACTTAGACAGAAGCGTTAGTTTAAGAGACGAGACGAAATTGATATTAAATGAACTCTGAAGGGTAAAATGGTAATTTGACGAACGATTTAAATAATTTTGGGAACGACAAATAGTAGTTCCCAGCTTTTTCTTGGGAAAAACCTTGTCACACTAAAATGATGAAAAAAATCCTCAACATGCATGAACATCATTCTCAACCCGATGTTAAAGGTGTATACGAATAAAAGTTCAGTTTAGTTTCTAAATATTCTCTAAAACATAAAAAAAAACTCGTGTTAAATTAACAATTAAATAAAATGTATTTTTATTAAATGTACAAATAATCATACCCATACGAATTTGTGTTTGCCTCAGTTTTATGAAACAGTCTGTTATGTAACATCTGTCTGTATTATTTACTACACCATTTTGTATTCCAATTCTTCCAAAATATCCAAAAATTATTCACAATTAACTGTGTACCGTAACTCACAAGTAGGCAATTATGTTCGCAACTCTTTGTATAAAGAGTTGGTGTCCAAAGTTCATTGGTTTTAAAATCTATTAGTGTTTTATCGACGTAGATGAAAATCACGATTAAAGTTACTCATATGTATGATCAATACAAACCTAAAACACTTAATGTGCAACATTAGTATCGTGAAGCTAATGGTTTTCATACTACTTAGCTAACATGGCCATCAGACTTAAAAGTAGCAAGCTTTATTATCATATTAATGAATTTGAGCAATCCAGTGAGCCGAGCCAAGCCGCTCACGAGCCTAGCACGAGAGGACTCGATTAATAAGAATACTTTCCGAAGTTGTTCTGATATTTTATCTTAATATCACAAGCAGAGAACAAAGGAGAGTAAGTGCATGTGAATAAGGATCTTAGTCAAGTGATATTTTACTCCGACACTTTACCAAAATGAAAAGTAAAATAAAATAACCTTGACATTTACTAAAGATAAACTAATTGAGTTAAAAAGTAGTATTAAGCATAAAGACCAAAATATAATAATAAATAAGCAAAAATAAATGTATTATAACAAAAACATATAAGTATTAAAATTTGTTTTTATCTTTGTTGATGGAAAAAAACCTTGTCACACTAAAATAATGAAAAACCATCAACATACAAAAACATCACTCTCAACCCGATGTTGAAGCTGCATACGAATAAGAGTTCAATTCAGATTCTAAATATTTCCTGAAACATAAATAACTATTTGTTAAATATACAAATATTCATACCCCATACGAATTTGTACTGTCCTCAATTTTATGAAACATTCTGTTACGTAAAATCCATTTGTATCATTTACTACACTATTTTGTGTTACAATTGTTCTGAAATACCCCCCAAAAAATTCTCAGTTGTCTGTGTACTGGTTAATATCATCACGCATGTATTCATGTCTTATACTCTTTATTTTGAACCTAAACAATGTTATGTAACGAGTTTTATGTTCAAATTTCGGTAATAAATAGGTTTAAGAAAAAGATGACACAAAAGGACCAAAACGTGAGAAAAATGGACTAATCGGTGAGACTTATGTACCTATCTGCAGAAGGAAGGACCTGGATGCAAGCCAAGAAGACCAATTAGCAAATTGAGAACTTCACACCATCATGAAGAATATTTTGGCAGTTGGATTCAGGCCTAGACTCACACAACCGATTGGGATGCACTTCACGTGAAGAAATTAAGCAACAAAGAAGTTATCTGAAAATGGTTCGGATCCGAGTCATCCAGACCGTCAATTGGCGGCTCCAAACCGCTAGTTGGCGATGGTTTCTGCTCCGGATCCGACATGTCTTCTCTCGGTTGTGTATTAGGTTGTTTTAGTTTATATTTGGTATGTTCTATTAGTCCCACACAGGGAGATTGTTCCCAGTTGTCTTTTTCCATGACTATAAATAGAACTCTTCTTCCTCATTTGTAATATATTACTTGCTTGGTGGTCATTCTCTCTGCTTGAAGTAAAACTTTGGAGCAAAATTTTAGTGGAGATGCTACTTATAATGTGAGTTATGAATAAAAGAAAGTTTTGTTAGTTTGATGTTGTTTTTTTAATTATTGCATGCTTAGCTTAATTTTGTTTTGTCTTAGTAGAATTAATTAAAATGTTTCTTTTCTTAATGTAGTTTGTAGTTTAATGAGTAGTGAGTAGTTTCATCCCTCTTTGGGGGTAGAGTTGATGTTTATACATTTCATGAAAATGTGATGAATGCTATATTTTGTTATTTGTGATGAATGTGAGTGTATGCTTGTTTAAAAGATAATATTTAACTTGATGTGTTCTGTCGTAATCATTAGGTATTTCTCAAGCTTGTTTAGGTTCTTAATAACCAATTTTTTATGCTCATGTTAATCAACTAGGTTAGTGATTTGGATGATAGGTATTGTCACAATCATTAGGTACTTCCTATGCTAAAAACACAACCTACACTTGTACTTTATTGAATGCATTTTTTACCACTTTATTTCATGTGTACCCACACTCCACCCCTTGGGGGTTTTCTTCCTGATTCTCATCTTCCTTCGATAGTACTTAGTTTAGTTTCAATTCCTCTATCTCTCTTTCGTCTTCCTTATTTGTTGTTTGCCACTTTAGTATAGCTTAGTTTAGTATAATTAACTTCTTCTCTCTCTTATTTTCCACTTGATTTTTGAAGAACTAGAGTCGACAAACCTATATGCGGATTGACCCGTACTTGTCCCATCTTCACTGACGACCGTGCACTTTAGGTTAAACTTAATTGCAATCATGTACCGTGCCCTATAACTAGACAATTATTATGTTCGCAACACGTTGTATAACAAGTTGGTCTCCAAAGTTTATTGCTTTTTAAATCTATTAGCGCTTTATCGATGTAGATGGGATTATCCTGTAAGCGTTCATTATCAATTGTTTATCTTCCATTAAAAACACCCAACAAAAATCTAATATAATAAATAAAATCATCATGTTAAGACTATACTAAATAACTTAATGAAACCATCACAATGATGTAAAATTCATTAAATTGCATACAAATTCCCAGACTATGCTATTTGAATTTCTACAAAATTAATTTTGTAAACTAATTTGAAAATAATTTTATTAGTCTTACTTTTATAATTAAAAACAATAACAACTTTAATATTAATAATGTCTTACTAACATGTTTCACTTATATATATATATATATATATATGTGTGTGTATATATGATAAATCCAAATCTGAAATCTTTCATGTGCAACATCAGTATCGTGAAGTTAATGGTTGTGCATACTACTTAACTAACATGGCAATCCGAGCCTCAAAAATAACAAGCTTTATTATCATATTAATGAATTTGAGAAGTCGAGCAAGCCGAGCCACTCGTCAGCCAAGCTGCTCGCGAGCATCCCCAATTAATAAGTATATTTTCCGAAGTCCTTGCACAAATGTTAGTTTTTTTAAAGTAATTTGAATATCATTTATAAAACTCAAATGTCATTAACAAAATATTTCTCAACTTCAATGTTAAGCATATTAAAATAAGGCATTCAAATTCTTAATTCAGTAAGATACTTTGACCGGAGAGGTTTTGATCACTTTGTTTAGCCAGTGAGGTTATAATTAGTGGTTTTTAGCAGTCGAACGAATATTTATTTGATTGAACAAAAAATATCAAATTGAGCAGAAAAACTATTTTAATAAAAAAAACCAAAGTGCATGGGAAATAAGCATCTTAGTTAAGCTATTGAAAGAAATTTTTGTACTCAACTTTGCGAAAATCATTTTGATACTTAAACTAAATGTTTTGCTAATTACTTTTCGTTGATTTTTGCATGATTTTGTATACCTTAAACACAAGTTTTTAAAACTTTTATGTAGTTAGTGAAATAGGGAGAGAGAATTGAAATGTTGTGGCTAAAAGTATTTATTGTAATTTACAAGGGAATGACATTTTCAATGAAATTAGAAGTTTGGCTATTTTTATTTTGTAAATTATTTTCATGCAAATTAATAGTTTGATAATTTTTATTTCAATTAATTGGCGGAGGGTACCGGTAATTTTACTAATGCAACACACAATAACGTTTCGATCTGCACACAAAAATAAGATTAATTTACAATGCCACCAAACGCTACCGATTTCCAATGCACCCTACCACTAACACCAACATTTCCTAACACCTTATATAAACGTACCAAAAAACAAATCAAAATTCATTATAATTATATGAAAATATCCAACGTTGGGTCTTCGGTAATTGTTCAATGCCATTTCAAAATAATGTACTTATTTTAATCTAACCAACGTAATGACGTTTTTTGGTGATGGAATAGAAAGTGACAATGTAAACAAGTTACTCATATTATAAAATCTAAACCTTATTACGCGTCTACTTATTAATTACTTATGAATTAACATATATACAACGCATATTGTAACATATATACATACGTACATAATAACACAAGGTGACTGTCGGTGCTTAGATTGTTGGTAAAAATGAATTAGTTGTGTAAACAATCAGATTTTCGAAAAAACTAAAGTTACAAGAGTGAGTTTTCTAAACCAAACAACTTTTAAGAGCAGAGGTCAGTTAAGGAGTTATCTAAAGGTGTGATTGAAGGCTATGAGAGATTGAATAGTCGTCATGTTTCAACTTTGGTGAAAAATCTCCAATGAAACTCAATCGGTACTAGACATCAACGCAAAGCATTTTTATTAGACCGTTTTAAGAAATAAACTTATAGAAATATCCTCTTTGCTCTATATTAGGTTTGAAAACTTCACATACATAACAAGGAATGAAGAATTGGGGAGAAAGGGGCAAGACCTCGATGGAGGTGCAGGAAGATGTAACTTTTGATCATATGGAGCCATGGAGGATACATATATATATCAAAATTGATAAAACACAAAAGAAAAAAGTGTATGTTTTATCATACACTTTACACACGAAAAACTTTTTTGACCATATATATGTAGGGTAGTCAACTTTTGTTTACGATCGGTAGATCGCTCGGTGTTTACTCGATTTTGCTCGGATCGTTTAATAACAAGCCGAGAACGAGCAAACCATGCTCGCCAGATGCTTGCTTGAAACCCAATTATTCTATCCAATTACCCGATTACACTATCTAGACCTGATTACTCTATCCAATTACCCATTTATAAAACTCATATAAATATCAAAAATTCCTAACCCTAACCATTTTCAAATCTTTCCTCTAACCCTCCATTAAGAGCAAACCTTAATCCTGAAACCATTTCTCCTAACCCTCGAACTCCTCACGACGTCGACTCCCTCGTCGTTGTCCCTTGTCTCTCTCCCTCGTTGTTGTCCCTCGTTGATCTCCCTTGTTGTTGTCTCTTGATGAGAATTATATTTATACCGCAAGTGCACGGCGTCTATGAAGACGTGGCAAGTACGGGTCGAACACAAGGAGGGAGAGATTTCGTAGTTGATGTTATTTTCGATTAAGAGGAAGAGAGAGAGAAGAAATAAATGGGTTTTGAGATTTTTGGGTTTTAGTTATTTAAAGCAAGAAACAAAAACAATTAAAACTAAAGCAAGAACAAAGAAGTGAATTCCGTTGGGTGGAGGATTAGATTTAGGTTTAGAGTAGAGAATTACTGAAACTTATTGTAAATCATGTTAGTTATGAAGCATTACAAGATAAATGACTTAACATAAACTCAAGTAATCAAAATACACTAATCATGAACTTAAAATAATAACATGCATTCATCATTCTCTAACCCTAATTCCATCACCTCCACCCTTTGGAAAGAGTTAGAAACTCATGGAGGGAGGAAGAAGAAGGGGTCCTAGAGGAAGTAGAAAAGAAAAACAAGAATTAAAAGACATAATTTTATTACTAAAATAAAGACAAATAAAAACAACAACTAAAAACTAGGTCTAAGGCCAAGGACCCTTCTAACATCGTTCTCGGGGCTATTTATAGTTGTTACAAGAGACCTAAGTATAGAATTGGAGAGTACACGTGTCCAGACATGACTGGACAAAATTGGAGCACACGGATCGCCAAGGGGGCGGTGTTTCCGCCGCACAAGGCATGTAATATGCGGCGATTTCGCCGCATAATCTTCTCTGATTTGGTCCAGATTTTGGTTGAATGTTTATGGTATGATTTGATCCTCCTTTACGCGTCTGGATTGATTCTTTCCATTGTCTTGAGCTCCGGATTAATTCCTTCCATTGTTGGAGATTTATATTTGATTTTTCTTTTAACTTTCTCCACACAATAACTTGGTCCTTTTACTTTGCAATCAGGTCCTTGGCATTTTGCAATTAAGCCCTTGACCTTTTTTGTAATTAGCTCCTTGAATGTTTTTATGCTTGGATGCATTTCCATTTGGAACCCGATAAACTTGAACTCGGTCTTTATGATAGAAATGAATCTTTTGCACGCGTTTATGCTCGGAATGTGGGTAATTTGCATTCGGGTCCCTGTATTCTGTAAATACGACTAAACACATACCTTAGTAGCATTTATTGATATAAAAGTAATCTAAATGAAAGACATATGATGCAATGTATGCAATGCATCAAATACCCCCACACCTAGATTTTGCTAGTCCCTAGCAAAGCAAAATATAAGAAAATGAAAACAGGGAAATCCTAACTCACTTTCGTAGGAATCACGGTTGCACTTAGCATGTGCAACAAGCCTTTAAACCTCTTTGTTTCCAAGGAGGAGGAGTGTTGTCTCCTGAGGGTTTTCAGCGGATATACCCACAAAATCCTAAATCAACATTTCATTAATAGTTCTCAATATCCCTACCTCAACCTTATACATCTTACTGAGAATTCTTGCATGCTCATTATACAATTCTAACTCATTAAAAATATGACTTGGTCTTTGTTCCTCCAACATTCACACCACTAACCCTTCTAAACATGTTATCACTTAAATTATTTTGCACGCCTCCTCTGGTGGTGAAGTATCATTTGGATCAACCATGGCATGGATCATTCTTTTAGCTTTGGGCCTTGAGTATCTTAAAGTATTTTTTTCTTTTCCGTGATTCAACACATTTGCTTTTCCTTTTTGACACTTATACCCTTTTTGCATTCGTGTAGCGAGTTTGGTCGATAATCCCGAGCTGGAAGACTCAAGTTACCAGGTTTCAAGATACCCCTACGGACCAGTGACTCGAAGGCTTGGGCTTTTGTAATCATTTTGCAAAATGTGTTTTCCTCACTTTATTTTTTTATTTTTATTTATTTATTTATTTTTTTACTTTTATTTTCCTCAAGGCTTAATTGCTATTAGAAGTCCACACTTCCCGGTATATTTTCCTCAACCTCTGCTTTTTATCAACCACTTCAAAGATTTGATTCATCCAATTTAAGTGCATACATGTCTTAAAGGGCAATGGGTTATTTCTTTGGAACTTAGATTTATGTCACAAATTCTACAAGCAGAACTATATAATAAGGAACAAAAACTCAATACAATTTGTACACGGGTTTTAGCAGTTCAATCTTAAGCTATGTCATGAAACATTGATGATTTTTTTTTTAAACAGAAATATATATAGATAGACACCCCCCCACACCTAAATCATGCATTGTCCTCAATGTATGCGAGCAAGATAGTACATGGATTTATGCATGAAAAAGGAAAGATCTCACCAACGTGAAGTACAAAGGAAAGTTCATGGCTCTGTTGATGGACAAAAACCCGCATTCCCTCAAAAACCTGTGAGATGCTAAAGAAGGGATAAATACAACAGATTTTTTTTTTTTTTATACTTATTGTTATACATATATAACTATGTACAAACATAAGTTCCCATCTTCATTTGTCAAGAGACATCAAATGGAAACCTCAAGAGTGGGTCAGTGCACCTGAAAAGGGAACATGACACCACGCGGGGTCAGAATATTCATGCGTGGGCCCCCTTCACAAAGAGCACAAGAAGAAATGAGAGGTTCATGAATTGGACGCAAAAGCGTCTCACACAAAGGATCAAACTGAAAGAACTTGAACCTCTCGAGAGTTTGGGAAATAGGGAGCAACGGAAGAAGAGTTTCTTCCGTTGCGGTACTGAAGTTATGATCGTCAATCCAAACTCTCCAACCAACTGGCTGGTGCGTCGGAACGAGGTCAGGAGCCTCGTTAGGCAAGTCCGACTCACCGGGTAAACATAAAATGGGTCTCATACCCAAGGTATCCTCCAAGGAACTCCTAATACCCTCATGAGCACTGTAGTCGTTTGATGTTCCATCATTTCCAAGATGATCAGGAACGATAGTGAGAGGCAAACTCTCATCAGGTTGTTTGAAATTGAGGGTGCTAGGGAGTTCTTGCTCCACCGGAAGTGAGTCCTTAAGAGGCACAACATGAAGATCATGTGGCTCAAGGGCCACGGGGCACGAAGATAAGGCACAATCCTGGGCCGACTCATGATGAAATTGGTCAATGTGTATCGAATCCTCCACTAAGTGATCGTGAATTGAAACCCCAAGTCCTTCAGACTGACTAGGAGTTTGGCTTTGACAGATTGTGCTTTGAATTTGTGGATGTGGTGGTGGTTCGATATCAAAAGGTGGATCCTTATGTTGACACGAAAAGTTACTCTCCTTACGTTCACCTAATTGTTGTATCATTTGACTCAAATGCGATGTTATATTTTGTACGGATCGTTGAGTGGATTCCATGTACGTAAGGAAAGTTTGTTCCAAGGAATTAGGTACGTGATCAGCTATGAGGTCCAAGTTTGAGCTTGTGAAATTATGGGATTGGGTGTTGTTGGGCTGAGAATAATGATTTGACGTGGGGAGTGGGTAGAATTCTGGGTATTCGGGAGGAGGATACTGAGGTGAAAATGAAGTATAAGAATTTGGATAGGAATTGTTTCTCCACGAATCCATCACTCTCGGGTTGTACGCGGATGCGTAATAGTCATTTTGAGCGTTTTGGGAAAAAGTATGCTCATACTCAGGCTCTGGGGGAACATAAGGGCATTCCCCGATAACATGACCACTCAACCCACAACAGTCGCATGGTACGGCTACTGGAGCCACCGGTGCACTCATGTTGTCTGTCCTACTCATAAAAGAGGCAAAAGCTTGTTGTAAATTCTCAGTTTGTTGACCAGCATATGATCCGATATAACTAGATTGTGGTCTAGCAGTCGGTTCCTCTCTCATGTTACCCCAATATGAAGATTGCTCAGTCATACAATTAGGATTGTCCCACCCATATGGGGTGTTGGTCTGAGCCACCCCATGTTGCATGGTTTTAGAATACCAGGAAGCATTGTCCTGGTCCCAACAATGATATGAATGGTTGCTCATGTAACCATCCATCACAACACTCTTGAATCAAGTACTCTTACCCTCATGAGGCTAAGCAAGCACAAGTTCTCGACTCGACCCTAAAATGCTAATAGAGAATGTAAAGGGGAGGAGACTAGAACGTATAAGTAGGTGAGAAGAAGATGACTCAGAAGAGAAGGGAAACTTAACTCTAAAGATAGAAAAGAGGGTCGGTCAGAGGTTTCCTACGAAAGCACGGTTCAAACAATCCTAGACCTAGTGTCGCTTAGATCTAGACGACTCCTAACTGGTTGAGTCGAATTGATTTGCTTGATTCACCTCCCTCACCAATCAAACCAAGTTGGCCAGTTAGTGTATAGCTAGTGGGGGCGCTTCCGACAGAGTCGGTGCCAATTAGACAACCACGTCGCTTGGAAGACTTTCGTCGACACAAAAACACTTTCTAGACACCAAATTGAATTCAATTAGCTTCATGTCATAGCAAGTCAAACCAATCTCCTCCTTAATTGAGTCCGAGTCCTTAGGGGCCAATGTCTAATTGATTTTAAATTTAGGCTTAGGTGACACTTTAGGATTGTGGTTTGTGGGCCACGGGAGGGTGATGAAATCCCCACCGTATCTTTTCCTACGGAGTTGCCCTTAAAGTAGTTTAACTTAGATCTAGCAAAGATAGTCAAACAATGGTCTTTTTAATGGGGGCAATTGCAAGGTTGTATGCAACTAAATTATATGCTTAATGCAATCGATAAAAACTGCGATACGTACCTTGCCTCCAGCACTCTTCAACAAAAATAATTTGCAATAATTTAGCAAGAGTAATGCAAACAAAACATTATATGATGCATGCACTAAGGTCTTTCTAATCTTGCCAATTTTAGGTCAGAGTTGAATTATTGCCAATTATGGAATTTTTGCCCTAACACGTGCAATTCTAATAAAAGGAAATTTTTTTGAAAATAGAAATTACGAGGAAAAGAGGCAACAAAGGTTACCTATGCAATGCTCAGTCGGGTTCGCCGCCCGCTCTCGAAATTTCAGTAGCTCTACGCGTCCACCCAAAGATGAGTTGCGTCCCCGAAGAAGTTGAAGCCCAGAAGCTTCAGGTGTGCGGCGGATTCGCCGCAAATTGCTCAATAGGTGCGGCGATTTCGCCGCTCGTTTAGCTCCAAATGTGCTCGGATTTCGCCGCGCACTCTGTTGTCTCCTGAAACACAAATCCAAATACTTAGATCGCGCACAAGATAAACAGAATAAAATCGAAAACACAAAAATAAACAAAATCTGCGTCGCCTCCCCGGCAACGGCGCCAAAAACTTGATGAGAATTATATTTATACCGCAAGTGCACGGCGTCTATGAAGACGTGGCAAGTACGGGTCGAACACAAGGAGGGAGAGATTTCGTAGTTGATGTTATTTTCGATTAAGAGGAAGAGAGAGAGAAGAAATAAATGGGTTTTGAGATTTTTGGGTTTTAGTTATTTAAAGCAAGAAACAAAAACAATTAAAACTAAAGCAAGAACAAAGAAGTGAATTCCGTTGGGTGGAGGATTAGATTTAGGTTTAGAGTAGAGAATTACTGAAACTTATTGTAAATCATGTTAGTTATGAAGCATTACAAGATAAATGACTTAACATAAACTCAAGTAATCAAAATACACTAATCATGAACTTAAAATAATAACATGCATTCATCATTCTCTAACCCTAATTCCATCACCTCCACCCTTTGGAAAGAGTTAGAAACTCATGGAGGGAGGAAGAAGAAGGGGTCCTAGAGGAAGTAGAAAAGAAAAACAAGAATTAAAAGACATAATTTTATTACTAAAATAAAGACAAATAAAAACAACAACTAAAAACTAGGTCTAAGGCCAAGGACCCTTCTAACATCGTTCTCGGGGCTATTTATAGTTGTTACAAGAGACCTAAGTATAGAATTGGAGAGTACACGTGTCCAGACATGACTGGACAAAATTGGAGCACACGGATCGCCAAGGGGGCGGTGTTTCCGCCGCACAAGGCATGTAATATGCGGCGATTTCGCCGCATAATCTTCTCTGATTTGGTCCAGATTTTGGTTGAATGTTTATGGTATGATTTGATCCTCCTTTACGCGTCTGGATTGATTCTTTCCATTGTCTTGAGCTCCGGATTAATTCCTTCCATTGTTGGAGATTTATATTTGATTTTTCTTTTAACTTTCTCCACACAATAACTTGGTCCTTTTACTTTGCAATCAGGTCCTTGGCATTTTGCAATTAAGCCCTTGACCTTTTTTGTAATTAGCTCCTTGAATGTTTTTATGCTTGGATGCATTTCCATTTGGAACCCGATAAACTTGAACTCGGTCTTTATGATAGAAATGAATCTTTTGCACGCGTTTATGCTCGGAATGTGGGTAATTTGCATTCGGGTCCCTGTATTCTGTAAATACGACTAAACACATACCTTAGTAGCATTTATTGATATAAAAGTAATCTAAATGAAAGACATATGATGCAATGTATGCAATGCATCATCTCTCTCGTCTATGCTCCTCATCGTTGTCTCCCCCGTCGTTGTCTCCCTCTCCTTCGTGTCCCTTTCTTATCGAGCGAGTCGAGCCGCTAGCGAGCAACGAGCGAGCCGAGCATGAGTGGACTCGCACAGGATCCCCAATTAATAAGGATACTTTCCGAAGTCCTTGCATAAGTGTTAGTTTTTTTAAAAGTAATTTGAATATCATTAATAAAATTCAAATGTCATTCGCAAAATATTTCTAAACTACAATGCAAAGCATATTATAATAAGACATCCAAATCCTTACTTTCATAAGATACTTTGAACACTAGGTTTTGATCATTTTGTTGAGCCACTGAGTTTTTAGTCGATGGGCTTTAGCAGTCGAACGAAGAGCGATCTGGTTCAACAACAAAGATCAAATTGATAAAATGCACCAAAACTAGAAGAATAGAGGAGAAAATGAAGACCTCAATGGAGAAGAATAGGGAAGATTATGGTAAATTTTGATCAAGCCATGGAGGATACATATAAAAAGTGTATTACACACGAACAACTAATTTTGCTATTATCAGTAGTTTTGACCATATATATGGTAAACGTTCTTTATTTTTATGAGGAGTTTTGACCATATATTTGTTATTATTTCAAATTTTCTTTTATTTGCATGATTATGTATCCATGGGTCAATTTGTTTGTAATGTCACCGTAGGATTATACTATAACATTTTGTTGGTATGCAAGGAACATCAATGCTAAAACTCACATTTAAACTAGGTACTTCAAATGATGATTGAAGTATATAATTCAAATATGTCTTTTTCAATTTCACATTGGCATCCTAGGAATTATACAAGTCCCTTCTGTAAACATCACTTGTATTTCAGGAACACGATATCTAGGGTTGTAAATGAGCAGTTTTAACTTGTTGTCCCGCCTAATGCAGGTTGCGGTCGAAAAATCCTTACCTGCCAACCCGCTTAATAAATGGAGCGGGCTGCGGTTATCTCTCAACCAGTCACATTTAACCCGCATAAAATATATTTGTTATGATTAATATATTATATTATAAATATAATTAAGACTTTTTAATTAAGACTTTAAATCTAACTTAGTCAAATAACATATATTATTCTATATCATAGAGTTATGGACTTGTGGAAATGTGATTGTGGATTTGTAGTTTGTAGTCTTTAGACTAAATGACTATTTATGTGGTTATGCAATTTATGTGTGTGTTTTTATTTGTTTTGGACATGCATATTATAATGTTTTGGACATAAAACTATGAAAATATATTATGCTCTATGTATTTTGTTTTTTCAAGTATTTTGGTGATATATACAAACTTGTTGTATATGTACATGTTCTAAGTGATAAGATTGTATGTGTTCTAATTTATAAAAATAAAAAATTTAAAGACTTGAGTCACTCAACCCACCCTGCACCCGCCCAAATCCACCATTAGGCATGTGCGATTGGGCAGGTCCATGGTGGGTTAGGAGGGGCTTACAGATAAAGTGGCTAAGCATAAGGGTTATAGTACCCATCCCACCTAAGTTAATTGGGTAAGCCCCTTGTGACTAAGCATAATAGCATGGGTTTCATATGGTGTAAATAAAATTTCAAATTGGGGAGTGGGGGCACATATGATATGAAAAAAAAGATTTAGTTGTCATTTTAATGTTAAGATTATATTTTGTGGAATTTTCAATTAACTTGATTTTACAAATCCTTAATTTATAAATGACGTGAATTGTGTTTATCATGTTAAGATAAATATTTTATTTTAAAATGACAACTAAAGAAATTATATGCTATCCTTTTTGTTTCCCATTTTAAAATTGTACTAATTCATAAAAAGTACATACTATTGTACATAAGATCACATATGAAACATAAGGGTGTGTTTGGATGTGTCATTTCAACTTAGAATTTCATTTCAACTTGTAATTTCAAAATACCACATCTGCAAATACCATATTTGGCTGACATTATGCTGGAATTTACGAATCCATTGTGACATTGTGAAATTCCACTTGTATATACAAAAATTGTCAAACCCAAATTCCATGTTGAAAGGTAGAATTTTAAAATTATGTGTAACTTATTATTCTAATTTTAGTCATTTAAATTAATAAAAATATATGTTTCGTATATGATTTTATGCACAATAGTAAGTGTTTTTTATTGTTTGAATACGATTAGAAATTGAAAAACTACTATATCATTAAATTTTCAGTTGTCATTTAAGAGTAACAAGTTTATCCAAACATACTAAATACAAATCACGTCATTTAAAAATCATGGGATTTGTAAAGCCCATCAATTGAAAAAAAATATGAAACTTAGAAACACTGCATCCAAATGCAACCTAATAGTACCAATTTTTTTAGTTTGAATGATTGAAATTAAAATAAATCAGGTAAGGTTTTGAAAATCTACTTTTCTGCTTAGAATTGCTTTTCAAATAATTTGTACGGCAGTGTATTTCAATATGTTATGAATGATTTGCAAATTTCAATGAATTGTCAACCAAACATGAAATTTACAAATGAAACATTTTACAAAATCCAACTTCAAGTGAAATTTCAACTTTATTGGTGCATCTAAAACACTCTTAGGTAAATTTAATTTGATACATACTCTTCTTCATCTTTGACACTTGAGTAAATTAACAATCGTTATCAACATTGATATTACCTAACGGCTTTCAAATTGACTCTTGCGCAAGGCAAGGGGTTTTAAATCAATGGGTCGAAATTCGAAGGATCATCCAAAAATAATCTCAATGTGTTGATTTCAAGTCAAGAAAACTTATTCACAAATGGATAAATATATACTTTTGCACTACGATACTTGAATAAAATTTGACTTAATTTCCTATCTTAATATAGGTATTTTGAGATACTCGTATGGGTTTAAATCTAGAAGAGTCAAAAGTTAAGGTGGTCGAGATTCCGAACTGTCTTCACTCTTGACAGAGTAGAAAAAAATACCAAAATACAAAGTCCATCTAACCCCATATTTACTATGTGAGACTGCTATTCGATATGCGCGCAACCTCACCTCTGCTAATAATTAGAGATATTTATGTTGACCCCTGATATGAAGTGTAATCAAGCGTCTGCTATGTATGTCACAACAAATAACAACAAATAAAACATTGTCTCATTGTAAAACATTTGACATACAAGCCATGTACATATATACGTGAGTTATTGTGAAAGTATAAGAGACATACCAAGTACATATACTTGATTTTAATATTGTGAGAATATAGGGCCAAGTTAATATAAAGGAAAAGGCAGTGACACATTTAAACCAAGGATCCCCTTGGGTTCCCATACCGTCTCACGATAGGGAATTAGGAAAGAATTTCAAATCAATCAAAAGAAGGTTAGGTCACCAAGCGGCAGTGGCTAATGCCACAAATACATTCTGTAACGTCCTCAGAACAGCGAAAAAATTTAAAATTTAAAACATACAATCAATTGAGGACATTATGAAAAGACACACACACAATGTGCACCAACATATAAAATATATATGTGACCAAGTTTACAAAAGAATGTGATTACATCAAAAGCTCATGAACAAGAAATATGCATATGTAATCACAACCACCTCAAAAAGAATGAAAGCAGGATCTGGTCCCTAGCACCTCCTCCGCAGTCACCACCCTCCTAACGCCGCTCTCGGCCTGAAAAATAACATGACTATGCCTGAGTTTCCATAAGGAAACCCCGTATGCCAAACCCTAACACATGAATGAAACAATGAATACGAAAAACCATAAATGACACAAGCTCAAACACTGTAAACCACCAACAATTGTCTCACTCACTAGAGTCACGGTTTTGCCTCAATGTTACCGGAGCCACGGTTTTGCATCATTCGCCGGAGCCACGACTTTGCCTCATTCACCGGAGTCACGATTTGCCTTAATGTTATCGGAGTCACGGTTTTGCATCATTCGCCGGAGCCACGGCTTGCCTCATTCACTGGAGCCACGACAATAACCACCACAACATGCTCAAAGAGCCCCCAATGATTGCTATAGGGTCGACCTGTCCGTCCGTTGCCCCAAAAGGGCCGGTGAACTCGTTGCCTTCTAGCCGATCAACAACCACAAGTAAAACACCAAAATTGTGTAAAAACGGTCGAACGAAAAGTAGCTCTCCGGTCGACCGAATCCTCACCTAGGGGACTAGCCCAACCGAAAAACCCGCAAATCGGTCGAACGGCAAAGGGGACCCGTTCGACCGAAAAGCACCAGTAAGAAAACTTTTCGCAAACAAAGAGCACACGGTCGGACAACCCAACACCTCCGGTCGACCGAAAACCACCAGTAAAACTCACACACAATCCACACTACACGGTCGACCGAAACAACACTTCCGGTCGACCGCCCATTAAGTTAACTTAAGTCGTCGGTCGGACGAGTCAAACAGGTGGTCGACTGTTTGGATGGTCAACGCCCCAACCCATCTACGACAGTATTTTCGGTCGACCGACAAAGGGGTCCCGTCCGATCGAAAGCACACAGAGCATCCATCTCTCGCTCAAAATGCACGACTGGTCGACCACCCAAGGGTATCGTTCGACCGGTGCGAGGGATATTGCTCGAAATACACTATAACCGGTCGACCGAACCCAAAACACCGGTTGACCGTTATAGTGCAGAAAAATTGTTGTGCAGGTCCGACGAGCCATTCGGCCTACTGTCGATTGTTCCCACTCCCACACTAATAATAGGTGAGTTCAAAAGCAAGCTTGACATACCTTAAGGCTTGAAGAAGCCTTTGAAGAACCACGACGAGCTTCTCCACGCACTCCTTCTTCGGTGAACTCCTCGAACGTGATCTCCTCAACTCCGGCAACCTTCCGAGCCTCTCCGGGTGTCGTCAATCACACCTCACAACTTCTCCGACTGGAACGTGGAAGAAAATGAGAGAGAGAGAGAAGTGAGAGAGAGAAATCCGAACCTTATATACAATCTCCTCAATCCATCTCAGTCGTCCATCTCAAACCATCTCTAATCCTCCACCTAAACACAATTAGCCCATTAAGAAAGGTTTAGGATATAACACATTTAAACAAAGATTGAATGTTGTGTTTAAAATTTGAGGCTTCAAACCGCCGAAACTTCATTTTTTACTTCCAAACTACCGCATTTGGCATTTTGGGGTTTGAGTGGTTAGAGGTTTAAGTTGTATACAAAATGAGGTTTTGGAAAACTCAAGCAAAACGCATAAAAATTGGACCAATTGGTAACCAACAATTACACAATTTCCAACTCATGCCCTCCCTTTTAATGTTAATAATGTTAATCGACCAACCGTAATTTCGAAGCCAGTAACTGGACCAACTAATGTTAATGTTTGAATGTAGGTTTCGTTATATTTATGTTTGACACGTATTGCATGTTTATTATAACTCTTTTAATGTTCTAATTTTTAGAAAAGGAGATGATTGATACTTAATATATAGTTGCCCGACTTCATAAAGTTGCTCAAATTTGATTGTCACAATTTCATTATTTAAAAAATAATAGTAATAACTATTATTAAGATATTTCAAAATAATAATAATAACAACAAGACTCAACAACAACCAGTAGGGTCTTACCCCCAAAAACAATTAATGACACTTGTGCGAAGAACCTAAGGATCAAAGTAGTCATTGCAATATTCTCATGGTTGATATATACCAACAAACTAAAACTCCAAACACCAAAACGAAACTCAAACAAGTAGTTTGGGAGATAAGAGTTATTGTGAGAACCTAATCCTTTGATTAAGGTTAATTAGGTTTAAGAACTTTAACCCTAATTAAGAGAGAGTATATAAACCTAACCTTACCCTTTTCATCTCACTTTTTCCTCTCATTTTCTTCTCTCTCCCTCAACACTTTCTCTCTCTCCCTTGTAGTTCGTCGGTGGAAAGGAGGAGAAGCGGGGCGCCGGCAAGTCGAGTTCGCCGGAGACCAAGGAAGGTGTGGAGATCCGTGTTCGGGTGAGGAGTTCGTCGGAGATACGTTCTTTCTCGTGGAGGAATCGTCGTTGCTCTTCGGAAGCTTCTTCAAGCTTTCAAGGTATGCCAAGCCTTGCTTTTACGCTCACCAAGGTTGTGTGAGTGTTTGAGTGTTCGACGGTAGGCCGAATGACTCGTCGGAATAGAGTGGTAGAATTTCTGCTCTGTTTCGGTCGACCGGTGCTCAATTCGGTCGACCGGTTGTAGTGTAATTCGGGTGTTCTCGCTCGAATCGGTCGAACGATACCCTATGGGTGGTCGACCAATTGTACGTTTGAGCGAGAAGATGAAGACCCTGAGTGTTTTCGGTCGACCGGGTCCCCTTTGTCGGTCGATCGAATGCACTGTAGTATGTCGGTTGGGGGCGTTGACCTTCTAAACGGTCGACCGCCGCTTTGACTAAGTTCGACCGGACATACTGTTTTAAGTCGGTTGGGGGTGTAGACTTCTAAACGGTCGACCGCCCTGTGATCCCGTTCGACCGATGACTTAAGACGACTTAAGTGTGGTTCGACCGATTCATATTTCGGTCGACCGGTAATGACTTAAAGAATGTTGAAGTCCCTGGTGTTTTTCGGTCGACCGGAAGCCCATTGTCGTTCGACCGTTGGGGATGTGTTATTTAATATTATTTTGTGGCGTAGACCTTCTAAACGGTCGACCGTCCAGAGACCTTTGTTCGACCGTTTTGATGATTTCTTGGTTCGACCGTTGGTTTGTGGTTCGAACCAATTACCGGTTTTAACGACCAACCGTTCGACCGTATCACCTTTTTCGGTCGACCGTTGGAGCCCAGTATTTGCATTGGTTGTTTATGAGCGCGTTGGTGCGTGGATTTCATTTATTGCTTATGTTCCCATGATATGACATGTGCATTGAGACCTAGGTAGCAGACCTGTGGGACCATATTCTCCTTTGCATGATCTATATGTGATGACTGTTATGACTGTTGGCCTGTGTGGCGACAGAGATGACCTTAGCCTTTGTGGCGAAGGAGATGACCTTAGCCTTTGTGGCGAAGGAGATACCCTTAGCCTGTGTGGCGACGGAGATGACTGTTAGCCCTTGTGCAACAGAGTTATGTGCCTTAGCCTGTGTGGCGACGGAGATGACCGACCGATGTTGTTCCGGCGGATGTGCTCGACCGATGTTGTTCCGGCGAGTATGATCATCCAGCTGTGGCACGGCTGACGAGTATGACCGACCAGAGTGACGACTCTGGCGGATTGTGGTCTTCGACCACTGATCAGATCTGATGATGACTCGGAATTGCGTGCGACCCTCACCGAACCCATATGACTAGTGTAGCTGCGAGTGGGGGTGTGTCGCGTATTTTCCGTATGACCGCATGTGCCTGCGGTGGGTATCTACGGATGTCCAAAACTAGACTTATGACTAATGAACCCCGGTTGGGGAAATGACTATTATGACCTTATGACCCGTTTGGGGAATGACCAATTATGATTTATGTTTGGCATAATACTAGTATGATAGGTCATGTTTCGCATTGCATGTAGGTAGGTTTGGCATACGGGGTTTCCTTCGGGAAACTCACGACATTGTTGTTTGATTTCAGGTTCCCCTTCGGTAGTTGTTTGGGCGGTGACTAAGGACGAGTGCATCTTGGAGTCGGGTCCTCGTGTCGGTTTTGAGGTTATTATGACTACTTGTATATTTGTATATTGTATTTTGATGTAGTAATTATTTCGACAACTCCTGTATACGGTGCATCACCATATATTATATTTATATTTTCGAGTAGCGTCCCCTGTGTTGATGTTTATCCTTTGATTATCTTTTTTATTAAAAGTTTAAAATTTCCGTTGTTTCGGGAATGTTACAGTTATAGTTTCAAAAACTCAAACTACTACGTTCAAATCTCTCCATCAAAACTCAAGTTTTGAAAACCTCAAATGAGTGGCCTTTCTTGGACGTGTCATGGCACGCCCAAGGTGACCTCCCTTAATGGGAGGTCAGTTCCTGGTGGGAACCAGCATGCGTGAATTCCTGCTGGGATCCTGCCAGGAATGGCACCCAAAAAACATTTAATTATTTAATTATTTTTTGTTTTGTTAATTGTAATGTTAATTTTATTGTTTTAATTTCTGATAATAGTAATTAATATTAATAATATTTTCTGATAATATTAATTAATGTTAGTAATATTTTGTGTTAATATTAATTTCTGTTAATCATGATTTTGTTGCTATTTTAATTAATTATCATTACTTAATTTATGTTAATTACATTTAAAATACTGAAATTGAAAATACATTAAAAATACTGAAAATTGAAAATAAATTGATTTAATAAAATACAAAATACAACACCGATAAAATACGACATACATGGTTAATGAAAATTAAAAATACAATACGGATAAACTACGACATAACTAGGCTACATTAAACCATTAGATTATGCCCAAGCCAACAACCTTGTCAGCGTTTTATCTTCTATCTCTGTTCGATTTTGATTCTTCAACAAATTGGTTATCATATCCAACTTAATTATTGTAATATTTAGTTTTCAATGATTAATTATCAATATTTTGTGTGTGGTTTTAATCGTAATACTTGTTATTTAATTATATTATGTAATTACAATAATAAAATAATATTTAATGATAATTATTTCTGTTTAGATGGGTGTTTCTGTTTATGTGGAAATAAAGTTGCATACAATGAAGTCATGACATCTAGAAAATCAAAATACAAGCAACAGTTGGAAATGTTTTCTATCTAAATAGATCCATGTTCTGTGCTTTCTTTGGAGATAAGTCATTCCAATATCACGAACGTTTAAAGGAGGTAATGGATGGAAATATTGGGTCGAGGAGGATCGAGAACAAGAGAGAGCTTGGGTTCGACGTACGGGTAACAAACAAAAAAAGTTATGTGCTTTCTTTGGAGGAGTCATTCCAATTTCACGAACGTTCATTGGAGGTAATGGATGGAAATATTGGGTCAAGTATTGGGTCGAGAACAAGAAGGAGTTTGGGTTCGACGTACGGGTAATAACAAATAATTTATTTACTTCTATTTAATAACATGTACCTTGCTACTGAATTCAATTTACCCCAAAAACAATAATTTAATCCATACAATTTACTACATGTTACACGTCCTATGGAATCAAATTGCCCCTTACAACAACTATATTTACAAGTACAATCCCTTCTACCAATTTCATGTAAATTAGGGTTACCTTGCTTTTGAATTTAACTTGCATCGTCCATCAATTAGGGTTACCCTGCTATTGAATCCAACTTACCTCATCAAAAATAGCACAAAACTCATTGTTTCTTGTTGCCTAACAAATGCATCCATCACCAATTGGACAACTTTTTTGAGCAGTTCACCTAGAATGTTGTTTACATCTTTTCTCGAGCGCCTTACGATTTCCATAAAATGAAAAAACATTTGTCGACCGTGCTATTTAATATAATTGATAGACGGTATAAGTTGAATTCGATAACCAAATAACCCTAATAAATAAATCCAATTGGTAGAAGGTATTGGGGTAAATCTAGTTGCGATATGAGGTAATTTGGTTTAATAGGATGGGTAACTTGGAGTAAATAAAATATATTAAATGATGGTTCGTGGGGGTAACCCTAATTGATGGACTGGGAAAGTTGAATCAAATAGCATGATAAATCTAGTTGAACTGAGCAAGATAAATCTAGCAGGGTAACCCGAAATAATAGTCGGGGTAACCCGAAATAACATTATTGAGATTATCCCAACTTAAATGCTCATCTTCTTAACGACCTCAAGCAAAATTATAACATCAACAATTACAAAGTCAGCCACACAATGGGTGATCAATGTGATACGTATGTCAACAAGGCTAGGATTGTAAATACATGCAACCCTACATCAACTGAAAATTAGTCGAACCTATCATTACACTTGTTGTAATTGTATGGGCATATTCTTAACATGTATGGGCATATTCGTTGACTCTACAATGCCAGTAGTTGGCATGGTTATTATGAGAATGTTCGAAGTATTCCCCAACTATTGATGATGGTATTTTCAACGAAAATAACAAAAACTTTGTTATAATGCAATTTCGGCTATTACAGTGGTATTTCAGTTAGTGATGCGTATTTCTTAATATATAAATATAAATGTTTGCGACAAATTTGTAAGAGTAATCCCAATTTAGCGTGGTATTGAATTCGACTTCCCCAGTCTTTCAATTATGGTTACCCCACGAGTCATCATGTAATCAATTTTATTTACTTCAAGTTACCCGTCATATTAACTCAAATTACCCATTTCACAATTACATTACCCCAGTCTATAATCTTTCTACCAATTGGATTGATCAATTAGGATTACTCTGCTATTGAATTCAACTTGCCCAATTATAAATTAAGGTTACCCTACTACTGGATTAAACTTCCCCATCGACATATGTTCCTCATTTTATGTAAACCGTCAAAACTTACTCTTATTAAATCAAACACAAGCGTGACTGTTATTTTGAACCATTTGTGTATTATTTCCCTAGTACTTGTTTGGTGATGTTACCTATTCTTTTAGGTAATAGAACTTCTAGAACTTATTTGGAATCATTCGTGTGTAATATTTATTTTGTTATGAAGGAGCATATATAGACCATGTTAAGGAGTAAATCTAGGGGGTAACTTCAATTGATATGTCCAGTTTGTAGAAGGGATGATATGTTGAGGTAAATCTAGATTCGATAGGGGGTAATTTAATTTAAAAGGACTAGTAACTTGGAGTAAATAGAATGAATTAAATGTTGGTTCGTGGGGGGTAACCCTTGAAAGACTTATGACATGTGACTTTACCACTCTACTAAAAGCAATTGTTGTTAGTGAGACGACCACTTCCAATATAGTCCATTCTGAGGCAGTACAGACCCCCAAACTAAGCGTCGGGTGGACATGAGGGGTTGCACGCTAGTCCCAACAAGTCATGCGGTAAAGCACCTAAGCCTTTAGGCCCACGAGCCATAGTAAGAGACTGTTTGGCAACAATCCCTCATCTATACGGGTGATCCCATAACCACCAAGGAATTTGCTGGGGTCCCATAATCCTAACAATCCCCCCCAGAAAATTCCTTTCCTACGCGGAGCGTGACTCAAACTCGAGACCTCACTCTGATACCAAATGAAGGATTTATGACATGTGACTTTACCACTCTACTAAAAGAAATTGTTGTTAATGAGAGTGTCACTTCCAATATAGTCCATTCCCAGGCAGTGCAGACCCCCAAACTAAGCGTCGGGTGGACATGAGGGGTTGCACGCTAGTGCAAACGAGTCAGGCGGTTAAGCACTTATGCCTTTAGGACCACGAGCCATAGTAAGAGACTGCTTGGCAACAATCCCCATCTATACGGGTGGTCCCATAACCACCAAGGAATTTGTTGGGGTCCCATAATTCCAACAACCCTAATTGATAGACGAAACATGTTGAATTCAATAGCAAAGTAAATATACTTGATAGATAATGTAAGTTGAATTCAATAACATGATAAATTTAGCAGGGTAACCCTAATTGATAGACTGTGTAAGTCGAATTCAATAGCAGAGTAACCCTAATTGAATTTAATTTAATTCCTTCAATTTAATCCAATTTACTATACTTCTGAATTCAATTTACCTCGTCTACAAATTAGAGTAACCCCTACGAACCATCATTTAATTCATTATATTTACTCCAAGTTACTCATCCCATTAAATCCAATTACACAAGTTCATAATTAGATTTATCCCAACCTATCATCACGTGGAATTTTCGGTGGGTGTCTTAGGATCCTTCGTGATATACACTCATCTCCAAATAATAGTTGAATCATACATTGTTATAACCAAGTGGTGACCAAATATTATCTGGATTTCAACTTACCACGTAGAAAGTGATGACCAAATATTGTAATGTTTTGGAAAGAGTGCAAATGTTATCTGAATTTCAACTTACCTCGTCTATTATTTAAGATTACCCGACTATTAAACTCAAATTACCCCATCAATCAATTAGGTTTACGTCGCCAGATTTACCCTGTTAGATGCAACTACATTTACCCAGCTATTGAATTCAACTTACTTCATTCATCAATTAAGGTTACCCTCACAAACCAACTACAATATATAAACCCTTCAGCGTGGAATTTCAACCCCAAAAGTTGAATCATGCATAGTTTAATCAAGAAATAACAAAGAAAAAAAGGAAAAAAATGTGGTGAACAAATATAATAGTATTGTGGGAAAAATGAAACTTTTAGTTGAATTTCAAATAAATTCAAAATTGGATACTCTATGCAAAAGATTTACGTTGCAAAAGCTAGAGAGATATCAAGTTGATGGGTGGTTTCCTCTAATAACCGTTTAAAACCATGTTCTCTTCCATATTAAGCTATAAACTGGTCCAACTACACCTATTAACCATGTAAAAGTAAACTTCAACCCAAATCCTGTCAAAAACAGAAAAAACAGGTAAAAGACAGCAAGTACAATATAATATGCAGTCTTCAAACACTCACTTAACATTTATTCAAAATGTTTAAACAAAAAAATCATCTTACTCAACCCAGTCATTTCCACGTGACTGTGACGTGTGATGTGCACGGAAAGTAGGGTGTAAACTTGCTTCAAACTTCCATATCAAAATTCCATAGTCAAACTTCAAAGAGATAACAAAATCCAACGAAGTCACCCGACCCCCCTCGCGTAACGTGGCACCGTCCCTGCCTTTGATTCAAACTAGGGGTGTCAACGGATCGGATACGGATCGGATATAGGTATATCCATATTCGCATTCGCATGAAATTTACGGATTCGGATTCGGATACGGATTGTTTGCGGATATGAAAAGTCTATATCGGTTCAGATATTTGACGGATTCGGATCAGATACGGATAATATCCGCATCCGTAAACATAATTCCCCACATTATAATATTTTTCATTTTCACTTAGACAAATTCTTATAAATAGTCAGATTTATAACTTTATTTGGTTTCAAATATTAATTTACTTTATCTTAATTTCTAATTCCATATTCTAGAAAGGATAATGATATTCAATGCTTGAATAAATGTGATTAGTAGATGTATTTTTATTTGAATAAGTAAATTTAATAATTATACATTCAAAATATAATCACACAAGGTTGAAATATAAATACTTCTAGGTATAATAATATATTGCATACGTATATGATACAAATATGGATATTGATCTTATAATACAAATATTCAATCTCGGATCGGATGTTATTCGGATCGGATGTATCAATATCCATATTCGCATTCGCATGTCCCGAATATTACACGAATCGAATATTATTCGGATCGGATATTGTTCGGACCGAATATTTTTCGAACCGGACGCGAACGAATTTCCGAATTTCGAACATCCATTGACACCCCTAATTCAAACTAAAGCTTATCTTTTGTCTTCTTCTGCTGCATCCTAAAACCAATTTCTCAAACCCAAACTTGAGAGACCTCGTCGTCCGTCGGCCACTAACCGTCCGCATCATGACACTAAATCTCAACATTTTGCTATTAAAAGTGCAAAAGTTTAATGTAATCAAAAGGTTAGGATGCATTAAAATCTGTTAGGCCGAGCTCGTTCGTTCAACCTTGATCGAGTCGGAATTTTTACCTCGGCTTATTCTTGGACTGCAAATCCGTATATGTTTAGCATTGAAAAGAAAGAAAATCATGTGTTATTTATGTTGTAGAGGCGTTTATGTCATATTTTCCTTGAACTTCTAGTATTTGCATCTGAAAGTAGTTAGAGTACAATATCTTCACTAATCTCTTTCGAAACTACGATAGTGAAATTTGACAATCTTTATTAATTAAACAGTCTCCACATAAAGTTTAGTCTCAGTACTAGCTTTCCTGGATTGCCTTCCACGAATTGTGAGTTCTCTCTCTTTTAGATTTTTTTCTTTTTTTCTAGGAAACAATAAGGAAGATATGGGGGGAAATATAATACAAACTCATTGATAGAATTGATTTTTGAATCTTTGATTAGTTGGTCACTTAAAAGTATTATTAATGTTGAGAATTCCAAAGGTTTTGTGGATTATTCATCTTCGTTAACCCCCAATAGCTTAAGTAGATTTTATTCTTATTAATATGATGTAATTTCATTTATTTTGGTTGTAACCCCTACTACATCCTCACCCTATATAGGGTACAATCGTACATATTTGGTGATGAGAAAAGGAAATACATATCTCTCTTCTCCCCAATCTTTTCTTCTTTAGATTGTTTGTTTTACAACACGTTATCAACGCGATAGTTTCTTGTATGATCGACCAGAGCATGAACTGATTATAATCTTGGTAATTTCTCAACAAAAAAAGGTTTGTTTTCTCTAATTCACGAGGTCCAAATGGTAAAACATAAACCAAGGTACATACTCTACCTTTTACATTCTCAAACTTTTATTTAGCTTTGTTTCTTTTTTCAATATGCTAAAGGTTATTGTTTTGAGATTTTATATATTTCAGTATTTTCCCATGCATGCTTTTGTTTATGCAAGTAATTGATGATTTCTGAATTGTGTTGACAATTAGTCATGACACACATCAATATTTTATTTGGAATATTTCTTGCTCACAATATTATTCATGTTATATGTAAATCTACGATTGTACTTTAGCATTTTTTATTCTTGATTCCCTTAATGAAAAAGAGAGAGTTAATTGAGACTTTATAATTCATGTATTTTTAAATGTTTCTTCACATGTCTCAATAAATCAAGAAATATGTTTTCAGTTTGCTCGTTGTAGATCCACGAGATTATGAGTACATGTACATCTTATTTGCACCTTAATTTGAACAATATTAAAGGCAGGTATTTTAAATCATTGTTTTTACCTAGCTTTAGTTCTTCACTTGGTGTATATCAATATATGCCGTCAAAGATCAATTTTATCGGTGCATGGTTTGAAACCTCAGTTTTCTTTAGTTTTGGTGCCTCTGGTGCATAATATGTTGTATTACAATATTATAATATAATCTCAAAGTTCTTGAGTTTACAAATGAGAAAATTTTCTAATTCTTCTTTGATGTTGTCTTTCTCCAATCGAACTCTGATTTGAGTGTTTAAAACTCTATTTTATGGTTACAACGTGGCCATTGAATTATATACTTATTTTCTTTATAAGCTTATTTTTTTTAAAATTGTAATACCTGCGGGCTGCTTAAATATTATGTTCCCAAAAAGAAATATTATTAATTGCAATTGGCATTAAACAGATTTCATTATGATATTAATCAAAATATGGAAGGATGATATTTTTTGGAGCCTTTGAAACTTGATTTGAAATATGACTGTGAATGATATTTGGGTTTAAGGTTCTTATAAATCTAAAATATTTATAATGTGCTAAAAATGGGGGAAATGATTTCTACCTCATGTGGCTTTTTATAGATTCACTTGCTTGATATTTACAATCACTACTACAGAAAAGAGAATATACGTCAGATGTATGGGGCTATAAACGTCGGATATAAGCACTCCCCGATCTGACGTATATGTGCGCGTCGTCTATACATAGACGTCGTCTATTATATCACCGACGTCTATACCTAAAGAATAGACGTCGGCTATACGTAGAAGCCGACGTGTATTCGTTAACGCATAGACGTCGGCCTAGACAAAAACCGACGTCTATGCTTTAGGTATAGACGTCGGTCATATAATAGACGACGTATATGATTTAGAGTAGATGTCGGTTATGTCACAGACGACGTATATGCTTTAGGGATAGACGTCGGTGAACTAACATGCGACGTCCATTCGTAATGAATATACGTCGGATTCCATAGAAACCCGACGTCTATTCCTTTCTTCAGAGGGATAGACGTCAGATAATAATAACGGTCGTCGTCTATTCCTAAACCTGGACAAAAAAATAGCATCCGGCGAAGTTGTTTTTAGTCATCGTATTCATGTACATACAACTGCACCAAATTCGTTCACCTATAAATTTGTTAATAATACTCACAATTTCATCCACATATACATACAAGCACAAACAAACAAGCATACATGCGCAAACACAAACATATCATACATGCACAAACATACAAAGCATACACAATTGACATTCAACACACCTGCAATTAATTCATTCTAAAATTAAGGCGATTATATTAAGGCATAAAGTGTAGGTTTGTAATACAAGTGCACTTGTTAACTAAATTACAAAAAATACAATTGGCAGGAGAACCTCTTAGTTCGTCAGCATGTTTCTGATGAAATAGCGAGCCCATCGGTCCCGAGTTTCATCGAGCTCCTGTTGCGAGAAGGGATCACTACTTTTGGGAAACCTATCAAAAAAATACAAGTGTGTTGAATATTAATAACTAAATATTGAAACTACACAACTATACAATTGAATAACGATCTACATTACCTCGGTTAAACATACGTCTTGAGTTACCACATCGAGGATTTCCTCCATGTATCTCATCACGTAGTAACCGCATTCCGTATTTCCAACCTGCTTCTGATACTACAAACATAGGAATTCGCTAAATATTTGTTCCTAACTTAATTAACAAAAATGGGATAGAACGTACTCTCATTCCATGTCATGTTATTCCTGCTTTTGTGGTTGTTCTCCTACCACCTAAAGCTCTGTAAACCTTAATTGCCCTGAGTAGCACAAGTTAAAATATCATTCAATAATACTAATAAAAATCCACGAATTACTTTATTCACGACTAAACGAACTTACATATTTAGAAGTTTCTTTATTGAGTCCCTTGATTTATTCGACCCCAACGGATCAAACCAATATGCCGAATTAGTCGTGGGGCATACAACGACAAGCATCCAATGAGCCCTGTGTTATATATATAATTAGAAGCTTATTACAAAATAAAATTTCACTTTGAATTACAAAGTTTACCTCTCATGATAAGAGAGCAGATAATATCTTTTGTCTTCTTCTTTAAAGAATGTCCCAAGTTGACCCGATTTATCGTCATTCCCGTATATATGTAGATGGACTGATAAATCCAAATACTTGATCCTCGGGAAAGATTGACCTTCTGGCGTCGTAAAGATGTATACAAGTATAAAAATTATAATTTATTATACTTTTGATAAAATTATTCAATACTTTTCATTGTATACAAAAAAACACTTACTTCACTTGCACGTCGATAATCATGATACACAACGAATCCATCGCCATGAACTGCATGATATCCTCTTTGGTGACGTACAAAACGGGAGGCAACCCTTTATCCCCCTCCAACTCCCAGGTACTTAAGGATTGTGCTTCCCTACCTACCATACATTGATACAACATTTTGCACCTACTTGGAAGCGAATTAATGTTGATCGGAGATTGGTTGTTTGACCCTTTGCTCCGGGGGCTTGACACCTTACAAATATGTATACAACCATTAAAATACAATTGTTAACAAATTTGAAGTTTGAAGTCTTTTAAAGTTAAACTATAGCTCATGTTTGTCGTTTAGCTCTACTAAATAACTAGGCCACCGCACGAACCCATCGATAGCATCGCCGAGAGTAACAATCTCTTCTTCCAGAAATGACACAAAAGCACCAAACACTAAGTGTTTTTCATACCTTAATCTAACAAACAACACACCAAACAAACACTCACCTCACTCTTGTTCCAATGCAAGTCCTACTAACTAATGCGTGCTTTCTAATGAATGATGAGTGAAAGATAGTACATACCTTACGCCAGCAATCTACGACAGAAATCGTAAATAATAGAAAAATTCAATGCATGCAAATCCTATATGACGAATGACTTAGCAAATATTGTCTAATCTTTTGCTTTGGGTTGTTAAAGGCCAAGTTGTTTAAGGGGGCAATGAGTTATTATCATAATATTAAAAATTCAATAAATTAAGGCAATAAACATTTAAAATATTAAAAGCAAGTATTAAAACTAATTACTTGAATTGACAGAAAAACATTTTAAACACAAACTATCATGTTATTAATAATAATTGGGAATAAAAGTTTATTGAAATTTTGGCAGAACCTCCACTTAAAATTTGATATGTAAAATTCTTCAAGTCCTGAAATCAACAAGAAAAATGTATATCTAGTTATCTACTCACATTCACATCATGTATTTCTCTACTCAATCCAAACCAAATTCTTAACATAATCCAAACCAAATAATTCCAATGAAAACAAAGTTTGGTTAAATCATCCAACCAACCCAACTCAATCCAAACCAAATCAATCCAATGAATGAGTCAAATCAAATGAATTAAACATTCACACAATGATCACACTCCATTCACAAATAAACTTATCAAACTCCCAAATTAAAAAATTATGTTGAGGCATGATTGAATGGAGAATACATGTATAAGGGTAGGGTTACTAGGGTAGGTCTTTTAACATATTTAACGTAGGTTCGGCCATGAGAAGAATAGTGCTGCATTAGTTGGATATGTTTATCAAATATCAACACATAACACACTAGATATACTAACCTACCGGTGTCAGTTTCGTTGCAAAAAAAGTTGATTTTCAATCCTAAGGTGAATTTAAACTCAGGGCTTTCTGTAGGTTTTCAAGTTTGTTTTTCCACGAAATATTACATATTATTTCAATTAAATCTCAACAAGTAATCAACATACATGCATGTTGGCGTTGGATTCTTGGTCTAAACTAATCCTAAATTAAGGATCTAAAATTGAGCACGAACCAGAGGAGGGAAAAGTTGTGATGCCGGAGGAGGTCTTTGTGGTTCCCGAAGACGTCGCGGAGGTGGTGCGGTGACGGATGTAAACGACACGAGATGAAGGCTAACTTAGAAAGAATATGTGGAGAAAAACGGAGGAAGACGAACTTAAAACAACCAAAAACGAACTTAAAACTTACATGTGGAGAGAGACGGAGGAAGACGGAGGAAGAAGGAGAAGAGGGCCGGAGAAGTGGAGGAGAGCTTGGGAGCTCGCTGCGGTGCCGGAGACGGTGCGGATTGGTTGGAGATCGGTTGCGGAGGAGAGTTCGGTCGCGAGACGGCTAGGGTTTGGGTGGGTGATCGTCTAAAATGAATGAAAGAAAACGCGTCTGTCCGATTTCTTTAAGACCTATAGACGTCGGATGTTATATAACGCCGACGTCTATACCTCAACGTCTATATGGATGGAGTATAGACGTCGGTCTTACATTACGTCCGACGTCTATAGGGAGACGTCTATACCCTATAGACGTCGGATTCACAAGGTACACAAAACGGCCGACGTCTATAGGTCGACGTCTATACCCTATAGACGTCGGCTAAACGTGTTATTCCCAAACCCGACGTCTATAATACTACATAGACGTCGGCCTCAATGAAGACCGACGTCCATTCTGTCATCTCCCCACCAGACGTCGGTGGTTATAACGGCCGACGTCTATTTGGCGACGAGTAAAGCCTATTCTGCACTAGTGAATGTATATGAGTTTAAAAAGGGAGTAATAATTTGCATGTACCAATTATTATGTTATGACTTTTAACTTTATACTTGACATCTTGGATAAGAATGACGTCTTATCATGGATTATGGATGTTGAACCCAACCCATTGTCTTTTAAAATACCGATGACTAGAGAGGAAAAAAGGCATCAAATCAAGATAAAGATGAGGTTGTAATTTTCTTTCACTATCCTATTTGTTAAAATGATATAAAATTATTATGATTTAATCTCATGCCTATTTTTGTGGTTGGACAAAACATCGAGTTATTGATCAAAATTTCATGATTTCTCGATCCAATGAAGCATGAAAATAAATAGTTACATATTTAGTAGTGCTTCTAAAATTGAATGATATATATCTCATGCAACTTTGTATTGATTCACTTGCTTAGTATAAGTTATATGAATTCTTAGTATCATATTGATTAAAAGAGTATTTGTAAAGTGATTCAAGCAAGTGATTATTACTTGTTAATTTTGATGCATCACATGATAATTCACAACCAATACGAGCATTCATCTCGTGAGCACATAATATCCATCTTGATAGATGTATATATATAGTACAATGTGCTACAGTATATTGAAATTTGAATCACCATGTTACAAAGTGATCACTGTTATTAAAAGTGATATGCATTTGCCCAGAAGGCGAATATCTTAATATTCGTAAAATGCTACTATACAAAGATTTAGAGATCATTCATTTAAAGAGGGTTATGAAATTCTATGATAATCCCTGAAGGATTCATATGGTCATCTAAACGACGTGCAAATAGCTAATTGAGTAAAAATACACGTCGATCTCTAAATCAAACCCAATGACCAGAAGTTCATAGATATATAGAGATTAGTAGTAAAAGAAAAATAATAATTTATTGACTACTTTACAAATTAATGACCTAATACTCTTTTGGTTATGCATCACCGATTATTGAAGGTCATGAGAATTGTTGGAAAATCACGATACATTTCTTGTTTATTTTTTTTGGGTGTGCCGGAAGTACATATTACAAAGTATCGTGAAAAAAAGCATAAGCAGTTGACTAAATTTTGTGCAAATTAGAAGTATGAAATAAAAATGACATCAAAGAGACGAAACATGCCCAGAAATGCCTAAATAAAATCATCTCTTATATTAATTATAGATGTCATTATTGGTATTGTTTTTGTAAAGTTTTAGATAATTTTGTTAACTTCTATCACGACCAAAATGAGGTAAAATTTGTTGACCGATTTGCACAATAAAATGAGAGCCCATCTGTTTTAATATATCTCTCAATATTGATCATTATGAGATCTTAAAATTATTCATTAATTTATACCTGATATATTAATGTGCATATATACCTGCTAATATTATTCATTAATTTTTATGGTTGATATACATCATGTTATGAATCTTCCCCTACTTTACTTGTACAATAATGAATAAATTGTTTCCCTCTTGCGATTTAAAGCTCCTGAAGGGCTAAGTTTTATTGTCAAATCCAATAATCATATATATATATATATACATATATATATATATATATATATATATATATGATGTACATTTTCTGACATTAGGGGGAGAAACTAGAAGCTTAAAGAATGTCAAGAAAATGTACTATATTGAACCTGAAGTTCATAAGAGAATATACGTATAAGTATGATTGGACCTTAAATTCATAAAATCATTATCTTGTAATATCTAGCAAGTAATTGTCATACATTTGTATTGATCACAAAATAGTGACTACACCTTATATTACTAGACATAGACCACATAATATAAAGTGAAGATCTCCACATGATAAAATATATTTGAGCTTAACTAACGCCAAAAGCGTGGACCATAACATATATTATTTGTGGAAATAAAATAAAAGTTAGTCACTCTCATTGCACCTCCTGAAGAGGTTATTCCTGAAGAATATAAACCCGTAAAAAATAAATGCAATTGCTAAACAAAAGATTAATGAAATTACGAGGATACAGAACGGTCAAATCCTAAAATTTTGGGAAACGATGATGATTTGATTATTATTGACGTAAAACATACAATCAACTATATATGTTAATACGAGATATATTAAATAATTATTAAAATTATTGTCGATACTTCATTCGCCTTCTTAATAGCATGCTATGTCAAGAGAAAAATTGGATCCAAAACCTATGATATTATAAAGCATTCATATTTGATATAAACTAAAGAAGACGAACAATATATAATAAACTCGTTGAATAAATATACTATTTGGACCTGTAGTCCTGATTTCTGAAATCATATCCGTGAAGGATACAAATATAAATCACAATAATAATGTGATACATTATAAAGCGAGAGGTAATATAAAGGTATTCGTAGGACCCAACATCCAACGTGATGTTACTCATTCTCGCGTAATATTGATAATACATTCTGTTACATGATCAATATGATATGCATATAAGATATGTTGTGACTTCAAAATTTTATAAGTCACTTAATATTGATACTTATATGAGAGTCCCTGAAGGACAAAGATGACAAAGTATATTATATAATAAACAAGAATCAAAAGATGTACTATACAAAGATCTCTATATAAATAAACAAGTAAGAGTGTGCATAAACCTCTTCAATCAAAGTCATCCCGAAGAATGATACGAAGTTGATCATAGTCGTCCATATGTTTCACTCAATAATAAAATTTACTATTATTTATTATATGCATATGACTTGATGTCATAGGGCCTCCAACAGAGTTTTTGAAAAACTGTGAAATATTTAAATGACAGATTTTTAAATAAATGACTAGAGATAAACCAATTGTTTTTCGACCTGAAGTTCGAACATTCTCCAAAAGAGAATTGGTACAATGATTCAATTGTAGAAAGGAAATATTGAAGAAAAATATTCTACTAAACGATCATCTTGAAAGCACATTAGCAAATGACATCTATTGTATATCGACAAAGATCCAATTCTTATAGGACCTGAAGTTCCTTATCATGTTCACAGTAAATGTTTTTCTGAAAATATTTATATGACGTTCAATGATCTACAAATTTCTAGTCATGCGACAAAGATTTATATTAGTGATGTTTCCTACATGTCCAATACACATTAATCATTATCACAAATCTTGGTGTCATTACATGGAATCATTACAACTTTATGTAGGTTGGTGAATCAATTGTGGATTCTTACACTCATATCGTTATGACATCAATATAATTATGAGACATCTTTAAATTGTCCATAAATAATATCTTTTGAGGTAACATATTTATATTTTACAAAAGTTACCACAATTTATGTTACTCCCAGCATATTATTTGAGAAAAATTGCGCAAACATATTTCACAATCTTATTATCTAAGTGAAATATAGTAAATGTCAATTAAATCCGTTAACTATCATGTATTTGTTTATTGAATCCCCATGCGCTTTTCTATTTAAGAACTTTGTAAAATATATTCGTAAGTTTGATAAACTACGAATCAAGTGGAGTGAATTTATATTTATCGTCCCTGAAGGACGGATATTCCTGAAGGATAAAGCCCGAAAGGCTTGTAGTTGCACTCTTTTTCCCTTTTTCCAATTTTTGTCCTAAAAGATTTTATTGGTTAAAGGTTTTTAATGAGGCAGCTTGTGCAATTTTGTTAGCGTATGTTATGCACTCTTTTCCTTAACTACTTTTTCCTACAAAGTTTTGTAGCAAAGTTTTTAACGAGACATAAACATAACACATATTATCTAAGGGAGTGTTATAAATGTATGTTGAATTGAGACGGAAAATTATACGGTGCACTCTTTTTCCTTCACCAAGTTTTTGTCCCACAGAGTTTTACTTGGCAATGTCTTAATAAGGCAGACCGATCAAGTGACAACCGATCAGATCCAATTAAGCGAGAATTTGACGGGTTTATTTACAAAGTCATTGCCCACCAAAGTCTTTAAGATGTTTGTCTTCAAAATTGGTGTTCAATGTATGTTGAAGTGAGGGGGAGCATCATACGCGTTGCACTCTTTTTTCCTTCACCAAGTTTTTATCCCATCGGGTTTTTCTTGGTAAGGTTTTTAACGAGGCAACATCCTTAGCGTATAAAGGTGATCATCCAAGGGGGAGTGTTGAGAATTCCAAAGGTTTTGCGGATTATTCACCTTCATTAACCCCCAATAGCTTAAGTAGATTTTACTCTTATTAATATGGTGTAATTCTATTTATTTTGGTTGTAACCCCTACTACATTCTCACCCTATATATAGGGTACTATTGTACATATTTGGTGATGAGAAAAAGAAATACATATCTCTCTTCTCCCCAATCTTTTCTTCTTTAGATTGTTTGTTTTACAATTAACTTTTTTTTTTTTTTTGCATTGGTCATTGAATTAACGTGTTCTTTCTTTAAACATGTTGGACATGGGTTACATGTGCCGAATACAAACCCGACTTATTTAATAACCGTGTCAATTATGTCAGCCCGATTATGACCCAAATTTGTTTACCCAAATTACGACCTCTATTTGTCATTACCCAAATTACGACCTCTATTTGTTACCGGCGATGCCTGGGTATTCTGAGGGCCAAAAGAGGTCAATTAACATATATTATCCAGTCATTATTATCCCAAGGACAAATTATTATCCCAAGGACAACATATCTGCTAAATGAGTTAGGATACATTTAACCAATTTTTACTTGTGAACTGTTTCTTTTTTTTCATGCTTTTCGCTCATCGTTCTTTCTAAAATAGCAAATAAAGGAATGCTACCTAAATAGCAACAAATCCTTGTAAAAATTTCGAATCCACCCTCTAATCTAGAACTTGATTGGTCAGGATAATCGAAACATTAAACAACCAAGTCAACCCAATCCTCAAAAAATATCAAAACGACTCAACCGCACCCAATCGCAACAAGACCAGTTGAGATTGTGATCGTACCTCACCACCTCCACGTATGCTCTCGATGGCAGGGAAACACCCACGTCACTTCCATCCTCCTTCCGCCACGTGTCACTCACACTCCACCACCAGTCCTCCCAGTTTCCTCACCCCCACTGTCCCCTCGCCACTCCAATCTTAACCGGAACCCACACACCACTCCGAACCTCGAGTCCATACTTTCTTGTCCTTACCCCGACTCCGCGGGCACACCACACCGCACGAGCTCACCTTCTTCTTCCCACCACTCCCGTCGAAGCAAACAACACACTTCTTCTTCTTCAAGTCCCCAACGGAAGATCCCCAGTGGAGATTTCTAGGGTTTCGATGGAAACCACCACGTCTCCCTCCTTCTGCTGCGGATTCGACCCCCTCCGCCGGAGCGTCGCCCACCGGCGCCGTCAGATCAGGTGCGGATCCCTCTCGCGCCGGGTTATCGTACGAGCCGTCTCGTCCGGGACAAAACCGGAGGTTTCGGTGCCCAAATCGAGCAATGGAGGTTCCACTGTGAGTGGATTAAATTTTTCATATGTTTGATCTTGTTTTCAGAGGACAGGGGGGAATTTAGTTTGGGTTTAGGTTTGAAGTGTTTAATGTTGGTTTACTTAGTAGGAATGACTTAATTAGGTTTCAATAGAGATAGAATACTAGAATTCGGATGTTGAATGTTGCTTTTCGGTGCCTAAAATTGATACGGTTCGGTTTCGTGGTTGTAAAACACTCAATTCTGGTTTGTGAGGGAAAAAATGATCTAATTACGGCTTTGGTGTGAGCTTTTTATGATTATCGATTTATAGTAGTTCATGTGGGACTTGTTTTGGTTCTAGCTTTGATTTGGGGGGGGGGGGGGGGGGGGGGAATGGTTGGTGTTACGATTTTAAGAGGAGGATTTAATTCGATTTGGACATGAAGTGATAGAATGCGAGTTTTTGAGGTTTATTGTTGTTTTTTGTTTGTGAAATTGACTTGATTGCGTCCCCATAGAGATAGAATCCTAAATTCGATGTTACATGCTTTGAATCCTTTTTTTCATGGGGTAAAATGATTTGGTTCCTGCTTCATGACTATATATTATGCAATTCTGCTGTTTTGTGGGGGCAAAATGGTCTGAATTACGGCTTTAAATGCAAGGTTTAGATGGTTGTTTCTGTTTATGTGAAAATTAAGTTGATACTGGCCTTGAGAAAATGCTGATTTTGGGGGCTTTTACAGAGATTCAGCAATGTTTCGGAGGAGATCAGAAGGGTAAGGAAGCAAATGGACGAGGACGAGCAGTTGTCCTCGCTCATGAGGGGCCTCCGTGGCCAGAATCTATCTGACTCACAATTTGCTGATGAGAACGTCCAACTTCGCCTTGTCGAGGTCATTCTCCATCTTAAATTTTATTCTATAAGTGAGAAATTTATTTTAGAAGATAATTTTCATGAGGATTTTGCTCCTGCATAACCTTATCTATATATGCTTGCCGTGGATTTTATTGGCTTGCTTTTCAATCATGAAATGATTATCAATTGGAACATATTAATGATTCAGCTGCCATTCGAATCCACATATAAAGTTGTATGATGAATTTGGGCATCTTCTCGAATTATTTTGTGTTCGTACTTGTGAAGGGATTGCCTTCTTACCCGTCCCAATATCCATTCAGATACACCCTCGATTAGAAACTTATGTTTTTTTTATTTGAAAATTTTGCACTTTTATTTTGAAATTAGTGGTACCTATAATGCATGATACATGTTGGTTAATGAATTGCTAACCGGATCTGGTCTTTTTTTTTCACCAGCAATTCTCTATTTCTTTCTAAGTTATTGCATTGCAAGTATTGTTGCATTAATCTGTTATCTGTCATGGCTTCTAGGTATCTGCTGAAGAAACTGAGACTCTACCATTGGTGTACGACCCTGACATTATATCAGCATATTGGGGTAGACGTCCTAGAGCAGTCGCTACACGTGTTGTTCAATTGTTATCTGTTGCTGGTGGTTTTCTTTCTCATCTCATTAGTGATCTGATCACCAAGAAAATCAAAGAGGTACAAACTAGTTCTATGGTTATTGTTTTTTGTTAGGTTTTGGGATGAGTTTTCTTAATACCCTACATGCCATCCTGTACAATTGTGAGATGTATTTTGTGGTCTGCCATGTAATACCTACAGAGGTTGTTCTGCGTGCATTTATTTTTATTTTATTGTTCCTTCTATTTTTTCTTAACATAAGTTGGAACTGGCATGGTCAATGAAATTGTCAATAGAACTAGATTTGAGTACTTTTGTAATCATAATAAGCATGTTTCTATTCATGTTCCTTAACACCAATGGAAGCACATGATTAGGAAATTTCCTTCCAGCTTTCTATAGCATGCCTGATGCCTCTATATGTTTTGTTTACAACTTCAAGCACCTATTTGTGGTAGACTAAACCTTATAAATTAATCGTCTCCCATTTTCTTTAGGTAATATAATGTGAATTGTGATGCTACTCAAAATTCTAAGGCAATGAAGATAGCCGAGTTATCTGACATATCTATTTTCAGACATTCAAACATCTCCCCATTGCTTTCTACAAGGCACTCTAATGTTGATTTTTTTTTTCTTTTCACAGAATGAAGTTGGAAGAGCCATCGAATTACGGGAGATTGTTACGTCTCTGGGTCCAGCGTATATTAAACTTGGGCAAGCTCTAAGTATTCGACCAGATATTTTGTCACCTGCAGCAATGACTGAATTACAAAAACTTTGTGATAAGGTGAAAGAATATTTAAAAAAATCTATTTTGCTATGGTGTTGCTATCATAATAATCATTCTTTCATTTGACTCATTAGAAAAATGTATTTTGCTAGCATTATATTCTTCAAAAAAAGTTATTATTGTTTGGCATGATAATAAGTTTCATTTTGTGTTATAGTCGAATTGCATGAAGTCTGTACTTATTTTCTTGTTCACGGCGGTACTTGGCAGGTTCCTTCATTTCCCGATGATGTGGCTATGGCACTTATAGAGGAGGAGCTTGGCCGCCCTTGGTACGAGATTTATTCCGAACTCAGCCCGTCTCCAATTGCTGCTGGTAAATCTCAATAACCACCTATACTTAATGAATATTTTAGGTAATTTCACAAGGATAGTTTCTACTGTCTTTTGTCTAACTTAGGACAAATGTCAAATATTTACAGCTTCATTAGGACAAGTGTACAAGGGTCGCCTTAAAGAAAGTGGAGAGCTAGTCGCTGTGAAAGTACAACGTCCTTATGTCTTGGAAACTGTAACTATTGATTTATTTGTTATCCGGAAATTGGGACTGGCCCTAAGAAAATTTCCACAGGTTATTATATTTTATTAAAATCTTCATTGGAGAATTGAATATAAATGTTTC
Organism: Triglochin maritima; assembly: GCA_963682175.1. Taxonomy (NCBI): domain Eukaryota; kingdom Viridiplantae; phylum Streptophyta; class Magnoliopsida; order Alismatales; family Juncaginaceae; genus Triglochin; species Triglochin maritima. The sequence goes on from OY821771.1 coordinate 62,796,010, forward strand.
TGTGAGCTGATGCAGCTGCGTTCATCTTTTCAGGTTTCCATTGATGTTGTTGGATTGGTTGATGAATGGGCAACACGGTTCTTTGAGGAACTGGATTATATCAATGAAGGTGAAAATGGAACCATCTTTGCTGAAATGTTGAAAGAAGATCTACCACAGGTGTAACCCTTGCCTTTTGCAAATGTGACACACACACACACACACAAAATGAAATGCGATTTTTGTGCATCTGCTTGAATACACTGAAATCTGAAGTTGACCTCCTGAAATTAATAGGCTGAGAAGAAAATATTGTAGAGTTGACATTTGACAAATATCTCTTATTTTCTATTTGTATGTGCATTTTTCACATTTCATTAACTAAACTTGCTGGGAAATATTAAAAAATTCAGGTGGTTGTACCAAAGACATACAACAAATACACATCAAGAAGGGTTTTGACCACATCATGGATTGAAGGTGAAAAACTATCACAAAGCACTGAAAGTGATGTTGGGGAGCTAGTCAATGTTGGTGTGATATGCTACCTGAAGCAGGTTACGATCTTGTCCATTATTTTGCTTCCATGTATTGATTATCTGGCCAACAGAGCTTAGTTGCATCTTTTTCACCATTGTTTGTAAATAGTTACCATCAATTAAATTGGTTTACAACTTTACATCATTTCCCTTTGATAACGCTTGTACTTTCTTTTGAAAATCTCCAAAAGTGATGAGTTGTTTTACTATCCCTAACTTTCTCTAGATTGTAGACAATACCATGTCGAAAATTTGTTCTCGTGGGCTCTCCACATAATGTATTGAGTTTAGTGAAAAATAAATGTTGTACCTCATGAAAAATCATCATCACCGGGACTGATGATTATATCTCAAATTGTATAACAAGCATTACCAAATCCATTTGATAAATTAGTTTTTCCAATAAGCTTGAGGATAGTGATCATGTTATAGAAGTACAGATTAGTCAATATACAACACTTCTTCACCCACATGTATCTGTAGTTTTCTAATAAGCAACTGAAAGTTGTTAATGCACTTCTTCCTAGCCGCCAATAAATTGCAATGTAATATACTTATATGGTTTTCAATTCTCCGCTTTTACATTTTGAGATGTTGATATTGTAACATCCCGAAACAGCGGAAATTTAAAATTTTAAACAATCAAGAGATCATCAGATAAAGTCTATTCGGTCGACCGACTCAGGGGTCCCAATCGACCGAAAACTATCATGGTCATCCTAATAGTCTATGTCATATAACGGTCGAACAATATAACAAAATCGGTCGAACAACATGCATAAAAGTCAAGTACACTTAAGTTCCGGTCGAACTAAAAGGTAAGGACGGTCGACCGAAATCCGACAGAAACCTCCAACCCAACAACCTGCATGCAACCGGTCGACCGCTACACGACATCGTTCGACCAGTGTTAGTTAAAGTTGGGCAAAAACAGTAAAACCGGTCGACCGTTGGTCGACAGCAACCTTGCGTCTACCAAGGATTTTACGCCGTTTTCACGTCGCCGGCGAGGTCTCCGACCTCCCGCGACCGACCACACCCTCACCCCAACAGGGGTGAGCAACAAACCAAACTAGTAAGCTGGCATACCTCAAAAGAACACAGAGCACGCCGGAGTTCGCTCAACGTCAACGTCCGACAACAACCCCCGCTCCAACGCAAGACCGCTCTCGACTCCACTCGCCGATGCCGCCACGTCCTCTGGTCACCGGAAAAGGAAGGGAAAGGAGAGTGAGAGAGATGAGTTTGGGTGCAAGAATGAAGGAGGAAATCCTTCAACCAACACAAAAACCAACACAACACCCCCTACCATCACCCTACTCATCTTATTCTCCTCCTTCCCCACGCACACCACTATGCATCACCACCACGCACCATTAGCACCCTAAGCAAGGGTTAGGGACATAACAAATATCTTTGTATATGAGAACCACAGTTAGACTATTTATGCAAGTGTAGTATCTAGTTTCAGAGTATACTCTATGTTAGAAAGTAAATTTGGGAATCACTATATAATGCTTAACATGTTCATGATGTTAGTAACTGCATCTGCAGCTCTGCTAGAAAAACCTTTTGAACTCATCTCTTGTAACACCATATCTAGACACCGCCAATGTTTTCCATCTTTAATTCAATTATTCTAATTGTGATATTAATTTTAGCTTTTTAGTAAAGCAAAGTATGCTGGTATCATTTGACTGTGTCTTTATTCACTTGGTACTTGTGTCACTGTGTTGTTAAGTATTACATTCCCCCCTTTCCAGCTTCGTATATGTTTCAGCCTCTCTGTAGTTGCGTTAAGCATTTGTTTGATTCTGCAGCTTCTTGACACTGGTTTCTTCCATGCTGATCCACATCCTGGGAACATGATCCGCACCCCTGAAGGGAAATTAGCAATACTAGACTTTGGTAAGATTTAACTCTCAGTCATATGCTTAGTGCTTAAGTACGTCGTCAACTTTAAGGCAGGTGTAAGTGATAGAAGTTTTGTAACTGTGATTGCATCTGCATGCTTTTTTTATATAATTCTCTAAGTTGTTCTACTTGCATTCTTCTTGGTTTTTACAAGTTGTATTTGATATAATTAGAACAAAGTGTGCTAAATGTGTATGTGTGTTTATTCAATAAGTTATATTTATTTCATTATGTATTTTCTGTTATTCATAGTATGCTGATGCATATGGTCTTCACTTCTACTGCAGGTCTGGTTACAAGATTAACTGATGATCAGAAATATGGAATGATTGAAGCTATTGCTCATCTTATTCACAGGGATTACGATGCCATTGTCAAAGACTTTGTAAAGCTTGATTTTATACCAGAAGGGGTTAACTTAGACCCCATCTTACCAGTTCTTGCCAAAGTTTTTGATCAGGCATTAGAAGGTGGTGGTGCCAAAAATATCAATTTTCAGGAGCTAGCATCAGATTTAGCTCAAATAACATTTGACTACCCGTTCAGAATTCCACCATATTTTGCTCTGATAATTAGAGCTATAGGAGTGTTAGAAGGCATAGCTTTGGTTGGGAATCCTGAGTTTGCTATTGTAGATGAAGCTTATCCATATATCGCTCAGGTTGGTAGATGCAGAATATTCAAAATAAAATTGTTTGATTGTATGACGACGTATTTAGTATTTTTCATGCTACATTAGTCAGCTACCTGAACCTAGTATAACTTTTTGTTTTGTTCCAGTAAATATATTTTTTCGTGAAACTAATAAACTCTCTCCGACCTCTTATTGTCTTCAGAGGCTTCTGACAGATGAGTCACCAAGGTTGAGAAGTGCACTGCGTTATACGATATATGGAAAATCAGAAGTTTTTGATGCCGAAAGATTCATCGATGTCATGCAGGCATTTGAGAGTTTCGTAGTTGCAGCTAAAAGTGGTGGTGGTGAGGATTTGAATGGAAGTATGGCTGATCTAGGCAGTTTACAAAATGAAAGAGTTAATCTCTTTCCAATGCTTCCTCCTACTCTATCCCAATCTGAGCAGCCTGCCCAAACAAGAGCAGCATTAGGATTTATTCTCTCAGAGAAAGGGAACTTTTTCCGTGAATTCATTTTAGATGAGGTATGTGAAATGTTACTCTTTTCGTGATTTCATTTTTTATAAGTAAGTTTGATAATCCCTGTAATAGTTGCAGGTAGTATTCCAACTTCCCGTTCTGTTTTCTATAACTTTCCATTTAATCTCGTAAAACCTAATACAAGTTTTTTCTTCTTTGGCAAATGTCGTTCTGTTTATAGTTTACATTATACAGTATGAACTAGCATGTTATTTTGACTGTTGCCAGTTTGTATCGGTATAATTGCTGCAGACCTGCAGTTGATAGTTGCTGGAGTAGAACTAGAATCCAATTAGGACCATATCCAATCTTGGGTTTCTTTGAGATTTGTCGTTTGTTATCAGAAATTTAGGTACATTCCTGTAAGATATAAATTAAATGCTAATGAGTAGTAAGCTAAAGGTCGGTTAAGATGGCAATTTCATTCATTATTTTAGGCGTAAATGGATCTGAGTTATTTTGGCATCTCGTCACAACCATCGTTTTGCTTCAGTGTCAAGGTGTCTTGTCAATTTTGCTGGGCAATGCGGAGAGGTTTTAAGTTGTGGATTTAAAATAGAGATGAGTCAGTTAGAAAGGTTCTCCATTATGGCAGTCTTCATTGTCATTCAAAATTTAATATGACAGTAAACAGAGCAAAATGTTTCTAGTCTGACGGTTATATACCAGACTAAGCATTGAAGCGTGGTTTCAGAAAATTATGTTGATTTTTTGTTAACTGGTATGAACATGGAATTTGTACTTTTACTGATAACTTTGTTACAACAAATTTAGATTGTTAAAGCCATTGATGCAATTTCGAGGGAGCAGCTTCTGCAAATTATCTCTGCCTTTGGTATTGCAAATCGAGCCCCAACCTTTAGTATGGTTCCTATCCGTCCTCCACCAGCCGTTCTACCTACAATAACAGAGGAGGACAGAGTTGTATTGAATAATGTCGAGAAAATTCTTAAATTTTTGACTGCTGGAAACTTGCAGGCAACATCAAATCAGGTATGTGTTATTGTGTACTATCTGGATAATAACATGATTGTAAGTTCTCCTTTATGGGTAAGTAGATTTTTTTCTGTCTCGCATAAAGTTGGAATGTTGCGTCAGCTATTTAGTTCCTATAAAAGTAGCTTGTCATGAGCCTACTACTTTTGAATTCTCAATTCTTCACATTTATACAAATTGAATTTTGAAACCCAGAGGACTTGGAACAGCAAAATAATAGTGAGGTTTGACGAATTTTAGATCTTGTTGCCATGTTGTCCCAACATGTTATCAATTTACCATGCATTCAAAGAATGTCTCATTTCTAATGATCTATCTTAGTGAAAGTTAAGAAGACAATATATTTTGCTTTGACAGGACATAAATGTTGTTCGGGTTGTCCAAGAGCTTCTACCAGTTCTGCCAGGAATTTCATCCAAAATACTTCCCGAAGTGATGAGCCGGCTATCTTCCAGGATCCTAGCTCGCCTAATTCGCGACACATTTTTGCAGACCAGGTGATTAGCATTTGAAAGTGTATCAAGTGTCAATAGGTATTCTCTTTGTACATAACATATTTATCAAAGAGAGAAGATAAAAGAAGGCCTCCAGTGGAAAGGCATGTATACAACTTCAATAGAAATGATCAATTCCAAACAATTTAGCAGTATAGCGCAGTTAAAATGAGAGTTTCAACACATTTTCTTTTAACCATTTCCCTATGCTACACAAATTCCGGAGTTTGTTTTCCTAAATGAATCTGGCTAAAAAATGGAACTGTTTGACAAGTTTGGAAGAGCCATTTAAATTTAAGTATGTTATAATTAGTTGATTTAAGTTGAAAATGCAAGAATTCTTATTATTTTTTGAGTTTGAATTGGTTAAATTTGAACCCAAGTATCCAAGCAAGCGAATAAAAAAGGGAGCCTATATTTATTTATTTATTAATTGTGAGCTTCCTAATCACTACTGCAAATCGCACTTCTTCTTCCGCCTTGTAGGATTCGAAACGTATGAACTCCAACGAGGCAAGATGACCGGAAAAAATAACATTGAAAAGTAAATACATTTACCAGGAAGATTTTGATTTGGTAGAAATAACAATCCCTCGGTAGAAAATCGATCAATTCCCCACTTTCCATATCAAGACCAATTGAAGGAGAATGGAAGCCGTGATTCGAAAACAAAATAACCAAAATTCAGCTCTCCCAATCTTCCCTTTATAGCTTCCTCTAGCAACGTGTGGAAATGAAGGCGAACTCCAGGATCTCTCATGACTATCTCACTTCCATTTGCAACGGAGTTAACCACACCTTGGATGTTGTTCACGTAGATACTCACGGAGCAGCCACCTTTTGGCAACCCGAGGGACATTGCAGCAGCACTGTTCGATCCATCGAGCATAAACCAGTTATGTCGTGGACTCGTAGAACCTAAACCGTCGTCAACTATATCAGTTGTGTTTAGAGTTCAAACTCTTCGATAGAAAACTTTACGACGAAAAGGGGGTATTTAAAGAGCAAAAGGGAAGAAAACTGAGCTTCCCGTGTCATCAAGATTATTCTTTTTCTCTTCCTCACTATTCCACATCCTTTCTCTCATCTGATCAATGATTCCTTGCTTAGTACGAAGTTTTAAACAGCAGGAATTACCCACTAATACAATTCCCCTATAAACCGTGTTAATTATAAAGACAAATAAGATGTTAAATAATGACAAAATTTAAAATGATCCAGCTGAATGTGTACTATCCTAAGAAAGTGGGAGTAAAACCTGCTTCATGATTCATGTAGCTGAAAGAGTTTCTGCTATTAGTGAGCTGCTGAATCCTAAATACTTAGTGGTCGTGGCAACTGGTAACAGATGTATGTCAGTACTGTCCAAAATAAAGCTAAATTCAACCAATATTCGAGTATAAACTACACATTAGTTAAAATTTGAAAAGAAACCACAAGACCTGAAGAAACAGGTTTACCTGGAATTTTACATCTATGAGTGCTCAGAGTTGTAGCATTCTTCTAGTTTCTTACAAAATGTCAAACAAAAAGGATTAACATTTAGGAGGCAGAATAATACAGTAAAGATTAAACGAATGCTTCTTCCTGCTCTTGGAGCACAACAGAACCTTAGCTTTTACAAAAGCATCTAAACAGCACTTTCCAGATTGATAATCTTTACGATAAGAAATTTGAAAAGGCAAATAGTATTCAATCGGTTCTATAGAAAACTTGGAAAAGAGAGCATAAAATTAACAAATTTTAAGTGATTGGAGCAGAAAGTGCAAGGTATGATGTATCAGTTCTCTTTGGGCATTTTGGTAAGACAACAGAACAAGGCTTTTGAACTATAAGCAACAACCACTGTATATAAAGGAACTACAAAGCTTTAGAAAAATTAGGTTCATATTTAAGATGCATAACAGCATAAGCTCTGGGCTTAGAATACAAGTTGATAATTGTTTCTAGACGATGAACAAATTTCTGAAAAACATTTTGAATATGAGTTCCTGTCCTAGCTATTTATCACCTTGGAAGCAGAAAGTTTCAAAGATCCATATAACACATTGTTGAAATGATCATCTGACACTGAGATTTACATCTGGAACTTTATCCAGGAAACATAAAATGACAGAATTGCTTCACAGATTTTATGAATTCACGATCACACATTCAACAGAATTTCATCAGACGTTTGCAAAATAAGGTGATCATTTCGTTGGTGGAAAAAGCAAATAACAAATCATGCTTTCAAAAAAGAGTTACAGTATCTACGGGCATTACCAAATGTCCCCGAGCAGACTGCTTCCGATGGAGAACCTCCAAAAGGCTTTTTACAGCAAAAATGTTGGAGCCTTTCCAGAGACTACTGGGACCTAAGTGGACACATTTGCGACCCATCCATCCCCTACTCCGTAGTCAATGCACAGCTCCCGTAGTGGAGGAATGTTCTCCATTGCAAAAATCATGAGGTGAGGATACAGAACATTGTAATGATCGAAGAGCACGAACTGCAGAAACACATTTGGGCTGCAACTGTGGCTCAAATAACAAGCAACATTTCTAGCACTGGACACGTCTACTGAAAACCTCGACTGAGACAAAGCGGGGATCATGTGCCGTATGTGCTCGGGTAGAGCATGAGATAAGTCGCCCCATTCAAACCACCTGTTTGGAAACCGATGTGGGTATACCAAACCATCACCATTCATGGAAACAACATCAGTTTGCTGTTGAGTTAGCATGACACCAGTAAACTCACAAAGAAAAGAACCAGCCCGGATCACATCCAATGACCTGACACCCCAGCCCGTCTCTCTTGACCTGAAGACCTCCAATCGATTTCTCACCCCTTTTTGGCTCACACGGTTCCGGCAACTAGGCGGGCACCGACAGGAACTCCCACACTCATATATCAATGGCTTTCCCATGATAAGAATTCCATTTGCATCGTAGGGAAATTCACCCCCATTTCTCTCCAAACACAGACAATCCTCCGAGCAATTAGTCACACAAGCGCATCCACAGGGTACATTTCCATTATTGGCATTCTGAAGATGCACAATGGGAGGGTACACCGGTTGAACGACATAGTCAAAAAGCAAAGGATCTTTCTCATCATCAATATCATTAAACAACGCGATGGGAAAATTCTCCTTCCCCATGGAAATATCTCTACTCAAATACCCTTCCGGCCTCGACTCCAAAAGCTTCTCCTTCAACTCGACCGCGCACTTAAGCACAAAACTCCCCATCACCTCCTGCCCGGCAACCCTCACAAGCTTATACTTATACACACCAAACCCCGACTTCCCAACATCCCTCCAAAACTCAACAACCCTAAACAACCCGTCGTAAACATAAACCCTCCCGGACGGGCTCCCATCGAACTGAAACCCACGAACAACCCTAACCTCAATCCCATAATGCAAGCTCCTCTCCAGAGCCATATTCCCTCTGGACAGCTTCTGATCAACGGAATGCTTAAACATATTATGATGCCTACCACCATGACCAGTATACACAATCACATTCCCACTATCCACGTCGTCCTCATAACCTCCGGAAACGACAATGCTGGTAGCGATCGGCTCCCCGCTACTACTCCGACTTGCGGGGACGAAATCGATCCCGCCCTGAACTTGCCCGTGCAATCCAACAACACAAAGCTCAATCCTGAAGAAGAAAACGTCCCCGACGTTAACCCCCGGGACCGCCCCGACGACCCGCTTCTCGCGGTTTGTCCACAAATCTCTCTCCATCATCAAAGCCGCCGCCTTTAAGTCCGACCGGCTCCGCCTCCCAGCGGAAAAGACCAAAATGCCCTTCTCTTCTTCCCTGATCAGCAACAACCTCAGACACTCGTACGTCGCTCGGGTTCTCCGGACCAGATCGGAAAGGTACCGCCTTTCGTGGTCGGAGAGGGAGGAAACCCTAACCATCTCGCCGGAGCGCGGGGAGGTCTTCTTGTGGCGCTTGGAGGGAGGGGAGGGGGAGATGGACTGGAAGAGGTTGGAGAGGCGGAAGTACTCCGAGAGGAGGTCGTCCTCGTCGGAGGTGAGGCGGCGGAGTGGGGTTGGCTCGTCGGAAGGGTGGAAAGGTTCCGGTTTGGGTTCGAGCTTCGGGACTATGGGGAGGTTTGGTGGTGTCGAGGTCGACGCCGCCATTGGAAGAGGAAGACAAGAAGGGTTGGTCTGTTGGGAAGAAGAAGAAGAATGAGGTTAGACTTTAGAGGTGGGTGTGTGGTTAAAGAAATGGATTGGGTTTATTTGCAAATTTCTTCTTTGGTCCACTTCAATTCAAGTAAGATGGACTCTGGTTTTAATTTTGGAACGTGGTTAGAAAGTAGTAATTAAATAATTATTATAGATTTGAGGAAAATATTTTTTTCTATATTATCATATTTTTTTAGTTAATGACTTTTTGCATTTTCTAAAAATGATTACTAAACTCAATTACAAGATGCTTGACTTTACTCTGGGTTTTTTTTAGTATTTCCATTTTTTTGTTAGATATAGTAATTTCAAATTTTCACGGATTGAATTGGAATTTCGACTACTTTGTAATGAAAACTTGCATGGTTAGGTTTTTGTGATTAGAGTTGATGTTCGATTGATGTCACACTTTGTGCGTATGGGCTGCACAAATTGATTTAATGTAAGATTTTGAGAAATTTTTTTGCAAACCGAAAGCAATGGAGTCCACTAAATGGAATCGATTTGGTATTAAAATCAATTTAATGTCGTATGATTTGTATCCACTTGTCGGCCTTTCGAGCATTTTTTTTATTCTTGAGTCCAAACATTCCATAATTTCGACGTCTTAATTTTGGAAGCACGAACGAGATCTTGTCACATTTGATAATCTAATAATGTTGACGAAACATGTAACAATTCATTGATCCCATGTTAAATTTAAAATAAAAGGTTCCATGGAAGCATCCCACCAAAGAGAAAGTTGTGTCTGAAATGGCAAAATATCTTCTAAATATTGCAAATATGCACATAAATAAGTACCATTGAATTGATTTCTAATACTTTTCACTTTTGAATAAAAAAACCCAAAGGGTATTATAATTATTCGTCGAAAAACTACTTAAATCATCTCAACAATTACTATTTTGTCATTCACGCGGTTAATCCACAAATCTCTCTCCATCATCAAAGCCGCTGCCTTTAAGTCCAACCGGCTCCGCCTCCCGGCGGAAAAGACCAAAATGCCCTTTTCCTCTTCCCTGATTAGCAACAACCTCAGACACTAGTACGTCGCTCGAGTTCTCCGGGCCACATCGGAAAGGTACCGCCTTTCGTGGTCGGAGAGGGAGGAAACCCTAACCATCTCGCCGGAGCGCGGGGAGGTCTTCTTGTGGCGCTTGGAGGGAGGGGAGGGGGAGAGGGACTGGAATACGTTGGAGAGGCGGAAGTACTCCGAGAGGAGGTCGTCCTCGTCGGAGGTGAGGCGGCGGAGTGGGGTTGGCTCGTCGGAATGGTGGAAAGGTTCCGGTTTGGGTTCGAGCTTCGGGACCATGGGGAGGTTTGGTGGTGTCGAGGTCGACGCCGCCATTGGAAGAGGAAGACAAGAAGGGTTGGTCTGTTGGGAAGAAGAAGAAGAATGAGGTTAGACTTTAGAGGTGGGTGTGTGGTTAAAGAAATGGATTGGGTTTATTTGCAAATTTCTTCTTTGGTCCACTTCAATTCAAGTAAGATGGACTCTGGTTTTAATTTTGGAACGTGGTTAGAAAGTAGTAATTAAATAATTATTATAAATTTGAGGAAAATATTTTTTTCTATATTATCAGATTTTTTTAGTTAATGACTTTTTGCATTTTCTAAAAATGATTACTAAACTCAATTACAAGATGCCTGACTTTACTCTGGGTTTTTCTTTTAGTATTTCCATTTTTTGTTAGATATAGTAATTTCAAATTTTCACGGATTGAGTTGGAATTTCGACCACTTTGTAATGAAAACTTGCATGGTTTAGATTTTTGTGATTAGAGTTGATGTTCGATTGATGTCACATTATGTGCGTATGGACTGCACAAATTGATTTAATGTAAGATTTTGAGAAATTTGTTTGCAAACCGAAAGCAATGGAGTGCACTAAATGGAATCGATTTGGTATTAAAATAAATTTAATGTTGTATGATTTGTATCCACTTGTCGGCCTTTCGAGCAATTTTTTATTCTTGAGTCCAAATATACCATAATTTCGACTTGTCTGAATTTTGGAAGCACGAACTAGATTTTGTCACATTTGATAATCTAATAATGTTGATGAAACATGTAACAATTCATTGATCCCATGTTAAATTTTAAATAAAAGGTTCCACAGAAGCATCCCATCAAAGAGAAAGTTGTGTCTGAAATGGCAAAATATCTTCGAAATATTGCAAATATGCACAAAAATAAGTACCATTGAATCGGTTTCTAACGCTTTTCACTTTTGAATAAATAAAAACCCAAAGGAGAATCTCATCTCCATTTTTCACTCTCGAAGGGAATTATATCTCTTGTCGTAAAACTACTTAAATCGTCAACCATACGATCCCGCAACAGCCGACATTGATTGTAACATCCCGAAACAGTGGAAATTTAAAAATTTAAACAACCAAGAGATTACTAGATTAAAACTCATCAACAGGAATGTTACTCATATAAATCAACAGTCGGTGCACCAAAATACAACGAAGTTTGTCAAAAGACATGATTACAATAATACAACGAAAGATAGGTACACGTAATCATGACGACCTTGAAGAGTCCGAAGAGGATCCTGCCCCCAAAATGGGGATCATCGCCGGAACAACATCGGCGGTACAACATACGCCCGACACAACATCGGACGACACAACCACAAACCGGAACATCATCGGCACCATCATCGTTGGCAAAAACATCGGCGGCATCACCGGCACAACCTCGGCGGTACAACATACGTCCGACACAACATCAGACGGGTCCAGACCGTAGTCTGCAGGGTCATCATGCTCCACGAGCCATGCGTCAACACACATTGGGATCTGCGATCCCTCAGGTCTGCTACTCTACAGAGAGTAAGACAACAACTCGTAACACCACTGTCCATCACGGGGGTGGCGCGACCCAAGTGTCCACACGACGTCGCAGGCACGAGCACGTACCCGCCGTCACCTCCCGACTCACGCTCTAATCAAGGACACGAATTTACGTGGACAAAGTTGACACAAACACAAGGACCAGGAATTCAGTTCTGCACACAAACGGTCGACCGAAAAAGCCTAACCGGTCGACCGTTCCCAATAGGTTCAGTCGACCGAAAGTCTACAACAGTCGAACTATTTTGTGCATCACTTAAGTCCAATGGTCGGACAACAGTCTAAAACCGGTCGACCGAATACGAGGTTAAAATCCGGAGTTGGTCAAAATGATACAAGACTATTTGGTCGACCGACCCAGGGGTCCCGGTCGACCGAAAACTATCAGGGTCATCCTAATAGTCTACGTCATATAACGGTCGAACAATATATCAAAATCGGTTGAACAACATGCAATATAATCAGGTACACTTAAGTTCCGGTCGAACCAACCGCTAGGAGCGGTCGACCGAAAACCAACAGGAAGCCTCCAACTCACCAGCACACATGCAACTGGTCGACCGCCATGATTGATCGTTTTATATTTAACCGCAAGTGCACGGCCGCGTTGAAGCGGTGGCAAATACGGGTCGTCCACTGAGAGGTGTGTCGACGATTGGTTTGTTCGAAGGCGAGAGGTAAAAAGAAGGAGAGAAAGGTTGGTTACACTAAACTACACTAAGATGCAAAAAGGAAATGAAAAAGAAGCAAGAAAAACTAAACCCCAAAGGGGGTAGAGAAATAATGTGAACATAAAGAAGTGTGTGTGTGTTCATTAAGCTCGTCACAACATGTAGTGTATGAAATCATAAAACTACATCCAACTTTGCCTCTACATGAATTAAGATAAGACTACATCATTAAAACATACAAGACAATAATTGGAATGAAGCTACATGAACTCAAGTATAAAGACTATACCCTACTATGCCTCTACATGAATTAAGATTTCACTACATCATTAAAACATACAAGACATTAGCTAAGGTAAAGGCAACAAGAGCACATACATTACAAATTGTGTTTCCAATATTAACTTCATCCATATCCTAACCTTATCATTCCCCATAAAATAGGTCCACTAATCAAAGCATAAGCTAAGCTTCATTCAAGAGCATTAGCATATCAAAGATAAGAGTGGAGACCCATTAGATGGTTATGGAAATCATATAAAGCTCAATGGATAAAAATAACACACACTTAATACACTACATAATTATATCACATATTTCTCCACCCCCCAAATGGGGATGGAACTACTCACTACTCATTACACTACTGATTAGACTAAGTAAAGAAAACATTTAACTAAGATACTAAAATTACTAAACAAGAAATTAAACAAAGTAAAACAACCCACACAAAGCAAACAACATAACAAAACAAGATTAAAAGAAACAAATAAACTTTTATTAACAATGACTCACATTGAAGGTAGCATCCTTCTCCACCTTGAGTTTTTGCTTCAAGGCTCACTCCTTAGTAGAGAGAATGCCACCAAGCAATGGGTGATTACAATGGAAGGTGAAGAGTTCTATTTATAGGCATGGAAAAAGCTAATCCGGGACAATCCCCCGATGTGGGACTAAACCAATACCAAAAATACACTAAGCATACACTAATACACGTGCTACAGAAAACTAAACGGATTCTGGGCCATCTGGACCGCCAATTGGCGGTTCCAGACCGCCAATTGGCGGTCTATATGGTTTAGATCCGTTTGGTTTTCTTTGTGGGCTTTGCTTGAAGTGTTTGTTGGTCTTGGATGCATCTGGTTGGTTTGTTGGAGGTCCGACCCGAATCCAATTGCTAAAATACTCCCCATGATGGTGTGAAGTATTCTGTTTTGCTCTTAGGTCCTTCTGTCTTGCATTCAGGTCCTTCTCCCTTGCATCTTGGTCCCCAGATCTCACAATTCAGTCCTTTTTCCCAGCTTTTGGGTCCTTTTATGCTTCATCTCTTCAAACCTATTTATTCCTGAAAACTAAACATAAAACTCATCACGTAGCATTGCTTAGGTGTAAGATAATGGATATAAGGTACAAATATAAGCATGAAATGATGTCAATCACGCCACATGACATTGTTCGACCGATGTTGGTTAAAGTCGGGCAAAATAGTAAAATCGGTCGACCGCCCGAGCCACCTGTCGACCGTTCGTCGACAGCAACCTTGCGCCAACTAAGGATTTTACGTCGTTTTCTCATCGCCGGCGAGGTCTCCGACCGACCACAACTTCGCACCAACGTGGGAACAACAAAATCACACTACTAAGCTGACATACCTCAAGAAGACGACAGAGCACACCGGAGTTCGCTCAACGTCACCCGCAACCTCAACACCTCGCTCGAGCACTCCTCGCCCCACGTCTACGAGCCTCTCACACGTCCACCTCTGCGCGCCTCACGCCAGAGAACACCCTTCCTCCTCTGGACGACGGAAAAGAGAAGAGAAGAAGTGAAATGAGAGAGTGAGATGGAAGAAGAAAGGAATGAGGGAGAGAGAGGTGTTGGTATTCTCTTCACAAAAAAAAGCCAACAGCAACCAGCCCCCTACACCCCTCACCCATCACGCAACCCACTATTCCCCTCCTCTTCCCCATGCAAAACCCCCCATTAAACCCGGGATTACTCCCTAAGCAGGGGTTAGGGACTTAACAATCCACCTTCCTAAAAAGGATTTCGTCCCGAAATCAACAGGTTACTCACCAAAAAGCTCTGGGTATTGCTTCCGAACCTCCTCCTCAATCTCCCAAGTGGCCTCGCGCTCACTGTGATGCTGCCACCGGACCTTCACCGTCGGAATGATCCTCCTCCTGAGCTGATGATCCATACGATCAACGATGTCGACTGGTCTCTCCTCGTGCGACAAGTCTTGCTGGATCTCTGGCACTGCAATCTCAATCACGTGAGCTGGATCTGCAACATATTTCCCAGTGTCATGCCCAATCCAGTATGCATGCTCTGAGCATATCCTCCATGGTCTGGATCGTCCTCTCTGACTGACCATTTGTCTGTGGGTGAAACGTTGTACTGAACCTCAGTCGTGTCCCCAAGCCTGCCGCAGACTCCCCCAAAACCTGGATGTAAATCTGGGATCTCGATCAGAGATGATGCTCACTGGTACTCCGTGCAGCCTGACTATCTCCTCCACGTACAACTTAGCTAGACCCTCCAGAGGCAACGTGGTCCTGATCGCTAAGAAGTGCGCTGACTTGGTCAGTCGATCGACTATCACCCAAATCACGTCGTGGAATCTCCTCGTTTTCGTCAACCCCGTGACAAAATCCATCATCACGTGCTCCCACTTCCACTCAGGAAGCTCAATACATTGCATCGGGCGAGCTGGTCGCTATTGCTCAATCTTCACCTGCTGACAGACTAAGCATCGGCCCACAAACTCAGCAATATCTCTCTTCATGCCCTTCCACTAGAAGTTCCGTTGTAAGTCCTTATACATCTTCGTACTCCCAGGGTGAATGGTATATCTCGCTCGGTATGCCTCCTCCATGATGTCATCTCTCAGCCCATCGACCTTCGGCACCCAGATCCGACTCATGAACCTCAGACCACCATCAACCCCCACACTGAAGTCTGATCCATCTCTGACAGCCAACTGTAGCAGACCAGCTAACTCCTCATCATCATGATGAGCCTGCACCACTCGCAAGACGGTCTGCGGCTCCACCCGAAACCCGCCATCACTGCCCTCTCATAGCTCTCTGTGAACGTCCTCCACTCTGACAACGTCTCGAGTAGCCTCCACTCCTGCATGCATAAACTCGCAACCGACACCTCAACCTTCCTGCTAAGTGCATCTGCAACCAAATTCGCCTTCCCCAGATGATAGGAGATGGTGAAGTCGTAGTCCTTAATGAACTCGAGTCATCTGCGCTGCCTCATATTCAGCTCCTTCTGTGAGATTAGATATTTCAGGCTCTGATAATCCGTGAAGACCTCAAACTGCTCTACATAAAGATAACGTCGTCAGGTCTTCAAGGCGTGAACCACCGCTGCTAACTCCAAATCATAAGTAGGGTAGTTCTTCTCATGCACCTTCAGCTTCCTCGAAGTGTACGCCACCACATTCCCGTGCTGCATCAGAACACAACCTAAGCCAACCCCTGACACATCACTGTAAATCACATAGCCTCCGCTTCCACTCGGTAGCGTCAGAATCGGCGCTGTAGTCAGTCGCCTCTTCAGCTCCTTGAAACTGTCCTCGCACTTCTGGGACCAAGCAAACTTGACGACCTTCTGCGTCAATGATGTCTGCGTCAAAGCAAGTCTGGAGAAATCCTGAATGAACCGTCTGTAATACCAAGCTAGTCCCACGAAGCTCCTGATCTCTGTCACGCTCGATCCACTGAAATCTCATCTCCTGACACAATATGCCACAGAAATGCCACCTGATCCAACCAAAACTCGCACTTCGTGTACTTGGCATAGAGTTGCTGATCTTTCAAGATGCCAAGTACAATCCTCAGGTGCTCCCTGTCAGGCGAGTACACCAAGATGTCATCCACGAAGACAACAACAAAACTGTCGAGGTACTAAAAGGTCCTATTCATCAGGTCCATGAATGTTGCAGGTGCATTCGTCAGTACAAACGGCATCACCAAAAACTCGTAGTGCCCGTACCGGGTCCTGAAGGTTGTCTTCTGAACATTTGTCTCTCTGATCTGTAACTGGTGATAACCCGATCGCAGATCAAACAAATCATCAATCCTGGGCAAAGGGTATTGGTTCCTAATGGTAACCTTATTCAGCATCCTGTAGTCGATGCACATCCGCAACGACCCATCTTTCTTCTTCACGAACAACACATGCGCTCCCCATGGCGAGACACTCGGTCGGATGAACCCCTACTTAACACCTGCTTAGGGAGTAACTATAATGTGTAGCTACATACCGCTTATAGTTTGAGATATTAAGTATTTAATATCGCTGTCAATTAGGCTTAGATCCTCCTATAGGTCACACCACAAAGCTGGGAAACAAGAAACTTGATTTTGAGTTCATAAGATGTGTCGGGTTTCATGTGAAAAAGGACACATGTGGTGAATCAATAGAATTAATATGTCATGAGAATTGTCATAATTAGAATCATGGATAAATTCATATGAGGTGTACACTTGTTTAGAGTTTGGTGAACAATTGGAGGTGAATCGGCGGACGATTCGACGAGCAATGGAACACCGGATGTTTTGAAAGGTTTTAGAGAACCTTGGTCTATAATCCTCTCTCTTTTGTTTATTTTAATATGTGTAGGAATGCGTGATATTAGAATAAACATATACATGTATGTAAAATTAATGAAAATATGAAATCGATCATGTATGTTTGTATTAAAAAATTTAAAATATACACATACATAGGACACGAAATCCTACAGTGGTATCAGAGCATTTAGTTCATATTTTCAAAGATTATACTATATAATTAATTTTAGTTTACCATCTAAAATCGAAACAATTCATGTTCTATGTCTTTTTCGAGTTTTCCGATAGTTTTGTTGATTTAATTCTAATTGGTTTTTAATAGTTTTAAATGTTTTGAAACACATCATGTGAATGTTAAAATTAAAATTTAGACTTATGTCTAATATATAAAAAAATTGTTTTTAATTAAATGACTATTTTATAAGGAATCAACAAAACGAAAAAGGAATACGTTTATCTTTCCTTAAAAAAACTTATTTTGGAAATTAGATAAACAATGGTTCAAATGTTTTGCAATTTTAACTATGGGTGCATAAAATCATTTTAAAGGATTTCAAATGGTTTTAGAATTGTTTGATTTAGAGACGCATGATAAACTAAATCGAGTAATCTATAGTATATGTACATGCGTTGCTCGAGTTCTCTTATGCAGGGATATGTGAATTTGTATGTTCCGTTGAAGCCATGTGTGAATGAATGAATGAATGAATAAATGTGTATGTTATTATTATTATTCAATCACAGGGGCTTATGTATATGTAAAAGCCAAATTTCTATTTTTATGTATATGCATGCATATGAGAGAGTTTTTACATAGGACTTGCACTAGGCAATTTTGCATTCATTTCCATTCTCTTTTGCATTTAGAAAACATCAACTCCACCCCCAAAGGGGATGAAACTATTCACTACCCATTAAACTAATTATTATCCTAAGAAAGGAAAACATATTAACTAAGTTACTAAGATTAATGAAATGAAATTAAACTAAGTATGCAAGCAACATGAAACAAGCAACATAACAAAGAAACTTTTATTAAATTCAAACTCACAATACAAGTAACATCTTCCTACTTTAGTATTTGCTCCAAGGCTCCACTTCAAGTAGGAAGAATAGCCACCAAGTATGTAGTCAATTACAAGGGAAGACGAGAAGTTCTATTTATAGTCATTGAAAAAGGTAATCAAGAACAATCCCCCGATGTTGGACTAATACAACACAAGAAATAGATAAAAACCACCCTAATACATGTTCTTCCCGAAGCGTGTCGGATCCGGAGCCAACCCGATCGCCAATCAGCGGTCTATAGAGTCTGGATTTTGTGTGGGCTTTCCTGGATTATTTTCATCTGAGATGCACCCAAGTCGGTTGTTGGAGTTTAGGCCCGAGTCGAATTGCCAAAATACTACTCATGATGGTGTGGAGTTTCTTCATTTGCTCATTGTTCCTTTGGGCTTACTTTCAGGTCCTTTGATGAGAATTTTATTTATACCGCAAGTGCATAGCGTTAATGAAGACGTGGCAAGTACGAGTCGAACACAAGGAGGGAGAGATATTGTTATTTTTTTATTTATTTTTTTGATTTTCGATTTAGGAAAGAAAGAGAGAGAAATAAGTTTGGTTTGAGATTTTTGGTTTTTAATTAATTTCTAAAGCAAGAACAACAAAAACAAATTAAAAATAAAGCAAAGATGGATGAGAGTCCAGCCGGTGGAGGTTTAGATGTCGGGTTTTGTTTAGAGAAATCTGAAAGTTATAATAAATCACATTAGTTATAAAGCATTACATGATAAATGATTCAACATAAACTCAAGTAATCAAAATATACTAACACGAAATTAAAATAATAACATCATTCTTCTTCTCATCACCCTAAATCCGTCACCCCCACCCTTTGGAGAGAGTTAGAAACTCATGGACGGAAGGAAGGAAGGAGAAGTGGTCCTAGAGAAACTACAAAAGAAAACTAAAAACACAAAATAAACCAACAGAATTTTATTACTAAAGTATGGAAATAAAAACAAGACTCCTTTCAATACATGATTCGACATTATTTATAGCCTCAACCGGGGATCCTAATTCATAAAAGAAAAGTACACGCGTCAATACAACATTGGTAAAAATTTGAGCGCATGGATCGACTTTTGTGCGGCTAATCCGCCACATTTTGTACATGGGGTACGGCGGAACCGCCACCTTTTTGGCTCAGATTCGATCCGGATTTTTCCTGTGTGTTTATGGAATGATTTAAATGTCCTTTGCGCGTCTGGATTGATTTCTTTCCTTTCTTTTGAGCTCCGAATTTATTTCTTCATATATTTGGAGATCTCAATTGATTTTTCTTTAGAACTTTTCCAAATTAATATTTTGGTACTTGTAATTGCAGTCGGGTCCTCGGCTCTTTGCAATTAAATCTCTGACTACTTTTGTGCTTAAGCCCTTGGCCTTTTTGTAATTAGGTCTTGAATGCTTTTATGCTTGGATGAACTTCAATTTGAACCCGATAATCTTGAACTTGGTCTTTATGGCAGAAATGAGTCTCTTGCACGCGTTTATGCTCGGGATATGGGTAATTTGCATTCAGGTCCCTGTATTCTGTAAATAAGACTAAACACATACCTTAGTAGCATTTATTGATATAAAATTAATCTAAATGAAAGACATGATGCAATGTATGCAATGCATCAAATACCCCCACACCTAGATTTTGCTAGTCCCTAGCAAAACAAAATATAATAAAAATGAAAACAGGGAAATCCTAACTCACTTTCGTAGGAATCACGGTTGCACTTAGCATGTGCAACAAGCCTTTAAATCCCTAAGTTTCCTTAGGGGACGAGTTTTGTCTCGTGAGGGTTTTCAGTTGACACACCCACAAAGTCTTAATTCAACATTTCATTAATAACTCTCAATATCTCCACATCAACCTTATACATCTCACTTAGAATTCTTGCATGTTCATTATATAAATCTAACTCATAAAAATTCTGACTTGGTCTTTGTTCCTCCAACATTCACACCACTAACCCTTCTACACATGTTATCACTTAAATTATTTTGCACGCCTCCTCTAGTGGTGAAGTATCATTTGGATCAACCATGACATGGATCATTCTTCTAACTTTGGGCCTTGAGTATATTTTTTCTTTTTTTCCCGTGATTCAACACATTTGCTTTTTTGACACTTTTACCTTTTTTGCATTCGTGTAGTGAGTTTGGTCGATAATCCCGAGCTAGCAGACTCAAGTTACCGGATTTTAAGATACCCCTCCGGACCAGTGACTCGAAGGCTTGGGCTTTTGTAATCATTTTGCAAAATGTGCTTTCCTCACTTTTATTCCCCTTTTATTTTCCTCAAGGCTTAATTGCTATTAGAAGTCCACACTTCCCGGTATATTTTCCTCAACCTCTGCTTTTTATCAACCACTTCAAAGATTTGATTCATTCAATTTAAGTGCATACATGTCTTAAAGGGTAATGGTTATTTCTTTGGAACTTAGATTTATGTCATAGTTTCTACAAGCAGAACTATATAATAAAGAACAAAAAACTCAATGCAATTTGTACACGGGTTTTGGCAGTTCAATCTTAAGCTATGTCATGGAGCATTGAAATTTTTTTTAACCATCAAAATATATAGATAGATAGATAAACAAACACCCCACACCTAAATCATGCATTGTCCTCAATGTATGCAAACATAAAGCAAATGCACTTATTACCTGAGTTAACTTGCGGTAGAGGGATTTGAATTTGCTCATAGTCAACCATAGTCAGAACTGGATTGAATGTCACCATGTTGGTGCATGTATCCAGTTGAATTGTTCCCCATGTTGCCGTGAGGGTCCTGAGGTGAAGATTCCACACCCCTCACATATGTTGGTTCTCTTATTTGCTCGACTGATGGTGGTTGGGTAGATGAATTTCTCCCCCTTTTCTCACTTTCTTTTTGAGTTTGTGATGATTTATTTGATTCAGAAATCTTATAGATACGCGATCTCATCACAACATCACTTTTATTGCATACTATTTCTGGTTCATTATCAACATGAAAGATATTAAATTCAACCTTTAAGTTTCCAAAAGATAGTTGCATGAGCTCATTTCGACAATTTATCAAAGCTTCAGAAGTGGCTAAAAAGAGTCTGCCTAGTATTACAGGGATTTGTCTCTAACTATCGATAACAGGTTCAGTGTCTAGAACGACAAAATCCACTGGGTAAATGAGGTAACCAACCTTAATCAAAACAGCCTCTACTATACCTCTTGGTTTCTTAACAGAGAAATCAGCAAATTGAAGGGTTGTCTTAGAGGGTTTTAGTGGACGAAGGTTTAGTTGCTCATAGACAGAGTACAAGAGTAAGTTAACACTAGCACCAAGGTCTAGAAGGGCTTTGTTGATAAAAGTATCTCCTATTGCACATGAAATTGTGGGACACCCAGGGTCCTTATACTTTATAGGAGATGAGGTTGACAGAATAGAGCTTCTGTTTGCAGTTAAGAATGCCCTCTTTGGTACGTTCGTTTTTCTCTTCTTAGTGCACAGATCCTTTAAGAATTTAGCATAAGCAGGTATTTGTTGAATCATATCTAGGAGTGGAATATTCACCTTAACTTGCTTAAATACTTCCAAGATTTTCTCCATTTGTGCACTTGAGTTCTTCTTGAGTCTATTGGGGAATGGGGCTTTAGGAACATAGACTCGCTCAGATTGAGCTATAGGGTCAGGTTGAGTAGGTGGGTTGGGTTTTCAAATTGGACTTCAGGTTCAATGGTCAGGTCACATGTAGGTGCTTGATGGCTAGATTGATTAGGAGCTCTAGGATTTACCACATTGTTATCAACTTGTTTTTCAGACCGTAATGAAACAACTGCATTTATTTGTTGGAACGGTCCCTCCTCATGAACCATTTGAACCGGTCTAGGGTTGTTACTTCCTGGAGGTGGTTGATAGGGCTGATATTGATTATTAGATCTTGGATTCACCTCAGGTTGACTTGGAAACTGACCCTTTTCTCTTTCACCTACTATTTGTGCTTGTTGGCTGACTTGTGTTTCTAGCCTTTGGAAGGATTGGGTGGTTATTTGCATAAAAATCTTAACCAAATTTTCCAAGCTTGTCAATCTAACATCATAATCTCCATTGTTACTAAACCCAGATGATGTATTATTTTGGTTATACGGTTTTGGTTGTTGTCTAGGAGGTTGACCTTGTTGGTTCCATGAAAGATTGAGATGATTACGCTAACCCGAGTTATAGGTTGATGCGTATGGGTCATTTCTAGAATGGTTAAATGCGGCATTAACTTGTTCCAAGTCCGCACAATCCTCCATTGTATGACCAGTTTGACCACATCTAGAGCAAGGGATAGAAGATGCTTGATTCACTAGGGGTCGGGTTTTTAGCTCTAGACTTTCCATTCTACGCATAAGGGTAGCTAGTTTTGCTTCAGCAGCAACCGTAGCATCTACAACTAAGACACCTAGTCTGGGTTGACTTGCTATTCTAGATCCAATACTCGGGTTATTCGGTGCTCTAGCATTGTCTCATTGCATACTATTTTCGGCTAAATCCTCAAGAAAAGTTCAAGCATCATTCTCATTTTTGGACATGAAGTTTCCTTGGCTTACAGATTCTACCATAACCCTAGATGTAGGTGTGACAGTACGACAGATAGACGTCGGTCACGCCATACATCCGACGTCTATACATTTATATAACAATAATAATAAAAATACGTCCTATAGACGTCGGTCATTTGATACATCCGACGTCTATACACGAGTAAATAGTAAAAAATATAATTACATTTATATAACAATAGTAATAAAAACAGTGTCCCAAGTGCCAATCTTTTGATCATTAAATATATATATATATATATATATATATATATATATATATATGTCTCACTTATATTTTGTAGTGTGGTACCAAACTCCCATTTAGAAGTAAAGGAGTGGTGAAGTATTTCAACTCCACCAACAAAAAACTTTATCCAATGTGAACTAAACTTCAAGACATATGACCATACACACACATGTATACAACACACATGCATGTGATAGTTACATTGATGTAATTATTTTTAAAACAATCCAAATAATTCACATTATTCTTATACAAAATAAACCCACATAAATTCTTACACAAAATAAATCTACATAAATTCTTAGACGAAATAAATCCAAAAAAATAAATCCACATAAATTCTTATACGAAATAAATCCCAAAAAATAAGCAATTTTTTTTTTGCTTCTTTCAGGAGGTATAGACGTCGGTTATACTAAAAACCGACGTTTATACAAACCTATAGACGTCGGATGACCAAATATCCAACGTCTATACCTATAGACGTCGGATGACCAAATATCCAACGTCTATACCTATAGTTGTCGGATGTTTTTATATCCGACGTCTATTAGGTGACGTCTATTGTGCATTCTGCACTAGTGAAACTCTAAACAAGATTAGAAAGAATGAGCTAGCCAATTCAATATCTAAACCAAGATCAGAAACTAGCTAGGTCGAACGTTTTCGGAGTCCGGTCGACCGGAAATTCACAGTAGTTGTTGCCTTTATCAAATTTTGGATTTTTATCCAACAAAATTTGATCTTTGGGTGTTTTTAGCAAATTCATATTTCTCGTAATATATTATCATATGTAATGTCAAACTATTACACCCCATAATACATACATCTCATATGAATTTATTCATGATTCTAATTATGTCAATTTTCACGACATATTGATTTAATCAACTCCCCACGTGTGTCCCATCTCACATGAAACCCGATACACCATATGAATACAAAATGAACCATCTTGTTTTCTAGTTTTATGGTGTGGCATATAGGATGATCTAAGCTATATCGGCAGTGATATTAACACTTAATATCACAAACTAAAAGCGATATCTAGTTACACATTATAGCTACCCAATTAGCATAGATGTCTTGTTTACTCAAACTAAACACGATCCATTTAGTGATGTGGAGACACCACTTGTGTCTATTCATTGCCACATGATATTAAGAATATATACAAAGTAGAAATGTGTCACCTTTGTATTATATATTTATTTTTTGATCTCTTACGCTAATTATAAATATGTAACTTAACTAAAGTCACATTGTACACATTATAATTTTACGTTATCAAGGGCCCACTAATATCATCACTCAAATTAAGAGGGACAATGATAATCTTTTGACTAGCTATCTTTTCCAGCACAAGTCGAGTTCAACCACCTATTGACTTTATCACTATGCTCATTGATAGCTTTTGACAATAATCAAATTGAACACTTCATATGTGAAAAGACATAAGTCTCATATCTTAGGATTCAAGATACAGTGAAAACATTAATGACACATAACACAAATCTATAATGTTTCACTTGCTAGGTTTATTAAATATATAAAAGAAACCATTTTACTCTTTTATATACTTGTGTCATCAAATATTTGTAGAGCTACAATAATCGATGACCAACATGACAATCTTATCTCGGTAATTAATGTTCCATGTCAATTGCCATAATTGTGAATAACTTTTGATTTATGTAAACCATTATATTTTAGAGCTCTACAGTTAAGGACCAAGAACATCTTCCTCAACACTTCCAAAAGACGAATACTTAATCAATGAACAAAATGTTTGCACATCCAATTCATAATAATTGATATATAAAAGTAAAACTTTTAAAACACATTCCTTTCAACTTTAACTCTTGGACTGCATTATGTGAAATTCCCAGCGGTACTCGAAGGGTACAGTGATGCAAGCTGGATAGCCAAAAACTTTGTGAGTAACTGTGTTATAGGGTATGTTTTTACTCTGGGTTGAGGTGCAGTCTCCTGGAGGTCTACAAAACAGACCATATTGTCTCGATATATGTTTGAGGTTGAACTTTGTGCTTTGGATACAAGTGGAATGAAAACTGAATGGTTGAAAGGACTCCTTTCTGAATTGCCAATGACCAGCAAATCTGTTCCTGCAATAATTGTGCATTGTGATAGTATGACTACTATAGCAAGACTGAGAAGCTCAAAGTATAATAACAAACAAATAAGACACACCCAAGTTAGATTGATGTCTGTAAGGGAGTTGGTCTCGGAAAAGGGCGATAGATGTTGATTTTGTTGGTACCGAAGACAATATAGTTTATCTTTTCACCAAAGGACTTGATCTAGCTCAAGTTCTTAAATCCAAGTTGGGGATGAGACTGAGACCCATTTCATGACTTATATAGAATGACAACCCAACCAATCTGAGTGGAGATACCATGATGTTTGTTCAATGTGGTAATAACAAGTTCTTGAGTGAGTTGAATACAACTAATTGGTGATACATTGTAGGTCATACATTGTATTTGTGTCAATACCCCAAAGAATGGATATGTTGCTGAAACTGCAAGTTTAGTAAGAGTGTATACTCTGAATGAGCTTGAGTTCTTAAAACAAGATGTTAGCAGTGCAACTTTTGAGAAGTCCAACTATGTGAATGCAATTGTGTGATCGCAATTAGAGGAATGTGAGTTATTCCTTGAAAGCATTCATGAAACAAGATACAGATGCATGACCATAAAACATCAACCTTGTAGATTGTAGTATGAACTTGTTTGGTATATATTGTTATCAATGGACATCTCCACAACAAAGGTTCAAGTTCAAGACTTCGTTTCACTTAGTTTCTGTAGGGGTAAAGTTGAAGGACTCATGTAGTGGTTCATACCCGAAAGGTACCATTACTGAAAGCATTAGGCTGCAAGGTTTGACCGCTCGATCAACAATGGATTTGCTAGGCCCATGAACAACTTAATTGAGAAAATTCAATGTTAAGAAGTGGAAGGAGTGTTTTAGCTAAAATACACCTCTCAGGTGTCCAAATTGGCAATATGCATGATGCATTGCATACATTGCATCATATGTCTTTAATTTAGATTACTTTTATATCAATAAATGCTACTAAGGTATGTGTTTAGTCTTATTTACAGAATACATGGACCTGAATGCAAATTACCCACATCCCGAGCATAAACGCATACAAAAGACTCGTTTCTATCATAAAGACCAAGTTCAAGTTTATCGGGTTTCAAATGGAAATGTATCCAAGCATAAAAGCATTCAAGACCTAATTACGAAAAGAACAATGACTTAAGCACAAAAGTAGCCAGAGACTTAATTGCAAAAAGTCAAGGACCTAATTGCAAATCACGAGTAGTTTTTATTATTATGGAGAAAATATAAAGAAAAATCAATGTGGATCTCCAAATATATGAAGAAATTAATTCGGATCTCCAAAGATATGCAAGAATCAATCCAGACGCGCAAATGACATTGAAATCATACCATAAACACACAGGAAAAATCCGGGTCGATTTTGAGCAAAAAAGGTGGCGATTCCGCCGCACCTCAAGAGCTTTGATTCGCCGCACCAAATTAGATTCATGCTCTAAAAATTTTACCGGTTGCGTGTTGACGCGTGTACTTTCTTATTTCATGCTTAGGTCCCTTGTATCGGCTATAAATAGCCCCGAGAACGATGCTTAGGTCCCTTGAGGAGTTCTTCCTTTTGTTCCATAATTTAGCAATAAAATTCTATTTCTTTTATTTTGTGTTTTTAGTTTTCTTTTGTAATGCCTCTAGGACCCCTTCTTCCTCCCTCTATGAGTTTCTAACTCTTTCCAAAGGGTGGGGGTGACGGATTTAGGGTGATGAGAAGAGAATAAAGTTATTATTTTAATTTCGTATTAGTATGTTTTGATTACTTGAGTTTATGTTAAATCATTTATCATGTAATGCTTTATAACTAATGTGATTTATTATAAGTTTCAGAATTCTCTAATCTAAACCTCCACCCAACGGAATTCACAATGTTTGTTCTTGTTTTAGTTTTAATCGTTCATGTTTCTTGCTTTAGATAATTAAAACCCAAAAATTTAAAAATCAACCTTATTATTGTTCTTTCTTCTCTAACCGAAAATCCAAAAATAACAATATCTCTCCCTCCTTGTGTTCGACCCGTACTTGCCACCGCTTCATTGCGGTCGTGCACTTGCGGTATAAATTTAATTCTCATCAAGTTTTTGGCGCCGTTACCGGGGAGGCGACGCAGATTTTGTTTTCTTTTGTTGATTTCGATTTTATCCTGTTTATCTTGTGCGCGATCTAAGTATTTGGATTTGTGTTTCAAGAGACAACAGAGTGCGCGGCGAAATCCGAGCACATTCTGAGCTAAACGAGCGGCGAAATCGCCGCACCTATAGAGCAATTTGCGGCGAATCCGCCGCACACTTGGAGCTTCTGGGCTTCAAACTTTTCTGGGACGCGACTCATCTCTGGGTGGACGCGTGAAGCTACTGAAATTTCGAGAGCGGGCGGTGAACCCGACTGAGCATTGCATAGGTAACCTTTGTTGCCTCTTTTCCTCGTAATTTCTATTTTCAAAAAAAAATCTTTTTATTAGAATTGCACGTGTTAGGGCAAAAATTCCATAATTGGCAATAATTCAACTCTGACCTAAAATTGGCAAAATTAGAAGGACTTAGTGCATGCATCATATAATATTTTGTTTGCATTATTCTTGCTAAATTCTTGCAAATTAATTCTTGTTGAAGAGTGCTGGAGGCAAGGTACGTATCGTGTTTTAACGATTGCATTTAAGCATATAATTTAGTTTGCATACAACCTTGCAATTGCCCCCCTCTAAAGACCATTGTTTGACTATCTTTGCTAGATTTAAGTTAAACTACCTTAAGGGCAACTCCGTAGGAAAAGATACGGTGGGGATTTCATCACCCTTCCGTGGCCCACAAATCACAATCCTAAAGTGTCACCCAAGCCTTAAAATTTAAAATCAATTAGACATTGGCCCCTAAGGACTCGGACTCAATTAAGGAGAAGAATTGGTTTGCCTTGCTATGACCTGAAGCCGATCGAATTCAATTTGGTGTCTAGGAAGTGTTTTTGTGTTGACGAGAGTCTTCCAAGCGAAGTGGTTGTCTAATTGGCACCGACTCTGTCGGAAGCGCCCCCACTAGCTATACACTACCTGGCCAATTTGGTTTGATTAGTGAGGGAGGTGAATCAAGCGAATCAATTCGACTCAACCAGTTAGGAGTCGTCTAGATATAAGCGACACTAGGTCTAGGATTGTTTGAACCGTGCTTTCTTAGGAAATTTCTGACCAACCCTCTTTTCTATCTTTAGAGTTAAGTTTCCTTTCTCATCTGAGTCTTCTTTCTCTTCTCACCTAAATTCTCTAGATTAGGATTCCTCTCTCATCTTTCCACATTCTATTGTTTGTTTCCAAAAAAAATGCATAAAAAAAATTATATAAAAAAAACGAAAAAAATAATTGCAATTAATTCTTGAAATTAAATTTGGAATTTAAATTTCGAATTTGAACTCAAAAATTGATTCAACCCGGTGCACTCAGATTTGGATTCGGGACTTGAGTAATCGACTCTCACGAGTTCATCTAGATTCCAGTCTGGAGCTTAGCCCCAATCCATCTGCTGCACCACCTCACCCGGATCCAATGGGCGAGAATGTTGTGAACCCACCTGTTGCACAACCTATAACTCTGAGGGATCGATGCTATCCAGCGATGTCTGCTCAGCCATCGTGCATCGTTATGCCCACCATACCGGGTCGCGACTTCGAACTTAAGACACAATACATGAGTATGTTGCCTCCACCCTAAATCCGTCACCTCCACCCTTAGCGATCCGTCACCTCCACCCTTTGGAAAGAGTTAGAAACTCATAGAGGGAGGAAGAAGGGGTGCTTGAGGCATTACAAAAGAAAAGTAAAAATAAGAAATAAAAGACAGAATTTTATTACTAAAGTAAAGACTACAAATAAAAACAACAACTAAAAACTAGGTCTAAGGCCAAGGACCTTTATTACATCGTTCTCGGGGCTATTTATAGTTGTTACAAGAGACCTAAGTATAGAATTGGAGAGTACACGCGTCCAGACACGACTGGACAAAATTGGAGCACACGGATCGCTAAGGGGGCGGCAAAATCGCCGCAGATTGAAGGTATGGTGCGGCGGAAACGCCGCACATAATGTTCTGATTTTGTTCGGATTTTGGTTGAATGTTTATGGTATGATTTGATCCTCCTTTGCGCGTCTGGATTGATTCTTTCCATTCTTTTGAGCTTTGGATTAATTCCTTTATATGTTTGGAGATCTACATTGATTTTTCTTTAGATTTTCTCCATAATAACTCGTGAATTGCAATTAGATCCTCGGCTACTTTTGTGCTTAAGTCCTTGTTCTTTTTGTAATTAGATCTTGAATGCTTTTATGCTTGGATACATTTCCATTCGTAACCCGATAATCTTGAGCTTGGTCTTTATGATAGAAATGAGTCTTTTGCATGCGTTTATGCTCCGGATGTGGGTAATTTGCATTCAGGTCCCTGTATTCTGTAAATAAGACTAAACACATACCTTAGTAGCATTTATTGATATAAAAGTAATCTAAATGAAAGACATATGATGCAATGTATGCAATGCATCAAATAATCTGAGTGGGGATGAGACTGAGACCCATTTCATGACTTTTATAGAATGACAACCCAAACAATCTGAGTGGAGATCCCATGATGTTTGTTTAATGTGGTAATAACAAGTTCTTGAGTGAGTTGAATGCCACTAATTGGTGATACATTGTAGGTCATACATTGTATTTGTGTCAATACCCCAAAGAATGGATATGTTTCTGAAACTGCAAGTTTAGTAAGAGTGTATACTCTGAATGAGCTTGAGTTCTTAAAACAAGATGTTAGGAGTGCAACTTTTGAGAAGTCCAACTATGTGAATGCAATTGTGTGACCACAATTAGAGGAATGTGAGTTATTCCTTGAAAGCATTCATGAAACAAGATACGGATGCATGACCGTAAAACATCAACCTTGTAGATTGTAGTATGACTTGTTTGGTATTGTTATCAATGGACATCTCCACAACAAAGTTTCAAGATCAAGACCTCGTTTCACTTAGTTTCTGTAGGGGTAAAGTTGAAGGACTCATGTAGTGGTTCATACCCGAAAGGTACCATTACTGAAAGCATTAGGCGACAAGGTTTGACCGCTCGATCAACAATGGATTTGCTAGGCCCATGAATAACTTAATTGAGAAAATTCAATGTTAAGAAGTGGAGAGAGTGGAAGGAGTGCTTTTAGCTACAATACACCTCTCAGGTGTCCAAATTGGCAATATAAACCCAGTTTTTTGATATTGCCTCATATACACCTGCAACTTGAATTAATTACACATATACACCTATGTCATTACTGCATCTCACTCTGTTACAGTTACAGTCTAATGGTGTTAGACAATTTGCAAAATTAACTGTTACACTCCGATCCAGAGTGATCCCAGAGTCCATCCAAAGATTCCAGATTCAATCAAGCAACGACCCAGAGTCGATCCAAAGTGATTCCAGGATGTACGTGGGGTACGCGTTGTATCCAAAGTCGAACCATAATCTATCCAGAGACGATCCAATAATTCCATGTTCAATCAAGCAACGATCCAGAGTCAATCCGGAGTGATTCCAGGATGCACGAAGGGTACGTGGAGAATCCAGAGGCGCACCATACTCTATCCAGAGTGAATCCAGAGTGATTACAGGATGACTAAGGATATGTGAAGTATCCAGAGTGGAACCATAACCTATCTAGAGTTAGTCCAGAAAGGACTCCAGGGTTAAACCAGAGATAATCCATGGACATTCAAGATCAAGACAATGGTTACAAAATACAAGCATTAACAATGATTCATAAGGGACAAGTGGAGATAAGAAAGATAGGGATGACAGAGAGATGGTGAACGAGTGGAGAGGAAGAGAGAGATTCAAGAGAGAGAGAAAGGGAGGAGAAAGAGAGAAAGAGAGAAAGAGGGATGAGAGAGAGAAAAAAGGAGGAGAAAGAGAGAAAAAGGGATGAGAGAGAAAAATGGAGGAGAGAGAGAAAGACAGAGGAGAGAGAAAGAGGGAGGAGAAAGAGAGAAAGATGGATGAGAGAGAGAGAAAAGGAGGAGAGAGAAAGAGTGAATGAGTGGAGAAAGGAGATAAAGAGAGAGGAGAGAGAAAGAGAAAGAGGGTGGAGAGAGAAAGAAGGATGAGAGAAAGAGAAAGATTCAAGAAAGAGAAAGATGGAGGAGAGAGATGAGAGAGAGATTCAAAAAAAAGAGGAGAGAGAGAGTGAAAGAGTGGAGAGGAAAAAAGGAGAGAGAGATTGAAGACAGAGAGTGTGTGAAAGAGGGATGAGAGAAAGTGCATGAGTTGAGAGAGAAAGAAAGAAAGAAAGAGGGATGAGAGAGAGTGAAAGATTGCAGAGGGAGGAAGGAGAGAGAAAACTGAAAGAGTGGAGAGGGAGAAAGGGGAGAGAGAGATTCTAGAGAGAGTGAAATAGTGGAGGGGAAAAAGGAGAGAGAGTGTGAAAGAGGGATGAGAGAGAGTGCAAGAGTTGAGAGAGAAAGAAAGAAAGAAAGAAAAAGAGACGAGAGAGAGTGAAAGATTGCAGAAGGAGAAAGGAGAGAGAAACTGAAAGAGTGGAGAGGGAGAAAGGAGAGAGAGATTCTAGAGAGAGTCAAATAGTGGAGAAGGAGAAAGGAGAGAGAGATTCTAGAGAGAGTCAAATAGTGGCGAGGGAGAAAGGAGAGAGAGATTCTAGAGAGAGTCAAATAGTGGAGAGGGAGAAAGGGAGAGAGATTCAAGAGAGAGGGAGGAGAGAGCGAGAGAAAGAGAGATTCTAGAGAGAGAGTGAAATAGTGGAGAGGGAGAGATTTAATAGAGAGAAGAAGGGATGAAAGAGAGAGGGAGAAAGGAGACTGAGGGAGAGATTCAAGAGAGAGTCAGAGAAAAATGAATGAAAAAAGAGAGAGAGTGAAAGAGTGGAGACTGTTAGAAAATTTGATTTTTTGTGGGGTTATTTGTGTCTACAATTAAGGACAGTTATATTTTACGAGGTTTAATTTGCAAATTATCTAACACCGTTAGAGTGTAACGGTAACGGAGTGAGATGCAGTAACGGCAGAGGTGTATATGTGTAATTAATTCAACTCGCAGGTATATATGAGGCATTATCAAAAAATCGGGTGTATATTGCTAATTTGGACATCTGAGATGTGTACTGTAGTAAAAACTTTTTTTTTTAAATCAAAAAATCCATAAATAAAAAGCTCATGACCCGAGGGTAGGGCAAGTTTTTTTAATTATTTCAACTTGAATTCATAGGAACGATGAAACTTAAATCTTCGGCGACAAACACCCAATCCAGCTAAGTTGGCTACTTAGTGAACTCCACAACGTAACTGCATAAAACACGACAGATGGGATTGAAGCCAGAGAATCCAACTTCTTTTGCCATCGACTCGAACTCCTTTAGATTCCTCTCTTTGCCACCAGAGAACAGTGCCAACATGGTCATGTCCAAGTGGAACACCCACTTTGATGCGAGGCTCGTGTCTGGCGTCTCTGGGAAAATGCTCTCTACTAAAATTAGCTTTCCGCCTTCCTTTAAAGCCTTCCAACAGTTCCTTAACAACTTCATGCACTGTTCGTCGTTCCAGTTGTGTAGAATCCACTGCATGCATGGTTAATTTTTTAGGAAAATGTTTAAACTATCATTTTCTATATCTAAGTATGGTTGTAAATCATTTATTTACTTGGAGTATCAAATAAGGTGAACACAGAGGGGTAGTGCTTACAGACTCAAATTAAAAATCATGGCGTGAATAATATATATATATATATATATATATATATATATATATATATATATATATATATATATACAGGAATTCTCTAGTGAGCCTAGGGCTTAATTTTTCTAAATTAAGGCTCCATAATATCCATCACTCATTTCAAATACACACACATGCATACAAATAAAAATAATTATAATATATAAAGAACATTTTCAGAAATTAAAATTTCATTCAACTCGTTGTGTAATTCCTTCTAGAAATGAGAAATTCAATTAGGTGGATTTTCTTATTATAAATGTAATAACCTTAATCTAAACACCATAATTAAACTAAACTAAACCTAATAAACCTTAATTAAGCACGCTACAGTAAAGAGTGAGGTGGAGGTATTGGATAAGAATTAGATTTTTAGGTTTTGGCTATAAATAGGAGGGTAAGGTTTTATCTAAAACGTTTTTCCTCAGTTGAGCAAGCAGAGAGTGAGAGAGACAATCTTGGAGGAGAAGAAGAAGGACAGAAGGAGAAGAAGTGAAGGTGGAGAGTTGGGTTAGGCTTGCCAAAGCTTGAGAAGCTTCCACGAACTTCAAAAAGGTATGTCAAGTCTTCATTATAACTCACATGAGCCTTGTGGGTGTTGGGGATCGACGTTGGTGTCGAATTCCCCGTCGAATTGCAACCTATTCGGAGGTTGAAGACGGTAATCGGTCGACCGGTGCCTGTGGGCAGTCGACTGATTCAATTATTATATTGATTTGCACCCGCAAATGGTCAAACGATGTCTGAGGACGGTCGACCGTTATGCCAGATTTCTGCGGGAAAAAGGGTTTAATGCTGTTATCGGTCGAACGGATCCACTTCGCCGGTTGACCGAAACAATGAGAATAGGTCGGTTGGGGATTTTGACTTATGAAACGGCCGAACATCCTTAACCTGGTTCGACCGATCTATTCGATGCTAAGTCGGTTGGGAGCTTTGACCATCAAAACGGTCGACCGCTCTTTAACTTCTGGTCGACCGACTGAGCATTTTAATTAAGCAGTAGAGTGCCTGTGTTCGGTCGAACTGTATCTCAGTTCCGGTCGACCGAATATGACTTGGGCAAAATGCTGAGAATCCCTGATATCGGTTGAACGGACCCTTGGTTCGACTGGTCGGATATATATATTATAAATATTGTATAGCGTAGACCATCCAAACGGTCGACCGCTAGATGACTTTTGTTCGACCGATTGTTCGGTAATTCGGTTGGCGTGGTTCGACCGAATGCATTGTTTGTACAGTACCGAGTACTGTGTGGAAGACCGGTTTGCTTGTAGCGGTCGACCGATCTGCCGCAGGTTGGTGGATTTATCCACACGCGAGCCGTCGAGTATAGGTTGACTACCGGCTCTGAGGCGACGGTCGATTACTGGCCTTGGGAGCGACGGATTTCACCTTCGACAATGGCGTATTATTGTTGGCCTCTCATATCGAGCGGGGTGTGAGAGATGAGTGTCGTAAACCTTGGGCTGTTTGCTGGGGTTTGCCGGTAGGCCGAGAATGTTCCGGCAGGGTGCGCGTTTGGCGGCTCTCGGGGGAGCAGTGGCTGTCGTCTGGCCCGAGTTGTGCATTCGGAGGGCTGACTCGCTCCTCGGGTGGCGGCGTTGTGTTAGGGTTCCTTTCTGCGGCTCTTGGGGAGCAGTGGTGCTGACTGACCCTTGTGAGGCAGCAGTGGACTGACTTGACCCTCGTGGTGGCAGGAGTGGTTCAGTACCGCGGAGGCGGAGATGGGTATTATTGTGGACCCGAGGTGGATGATCATGTGCATTGCATTGCATTGTCTTTAATTCCATTTTGTATTTTAGGAGGTTTGGCATACGGGGTTCCAACAGGGAACTCAGGCATATTTCAATTGTTTGCATTTCAGGTAGCGAGCAGCATTAGAGTCGAGGTGGTGACCGAGGAGGGTGCCCCTGGGATCTGATCCTGTCTTCTCTTATTTCCTTTTTGTTGAGGTAGTGATTACCCAGTTGTATTTATTTCGGTTGTAATCACAGTTGACTCAGATGTATTTTGACTTCCACGTGGATCTATATCTTATTTATATATATATATATATATTTCTTCTTGTTGTCTCGTGACGTGCCCGGTGTTGACCGTTGACGATCTTTTATATTGTTTAAATTTTCCGTTATTTTCGGAGACGTTACAATTTGGTATCAGAGCGTTGATCCCGGCGTACTTGTCCAAAGAAACCTCCTTTGAGTTAGGAATTAGGTCTTAGAGGATCATGCATGCATAAATTATATTGATGATTGTCTTGTTTCCTTCGGCAGATGCCTCCTAGATGGGAGAAGGTCGTCGCTCATACTCGCAGTGAGAGTGAAGACTGCGAGGAATGAGGCTTGGGAGGAGCGTCGGACGTTTTCGATACGGTCGGACGTATGACTGAGATGCTACAGCAGCATGCAGCACAGACGGGGCAGACGGGGACTGGTGCTATGCATGACCGGTTTATGCGCCAGCATCCGCCTACCTTTCTGGGGCAGTACGATGCAGAGGCAGCGGAGGAGTGGATCTTCACGATGCAGAAGATCTTCAGTGCTATCGGTTGTCCTCCAGAGGCGAAGGTGGGTCTGGT
This sequence comes from Triglochin maritima, assembly GCA_963682175.1. Classification (NCBI taxonomy): domain Eukaryota; kingdom Viridiplantae; phylum Streptophyta; class Magnoliopsida; order Alismatales; family Juncaginaceae; genus Triglochin; species Triglochin maritima. The sequence continues at coordinate 62,831,756 of OY821771.1, forward strand.
CACTTATGTTTTGGGCGGTGCTGCGTCCAACTGGTGGAGGTCCACATCTGCAGTGGTGTTTGCAGATAGAGATGATATAGCCTGGGAGGAGTTCGTTGGCGAGTTCAACGAGCAGTATTTTCCGCAGCATGTGCAGGATGCAAAGAGGGAGGAGTTTCTGAGCCTTCAGCAGGTAGACATGACCTTGGCAGACTACATAGGGAAGTTCAACGCCCTTGAGCGTTACTGTCCCGAGATGTACATCACGCAGGAGCAGAAGGCTGGGAAGTTCGTTCGGGGGCTCCGGAAGCAGTTGAGGACGAAGGTGCTGAACGCGTATGCCGAGCACGTTAGCCGAGGCCGTGAAGAGTGCCACTGTTCTTGATCTTGACTACAGGGAGAACTATCAGGATGAGAGGAGGCCTTAGGGTAGGTTCTCTGGGAGGCCTGGAGGTCAGACTGGGGGAAATCCGGGCAAGAGGCCCCGGTTTGAGGGAGCAGGAGCTGCAGCACCACGACCTGAGCCTTGTGGTAGTTTTGGCAGGTTTCACTCTGGGCAGTGTTTCACCACCGGAGCTTGTCATGGATGTGGCCAGCTGGGCCACTTTATTAGGAGTTGTCCGAGCCGAGGAGCTCGGCTGAGCAGAGCACTGGGATTACCAGCTCCAGGCAGAGGTGGAGGCGGAGGTAGACCACCTTTTAGACCACAGCAGGGCAGCGCACTGGCATAGTTTTCACCATCCAAGCAGAGGAGGCTAGGAATGGAGGCGCTGTTGTGAAAGGTACGCTTCTTGTTCCTGGTTTGGTAGCTAGAGTGCTATTTGATTGTGGCACGACACACTCGTTCATCTCAGAGCGATTTGCGGGAGTGTTGGGTTGTACCCTTGCGATGTTGACTGCCACCTTGGAAGTCAGCACACCCCTGGGTCTGGTGGACACTGTGGGGAGATTTGTCCCCGGCTCCACGGTTGTTTCGGGAGATCAGGAGTTTCCAGCCGACCTGGTCTTGCTACCGATGGAGGACTTTGATGTCATACTTGGGATGGATTGGCTGTCCCAATATGATGTTCGAGTCTTGTGCCGTAAGAAGACTATTTTGATTCCGAGGAAGGGTTTGCCTGATATTCTGATCAGAGGGGTCAGAAACAGAGGAGGTCGCGTTATTGTATCTCTTGTGAGGGCTCAGAGGCTGTTACAGCAGGGTTGTACAGTATTTTTAGCGACGCTTGTGGTTGCGGAGGCAGAGTCTCAGAGGTTAGAGGACATCGAGGTGGTGCAGGAGTTCGCGGATGTTTTTCCAGCGGAGATTCCAGGTTTACCACCGCACCGAGAGTTGGAGTTCGGCATCGAGTTGGCAGCTGGCACTACACCGCAGTCGAAGGCTCCATACCGGATGACACCTGCTGAGTTGACAGAGTTGAAGAAGCAGTTGCAGGAGTTGATGGACTCTGGATTTATCAGACCGAGTGTCTTGCCTTGGGGTGCACCGATTTTGTTTGTGAAGAAGAAGGACGGATCTTTGAGGATGTGCATAGACTACAGGATGATGAACCAGGTGACGGTGAAGAATAGGTATCCTTTACCTAGGATCGAGGACCTTTTCGACCAGCTGCAGTCAGCGAATGTTTTCTCGAAGATTGACCTGCGTTCAGGATATCACCAGCTGAGGATCCGAGATGAGGACATCCAGAAGACAGCTTTCAGGACGAGATATGGACACTACGAGTTCTTGGTGATGTCATTTGGATTGACGAATGCTCCGGCAGCGTTCATGGATCTGATGAACCGGACATTCAGGCAGTATATTTATAGATTTGTGATTGTCTTTGTGGATGACATTTTGATCTATTCATGATGCATTGCATACATTGCATCATATGTCTTTCATTTATATCACTTTTATATCAATAAATGCTACTAAGGTATGTGTTTAGTCTTATTTACAGAATACAGGGACCTGAATGCAAATTACCCACATCCCGAGCATAAACGCATGCAAAAGACTCATTTCTATCATAAAGACCAAGCTCAAGATTATCGGGTTACGAATGGAAATGTATCCAAGCATAAAAGCATTCAAGATCTAATTACAAAAAGAACAATGATTTAAGCACAAAAGTAGTCGGGGACTTAATTGCAAAAAGTCAAGGACCTAATTGCAATTCACGAGTAGCTTTTATTATCTTGGAGAAAATCTAAAGAAAAATCAATGTGGATCTCCAAATATATGAAGGAATTAATCCGGAGCTCAAAAGAATGGAAAGAATCAATCCAGACGCGCAAAGGAGGATCAAATCATACCATAAACATTCTGCCAAAATCCAGAGATAATTCGACCAGATTGTGCGGCGTTTCCGCCGCACAACACACACAATGTGCGGCGTTTCCGCCGCACCAGAGGCGATCCGTGGGCTCAAATTTCGTCCAGTCGTGTCTGGACACGTGTACTCTCCAATTCTATACTTAGGTCTCTTGTAACAACTATAAATAGCCCCGAGAACGATGTTAGAAGGGTCCTTGGCCTTAGACTTAGTTTTTAGTTGTTATTTTTATTTGTAGTCTTTTCTTTGGATTAATAAAATTCTGTCTTTTATTTATTGTTTTTAGTTTTCTTTTGTAATGCCTCTAGGATCCCTTCTTCCTCCCTCCATGAGTTTCTAACTCCTTCCAAAGGGTGGAGGTGACGGATTAGGGTGAAGAGAAGATGAATGAATGCTATTATTTTAATTTTGTGATTAGTATATTTTGATTACTTGAGTTTATGTTAAATCATTTATCATGTAATGCTTCATAACTAACGTCATTTATTATAAGTTTCTGAATTCGCTAATCTAAACCCTAAATCTAAACCTCCACCCGACGGAATTCACCTCTTTGTTCTTGCTTTAGTTTTATTTGTTCATGTTTCATGCTTTAGGAAATTAAAAATCAAAAATCTCAAAACCCAATTTATTTCTTCTCTCCTTCTTCCCCTTAATCGAAAATCACACAAATAACAAGATCTCTCCCTCCTTGTGTTCGACCCGTATTTGCCATGTCTTTATTGACGCCGTGCACTTGCGGTATAAATTTAATTCCCATCAAGTAGTTTTTGGCGCCGTTGCCGAGGAGGCGACGCAGATTTTGTTTTTTTTTGTTGACTTCGATTTTATCCTGTTTATCTTGTGCGCGATCTAAGTATTTGGATTTGTGTTTCAGGAGACAACAGCATGCACGGAGAAATCCGGGCACATTTGGAGCTAAACGAGCGGCGAAATCGCCGCACCTATAGAGTAATTTGCGGCGAATCCGCCACACACTTGGAGCTTCTGGGCTTCAAATTTTTCTGGGACGCGACTCATCTTTGGGTGGACGCGTAGAGCTACTGAAATTTCGAGAGCGGGCGGTGAACCCGACTGAGCATTGCATAAGTAACCCTTGTTGCCTCTTTTCCTCGTAATTTCTATTTTCAGAAAATTTCCTGTTATTAGACTTGCACGTGTTAGGGCAAAAATTCAATAATTGGCAAAAATTCAACTCTGACCTAAAATTGGCAAAATTAGAAAGGCCTTAGTGCATGCATCATCTAGTGTTTTGTATGCATTATTCTTGCTAAATTCTTGCAAATCAATTTTTGTTGAAGAGTGCTGGAGTCAAGGTACGTGCACGAGTTTTATCGATTGCATTTAAGCATATAATCTAGTTTGCATACAACCTTGAAATTGCCCCCTCTAAAGACCAATGTTTGACTATCTTTGCTAGATCTAAGTTAAACTATCTTAAGGGCAACTCTGTAGGCAAAGATACGGTGGGGATTTCATCACCCTTCTGTGGCCCACAAATCACAATCCTAAAGTGTCACCCAAGCCTTAAAATTAAAATCAACTAGACATTGACCCCTAAGGACTCGGACTCATTTAAGGAGAAGAATTGGTTTGACTTGCTATGACCTGAAGCCGATTGAATTTAATTTGGTGTCTAGAAAGTGTTTTTGTGTTGACGTAAGTCTTCCAAGCGAAATGGTTGTCTAATTGGCACCGACTCTGTCGGAAGCGCCCCCACTAGCTATACACGGCCTGGCCAAGTTGGTTTGATTAGTGAGGGAGGTGAATCAAGCGAATCAATTCGACTCAACCAGTTAGGAGTCGTCTAGATCTAAGCGACACTAGGTCTAGGATTGTTTGAACCGTGCTTTATTAGGAATTTTCTGACCAACCCCCTTTCTATCTTTAGAGTTAGGTTTCCCTTCTCATCTGAGTCTTCTTTCTCTTCTCACCTAAATTCTCTAGATTAGGATTCCTTTATCATCTTTCCCCATTCTATTGTTTGTTTCCCTTTTGAAAAAAAACATAAAATATATATATATATATATATATATATATAAATTGTAATTAATTCTTGAAATTAAATTTGGAATTTAAATTTCGAATTTGAACTCAAAAATTGATTCAACCCGGTGCACTCAGATTTGGATTCGGGACTTGAGTAATCGACTCTCACGAGTTCATCTAGATTCCAGTCTGGAACTTAGCCCCCATCCATCTGCTGCACCACCTCACCCGGATCCAATGGATGAGAACGTAGTGGACCCGCCTATTGCACAACCTATAACTCTGAGGGATCGATGCTATCCAAGCGATGGCTGCTCAGCCATCGTGCATCGTTATGCCCACCATACCGGGTCGCAACTTCGAACTTAAGGCACAATACATGAGTATGTTGCCTAAGTTCACCTCTAAGGAAGACCCATATCTCTTCCTTAGAGAATTTGAGGAAAACTACTCTCTTATGCAATACCAGCATATTCCTGAGGAGGCAGTGCGTCTGAAATTCGTGCCTCTAGCACTGAAGGATGACGCTAAGAAATGACTATATACTCTAGCCGAAAGATCTATTAGGAGTTGGGCTGAGTTTGTTCAAGTATTCCTGAAAAAATATTTTCCCAACCATAAGACTATGAGGATTAGGAATGAAATTGTTGCATTCGTTCAGTCTGAGAGCGAGCCGTTCTATTCCTATCTAGAATGATTTAAGAGTGTACTGACCCAATGCCCTCATCATGGAATTCCAAGATGGCAATTATGCCAAATTATTTATGAGGGATTGACACCCACATCTAGGGTTATGGTAGAATTCGTAAGCCAAGGGAACTTTATGTCGAAAAATGAAAATGATGCCTGGACTTTTCTTGAGGAATTAGCTGAAAACAGTATGCAATGGGACAATGCTAGAACACCGCTTAACCCGAGTATTGGATCTAGAATAGCGAGTCAACCCAAACCAGGTGTCTTAGCTGTAGATGCCAACATAGCGGCTGAAGCAAAACTAGCTACCCTTATGCGCAGAATGGAAAGTTTAGAGCTACAAACCCAAAACCGAGTGAAACAAGCCTCGTCTATCCCTTGCTCTAGATGTGGTCAGACTGGTCATGTAATGGAGGATTGTGCGGACTGGGACCAAGTTAATGCCATGTATAACCATACTAGAAATGACCCATACGCATCAACCTATAACTCGGGTTGACGTAATAATTCCAATTTCTCATCTAGCCAACAAGGTCAACCTCCTAGACAACAACCAAACCCGTATAACCAAAATAATACATCATCTGGGTTTAGTAACAATAACGATCATGAGGTTAGGTTGAGAAGCTTGGAAAATTTGATGAAAACCTTTATACAAACAACCAACCAGACCTTCCAAAGGCTTGAGACACAAGTCAGCCAATTAGCACAAATAGTAGGTGAAAGAGAAAAGGGTCGGTTTCCAAGTCAACCTGAGGTGAACCCTAGATCTAATAATTCATATCAATCCTATCAAGCACCTTCAGGAAATAACAACCCTAGACCGGTTCAAATGGTTAATGAGGAAGGACCGTTCCAACAAATAAATGTTGTAGTATCATTACGGTCCGGAAGACAAGTTGATAACAATGTGGTAAATACTAGAACGTTTAATCAATCTAGCCATCAAGCACCCACATATGACCTAACCATTGAACCCGACGTCCAATCTGAAATGCCCAACCCACCTACTCAACCTGAAACTATAGCTCAACCTGAACCTGAGCGAGTTTATGTTCCTAAAGCCCCATTCCCCAATGACTCAAAAAGAACTCAAGTGCACAAATAGAGAAAATCATGGAAGTATTTAAGCAAGTTAAGGTGAACATTCCACTCTTAGACATGATTCAACAAATACCTGCTTATGCTAAATTCTTGAAAGATCTGTGCACTAAAAAGCGAAAAACGAACGTACCAAAGAAGGCATTCTTAACTGCAAAGATAAGTTCTATTTTGTCCAACACATCTCCTATAAAATATAAGGATCCTGGGTGTCCCACAATTTCATGTTCAATAGGAGATACTTTTATCAACAAAACCCTTCTAGACCTTGGTGCTAGTGTTAACCTACTCCCGTTCTCTGTCTACGAGCAACTCAACCTTGGTCCACTAAAACCCTCTAAGACAACCCTTCAATTTGCTGATTGCTCTATTAAGAAACCAAGAGGTATAGTAGAGGATGTTTTGATCAAGGTTGGTGACTTCATTTACCCAGTGGATTTTGTCGTACTAGATACCGCACCTGTTGTAAATCCTAACCGACAAATCCCTGTAATTCTAGGCAGACCCTTTTTAGCCACTTCGGAAGCATTAATAAACTGTCGAAATGGGCTCATGCAATTATCTTTTGGGAACTTAAAAGTTGAATTTAATATCTTTCATGTTGATAGTGAGCCAGAAATAATATGCAATCAAAGTGATGTTGTGATGAGAGCACGTATCTATCAGATTTCTGAATCAAATAAATCATCACAAAATCAAAAAGGAAGTAAGAAAAAGGGGAGTAATTCTTCGACACACCCACCATCACTCGAGCAAATAAGAGAACCTATTTATGTGAGGGGTGTGGAACCTGTGACTCAGGAATCTCATTGCAACATGGGGAACAATTCAACGGGATACATGCACCAATATGGTGTCATTCAATCCAGTTCTGACTATGGTTGACTTTGAGCAAATTCCATCCTTCCACCGCAATTCACCAAGGTAATAAGTGCATTTGCTTTATATTTGCATACATTGAGGACAATGCATGATTTAGGTGTGAGGGGGTGTTTATGTATATATTTATCTATATAGCTGTCTTTTATTTAAAAAAAATAATGTTTCATGACATAGCTTAAGATTGAACTGCCAAAACCCGTGTACAAATTGCATTGATTTTTTGTTCCTTATTATATAGTTCTGCTTGTAGAAATTATGACATAAATCGAAGTTCCAAAGAAATAACCCATTACCCTTTAAGACATGTATGCACTTAAATTGGATGAATCAAATCTTTGAAGTGGTTGATAAAAAGCAGAGGTTGAGGAAAATATACCGGGAAGTGTGGACTTCTAATAGCAATTAAGCCTTGAGGAAAATAAAATTAAAAATAAAGGAATAAAGTGAGGAAAGCACATTCTGCAAAATGATTACAAAAGCCCAAGCCTTTGAGTCACTGGTCCGTAGGGGTATCTTGAAACCCGGTAACTTGAGTCTACCAGCTCAGGATTATCGACCAAACTCACTACACGAATGCAAAAAGGGTAAAAGTGTCAAAAAACAAATGTGTTGAATCACGGAAAAAAAATAATAATACTCAAGGCCCAAAGCTAAAAGAATGATCCATGTCATGGTTGATCCGAATGATACTTCACCACCAGCGGAGGCGTGCAAAATAATTCAAGTGATAAACATGTGTAGAAGGGTTAGTGGTGTGAATGTTGGAGGAACAAAGACCAAGTCATATTTTTAATGTGTTAGATTTATATAATGAGCATGCAAAAATTCTTAGTGAGATGTATAAGGTTGATGTAGGGATATTGAGAACTATTAATGAAATGGTGATTTAGGATTTTGTGGGTATATCCGCTGAAAACCCTCAGGAGACAACACTCCTCCTCCTTGACAACAAAGAGGTTTAAAGGCTTGTTGCACATGCTAAGTGCAACCGTGATTCCTACGAAAGTGAGTTAGGATTTCCCTGTTTTCATTTATCTTATATTATGTTTTGCTAGGGACTAGCAAAATCTAGGTGTGGGGGTATTTGATGCATTGCATACATTGCATCATATGTCTTTCATTTAGATCACTTTTATATCAATAAATGCTACTAAGGTATGTGTTTAGTCTTATTTACAGAATACAGGGACCTGAATGCAAATTACCCACATCCCGAGCATAAACGCGTGCAAAAGACTCATTTCTATCATAAAGACCAAGCTCAAGATTATCGGGTTACGAATGGAAATGTATCCAAACATAAAAGCATTCAAGATCTAATTACAAAAAGAACAAGGATTTAAGCACAAAAGTAGTCGGGGACTTAATTGCAAAAAGTCAAGGACCTAATTGCAATTCACGAGTAGCTTTTATTATCTTGGAGAAAATCTAAAGAAAAATCAATGTGGATCTCCAAATATATGAAGGAATTAATCCGGAGCTCAAAAGAATGGAAAGAATCAATCCAGACGCGCAAAGGAGGATCAAATCATACCATAAACATTCTGCCAAAATCCAGAGATAATTCGACCAGATTGTGCGGCGTTTCCGCCGCACAACACACACAATGTGCGGCGTTTCCGCCGCACCAGAGGCGATCCGTGGGCTCAAATTTCGTCCAGTCGTGTCTGGACACGTGTACTCTCCAATTCTATACTTAGGTCTCTTGTAACAACTATAAATAGCCCCGAGAACGATGTTAGAAGGGTCCTTGGCCTTAGACTTAGTTTTTAGTTGTTATTTTTATTTGTAGTCTTTTCTTTGGATTAATAAAATTCTGTCTTTTATTTATTGTTTTTAGTTTTCTTTTGTAATGCCTCTAGGATCCCTTCTTCCTCCCTCCATGAGTTTCTAACTCCTTCCAAAGGGTGGAGGTGACGGATTAGGGTGAAGAGAAGATGAATGAATGTTATTATTTTAATTTCGTGATTAGTATATTTTGATTACTTGAGTTTATGTTAAATCATTTATCATGTAATGCTTCATAACTAACGTCATTTATTATAAGTTTCTGAATTCGCTAATCTAAACCCTAAATCTAAACCTCCACCCGACGGAATTCACCTCTTTGTTCTTGCTTTAGTTTTATTTGTTCATGTTTCATGCTTTAGGAAATTAAAAATCAAAAATCTCAAAACCCAATTTATTTCTTCTCTCCTTCTTCCCCTTAATCGAAAATCACACAAATAACAAGATCTCTCCCTCCTTGTGTTCGACCCGTATTTGCCACGTCTTCATTGACGCCGTGCACTTGCGGTATAAATTTAATTCTCATCAATTCACCAGATGTGGAGCAGCATAGAGAGCCTCTGAGGATTGTACGCAACATCTTGAGAGCTTAGCAGTTAAATGCTAAGTTCTCAAAGTGCGAGTTTTGGTTGGACAGGGTGGCGTTCCTCGGACACATTGTATCGGTAGAGGGGATATCAGTGGATACGGCGAAGGTAGAGGCAGTGACACAGTGGAGGGCCCCTACGAGCGTGACGGAGATTAGGAGCTTTGTTGGATTGGTGGGTTATTACCATCGCTTCATCAAAAGACTTCTCGAGGTTGGCAGCACCACTGACGACTCTGACGCAGAAAGGAGTCACTTTTTTATGGTCGCAGAAGTGCGAGGACAGCTTTCGGGAGCTGAAGAGACTGTTGACCACGGCACCAGTTTTGTCATTGCCAAGTGGCACAGGTGGATTTGTGATTTATAGCGACGTTTCAGGTATTGGCTTAGGATGTGTACTTATGCAGCACGGAAGGGTGATCGCGTACGCATCCAGACAGCTGAAGGTCCATGAGAGGAATTACCTGACTCATGATTTGGAGTTAGCAGCAGTGGTTCACGCACTGAAGACCTGGAGACACTACCTTTATGGCGAGCAATTTGAGGTGTTTACAGATCATCAGAGTCTGAAGTGCCTATTCTCGCAGAAGGAGCTGAACATGAGGCAGCGCAGGTGGCTTGAGTTCATTAAGGACTACGATTTCACTATCTCTTACCATCCGGGGAAGGCAAACACGGTTACAGGCGCTTTGAGCCGGAAGGTGGAGGTATCAGTAGCAGGCCTATGCATTCAGGAGTGGCGACTGCTGGAGTCTTTAGCAGAGTGGAGACCATTTACATATAGCTCTGAGGGTGCAGTGATTGCAGGATTGAGAGTAGAGCTTCAGACAGTATCGACAGTGATTCATGCTCAGACTACAGATGAGGAGTTGAGCAGTCTACTACAGTTAGCGGCTAGAGATGAGTCAGACTTCAGAGTTGGAGTGGATGAAGGTCTGAGATTCATAGACCGTATCTGGGTGCCGAGGACAGAGGACCTGAGACATGATATTATGGAGGAGGCACACAGATCGAGATATTTCATTCATCCAGGAAGCACCAAGATGTACAAAGATCTGCAGCGGAACTTCTGGTGGCGAGGGATGAAGAAGGACGTTGCAGACTTTGTGTCGAGGTGTTTGGTCTGTCAGCAGGTGAAGATTGAGCACCAGAGACCAGCTGGGCAGATGCAGAGGATTGAGTTGCCCGAGTGGAAGTGAGAGCATGTGACGATGGATTTTGTTACGGGGCTACCGAAGACACGGAGATTCCACGATGCGATTTGGGTTATAGTCGATCGACTGACCAAGTCGGCGCATTTCTTAGCTATTAAGACCACTCTTGCTCTGGATGGTCTAGCTAAGTTATATATTGAGGAGATTGTCAGACTTCATGGTGTACCAGTCAGTATCATTTCAGATAGAGATCCCAGATTCACTTCGCAATTTTGGGAGAGTCTACACAGAGCACTAGGGACACGTCTGAAGTTTAGCACAACTTTCCACCCACAGACAGATGGCCAGTCAGAGCAGACGATACAGACATTGGAGGACATGCTGAGAGCGTGCACACTCGACTGGGCTAGGCATTGGGATGAGCACTTGCCGCTGATAGAGTTCGCCTACAACAACAGCCACCACTCGAGTATTGAGATGGCACCATATGAGGCATTATACGGGAGACCATGTAGATCGCCGGTATGCTGGAGTGATGTGGGCGAGAGACAGCTAGTTGGACCTGACATTATACAGTTATATTCAGAGAAGGCGGACGTGATCAGGAGACAACTAGCTACAGCACAGAGCAGGCAGAAGAGTTATGCTGATACGCGGAGGCGTGAGCTGACTTTTGATGCAGGAGATCATGTCTTCCTGAAGATCTCACCTTCCAGAGGGGTGATGAGATTCGGGAAGAAGGGGAAGCTGAGTCTGAGGTATGTCGGACCTTTTGAGATATTGGATCGAGTCGGAGAGGTGGCATATAGGATTGTTTTACCGCCACAGTTTGCTGGACTTCACAACGTCTTCCATGTTTCTATGCTGAGGAAGTACGTGGCCGATCCAGCTCATGTGATAGAGATAGCAGTACCAGAGATCCAGCAGGATTTGTCACTAGATGATAGACCGGTTGAGATTGTGGATCAGATGGTACATCAGCTCAGGAAGAGAGCGATTCCGATGGTGAAGGTCAGGTGGCAGCATCACAGTATCAGAGAGGCTACCTGGGAGATCGAGAAAGACGTCAGGAGGCAGTATCCAGAGTTATTCCGGTAAGTCAGTTGTTTCGAATTTCGCGGACGATGGCAACCTATATCTTAAACCAACCTAATACTTGAATTTTGTATATGTAAACTATGCATATAAATGCTCCCCTTATGGATGTGCATAGTTTATCTTGACAATATCTTGTAAATTTCAAGTTTCCCCCTTAATTATCTCTCCCCCTTTGACATCCATCAAAAACAACAATTAATTAAGACTTTAAGCATAGAACTTTGGATGTCTTGTAATGAAGTTGCTCCCTCTAAATTTTGCACTTCATTACACTAATAAAAGATATAACATTTAAGCTCCCCCTATCAATAAGGCTAGATGAAAACTATGAATATGATTCAAGTTAATTTTATTTGAGTTTCAACTTAGGCCTTATTCTAACATCCATTTAAATTTTGACATTTACAATCAATGGATGTGGTATATGATTTGCAATGAATAAGATTAATGATTTTCAATGAATTGAACTCTAAAGATATGGAAATTAAGCATATTAACTAGATTAGAGCTAATGTGACAGAAAATTCAGAAGTTGGAAATTTTATACCAATGTTGAATTCGAATTAGCTCCAATCTTTTCTTGGTGATGCAACCAGATTTGAATTTCGACGTTTTGGCTTGTCCGGTCACCACCAATCTCCTCCTCAAGCACCTACAAGTGTAGATTTAGGTACCCAAACAACTTTGAGTCCTTGAACATTAGCTTTTGGGATCCAAACCATTTTGGTTTTGGGTGCCCACACACTTGAGGAACTAGACTTAACAAATAAATGCTTGTCATTTAAAGTAGTGTGAGATACATGGTTTTTCAAATGCACATTATATCCTAAACCATGTTTAGCTAATGATTGTCTTTGACTACTCAAAAGCATATCAAGCATTTTTGTTCCTTTAGTGAACATTTCTAGATCTTTTCTTAATTGCATATTTGAAGCTTTAAGATCTACATGTTCATCAACATTAGGTGTTTTACTTAGACTAGCAATCACCTCATTCTTTTCATTCATGATTAGCTCAATTTGGCATTTAAGATCATTTATAGTTTTTCTAGCATTTTTGTTCTTTTCACAAACGATCTCATATTGTTTAACTAAATCATGAAATGCATTTTGGAGCTCATCTTTAGTAAATGTTTCATTAGATGCACTTGAGTTTGAGTTGTCACTAAGATCTCTAGATGAGCAAGAATTAGAAATAGAAGAGTTAGAGGCTACCTCACTCAATTCATCTTCAATTGCCATGTGACATGAGTAAGCAAATTCTCCTCTACTATGTAAGGTGGAAGATGATGTTGATGGTGATGAGGAATCATCCCATGTAGCTTTGTGAGCTTCTTCCCTCCTTTCTCTTCTTTTGCTCCTTCCCTTCTCATTTCTTTTCTCCCTCTTCTTCTCCCCTTCTTTTCTCTCACTTCTAATACCTCTTCTTTCACTTTTGTCTTCTTTATTTTTGAGATATTTGAAGAAGTCTTGGGCATGGACCACCATTTCTTCTTCTTCATCTTCTCTCCTTGGTTCATCAAAGTTTGCATGTAATGCCACCGAGATGTTTTTCTTTGAATCTTCCTTCTCTTTTCGATGACTCAATTGGAGCTCATAAGCCATGAGATTTCCAATGAGTTCCTCCATCTTCAATTTGGAAAGATCGTGCGATTCTTCAATTGCGACGACCTTGTCTTCCCTATCGTTGCTCAATGACCGGAGGAATTTTCGAGTCATCTCCCTTTCATTTATCCTTCTTCCAAGAATCAAAAGAGAGTTAGTAATATCGGTGAAGCGAGTGTTCATGTCGCTTATGTTCTCACCGATATGCATAGAAAATATTTCATATTTATGCAGGAGGAGACTTATCCTAGTTTCTTTGGTTTTACTATCACCCTCATGATGCATTTGTAACTTATGCCATATTTGATTTGCACTTTCACAACCCCTAATTCTATTGTATTCTCCCTCATTAAGGTCACAATAAAGAATGTTCATGATTTTAGAATTCATTTCAATTTCTTTCATTTGAGCCCTAGATAGAGAATCTAAATCATCTTCATTTGGGGGTATGTATGGATTTTGAATAAACTTCCAATACTTAAGGTCATTTGATATTAAAAAGATTTTCATTCTATTTTTCCAATAATCATAATTTGACCCATTAAGCAAAGGAGGCCTTGTGGTGCATAAACCCTCTAAGTGTTTAGATGTTGTAGCCATGCTAAAATTACGGTAAAGTAAAGAATTTAGCTTAACAAGGCTCTGATACCAAATGTAGGATCGTGTGGGTCTATGGGTCCACAATTAAGACTAATCACAATTAAACCATAATTCACTACTTGGTTGATCGATCAAAGAAATGCAGCGGAAATTAAACTAAATCAAACACAAGTAGAGAGGTAATGCAAACCACAAGTAGACATGTCGGTTTTATAGAGGTTCGGCCGCGCCTACGTCCTCTCTTACAAGCACCTCTTGAATCTCCGTTCGAGTTCCTCTTGCGTCTTCACTATGCCTCCCCGTTCCGGGTTGGGAGCAACGCCTTTTACAAGTCTTCAAGCTCGCGAACAACCCTCGCCGAGCTTGGCACCACCTCTCACAAACCGAGAGAATCACTTCGGGCTTTCACCGAAGTCCTTGCTTCTTTGTCTTGGGCTTTCACCAAGACCCTTGATCACTTTACAACAATGGTAACTTGAGTGGAACTCACTCTCTAATTGAGCACAACAATTGCTAGATGATTGTATGATGAATGATGTGGAAGTTAGGCTTTGGATGGCTAATTTGGAGCTTGGAGGTTGTGGAAAATCTCACTATAGGTTTGACACTTTGGAGTTGTGAAATCTTCTGGAAAACTAAGTGTGAACCTCTATTTATAAGCTCCTAAAGATTTCTAGCCGTTTGGACAAAATTTAATTGGGGTTTGTGCAAAGTACACAAAACAGAAAATCGGATTGCAAAAAACTGTCCAGCAACGGTCGACCGAAAGGTGTAACGGTCGACCGAACCCTTGAGTAAGTTAATGGATCGGTTGACCGAACATAGGTACTGGTCGACCTAACACTTAAGTTCTATAAGTCAACGGACGACCGAACAGGTATCGGTCGACCGAACTACAGGGTTCGGTAGAGGGAAAACTCGATCGGTTGAACAAAACTTGTGTCGACCGATAGCAGGTATATTTTCCCTAATAGAACGGTCGACCGAACAAGGTATTTTGTTCGACCGGTTCAAAAGTATTTGGTGGGTATTAAGAGAAAAAAATGTGTATACGACCGTTGTATAATACGACAAATATAACAGTCGTATTTTTACCAGAAATAGCAAACGAAACGGTCGACCGAAGATCTACCGGTCGAACGAACAGGTCTGGGTAAACGGTTAACAGAAGTGTGATCGGTTGAACTGATTGGTCTGGTATAACAAATATTGTGTATAACCGGTCGACCGAAAGGTGAACGGTCGACCGAACTCAGGCAGACTGGCGACCAATGTTTTAGGTGTTTGGGTGATCTAATGGAGTCCAAATGTTATGATATTTTGTGTGTGACTCCTACAAGGAACCTAGTGTGTGAATGCACGCATATTAGCTTAAGTTATGCTCAATTCACATAAGTTCCTAATACTCAAAGAAAGGTAAAATTACATGTCTTCAATCCTAGCTTGATTACATGTCTTGACTTGATTTTTCTTCTTTCTTGAGTCTTGATCACCTGTAGATGTTAGCACAATATAACATGTATACCATTATACTACATGTGCTCATCTACATGTCCTAATTAAGATTAGGTTGAATTACATCATCAAAATACGGATTAAGGCCAAAAAGCCAAGGTTGGTGGATTTATCCACACGCGAGCCGTCGAGTATAGGTTGACTACCGGCTCTGAGGCGACAGTCGATTACCGGACTTGGGAGCGACGGATTTCACCTTCGACGAGGGCGTATTATTGTTGGTCTCTCATATCGAGCGGGGTGTGAGAGATGAGTGTCGTAAACCTTGGGTTGTTTGGTGGGGTTTGTCGGTAGGCCGAGGATGTTCCGGCAGGGTGCGCGTCTGGCGGCTCTCGGGGGAGCAGCGGCTCTCGTCTGGCCCGAGTTGTGCATTCGGCGGTCTGACTCGCTCCTGGGGTGGCGGCGTTGTGCCAGGGTTCCTTTCTGCGGCTCTTGGGGAGCAGTGGTGCCGACTGACCCTTGTGAGGCAGCGGTGGACTGACTTGACCCTCGTGGTGGCAGGAGTGGTTCAGTACCGCGGAGGCGGAGAGGGGTATTATTGTGGACCCGAGGTGGATGATCATGTGCATTGCATTGCATTGTCTTTAATTCCATTTTGTATTTTAGGAGGTTTGGCATACGGGGTTCCAGCAGGGAACTCAGGCATGTTTCAATTGTTTGCATTTCAGGTAGCGAGCAGCATTAGAGTCGAGGTGGTGACCGAGAAGGGTACCCCCGGGATCTGATCATGTCTTCTCTTATTTCCTTTTTGTTGAGGTAGTGATTACCCAGTTGTATTTATTTCGGTTGTAATCACAGTTGACTCAGATGTATTTTGACTTCCACGTGGATCTATATCTTATTTATATATATATTTCTTCTTGTTGTCTCGTGACGTGCCCGGTGTTGACTTTTTATTTTTCTCACTTTTTATTCTTCTTGTTATATATATATATATATATATATATATATATATATATATATATATATATATATATATATATATATATATATATATATATTTCTCACTTTTTATTTTTATTTTTACTTTTATTTTCCTCAAGGCTTAATTGCTATTAGAAGTCCACACTTCCCGGTATATTTTCCTCAACCTCTGCTTTTTATCAACCACTTCAAAGATTTGATTCATCAAATTTAAGTGCATACATGTCTTACAAGGGTCATGGGTTATTTCTTTGGAACTTAGATTTATGTCATAATTTCTACAAGCAGAACTATATAATAAGGAACAAAAACTTAATGCAATTTGTACACGGGTTTTGGCAGTTCAATCTTAAGCTATGTCATAGAATATTGATTTTTTTTTAACAACATAAAACAGAACAGAAAATCAAATAGATAGATATGTACATATATAAACACCCCCCCACACCTAAATCATGCATTGTCCTCAATGTATGCATAGATAAAATAAATGCACTTATTACCTGAGTCGGCTTGCGGTAGAGGGGTGAGTTTGCTCAGAGTCAACCGTAATCAGAACTAGATTGAATGACACCATATCGGTGCATGTATCCAGTTGAATTGTTCCCCATGTTGACTTGAGGAAAAGATTCCACTCTTCTCACTTGAATTGGTTCGCTTATTTGCTCGAGTGATGGTGGTTGAGTAAATGAATCACTCCCTTTTTTCTTACTTCCTTTTTGCTTATGTGATGATTTATTTGATTCAGAATTCTGATAAATACGTGCTCTCATCACAACATCACTTGGGTTGCATATTATTTCTGGCTCATTATCAATATGGAAGATATTAAATTCTGCTTTTAAGTTCCCGAAAGATAATTGCATGAGCCCATTTCGACAGTTTATTAATGCTTCCGAAGTGGCTAAAAAGGGTCTACCTAGAATTACAGGGATTTGTCGATTAGGATTTACAACAGGTTCAGTATCAAGTACGACAAAATCCACTGGATAAATGAAGTCACCAACCTTAATCAAAACGTCCTCTACTATACCTCTCGGTTTCTTAACAGAACAATCAGCGAATTGGAGGGTTGTCCTAGAGGGTTTCAGTGGACCAAGGTTGAGTTGCTCGTAGACAGAAAATGGGAGCAAGTTAACGCTTGCACCAAGGTCTAGAAGGGCTTTATTGATAAACGTATCTCCTATTGAACATGAAATTGTGGGACACCCCGGGTCCTTATATTTTATAGGAGATGTGTTGGAAAGAATTGAGCATATGTTTGCAGTTAAGAATGCCTTCTTTGGTACATTCGTTTTTCTCTTCTTAGTGCACAAATCTTTTAAGAATTTAGCATAAGCAGGTATTTGTTGAATCATGTCTAAGAGTGGAATGTTTACCTTAACTTGCTTAAATACTTCCAAGATTTTCTCTATTTGTGCACTAGAGTTCTTTTTGAGTCTATTGGGAAATGGGGCTTTAGGCACATAGACTCGCTCAGGTTCAGGTTGAGCTACAGGTTCAGGTTGGGTAGGTGGATTGGGCTTTTCAATTTGGACGTCGGGTTCAATGGTCAAGTCATATGTGGGTGCTTGATGGCTAGATTGATTAGTCATTCTAGGGTTTACCACATTATTGTCAATTTGTCTTCCGGACCGTAATGATACTACAGCATTGATTTGTTGGAACGGTCCTTCCTCATTAACCATTTGAACCGGTCTAGGGTTGTTATTTCCTGAAGGTGGTTGATAAGATTGATATTGATTATTAGTTCTGGGGTTTACCTCAGGTTGACTTGGAAATTGGCCCTTTTCTCTTTCACCTATTATCTGTGCTAATTGGCTGACCTGTGTCTCTATCATTTGGAATGATTGGTTGGTTGTTTGTATAAAAGTTGTCATTAAATTTTCTAATTTTGTCAACCTAACCTCATGATTTCCATTATTACCCCCAGATGATGTATTATTTTGGTTATATGGGGTTGGTTGTTGTCTAGGAGGTTGTCCTTGTTGGGTCCACGAAAAATTGGGATGATTACGCCAACCTGGGTTATAGGTTGATGCGTAAGGATCATTTCTAGAATTGTTATATGTGGCATTAACATGTTCCAGGTTCACACAGTCCTCCATTAAATGACCAGTCTGACCACATCTAGAGCAGGGGATAGACAAGGGTTGATTCATTCGGGGTTGATTTTGTAGCTCTAGACTTTCCATTCTATGCATTAGGGTAGCTAGTTTTGCCTCAGCCGCTATGTTGGAGTCTATAGCTAAGACACCTGGTCGGGGTTGACTCGCTATTCTAGATCCAATACTCGGGTTGATGGGTGTTCTAGCATTGTCCCATTGCATACTATTTTCAGCTAAATCCTCAAGAAAAGTCCAGGCATCATTTTCATTTTTGGACATAAAGTTCCCTTGGCTCACAGATTCTAGCATAACCCTAGATGTGGGTGTCAATCCCTCATAAATAATTTGGCATAATTGCCACTTCGGAATTCCGTGATGAGGACATTGGGTCAAGACACTCTTAAATCTCTCAAGATAGGAATAGAACGGCTCGCTCTCATACTGAACGAATGCAACAATTTCATTCCTAATCTTCATAGTCTTATGGTTGGGGAAATATTTTTTTAGGAAAACTTGAACAAATTCGGCCCAACTTCTAATAGATCTTTCGGCTAGACTATATAGTCATTTCTTAGCGTCGTCCTTCAGTGCTAGAGGCACGAATTTCAGACGCACTGCCTCTTCAGGGACATGCTGGTATTGCATAAGAGAGCAGATTTCTTCAAATTCTCTAAGGAAGAGATATGGATCTTCCCTAGAGGTGAACTTAGGCAACATACTCATGTATTGTGCCTTAAGTTCGAAGTCGCGACCCGGGATGGTGGGCATAACGATGCACGATGGCTGAGCAGCCATCGTTGGGTAGCACCGATCCCTCAAAGTTATAGGTTGCGCAACAGGCGGGTCCACTACGTTCTCACCCATTAGATCCGGGTGAGGTGGTGCAACAGGTGGATTGGGGTTAAGTTCCAGACTGGAATCTAGATGAACTCGTGAGAGTCGATTACTCAAGTCCCGAATCCAAATCTGAGTGCACCGGGTTGAATCAATTTCTGAATTCAAATTCGAAATTTAAACTCCAAATTTAATTTCAAGAATTAATTACTCTCTTTTTTTTTGAATTTTTGAATTATAATTTTTTTTTAAAGGAAACAAACAATAGAAAGGTAAGGATGAGAAGGGAAAGAAGACTCAGACGAGAAGGGAAACTTAACTCTAAAGGATAAAAATTAGGGTTGGTCAGAAATTTCCTGAACAAGCACGGTCAAAACAATCCTAGACCTAGTGTCACTTAGATCTAGACGACTCCTAACTGGTTGAGTCGAATTAGTTTGCTTGATTCACCTCCCTCACCAATCAAACCAAGTTGGCCAGTTAGTGTATAGCTAGTGGGGGCGCTTCCGACAGAGTCGGTGCCAATTAGACAACCACGTCGCTTGGAAGACTTTCGTCGACACAAAAACACTTTCTAGACACCAAATTGAATTCAATTAGCTTCAGGTCATAGCAAGTCAAACCAATCTCCTCCTTAATTGAGTCTGAGTCCTTAGGGGCCAATGTCTAATTGATTTTAAATTTTAGGCTTAGGCGACACTTCAGGATTGTGGTTTGTGGGCTACGGGAGGGTGATGAAATCCCCACCGTATCTTTTCCTACGGAGTTGCCCTTAAGATAGTTTAACTTAAATCTAGCAAAGATAGTCAAACAATGGTCCTTTTAATGGGGGCAATTGCAAGGTTGTATGCAACTAAATTATATGCTCTAATGCAATCGATAAAAACCTCGATACGTACCTTGCCTCCAACAATCTTCAACAAGTATTAATTTGCAAGAATTTAGCAAGAATAATGCAAGCAAAACATTATATGATGCATGCACTAAGGTCTTTCTAATTTTGCCAATTTTAGGTCAGAGTTGAATTATTGCCAATTATGGAATTGTAACCCTAACACGTGCAATTCTATGAAAGGAAACTTTTCAACTATTCAGATTTTACGAGAAAGGCAAGAAAAGTTACCTCCGCAATGCTCAGTCGGGTTCGCCGCCCGCTCTCGGAGATTCCAGTAGCTCAATGCGACCACCCAGAAATGTAGACGACCCCAGAGAAAAATGAAGACCAGAGCCCTAGCTTGTGCGGCGATTCCGCCGCAAGTCCTCTTGAAGATGCGGCGATTCCGCCTCCCAAGTGCCTCAGAATGCTCCCGAATTTCGCCGCGCGCTCTGTTGTCTCCTGCTACACAAATTCAAATACTTAGATCGCGCACAAGGTAGACAGGAAAAATCGAAAACACAAAAACTAACGAAATCTTCGTCGCCTCCCCGGCAACGGCGCCAAAAACTTGATGAAGAATTAAATTTATACCGCAAGTGCACGGCGTCTATGAAGACGTGGCAAGTACGGGTCGAACACAAGGAGGGAGAGATTTCGTTATTTTTGTTAATTCGATTGTGGGAGAGAAAGGAGAGAAGAATTAATTTGGGTTTTTGGGGTTTTTGATTTAATTATCTAAAGCAAGAAACAAGAACAATTAAAACTAAAAACAAGAATAAAGATGGAGAATTCCGTCGGGTGGAGGTCTAGACTTAGGTTTAGATTGGAGAATGGAGAAACTTGAAATAAATCATGTTAGTTATGAAGCATTACAAGATAAATGATTTAACATAAACTCAAGTAATCAAAATATACTAATCACGAACTTAAAACAATAACATGCATTCATCTTCTCTACCCCTAATTCCATCACCTCCACCTTTTGGAGAGAGTTAGTAACTCATGGAGGGAGGAAGGAGAAGGGATCCTAGAGACATTAAAAGAAAACTAAAACAAGAATTAAAAGAACAGAATTTTATTACTAATGATCCAAGACCAAAGGTTCAAAGATGTGTTACATTCGTCCTACAGGGCTATTTATAGCCGATACAGGGGATACCAATACATAAAAGGATAGTACACGCGTCGAC
Organism: Triglochin maritima; assembly: GCA_963682175.1. NCBI lineage: Eukaryota > Viridiplantae > Streptophyta > Magnoliopsida > Alismatales > Juncaginaceae > Triglochin > Triglochin maritima. The sequence continues at coordinate 62,852,999 of OY821771.1, forward strand.
CCGACACTGGACGAAAATCGGGCACACAGATCACCTCTGGGGCGGCGATATCTCCGCACAATGCATGGGAGGTGCGGCTAATTCGCCGCCCAGGTTGATGGGATCGGGTCCGGATTTCTGCGGTGCGTTTATGGCATGATTTGATCTTTATTTGCGCGTCTGGATGATTTGTTTCCATTCTTTTGAGCTCCAGATTAATTCCTTCCATTGTTGGAGATTTATATTTGATTTTTCTTTTGACTTTTCCAACAAAATAACTTGATCCTTTTCTTTTGCAATCAGGTCCTTGGCATTTTGCAATTAAGCCCTTGACCTTTTTGTGATTAGCTCCTTGAATGCTTTTATGCTTGGACGCATTTCCAATTGAAACCCGATAAACTTGAACTCGGTCTTTATGATAGAAATGAATCTTTTGCACGCGTTTATGCTCGGAATGTGGGTAATTTGCATTCAGGTCCCTGTATTCTGTAAATACGACTAAACACATACCTTAGTAGCATTTATTGATATAAAAGTAATCTAAATGAAAGACATATGATGCAATGTATGCAATGCATCAACCGTTGACGGTCTTTTATATTGTTTAAATTTTCCGTTGTTTTCGGGGACGTTGCAATAAAATTATTGAATACCCACACTAAAAAACAATGTATTGAAGAGGATAATCAATTTGAGTCCGCTGGGCTTATGTAATAAAACAAAGTCAAAATCAAATTTTCGAACAAGTTTGTTTAGGTCAAGGGTGAGTTCCGACTTCCGAGAGGCACCATATTCCTTAATCAACTACTCTAATATTGTGGCCACCCGCTACTTATTTTGATTAATTTAGTGACCCTACGCAACTTCTTGCCTATGGTTAATTAGTTATATGTTGATGACTCGACTGGGCATAGAGCATTACTATTACGGAGTTGTGCGGTGACAGTCGCACACGTCCGCACAACATCGTGCGCGCACGCATATACATGTGCACACAGTCAGCTATTCTGCGCGCGAGACGACATCGACTGGTTTCGCCCAGCCTTGGGCTCGTCAGGGAAGCGGCTTCAGCTCCCAACCAGCCCTACGCTCCCAACTGCATATAAGTGCAGTCCCGTAGGCGCTCACCTTCGAGTTGAAGCTTCTCCCCCATATAGCATTTATTCTCATAAGACCACCTGATGTTCCCCAAACAGTCTGCACGCATCAACACCCCCTGACGGAAGACTTTAAGGGTGTGACAAACTCTCCTCCCTTTAAAATCGTGTACGTCCTCGTGCACAACTTACTTATCATCATCCAGGTATTCTGCGAGTGGGAATATATGCCCCTCATTCCTCTCTGAGGTTTCCTGGCTACTTACGTTCGCCCAAAAGCACATGGCCATCTATGCAGCTTCTGGACTAGAGCTTGGGAGTTTCCCAAACCGTCCAATACACCTTAGATGTACAAGCTCCCCTGCTACTCGCCTCTTGCAAGTCTTCACGGGACATCTCAGGATGTATAGGTTTGGCTCTGATACCAATTATTACGGAGTTGTGCGGTGACAATCGCACACGCCCGCACAGCACTGTGCGCGCACGCATATACATGCGCACACAGTCAGCTATTCTGCACGCGAGACAACGTCGATTGGTTTCGCTCTGCCTTGGGCTCGTTAGGGAAGCGACTTCAGCTCCCAACCAGCCCTACGCTCTCAATTGCATATAAGTGCAGTCCCGTAGGCGCTCACCTTCGAGTTGAAGTCTCTCCCCCATATAGCATCTATGCTCATATGACCACCCGATGTTCCCCAAACAGTCTGCACGCATCAACACCTCCTGGCGGAAGACTTTAAGGGTGTGACAATTACCATCTATATCTATCGCTATGGTCCTAAAACACCACCGGTACCATTCTTGGACAAGTTCTCTGCAGGGTAGGACGTGGGTCCAACTCCCACGTAAACAATGAAAATTAAACAATTTTTTATCCCTAAGATGATAAGATCAGTATTTATAGGCTCAAATAAAATGTCTTGTGAACACATCTCAGGGAAAACAAAATTACTTTTGTACTATCGGAAACAGAGGAAGCAATTTGAATATAACCGGAAAAAAAAACAGTGACGAATTGCCGATTAATATCATGGGCTGCCTACCTTTAAGATTATTGCATCTCCACTGGGAACACTATCAAACATGTCTCCTCCGACATGTTCTATCCCTGAAAATATTTTTCATAAATTTATCAAATATTGAACATACATAATTAGAACAGTATGCACTTTTTTTTAAACATAGAAAAGGTATGAAAACTCGAAGTATGAACATCTAAGTCGAGTAATTTGCAATAGAAAATGGGAATGATATGCAAATTTAACGATATTGATTAAAGAAGAATATAATAGATTCGAGTGAAGGAATAGATATGAAAAACCCCTCTTTATTCTGCTCACCATCGGTAGAGTGAGTGGAATTCTTTCACAAGTCATACGTTCATGTAAATAGGTGATTTAGAAGTTTGTCTATTTTCTCGGGTCAAATTTTCTACATTTTCCCTTACGGTGTTTCAGACTAGCATGATAGAAAGACTATCTTCAGTTAAGAAACTTCAAGGTTACCTGAGAGAGTAGGAGCTTTGACAACTATATGTGGTTGGTCGAAGTTGATCCCTTTTATGTTCGGATACTTCGAAATAATGACAGTTAAGGTGGCACCAAGGCCACCACCAACGTCGACTATTGAGCGAAGCCCCTCAAACCCTGTGTACTCTGCCAGCAGAAGCTTGGTAGTGACAGTGGAGACACTTGTCATGGAAGTGTCAAACAACCTTGCATTCCTTTCATCTTCTTTGAGGTAGTTGAACATAGACTTCCCATGAGCTCTGTGAAACGGAGTGCCTCCCTCCAAAACAACTTCCTTCAAGTGATACCTTAACAAATCAACAACATGTACTACAACTAAGACATATTATGGATATACAGTAGATGTACATGCTAGGGAAATAGTTCCAAATCACTCAAATTAAAAGGTTAAAGAAAATAAACAAGCTTTAATCTTTGTGGTTAAGTTATATGGTAGACCAATAAATTGACATGCTATTGGTACATGTCTGTTGACCTGTGGAGGCCCGATCAATATAAGTTGTACACGTATTAGACACAAAAGAATAATCTTGGTGATAAGTTGTGAGAGTAGACCACTTTGCTTATGTAAAGAGTCTAAGACTATATATAAGACAATTGGATTTACGTTAGTGTTGGAGTTCTGTAAAGGCAATGGACTAACCATATTATATATACATATATATATATATATAGTCTGAGATTGGATTTACGTTCCCTGTGATTGTAATTAGTTTGGCATCCTACCTACATATGTATGTATAACATACCAGCACTCCATGCGAACTTTGTCTTGACACATTAGGCAAATGGGAGCCATGGATATGCCATCCTTGGTCTCAGTGAGGTACTTGCAAACTGCAGCCGCAGCATAGCGCCTGGCACCACCATCTTGGCTTTCAGGAGCGCACACAACGATGTCGTAGCTGGCCAGAAGGGATAGCATGCGGTCGATCATGAAGGGAGCTTCAGGATTGGCAATCGACAACTCTTTGGTGATCTCAAAAGCGGTGAGGAAACATCCACCTGACTTCGCCTTCACAAGGATCTCGAGCAGGCCTAGCTCGATGGCCGCCTTGAGGGTCATGGGAACGACTGAGAGGCTGCTCAACTGCAAAGCATAAATGCATGCTTCCTCTTCTTCTTTGTTTGATATGGTACTCCCAACGAGATTATAATTACTAGTCATGGGAGTTTGGTGGTTGCATTTCATTTTGTCTAAATCCTCTCACTGCTGATCGAGTGTTGTGAAGGATCGGAAATTAAGTATGGCTTGATATATTCCCGCCCAAGAGCATGGGCAATTAATGGGCTAAAAACAAAGATGGTACAGGGATTAAAAACAAATTTTGTCTTCTTGGGGTCTTTAGCAGCCCACGTTGATCTCGTGTGTTATTTATGTTTTTTTATTATTTGTTTACTAGTAACCACTAACCACTGATGATTGTATTGGCGGTCATTCCTATTTTGAATTGAATGAAAATAAAAAATAATTGTATTGCTCTAAAATTGAGATATCTTAAAAAATAAATGTAATAATACTTTTGAAAATCACTGTACTTCTTATCTCTTCATGTTCTACGGATAGACAACATATCGTTGTAATAACAACAAATATTATCATGTAAAACATATGGTTACACATGTCGAATAAAATATATAGTAGGATTTAGGCGAAGCCAACAAACAATATCATGTTTAGAAAACAAATAACAAAGGAGTAGTGATTAGAAAGACCTTTCAACTGAGTCGTCGATTTTCAACTTGCATTAGAGAACATATTTGTTGCAAGTACTAGTGCGATGAGTCTGACGCTTTCCTCCTATGATAGAACGGTTCCTTTGTCGGTCAACCACACACCAGAGCCGACGAACTACGAAAGCAGAGCCTCTTCAATCTTCATCGTCATCGTCGCTGCTGTCGTGAATATTCATGTTCTGCATTCTATCCGCAGCGTCAATCCAATTCTTCAGGCATATACTCATCTTAAATGATTTGTCGGACAAGCTTTGCCTCTTGTCGTTCAAGACTCGTTTACCTTCACTAAAAGCAACATCTGACGCCACAGTTGACGCCTAAGGACATAATAAGTCTCGCGCTATCAAAGAGACTAGTGAAAGCATGCCTGAGATCTTTCTCTACTAGTCTAAAACATCAAAATATTTTAACTCAGCAGTAGTTAAGTAAAGTTCAGTGTTTAGATATGCAGTTAATTCATTTTGGGTGTCAGTTTGCACAAATTTTGCATTTTTATGACTTAATCAATTTCATTGGGATTCCTCAATATCTGAATCAACTACAGTTGGAGGTGGTTGTGATTAGGGGTGCGCAATTGGTCCGGACCGGACCAGAACCGGATTGGCTCCGGACTCCAGACCGGAGACCAGTCTGGTCCAGTCCATATCCAGTTTTTTAACCTTAAAATTCAAATAAATAAATAAAACCAGGACCGGACCGGTCCTTGCTCACCCCTAGTTGTGATGATGAACTAGCAAGATTTGAACTCATTCAAGTTACATTATTTTTTCTTCGTATTCTTCAAAATATTTGATTAACAAACACTTACATTTATCTACATGGTTTGAAAATCTTCGTAATTCATGTTTTCGTAAATTTGTTCCAAGAAAACGTGTAAACCAATAATCTTAAATCTAGGATCCATAATAAAAGCTAAACAAAAACTAAATGAAGAAGGATTTCAATATTTATTAAACTTAGCCTCCATTACAGTTAAAATTTCAACAAAACAAGTATTTCCCCTATATTTCACAAATACTTTTGTAATTAGAAGTATTTCATATATAAATATGTTAAAAGTTGGGTAAAATTGTCCACTCAATCTTTTAGTGAATAAAAAAAAGGTTTTAAAAAATCTAACATAATTCTACAATTATCCCAATCTAGGTCGGTTAACATGAAATCGTTTTGTTTTTCATTATAAAAGGTTACGCAACAATAAGAATAATTATTTGGACCGGTCCAAACATCACTAGTTAATGCTAATTTATTGTTCATTGATGCAAAATAAGTAATCATGATTTCTCTTTGTGTTTCGAATTCATCAAATGCAATATTTGTAAGAGTTCTTCTAAAAAATGGTTTAAATTGCGGATTATGATAGAGAATTGTTTTCCTAAGTCATTTACATTCACATAAGTTAAATGGTAATTCATCACTAATTATGAAATCAACAATTATATCTTTACCTATAATTGGACAATATTTTCGGAAACTTAAAGTTCCACTACCTGTGTCTAAAACAGTTTGATGTGTATCAATTACCGACCCAGTACTGTTCTTAAATTTACATACTTTTGAATGTCTGCCTAAATGATCGGTTCCCCAACATGACTTAGCTGAATATCCAATACGACAATGTTTACAAGTAGCAATTACTTACTTGTTTCAGTTCTACCTTCATCAAAATCATTCCATATTGTGCTAGTTTTTTTAGTACCTGTAGCATTTTTTGGGGGTGGATTAACAGGAATGGGTTGTACACTTGTATGGTATCATTATCTTCATAATCAGATGTTATAGCCATATAAATTACTAAATATGCGGAAAAAGTGAATTTTTTTCATAAATGAGAAAGTCATGATTATGGTTGATTAACTAAATTTAACTACTAAAAAATTAGAAATGAAGAACGGAGGATTCGCAAAATTAACAGTCAACGGTCTGCTTATTGCTTCATGCTTTAACTCAAACTCAACCTATCTCCACCAAAATCAAAACAATTAGAGAAAGATTAGAGAATATTTTGAGAGATTTGTGTGAAGAGAATAAGAGAGATTGGGGGTTTGTATAAGATAGGGGTAGTTTAGTAATTTAAAAAAAATTAAACGGTTATGGGTACGGTTTTTGTACCCATTAAAAAAATTATACCCGTTTACCCATACCTGTTTTACCCCTTTAATAAATGGGATAGGTACATGTATAGCTTTACCCATACATGTTTACCCATTTACCCGTTTAAATATATAATTAGTATATAAATTAATATATATGATCATGGTTATATCACTACAATTTAATTACAAAAGATAAGATGGATCAGTGACTCCTTTCATTTCACCTCCAAGCATTTCGTTTATCTACTTCTGTTTAGTTAATAACAAACCTAAGCACTTTGACACAAAGATTCCACGACTCTGTTGGTCTCTAGCTAGAGTGAGAAAATTTCAGATTGCAATTCAAATAAAAGTAGTTTATGAAAAGAATATCATGTATCAATGCTCTGAAGTAGACCTGTGTCTCGTGACGTGCCCGGCCGACACGGCCCAAGCCACGGGGTTTGTGCTGTGCCAGGCCGGGCCGACACGGCTCTGGATCCGTGCTCGGATTGGGGTTGAGTTTTGAATTAAGTATACAATCACAATTTAGTTAAATAAAACACAAACACAATTTATTTTTCCCTAAAGTAACTAATTTATTTATTATAAATTGTTAACTCAATTCGAGAAACAATATATTGATTACATATAGATAAGGCCCGAAGGCTAGCTAAACTTAAGGAGTAATGGAAAAAACCTAACGGGTATTAAAAAAAATTACTCCTTAAACAGAGTGGTTTAGCTAATTTTTCTTAAATCTTCATCGTCATCGTTGTTGCTGTCGTGAATATTCATGTTCTGCATTCTGTCCGCAACATCGATCCAATCATTTAGGTATATGCTCATCTCGATGGACTTGTCGGATAAGCTTTGTCTCTTGTCGGACAATACTCGTTTACCTGCACTAAAAGCAACATTCAGAACCACAGTTGACGTCGGAGGACATAATAAATCTCGCATCATCAAAGGTACTAGTGGAAACCTATCTGAGTTGTTTCTTCACCAGTTTAAATCATCAAAACATTTTAATTCAACAGTACTTAAGTAAAGTTCAGTGTTTAGATATATGCAGTTAATTCATTTTGGGTGTCAGTTTGCACAAATTTTGTCTTTTTGACTTAACCAATTTCATTGTGAATCGTCATCATCTGAATCTACATGTTTTGACTTGTATTATTTAGTTTTTCATATTGTTCAAAATAGGTGATTAACAAAGACTTACATTTATCTACATGTTTTGGAAATTTTCATAATTCTTGTTTTCATAATTTTATTCGAAGTAAACATGTAAACTAGTAATCTTAAATCTAGGATTCATAATAAAAGCTAAACAAAAGTTAAGTGGATGAGGATTGCAATATTTATTAAACTTAGCATCCATTACAATTAAAATGTCATAAAAATCAGGATTTCCCCTATATTTCACAACTACTTTTGTAATTGGACGTATTTCGTAGATAAATATGTTAGAGGTCGGGTAATATTGTCCACTTAATCTTTTAGTGAATACGAAAAAAAGTTTTAAAAATCTAACATAATTTTACAAATTTCACAATCTTGGTCGGTTAACATGGTCTCTTTTTGTTTTTCATTATAAAAAAATTGAAATTACAAGATGATGAGTACAAGATTTTAACATTTCAAACGTAGAATTCCATCTAGGGTACATCTAATTTATATTTTTTAGGTTTAAGATTATTATATGCACAAAATTCTCTAAATTCTATCTAGATGTACTACTACAATCTACAAAGTTAATTGCATTCCTAACATTTTCTAAGTATGATTTAATTATTTGAAGTACATCTTGCACTACCAAGTTCAAAGTATGACACACATCTGATATGAAATAGTGAATCATCTACAGGTGGCTTGCAATAACTTATAAGCATTTCTTTTGCTAAATTGTTATTTGTAGCATTACCAAATGAAATTGCACAAACTTTATTTTCAAGAGAATTAGCTACAATAACATCTTTAATGTAATCAAATATAACTTTAGTAGTGTGTGGATGCAAAATAGGTAAAAAAGAAATATTTTTTTTTAATTAAGACCCATGAATCATCTAGATAACAAGCAGTTACGCAACAATAAGAATAATTATTTGGACCAGTCCAAACATCACTAGTTAATTCTACCTTATTGTTCATTGATGAAAAATTACTAATCATAAGTTTTCTTTGTTTTTCGAATTTATCAAATGTAATATTTTTAAGAGTTCTTCTATAAAATAGTTTAAATTGAGGATGAAGTTAAATGGTAATTCATCTCTAATTATGAATCAACAATTATTTCAACCTTTAATTGGAAAATATTTTCGAAAAATTAAAGTTCCATTACCCGTGTCTAAAACGGATTGACGTGAATCCATTACCAACACAGTATTGTTCTTAACTTTACAAACCTTTAAATGTCTACCTAAATGATCGATTTCCCAACTTGACTTAGTTGAATATACATTACGACAATGTTTACAAGTAGCAATTGTTTTACCGGTTTCAGTTCTACCTTCATCAAAATCATTCCATACTGTGCTAGGTTTTTTTCTAGTACATGTAGCATGTTTTTGGGGTGGATTAACGGGAAGAGGTTTTACGGTATCATTATCTTTAGAATCTGATATTAAAGTCATGGAAATTACTACATATGCACAAAAAAACTTAATTTTTTTCATAAATGAGAAAGTCATGATTATGGTTGATTAACTAAAATTAACTACTAAAAAAGATAAGAAAAACCTGAAAAATGAAGAGTGGTGGAATCATGAAATCAACACTCAGCTTGTAACTTCACGTTTTAGCTCAAACATAACATGTATCCACTAAAATCAAAGCAACTAGAGAAAGATTAGAAGATAGTTAGAGAAATTTGTGTAAAAAAATAAGAGTTTGGGAGATTTATGTAGGATAGGGGGTAGTTTAGGAATTTAAAAAAACATCCAACATCATTTAGAGTCGTTGGATGCACAGTATTGTTCCGGGACGGGCCCAGGCTCGTCCCGGACTGGCCCGGGAGGGAATGGCCCGTAACCGAGGTCTACTGTGAGGTCCACAAAGTATTTATATCTAAAATCATATATAAAAAATCCATTACCTAAAATTTGCACAACCACTCCGTCTCCACCCAAAAATTAATTGTGAATTAATGCACTATGTTTAAAGATCTGACACACTACAGTAGGGTGTCAACGGATCGGATACGGACCGGATATAGGTATATCCATATTCATATCCGCATGAAATTTACGAATTCGGATACGGATACAGATTGTTTGCGGATAAGAAAAGTTTATATCCGTTCGGATATTTGACGGATTCGTAGCGGATACGGATAATATCCGCATCCGTAAACATAATTCCCAACCTTATAACCTTTTTTATTTTCACTTAGACAAATTCTTATACATAGTCACATTTATAACTTTATTTGGCTTTAAATATTAATTTACTTTATCTTAACTTCTAACTCCATATTCTGAAAATGAGAAATATTCAATGCTTGAATAAATGTGATCAGTAGATGTATTTTTATTTGAATAAATAAATTTAAACTATATATTCAAAATATAATCACACAATGTTGAAATAGGAATACTTCTAGGTATAATAATGTATTGCATAAGTATATGATACAAATATGGATACAAATGTTGAAATACAGATATGTAGTTCCGAAGCGGATATTAATCGGGAGGGTTAGTAATTTAGAATAGTTTATATATTTGGGTAATTTATAGAAAAAATACCTAACTTATATATATCATTAATTTAAAGAATAAATATATATATAATACAGATAGAAATATAGATGTTGAACTACGGATATTCGATCCCGGATCGGATATTATGCGGATCAGATGTACTAATAACCATATCCGCTCCACGACTTTACGGATCGGATACGAATACGGTCTTACGGATATTTTTTCTCGGATCGAATGTTCAAATTCAAATACGGGTACGGACGGATGCTCGGATATTCGAATATCCACGGACACCCCTACACTACACCAATCCGTTAAGAGGCCCATTAACTTCATCACTGTGAAACACAGTGGTCTGAACGGGTAAACGTTGTAATAATATGATGAATGTAATACGATGGAGGTCATAATATGTAACAAGCCATTTAAACATAGTTATATCTTTAATATATATGGTGTAATAATACATGTTATACCCACTCCGTACCCGTTTAATACGGAACGGATAGGAATACAATAATATTTAAATGACTATATACCTGTACCCGTTTAATTAGACATATTAATACGGATATGACCATGCTTGTCCCATATCCCTCTCATTTACGCACCAAATTCTAATTCTGATGTAAAACCTATATTCGATGACTAAATTTTTCTGATTTTTTTTAATGCATTCACGGGTGACAGTCATTAAACAACCATCCAACCAAGGTGCGGAATCTAGCCTCGTTGTAATATATAGAGTACTCTCGTCAATATTTTAGTATGAAGTGGGATTTCATAGCACCAACATCATGCAGTAAGTTCAAAAGTCTCAACATTATGTATGTAAAACTTGCAAGTCCTCAAGGTATTACAGGATACTATAAACAAGTTAATTTGAGGCAGATCAAAGAAATGTCTCGAGTCTAATAAGAATGGAGTGATAAACAACAAAGCTTAGAGGGAAGAACACAACATGCCATCAGCAGTGATCCTTTCCGACAATGGTTTTTCCTCCAGGTACGGGGCTGTCAGCCTTCACATGGATCACACAAATCATCCCCAATCTTCACCTGACGAATCATGTCTTTTGGTAGCTCAACCGGGTAGTCAAAATCAACATCCGACTCGTCAGAATTAACATCCGAGTTGTCTGAAACAACATCTGGGCGTCGCCAAGGACTGCATTTGGAGTACAAAATAGAACAGATCATTTATTTCAGTAAAATGAGCCGTTTTCTGATAATTAAATACGATGACTTATTTCAGTTAAAACGATGATTATTGTTAAAAGATTCTTTCTGATGGAACGGTAGATACCAACCAAAATCCTCATCCCAACAATTCATCCACATGTAATTATTAATTAAGGTTGTTCATCAGTGAGGAACCAGTTGGGCCCAGTTCAAATAACATAAGACCCAAGGACTGAATCTTTCTAATTAGGAACTGAAAGGCTTTGGACCGGTCTTCACTGTGTTTTCCTTAAATTGAATTTATAAACTTGCAATCTAATATTTGGCATCCTTTAACAATCGCAAATTGAGTGGTGTTCATGTTTTTGACTAGGGGATCCTAAGCCCTCTTCTCAAGATATTTTAAGATTATATTTTATGAAGAGCTAACAAGAATAATTAATACAAGAAAATGGATCATCTTTATATTATAAACTTAAAACTATTGCAAATCCAACTTAATTTGCGAAGAAAATATTACCTGGTGTCGAAGTTATCAGGGGCAACTCTGAACAATTCCAAATGATTTTGTAGTAGTTCGAAGCAATGCCACACTCTTGCTTGGTAAATCCCTAAATTTCCATTTTGGTCTTTTGCCTCAAAGGTGAGGAAATTAAGAAACCCAAAATCTATACTCTGTAGGACTTTCAAAGTTTTAACATACTCAAGATGATCATTCTGGATAAAAAAATTAATTCGTTAAACCTTTAACGTATATCAAGCAAACAAATAGATGTTAGCCCCATGGATACGAACACTAAATTCATTGTCCTAGAAACATATCGGGGAGGCACATGTCACACAGGAGGAGCAGTCATACAATCAATAAAACACCAAATGGTCAGAATTTGGTCAGAATTGTTGTTCATCTAATTCACGTCGAAAATATGATGAACTGATTGCTCCTAAATAAAAATTTACATGAACCTAGCATATCATTGGAGCTTAAGTTCTTACAAAGATTACGAAATTCTATAAAGCTGACCATAAATGTAACGCATTCATGATGCTAATCTTTTGAAAACAGCTAAAAATAATAAAAGAGCTTTAGGTGTCAGAATGAAAAAGACCACATGAATTATATAGGGATTTAGATATGCCCATATAAAAGAATTTAGTAGAACCCAATTTTTAAAAAAAATAAAGAAAACGATATATATTAATTAAACCTTGTGAAGTTTATAGATGTATATAAGATGTGCTACCCTCCATTGCTGCAGTAAGCAGCCAAATTACGCATATGTGGCTGCGTGGCCCATTTGAAAACACAGAATTAATACATCCACCTAAAATATGGGTTTTAACTAAATGATTCTCAAACGCATGGGCTCGGGTGCAGGGGTGTGTGTTATATGAGCTTATATGTTTTTACTAACTTATTCAAGTATAGGTAACAATGAAGAAAAATCTCAGATGTCATAGGTAATGAACTGAAACTGCAACATCCAAAGAATTATTACAGAGATATACTAAAAGGTTAAAATTTCATCAAACCTACAGATGGAGGATAAACTAGTTGCATAAAGATATTAAATTACGGTACATACCTCGATCCTGTTGTGCTCCTCTACTGCAAACCTTGATAATATATCTATGTAGGAATCAACCTCGGATTTTGTTATTGAGGTTATGACATCAAAGTCAAGGTCCATGTCAAAGCCCTGTTGCAACCAATCGATTGTTAAAATGCAGTAGCAACAAACATATATTGCATCGTCAATGTCACAACCCTGCTTCTACTTGTCTGTATTTGTGGCTAGATTTGACTTGAGTAAACAAGCGAAGCCTAATTATGTAAAAGTGGTTGGGTTAGGGTTCTTTCCTAGACCAGTAAACTGAAATGTCAAAAACCAAAAATCGGGCCAATTTATCGAGTACTTATTTACATGTAACGAAAGGGAAAAGAAAGAGACATAGACAACGTTGCTTACATCGTTGGCGAGCAATTTTTTGAAGTTTGCCTTCTTCTTCTTCCAAACGGCTCTCTTCTTCGGATCTAAAGTTTCTTCGTCCGAGTCTGAGAAACGGTCGAAGCTTTGGAGGGGAGTACTGGACCGAGGGTAGACGTTATTGTCAACGGCAACGACGCGGTCAGAATTTTCGTCCCCGGAGTCTGAGTCAAAAAGCCAGAGCTCTTCCGAGCTCTCGAGGGGAGACGCAGGATTCGCAATCTCCACCGGAGGATTTGGGAACGACGATCGTCTGTCGCTGGAACTCATCCTTCGCTTTGTCCGCAAACCCTAATTTCCCGATTGTGTGATTGAATTGAATCGAATCGAATCATCGAGTCTCGATCTCTCCGTATTTATAACCTTCTGTGACAATCCTGGCCGTTTGTTAGGGCTGAGTGGTCCGGACCGGACCGGACCGGAAAAAAAAGGTCCGGACCGGAAACCGGACCGGACCGGAAAAAATCCGAAAGGCCGGATCGAAGACCGGACCGGTTTTTTTACCTTAAATTTACAAAAACAAAAAATTGGACCGGACTGGACCGGATCCAAGGACTAAATTAGCGGTTAGTAGAGGGACTGATAAAAGATTGGTGGTCAAGGAAGATGAAAAACACAAGGAGGTCAAGAAAATAACTTCCAAAGGAGGGAGATTAGTCATTGTGATGCAACGAGAGACGCTTGAGAGAAATGTTATTGGCTCATTGGTTTTCCCCTGACCATAAACTTCACAAGGTTTTCCCACGCTCATTTGAGGACAAGGGAAACTACAAGAGTAATGTCCAAATAATATTGGTTGAAGGACCTAATCCAAACAAAGTGCAACTAATAAGACTTTGCTAGGTAGCATTCTCTATTGCATTTGGCTTAGGTATGATTTCTTACTCTAATAATAATACTTGGTTGATTAATACCGGTGACTCCAACCACACGAGTGGTTTAAAGGATCTTTTTATCAAAGTCACCTGTTTTAGTATTTGTTGAATGTTAATCTTCCTGGCTATTGTTGTTTGCGTAGGGGCTGTCAAACTTAATTACTAAACCAATCAAATCGAAGCATCTTATGTGATTTTAAAAAAAAGAATAACAGGGAGTTTCCATTATATAAGGGAAATGGGAGTTGTTTAGTGCAAAATGATCATTTCTGATGCATATTTAGATTGGGCCGTGATAGACGGACGCGCACGTCCGTGACGCGCCTTACGTGGACGAGCTTCGATTTGATGAGTCAGCGTCCAGTCAGCTATATCTTCTGCGCGGGCTTGATTTTTTTGAAAAAAAAGACGACTGGTTGGGTGGGACGGTTCATTTCCCCAAATCACGATTAGACGGTTACACTTCACGTACACCAGTAGAGTCTGTAGAGCATTCGAGTATCTGTCTGTCCAGTTTCCTAATTGGCCCTTTCCTCATTTCCTCTTCCCATCCAAAAACCGTCGTCCCATTTCGAGTCGAAGAAAAAACCAGAGAAGGCGAAAATAGATTCTTCTGTCCCTGAAACCTCTATTGCTCCTGCAATTCTAGCAGCGCACGTCTGTCGTTAACCCGGATGTGTTTTTTGATGATTTTAGGGTTCAACATCGACTTTTAATTATTTTTTTTGTTGTTTCAGGGAAACACGTACTACTTCCGCGAAACTAAGTGCGGTTTGACGGCCATTCACCGGCAGTTCAATCGGATGAAGGGGGAGGAGAAGAAGGTTTTCAAAGGGACGCCTTTCAGTCACTTCCTCACTTTTCCTCACATGACAACTGATAATGAGATCGTGGGTTGGTTCGTCGAACACTTCGACGCGAATGAGGTCGGGTTGAGAATAGCAACTGGGGTCGTCCCATTTACGGTAGAAGACGTCGCCCTGATACTGGGGCTAAGAGTGCATGGACTGAGAGTTGATATGGAACCCATGTACGTAGAGAAGCGAGACGAGGTTAACCTCAACAACACTCAGCTACTGGGTCATCTTACTGCCACGAGTGCGATGGGCGACGAGGAGGAGCACGTCCGTCTCCTTATTTGTATGATCTTCAGTCATTTTTTGTTCTTCGATGGAACCCTGCGAACTAAAGCGTGGTACACAAGGCACCTGAAGAACCTCAAGCGCCTCAAGAGATATGCGTGGGCAAATGCAGTTCACGCTTGTTTGGTTAGGGGTCTGGAGGAAGCCAAAAGGGACCTGTCGAGGAGGAGATTGACTGGGAACTTCACTCTGAAGCAGGGCTGCGTGTCTGGATGCGTTGCCATATTACAAGTAAGCAACTTGGTCCGGTAGTAGTGTTGTGTTTGTCCGGAATAAGTATTGTGTCTGTCCGGAATAAGGGTTGTGTATGTCCGGAAAACGTGTTGTGTCTGTCCGGAATATGTGTTGTGTCTGTCCGGAATACGTGTTCTGTCTGTCCGGAATACGTGTTGTGTTTGTCCAGAATAAGTGTTGTGTCTGTCCGGAATATGTGTTCTGTGTGTCCGGAATAAGTGTTGTGTCTGTCCGGAATAAGTGTTGTGTATGTCCGGAAGAAGTGTTGTGTTTGTCCGGAATAATTCATGAGTCTGTCCGGAATAAGTGTTGTGTCTGTCCGGAATAAGTGATATGTCTGTCTGGAATACGTGTTGTGTTTGTCCGGAATACGTGTTCTGTCTGTACGGAATACGTGTTGTGTCTGTCCGGAATAAGTGATGTGTCTGTCCGCAATACGTGTTCTGTGTGTCCGGAATAAGTGTTGTGTCTGTCCGGAATAAGTGTTGTGTCTGTCCGGAAGAAGTCATGAGTCTGTCCGGAATAAGTGTTGTGTCTGTCCGGAATAATTGTTATTTATTTATTTATTGATTTATGTCTCTCCTAACTCATTGTTATTTGCAGGTGTGGCTTTGCGAGAAGTTCAAATTGGGGGATCCCAGTTCAGCATTTCCACGGTTCAAATGTTGGACAGAAATGTTTGGGAGACGTCTAATCCTGAGGAAATGGGAGGAACGCGGCATCAACTTGCATGGGATTTATTGTGCCAAATTTGAGTTGAAGGGCACTCCGACACTCAGCGAAAGGGAGCATGAACTGATGATAGAGGATCAAATTCCTCCTCCAGAAGCAACTCCCGCACAAAAGGTCGCATCGAATGATACACCTTCAACATCCACTCTACCAAGGGTACAACTTAGTGAATGCAGCATTCCATGTGACCCACTGCTACAAGAGTTGGAACTGAGTGAGGTTAAGACGAATTGGCTGCAAGCCGAAGCAGCCCTTAGGCAGGCGACCGAAAAAATTAACAGACTGGAGGAAGAACTGAGGATCTCTCAAGAGGAGTGTCGGAGGCTGAGACACGAAATCGGTCTTGAAGGACTCCGTAGGAAGGAGGAAGAGAGGAATAGGAGGGAGGAGGAAGAGAGGAAGAGGGAGGAGGAAGAGAGGAATAGGAGGGAGGAGGAAGATAGGAAGAGGAGGGAGGAAGAAGAGAAGACGGGGAAGGAGGAGGAGGAGAGGAAGAAAAGGGAGGAGGAAGAGAAGAAGAGGAGGGAGGAGGAAGAGAAGACGAGGAAGGAGGAGGAGGAGAGGAAGAAGAGGGAGGAGGAAGAGAAGACGAGGGAGGAGGAAGAGAAGAAGAGTAGGGAGGAGGAAGAGAAGACGAGGAAGGAGGAGGAGGAGAGGAAGAAGAGGGAGGAGGAAGAGAGGAAGAGGAGGGAGAAGGAAGAGAGGAAGAAGAGGGAGGAGGAAGACAGGAAGAGGGGGGAGAAGGAAGAGAGGAAGAAGAGGGATGAGGAAGACAGGAAGAGGAGGGAGAAGGAAGAGAGGAAGAATAGGGATGAGGAAGAGAGGAAGAGGAGGGAGAAGGAAGAGGAAGAAGTGGGAGGAGGAAAACAGGAAGAGGATGGAGAAGGAAGAGAGGAAGAAGAGGGAGGAGGAAGAGAGGAAGATGAATGAGGAAAAGAGGACGAGGACGGAGGAGGAGGAACGGAAGAGGAAGGAGGAAGAGGAAGTTAGGATGAGGAAGAAGAGGGAGGAGGAAGAGAGGCAGAGGAATGAGGAAGAGAGGATGAGGAAGGAGGAGGAGGAACGGAAGAGGAAGGAGGAAGAGGAAAAGAGGATTAACTTGAAGAGGGAGGAGGAAGAGAGGAAGAGGAATGAGGAAGAGAAGACGAGGAAGGAGGAGGAGGTACGACAGAGGAGGGATGAAGAGAGGAAGAGGAATAGGGAGAGGGAAATGCACCCAACAAAATTGCAGACCAAAAGACCACGCTTGCGCACAGAAGATAGAGCCGAAGCGTACAGGAAATCTGGCCAAGAGGGTGTAGAGAAGAAGGCCGCAGAAGCCAACAAAGAGATAGAGGAGGCCGAAGAAGCCGCCAAAGATGTTATGGCCGCCCATGTCTCCTCGACGAGACCTGATCTGGATGTGACCGCCTTGAGATCATTGAAACCTGATGAGGTACAACGTTTATTGAATCTCACGGCTCCCGAACGCGACGAACATCTCAAGGAAATAATAACGCCAAAATCGGAATTCAGCAACGAAACCATGGACGCCCTAATAGAGGTCCTGGTCAGAAGAGGAGGGCCGCAAAAGGTTGTTTGCATATCAACCTTTGAATCGGGAAGAATTGTGGAAGGACAGGAAGGAGATATAATGGAAGACTGTCTACTCCCCAAAATTGTTGGACTAAATGCGGCGGAGACCATCATTGCACAGCCATGCTGGAAGTCTGGCCACTGGACTCTGTTCGTTGCCCACGGACCGAGATCACAGTTCATTCAGTACAACAGTATGTCTCGTTCGTTGGGAAAAGGTGAAGATCCTTCCCGGTGTCTCGGAATTTATGAATTTACAACATTTCAGTTGATGGAATTTTGGCGAGAGTTGTTGAAGGTCGATTGGCCGCTGATAGTTGAGAGGAAGGCTAGCCAACGACAGCTAGCCGGGAGTAACGACTGCGGGACATACGTTTTGTACTGGATCAAGTGTTTGATGGTGAATGCTGATCCGACGAAGCCGAAGCAGACCAAGGTTATCCACCGTGTGAGGGGCGAATTGGCTAACTGGTTACTTGAAGACTCTGGGGTGTGCGGTCAACAATAATCGGCCAAAATACTTGTTTTACTTTACACAACTAATAGTTACATAAACCATTGTTTTTTATAGCTTATACATGTTCAAATTTTTATACTGTTGTTACGAACAATACATGAATGAATGATTAGTGTTGGGTTGAATGATTGGAACAATACATGGATGAATGATTAGTGTTGGGTTGAATGATTGAAACAATACATGGACGAATGATTAGTGTTGGGTTGAATGATTGGAACAATACATGGACAATTAGTGTTGGGTTGAATGATTTGAACAAATAACGTAATCCGGACAGACCTAAAACGTAATCCGGACAAACCTAAAACGTAATCCGGACAGACAAATAACGTAAACAGCACAGCCATATCAGGTAATCCGGACAGACAAAGAACGTAAACCGGACAGACATAAAACGTAAACCAGACAGACATGCAACGTAATCCGGACAGATAAATAACTTAAAACGGACAGACAAATCACGATAATCCGGACATACCTAAAATGTAATACGGACAGACATAGAACGTAATCCGGACAGACATAGAACATAATCCGGATAGACATACAACGTAATCCGGACAGATAAATAACTTAAAACGGACAGACAAATCACGATAATCCGGACAGACCTAAAACGTAATCCGGACAGACATAGAACGTAATCTGGACAGATAAATAACGTAATCCGGACAGGCATATAACGTAATCCGGACAGATAAATAACTTAAAACGGACAAACAAATCACGATAATCCGGACAGACCTAAAACGTAAACCGGACATGCATATAACGTAATCCGGACAGACATATAACGTAATCCGGACAGACAAATAACGTAATCCGGACAGACATAAAACGTAATCCGGACAGACATAAAACTTTAACCGGACAGACATATAACGTAATCCGGACAGACATAAAACGTAATCCGGACAGACAAATAACGTAATCCGGACATACATATAACGTAATCCGGACAAACTTTAAACGTAATCCGGGCAGACATATAACGTAATCTGGACAGACAAATAACGTAATCCGGACAGACCTAAAACGTAATCCGGACAGACATAAAACGTTAACCGGACAGACATATAACGTAATCCGGACAAACAAATAACATAATCCGGCCAGACAAATAACGTAATCCGGACAGACTTAAAACGTAATCCGGACAGACATTAAACGTAATCCGGGCAGACATATAACGTAATCCGGACAGACAAATAACGTAATCCGGACAGACATAAAACGTAAACCGAACAGACATATAAGTTAATCCGGACATAATAATAAGTTTGAAGTTTTACATAGACTAATTGCAACAAATGACAAAATCAATAATCAAGGAGGAACTCCCTCGTAATACAAAGTCATGTCCCAATCATTGAAGTCGTGATCCCCAGGTTTGGGTGCGACTGGGTGCAGCGACAGTGGAGCCTTCTTCCTGATGATTCTTCTATCGTTACTTTTAATTATTTTCTCAGACAAAGAAATCCGTCGTTTGCTCGACGGTCTACCTTTCCGTCTTGTCTTATCCGGATTGAGAACGGATGTACCCTCCAGCCCAGGATCAGCTCGTTGCATACGTTCCTTAAGCAAGTCAAGTGCCTCAACCACATGAAGATATCTGTCGTGTGAGACGAAAGCGGCCTGGGCGATCCAAACCGCACGACCCATTATGTCGTCATGGCGACGAACCGCATCGTTCTTCGTCGTGCCATCTTGAAGGGAAAACTTGTCTCGATAGCTCTTTCGGATGTCCTTCCTCCATCTGTTGACGATGTAAGACTCGGGGAGCAACGCGTTGGGACGTAGTCGTGCAATAACAACATAAACGTGACAACAAAGGAGAGCGACGTGATCAAACATTCTGCAATTGCATGACCACTTCACATCTCTAATTTGCACTGCGAACCGTTTCGACAATGGGAGCATATGTGTCAATACATGTTCAGTCACATTGAAGTGGAGTGTGTCCTCCTCGTTGAACTCGTCCGTGATATCGCAGTACATCATCTTCCCAATTTCTAATTGCACCTTCTTGAAGACCCCCACCGTATACAACTCGCTCAATTGCCTCTCGAATGGATATTTCGAAATCAATTGCGGAGCCTTATGAAGACAATCGAAATCAGACTGAGCTTCCTTCTCATACTTGTGGCGGTGTGCGAGTTCGTATTGTTGAACGAACTGCTTAAGTGTCGTCCTAGATGTGAGATACTTATCGAAGAAGGCGTTCATACTCTCACTTCTCTGGGTTGATGTCATTCCGGCGAAAAAACAATCTCGCACAAATGCAGGTACCCAGTACTCTCGAATTGCATAAATGGATCGGAGCCAACTATTGTCGTGGAACTCGAAATCATCGAGAAAACCCTGCCAATTACGCTGAAATTCAGCCGGAGTCTTGGAATCGAATACACAGTTTTTGAGCTCAAACAACGTATGCTCCCGGTACTTCGTGGGCAGCTTCACAGGCGCTTTATTCATTATGTGCCATATACAAAATCTGTGCCGCGCTTCAGGGAACACAGTCCTCACCGCCGCAGTTATGGTGCCACATTGATCTGTTATGATCGCCGGGGGGCTTATATCTGCACATAACGTAAACCAGATAAAAACAGATGGTAATCCGGACAGACATAAAACGTAAACCGGGCAGACATAAAACGTTGTCCGGACAGACATTAAACGTAAACCGGACAGTCAAATAACGTAAACCGGACAGACATACAACGTAAACCGGACAGACATAACACGTAATCCCGACAGACAACTAACGTAAACCGGACAGACAACTAACGTAAATCGGACATACAAATAACGTACACCGGACAGACATCCAACGTAAAACGGGTAGGCATAAAACGTAAACCGGACAGACAAATAACGTAAACCGGACAGACAAAGTAAGTACCGTTCATGCACGTGAACCATGTTTGGAACAACCAAATGTAATTTTGTGTCGTCTCAGAAGAGAGGAGTGCGCAACCGAGAAGGACGGACTGGTAATGGTGATTTACCCCCACAAATGGGGCAAAAGGCATGTCGTACTTTTTGGTTATGTAGGTTGTGTCGAAACATATGGCATCACCAAAGTAAGAGTACGCAGCTCGAGAACACGTTTCGTAGTCTGCCTTCGTCGTCCATATCCATTACGTAAAAAAACTGGGAATCATTCTTCTGCATCCTGATGAAATAATTTTGGATAGCTTGGGCATCGCCTGGTCCCATCTTCAGGTTTCTAACCTCGTACACAACATTTCTGCAAAACACAATTTTTATGACAAAGCAAAATGGGTAACATCAACCTAGTTAAGTAGAAAACAAAACACCTTAGGTCCCGCTCGTTGAAAGACAATTTGTCATGACCTCCGGCTTCGACCACAAAAGATTGCATGGTCTTGGCGGACGATATCCCGGCAGCATCATTACACGAAATACGTGTTATGGCGGAATCCGGGACGGATCGTTTTTGTCGTAGGAAGCGCATCTGGTCGTCCGACAGCATGGCGTGGTTATGTTGGAGATCTACGTAGTTAATTACGTAGCATCTGGATGGATTTCCGGAGACCCTGATCCGAGCAGTGCACTCGACCCTACCGGATAACCTATGTTTTGGTCTACCTTCACCTTGGTTTCCCGGAGCATTATCCTCCTTGGAGCAAGTAAGAGTGTCCCGTATAACAACATCACGATCGTAATGAGATTGCCTTATCTTCACACCAAAACCACAGGAATCGGCATAGGAAACGTAAAATGTTTTGGCTTCTTCGAAGAAAGGAAAATACATCTTCTCTTGCGGGACGTTTGAGGCATGCGCCGGCTGTAAGGACACATTAACGAGTGTCATTACAGTACAGCAAAAAGGGAGGAAGAAGAAGGAAGGGTTCATAGGATCCGAATAAGGTAGCCAAAACATTTTGTATCTCCGTGAAGCGCCAAAAAAGAAGAAATGGAGGACGTGCTGATGGAAGCCCCGTGCTGATTTGAGGAGCATTAAATGCGATTGTGGACGCATCGGGAAAATAAAAGAAAAAGACAACATTCCGGAGTAAGTAGTACGCTTGTCCGGAATAAGTGTTCCAACTATCAGGATTAAATAGTAACTGTGTCCGGAATGAGTCATGCGCTTGTCCGGAAAAAAAAGGAAAATGAGTAAAAAAATAGGTGACGTGACACGTTAAGGGATCTTTAGTGGATCTCCGTTGAGCGCCAAAAGAAAAGGTGATATCTCCGTAGATATGCATTTAATGCATCGGGAAGACAAATAAAAAAGACATCATTGCTCTAAGAAGCTTAGTGTATATGCTGACTGGATGCTGAATGGATAAAAGTTCTCCACCACGTAAGTAGCGTCCGTGACCCAAAACATTTTCCCCAAACATTTTCCATTTAGATTTCTTCTCTTCCCCAAACCCAAAACGAAATATCTTCTTCCTTCTCTTCTCCCCTCTGCTCCACCATCTCCTCCCCTTTTCCTCCATTTTCCTATCCAAGTTCAATTTTGAGTTTGTTTGGATGTAGGATCTGCATGCATCATGCATGACAAGCATGATGGGAGATCTTGGAGTTTGGAGTTTCATCGGATGGAGTAGAATCTTTAAATGTTCATGCAAGGTCTGAAATTGAAGGGATGACAAACTCGGACAGAGGTCAGTCATGTGTATAAGATTATACATGTTTGGAAGTAAATGAGAAAATATTGATAACATTGGATAAATACCTAAATATTGGTGCTTGTTTACTTATTTTATTTTATGGACGAACATATAGTTATTTGAGACTATAAGATAAAGAATTTCAGATATTGCCATGAGATTTATAAGTCAAATGGTCACAGTATGGACTGTCAACTTGACGCCCACCAAGTGTTTGGTAAAATGTCTAAGCTAGTGTTTGGCTTTTGTCTATCACTTATCTTGTTTATTTAAGTTCCATCGTGAATATGTCATCTAATCTTGCTCTGCACGTGTTGATTGGATGTTCATTCCTAGTTCAAGATGTCCTAGTAAGACATACCAGCACATGTTGAACATTAGAATTTATTGCACTTATTGTTGCTTTTAAAATCATCAAACCTTTTGGTTTGACAACTATAGGAACCATTGTCCGCATCGGAAATTATATAAGGTTTCATCTAACTAGAATTGTTATTTAACTGTAAATCATTGAATCTATAGATGACACACTTTCCTATTGGAAATTATACTATTTTATGATCATTGCTACTTGACAATGTGAGTTCTATAAAACTCTATATTTTATTGGATTTTCTGTTGGTTATACTTGTCATTTTGACTTCTATAAAACTCTATATCTTTACTGGATTTGATGTTGGTTATACTTGACATTTTGAGTTCTATAAAACTCTATATTTTTACTGGATTTGATATTGATTATACTTGACATCATGAGTCATTTGATTATTTGGACTCTTGTTTCCCTTAATATGACAGAGCTTCCTATCGATGGGGTAGCGGGTAAATACCATTGACATTGTTCAACATGATTACATGATCCTAGCTAGGAGGGGGTTAAGTTCCTAGCCACAAGGTCCGATCAATCTTGTGACTCATTGGAAATACAATAACTGGACCATTGTTTGTGGTAGCATCACATTGGATTACAGACCCTTTATCTGTCATGATGTTTTTCTACTGGTTCTTATTGTTCTATTTGATCCAAAGCTATCATTGGAATCAATAAAAATAATATTCTCTTATTATAAAAAGAGCTATGGAATTATCTTGCTGAGTTGCTTAACTAAAATGTTTCCATGGAATATATTGATACTTGATAGATTTAATTAGCTTATATTATATGAATGTTTCATATTGTTCATTGGTATTGATTCTTTGGCAGTTATAATGTTCCCTTATCACATTATACCGTTAAATTCATTGCTGCTGCTATGCCTTCTTCGATTTCTTACATGGATGATCATCATACCCATGATTCACTGAGTATAAGTTGTTTCCCTAATTTTTTCAGGGAAAATGGTTTGGAAGTGAGGTTCCAAAGGCTTATGTGGCTCGCGCTCGCTTGGAACTAACCTCTTATGTAAATCACTTGTGATTATGTTGTATTTTTCCATCTTCGTATGCTCCATGGTATAGGTACTATGTGTATGAAATACATTGTTTGTATCAATGATTGTGTCATTAGCACATATGTAATTGGAATCCAGTGGATGATAATTGTTATACGATTGTAAATGGACATCTATCGTCAAGTGTTGTTGGTACAAATCTCTTCTCAAACCAAAGTTATGGTTAAGGTTCTCAATCTTTAAGCTGACATATCCTTATATAAAATTTTGGGTTTTTTGCTTTATTGCGGCCATTATATTGGATTAGTAATGGAATTTTATTGGGGGTAACGAAATTATTGGGGTTTCCTTGAATAAACTTGAGAATAGTTACATCAAGTTTAGGTGTAGATCTAATCTTGGCAATTAATTTGATCCTTCATTAATTGGTCATTAATAACTTTTCAGGAGTTGTAAATACATGTCTTTTATGGGAGAGACCAGTAGACAAAATTCATTTTTATTAGCAATCAGGAAGGAGAATTCCACACACGTGATAGTAATCCTGTAAGAAAATCCCCAGAAGGTAACTCCATGTAGGGAGTAGGGCAAATCCATTTTATGTAATTTATCATTAGGATCATTTTTCGTTGGTGTGACTTACCCTATATCACGAGGGTAATTTAATATATGTTCGGGTAACTTCATCTACAAATGATGATAAATCTAAGAAGAGTAGTGTACATTGTAGGTTGCTTGCAGTCTACAAGTTGATAGTTGTTGTCTACATGTTATTGTATTATATCTATGTGTAAGGATTGTTCGTTTAACTTACTTTTCATTCCCAAAGCTAAATTGTGTTGGAACCAAATAACACACTGTGCGAGTGTTTGGATCGACAAACGAGGAAAAAAAATTAGAACAAGGGCCAAAAGATGAGAGAGAAGAACACAAACTTTTCTCTTCACTTGAGTATTTTCGATTGATATTTGAATTCAATTACAACACCGACTAATTATATACAATAAAATAGTAAAGAGTTATTCAATGTAAACATCTTTCAAATCCTAAAATAGAAATAGGATTAGCTTTCGTATGTCTTCTCTTGTACCAACATTTATTTTTGGTGTAAGGATTGATATTACCAAATCTAAATTTAGTAACTTCAGCAAATTATTGGCCACAAGATTTACCCATGTTTAATCGAATACAAGGATTCACGTACCATAAGGACTCAACTACGTTTCTTCGGACACAAGAAGAACCATGATCATGTTCTACTTTATCAATAATTGATCATGTGACATTGATATTTTACACAGCACTTTACCAAGAAGAAATAAAATGAAAAAAACGTTCACATGTGATATAGATAAAATAATTGAGTCAAAGAGTAAGATTAAGCACAAAAAACCACAATATCATAATAAATATGCAAAAAAATGCATTATCACAAAAACATATAAGTATTATAGAATATATCTTTGTTTGTTTGTTGATGGGGAAAACCTTGTCACACTAAAAGGATGAAAACCCCCAACATACATAAAGATCACTCTCAACCCGATGTTGAAGTTGCTTAGGAACATGAGTTCAGTTCAGTTTCTAAATATTCCCTGAAACGTAAAAAAACTCATGTTAATTTAACAATTAAATAAAAAATCTATTTATTAAATGTACAAGTAATCATACCCTAGACGAATTTGTGCTGGCCTCAGTTTTATAAAACGATCTGTAAGGCTGGAGTTACGTAACATCCGTCCGTATCCTTTATCACACCATCTTGTGCCCCAATTGTTCCGAAATATCAAAAAATTCTCCCCAGACTGTGTACCGTACCCCACAAGCAGGCAATTATGTCCGTAACCAGCTATATAAGGAGTCGGTGTCCAAAGTTCATTTTCTTTTAAATATCGTAGCGCGTCATCGACGTATATGGAAATCACAATTGGACCATCCTGTAAGCGTTCCATTATCAATTGTTCATCTTCAGGTAAGCGCTCGTAAGATTCAATTTTGAAGTTGCATTGCACCTATATTTGTGAAAATACATATTCGTTAGAATATTGTTAAACAACTTTAGGCATTGGAATATATTTGTTATAAGTAATATCTAATTATACCTTAGGGATAGAATTTCGGTCCACTTGCTCTCCTCCTGTAAATGGATATTCAGTTTTACATGTAATCCCCGTGTTTGCCATGAAGTCCAAGCCTTTAAACGGACAAAATCCGGGCTTAGTGTGACCTTTTGGTTTACCGAAGTCAACTAGAAATGGCACCGACAATTCTAAATTGACTTCCTTTCGAATCAGGTAATACACCTCCATGCAATCAATTATGGCAAACGCCCAACAAGAACCTAATATAATAAATAAAATAACCATGTTAAGACCATAGTAGATTATAACTTAATAACTCACGAATAGTAGGATATCATTCTTCATCTCTATGTTAAAATTTTCAATTAGTCTCTACTAGTATTTCTCCAGCTTTGTGTGTGTTTAATTTCATAAAAAATAGGTTAAAGACTTGCAAGTGATGCAAGTTGAGGATCAGCCTAACCCTATCAAGTACATTAGGTGGATAATCATGTATCCTTGCCTCACATCTTCCGTTGAGCCCACCAATGGCAGTGAAACTGCGTGCCCAAAACGTCTTATTCTAGTAGGATGAACAAATTAAAAGCAAACTAACAGTGTTTATAAGATACCGGACGACTTTACAAAGGCCAATGTCAACCTTCCTTTTTTGGACATCATCTTGAACGGACCTCCGTACGTTGAGTTTTTTAAGGATTGTTGCACAACCAAGAGAAAAATCAATGTCCTTAACAAAACATTTATGACGTCAAGTGTGAGTTTTATCATCTCGAACCCGATATACATGAAATACAAGATCCTAACATTCCTATTTCTTTCGTCATAAGAGAGACTCGCATTAATAATATCTTGTTTGATTTAGGGTCGGCAATTAACCTCTCACCAAGACTAAAACACTAGTAAGCGGAAACTGGCAAGAGGTTAACCGTTGACCGCTAAAATCAAGCAAGACATTGTTATTAAAGTCTCTCCAATGTTGCAAAAATAGTTTAACTGTTAGGATCCTTGTATTTCACGTACATTGGGTTCGAGATAATCAAACTCACACTTTTCGTAATAAATGATTTGTTAGAGACAATTGTTTTTCTCTTGATTTTGCAAAGATCATTCGTAAAAATTAGCATATAGACTTGCCCGATTATGTCCAACAAAAGAACGTTGACAATAACCTTCTTAAAGACCTTTAGTATCTTATCAACATTGTCACTTTGCTTTTTATTAAGCCTACTGGGATACAAAACTTTGGGTGTGTAAGCTCTCTTACAAACATGAGAGGAAGTCGTTTAAGGCAAGTTTCGCCGCTCTCCTTCTCGAGATGTAGGTTCTCATCTTCCCCACCATTAGTGGGCTCAGTGGAAGATGAGTGGGCAAGGATAAATGATTATCCACCTTTTTACCTTATCGTAATGACATTGACAGGGTTACAATGAAAACATGGTTAAATTCTTACTTCCGCCGGATACTTTGACCGGGAAGCTTTTCAGTTTGTGTAGCCAGTGAGGTCCTCGTCGGTGAGCTTTTGAAGTCGAACGAAGAGCCATCTGTTTGAACAACAAATATCAAATTAAGTAAAAGGAAATCGTTTTAATAAATAAAAAACGAACTGCATGTGAATTGAGCATATTAGTCAAGTTATTGAAAATGTTTTTTTTTTGTACTCTCAACTCTACAAAAATCACTTTGATACTTAAACTTAAATGGTTCACTAATTACTTTTCATTGATTTTTGCATTCACTTTTATACCTTAAAGGTAATTTGATTCACATACATAACAAGGCAGGAAGATGGTAACATATATACATAACAAAATTTATAACAATGCAGCAAAACATGAATAATATGGGAGAGAATGGCAAGACCTCCACGGAGAAAAGAAAAGAGACCTCGACGGAGAAGATTAGGGAAGATGGTGGTAACTTTTGATCATGGAGGATACATATGGATAAATTACAAACGGAAAAAATTACTTACACATGAACACCTAACTTTGCCATTATCAGGAGTACTTGACCATATATATGGTAAAAAAACTTTGTTTTATCAGGAGTTTTGACCATAAAAATTAAAAATGGAGGTTTAACTCATACGCGTCATCTACATGGACTCAAGACAGGAAGGTTACACAATTAATTGCCCACTCCAAGCATAGAGTTGTTCAGCTCTATCATTTTTGCTACACTACTGATGAAGGTCCTTTGATGACCATAGTTGCAAATACATGCTTGGAGTATAAACCAAACCTGTACATCTTGAGTTGTGATTTTTCCTATAACCCCATAAGTTTTTTTATCGCTTCTCTAATGAAGGTTTGGATAGCCATTTGTGGTTGATCTTAATTTAAACCACACGAACTTACGTTCATTCTGAGCTAACTTTTGTATTATGTTGTTTTAGCATTATATAAAAGCGTATGGTTTTGAGGGGGAAAACTTTCAGTTGAAAATGTATAATATTTATTTGCCATCGAAAAAAATCTAAACAAGTTCCTAACAAGTAACAAGCAAATTATAGTGTAGTCGTTTCTCTTTGTCTTTTATTCTTTTGGACTTTTGGTGGTTGGTGAGAGAGAAAAAAGGAATTTCACACTCATGTTCCAAGAAGTACTCTCTACAATATATTGGTTATTATTTGTATTCAAATGTTTTTAGAGGATTATTGTAGATTACTGGTTGCATCAGGTGTCGGATAAGTTATACAAACACCATTTTATTTGAAAAAGACAATCTCAAAAGTTAATTCGAATAGGTACAGCAGACCGGTTCTGGGAAATAATTTTGGCCAAAAATGTAAATACAAAGCTGCAAGTGTGACATTTCCATACACCAAATTTGGTTGATAATCGAATTTGCATTGCATTTTGAAATTCTACATCCATACGACTTTGGTAGTCATTCAAATTAATAAAAAATGTCGATGTTATGTTTCAAATGGCATCTTAGCATAATAACATGTGTTTCATATGGTGTTGATATGGAAAAAAAAGATATTTAGTTGTCATTTTAATTTTGCAATTAGTTTTCGTGGAATTTTCAATTAACTTGATTTTACAAATTCTTAATTTATAAATTACGTGATTTGTATTTATCATGTTAAGATAAATATTTTATTTTAAAATGACAACTAAAGAAATTATATGATGTCCTTTTTGTTTCCCATTTTAAAATTGTACTAACTCATAAAAAGTACATACCATTGAAAATAAGTCATATATGAAACATAAGGGTGTGTTCAGATGTTTCATTTCAATTTAGAATTTCATTTGAACATGTAATTTCAAAGTATCACATCTGCAAATATTATATTTGGCCGACAATTTCGTGGAATTTACAAATCCCTTGTGACATTTTCAAATTCCACTTATAGATACAAAATTTGTCAAACCCAAATTCCATGCGCAAATGTGGAATTTCGAAATTTCACGTAACTTATTTTAATTTTAGTTATTTAAATTAATAAAAAATATTAATATTATGTTCCCTATACGATTTTAAGCACAATAGTAAGCAATTTTTATGGTTTGAATTAGACCTGGGAGACAGCACGACGTTGACTCAGATGAGCGTATGTCTGAAAGATTGACTCGACGTTGCAGATAGAATGCAAAACATAATTTTCACGCAAGCAGTGATGAAGACGACGAAGATTGAAAAACAATTAACTAAACCATTTTGTTTAAAGATTAAATTTTACTTAATGCCTCTTAGGGTTTTTTCATTACTCCTTAGGTTTAGTTAGTTTTCGGGTATTTTTTATATGTAACCAATATATTGTTTCTCGAAATGAGTTAACAATTTCTAATAAATAAATTTGTTACTTTAGGGAAAAAAATTTGGTTTGAGTTTTATTTTACTAAACTGTGATTGTATACTTAATTCAACACCCAACTGAACAAAAAAAAAACAATCAACTTATCAACCCGACCTGCCGGATCCGACACGGCCCCCGTGCCGTGGGCCATGCCGGGCGAGGGAGCCAGTTGTGCCGGCACGGCACGGCACGACACAGTACGGCTTGGTTCTCAGGTCTAGTTTGAATACTATTAATTAGAAATTGAAAAACTACTAAAATATCATTAAATTTTCAGTTTTCATTTAAGAGTAATATGTTTATCCAAACATAGTAAATACAAATCAGTTGTATATCCTGTCAATTGGAAGAAGAAAAATGGAGCATAAAAACACTGCATACAAACGCAACCTGATAGTAACAATTTTTATTAATTTGAATGATTGAAGTAAAAATAAATTGTGTAAAGTTTTGAAATTCTACATTTCTGAATAGAATTGCCTTTCAAAAATTTTGTACAAAAGTGTAGTTCAATATGTTATGAATGATTTGCAAATTTCAATGCATTGTCATGCAAACATGAAATTTACACGTATTAAAATTCCAACTTCAAGTGAAATTTCAACTTTAATTACGCATCTAAAAACACTCCTAGGTAAATTTTAATCGATACATATTTTTCTTCATCATTGACACTTGAGTAAATTAACGATCTTTAGCAACATTGGTATTACCTAACGGCTTTAAAGTGACTCTTTACTGGGCAAGGTAAGGGGGTTAAGTGTACTAAGGACCGTTTCAAGATTTAAGTCAATAGGTCGAAATTGTTAGGATTATCCAAAAATATAGTAATTCTCCAGTGAGTCTAGAGTTTAATCTATCTATTTTAAGTCCCTACAATATTCACCACTCATTTGCAATTTTAAGGTAGATTAAGGATATGACAGTTACGCTTATTAAATGTGAGATTAACAGTAAATAAGATCTAATTGTAAGATTGTATGAAGTTTAAATTAAATAAGTTCTGAGCTCGTTAGAACTTGACCTTCCAAAAAAAATTAAAATATGTTGATTTTGTTTGATAAGTTAAGATTAGGAAACTGAGTCACAAATGGATAAATAGATACTTTCGCACTATCTTAAATAAAATTTGACTTTCCCGTCTTAATATAGGTATTTTGAGATACTCAGATGTGTTTAAATTAATCTAAAAGAGTCAAAAGTTAAAGTGGTCGAGATTCTGAATTGTCTTGACTCTAACAAAGTAGGAAAAATACCAAAATACAAAGTTCATCCAACCCACTATTTACTATGTGAGACCGTTATTTGATATGTGCGCAACCTCCTCTGCTAATAATTAGAGATATTTCCATTGACCCATGATATGAAGTGTAATCGAGCGTCTACTATGTATGTCACAATAAATAACAACAAATAAAACATAGTCTCGTTGTAAAACATTTAACATACAAGCCATGTGCATATATATATATATATGTATGTATATATATATGAGTTATTTTGAAAGTATAAAAGACATACCAAGTACATACATATGATTTATATATTGTGAATATATATATATATATATATATATATATATATATATGGCCAAGTATAAGAAGTATAAAGGAAAGTATATATTGTTTGAGATTAACAATCACTATCGATGAATTAACCGACCTCCACTGCCTCACAAAGGTGTTCAGAGCAAGGTTTTCAGAACTGAACTGGTCATCAAATCGATAAAGCTTTGGTTTTGTTTCAATGTGATCGAACCACGGTCAGACTGTTGATGACGTTAGCATTTTTGAGACCGGAAGTTAGACCGGACCGAATAAATATTAACGGTCGGATTGGTTTGAACCGATTTCTATAAAATCATTTAATATATACACACAAAACGTTAAATATAATTCATGATATCAAGCACAATTTGTTTAACTCAACAAATTTGTTATTTTTACTTAACTCAACAAATTTGCTTGAATAACAATTACAAAAAATATTATTTGGATTAAGAATCTAAAATCAAAATCAACTTTCAATATTATCCATGACATCATACTTACGAAGGAGATTGGTGAGGGAGAGTAGGGTTTGAGGGTGGTGAGTTTTTCTTTGTTAGAATTGCAAACAAATCATCATATTTTATGATTTAAAAAAATTAGAAATATTTTTATGTGCGGTCCGACCAAACGGTTCAATATGGTTCAAAACAGTTCGATTAGAGGCTCGATTTTTTAGTTGAACCAGCCGCTGGACCATCGATTCTCGGTCCGACCGGGTCGAACCGTCTGGTTCGGTCCAATTTTTGAAACCTTGGTTCAAAGTAACGTAAATCTCGTAATGGTCCATTTGTGCAAAGGAGTGTCTTCCAACCGGGGGTTATAACAAGCTAACCGTACCAAAATTTGTCTAAGGCCACCCTTAACGGGAGGGTGTGGATCAGACGCCCGGATCCACGTACCCCCAAATTCCACCCCCACACTTCTTCCACGCGCCTGTTAGCAAAATCGGGTTGTTTTCCGCCCGATTTCGCGGATAGGGAAAAATTGGAGGGGGGGGGACACGTTAATTCGTTGTTGTTTTTTTGTAAAAACCATTTAAAATTTGATTTGAAAATTATTTGAAATCAATTTTTCAAAAAAAATCTGAAAATATATTTTTTGTTTGTTTATATTTTTTTTCCAGTATTAATCCTCAAATGACGTGAATGATAGAAAAAATTGGACGCCTGTAAAGTTTCAAGTGGCGGTTAAGGGTGGTCTAAGGTTTCGAAGAACATAGTTTCTGGAGCAGAAGAGACTGATGCGGAGGATGTGACCCTCGAATTCTTGACCAAGATCCAAAATTGGGGACGTAAGTGACATGCACGTTGCATGTCAACGTGCATGCATGGGAACTGGGAAGGACATGTGGGTCATTCGTGATAGTATGGGGAGTTTAACTCTTGTTCTTATCTTTTTTCACCCTAAAGTGGCCGTTGAAAGTAGGGGTGCACATGGGTTGGGTTCAACCCGAAACCCAACCCGAACCCGACTGGTCGGGTCGGGTTGGGGAGGGG
The DNA here is from genome assembly GCA_963682175.1 of Triglochin maritima. Classification (NCBI taxonomy): domain Eukaryota; kingdom Viridiplantae; phylum Streptophyta; class Magnoliopsida; order Alismatales; family Juncaginaceae; genus Triglochin; species Triglochin maritima. The sequence continues at coordinate 62,886,342 of OY821771.1, forward strand.
TTCGGGTCGGGTCGGGTTGGGAAAATCAAAAACCCGAATTTTCGGGTCAGGTTCGGGTTGAGGGTTGAGGGGGTCGGGTTGACCCAACCCAACCCGAACCCGATTTTTTATTTTTTTTTATTTTTTTTTTATTTTTTCCCAAATAAACCGGTCGACCGAACATCACTCGGTAGACCGTTTTCAACCCGAAAATTTCGGGTTTTCAAGCCACCGGTCGACCGAACCCGACCAAGTTTGGGAGAAAATTTCCGAATTCGGGTTCAACCCGATCCAACCCGACCCAACCCGAAAATTTTGGGTCTGGTTGGGTTGAACCCAAACCGGTTCAGGTTCGGGTTGGGTTGGGTTTTTTCCCAACCCGACCCATGTGCACCCCTAGTTGAAAGAGCAGGTGAGAGTGGGTGAAAGAGCAGTAACCACTTTTCTTTTCTCTTTTTTGAATGAAAAGTAACGTATTTTCTTTATTGGGTTAAGAACGGAATAGAAAGGTTTTTTTGGCTTGGCTACCCATCAAACATGTTAACATTGACATTGTGTTCAAGCTTTTAGTTAAATTGGAGGATTACATGTCTCTCTGGTCAAAATTATGATGTTGCAAATTATGATGTTAGCGTGAGACATACAGTTTGATGACCTCCGTAACATGCACAATAACAACTTCGTGTTAATTAATTTTTTTGTTTAGTTATTCATCCAAAATATTAAAATTAACCTTCTACCCATGCTTTTGGCTAAATTTAAGTGGTACGTGCTCATCATAGGAGATGTGGAAAGTGAAGTCCAACAACCTTCTAGGTACTTTTAATCAAAATTACGTGGACCTAATTATATACCTAGTGTCAATTATAATTTCTAAATATATGAATTTGACCAACTTTATTACCGACAAACAAGTACTACTCAACTTATATTACAGTCAATATAGGTTGGTCTTCTTGATTTTTCAAATTATGACACCTTCAAGTGTGATTCTGCTCCTTAGGTTACACTATTATGTCCCTAAACCCGTTTAGGGTGCTAATGGGTGTTAGGAGGAGAGATGTGTTTAGGAGTGGCTTTGCATGGGGAAGAGGAGGCGTGTATAGTGGGCTGGTGATGGGTGAGGGGTGTAGGGAGGCGAGTATTGTTGGTGAGGAGATGGGTGTTGGGCTTAAAAGCTCAAATCTCTCTCTCTCAATTGCTCTCTCTCACTCTCTTACTTCCCTTGTGCGGCGTGCAGCGACGGAGGAGACGACTCTGGTGGTGTAGGCGAGAGGTCCCGGCGTGAGGCGTGCGGAGGTGGACGCGCGAGGAGGTGACAGAGACGACGTTGCGCGAGCGAGGCTCCAGCGGATTTCGTCGCTTTCGAGAGGTATGCCGGCTTCTTAGTGTGATATTGTTGCTCACTCACGTGTGGGTGAAGTGTTGGTTGGTCGGGGGAGGTCGGAGACCTATCCGGCGACAAGAACGACGTAAATCCTTGGCTGGTGCAAGGTTGCAGACGACCAACGGTCGACCGGGTCCCTTCGGGCGGTCGACCGATGTAGTGTATTTTGCCCGACTTTAACCAACACCAGTCGGACGATGCCTTGTGGTGGTCGACCGGTAATGCATTGTGTTGGTGGGTCAGGGTTGTCTGTTGTGTTTCAGTCGACCGCTTCCTTGTGTTCGTTCGATCGGAACTTAAGTGTATTGGTTTTTGATGCATGCTTATTCGACCGTTTCTTTATATGTGTTCGACCGTTTATGACTTAAAACTGCTAGGATGCCCTGGTAGTTTTCGGTCGACTGAGACCCCTGAGTCGGTCGACCGGTAGTATTGTATTGATGTTGACTGATGCATTGCATACATGGCATCATATGTCTTTCATTTAGATTACTTTTATATCAATAAATGCTACTAAGGTATGTGTTTAGTCGTATTTATAGAATACAGGGACCTGAATGCAAATTACCCACATTCCGAGCATAAACGCGTGCAAAAGATTCATTTCTATCATAAAGACCGAGTTCAAGTTTATCGGGTTTCAATTGGAAATGCGTCCAAGCATAAAAACTTTCAAGGAGCTAATCACAAAAAGGTCAAGGGCTTAATTGCAAAATGCCAAGGACCTGATTGCAAAAGAAAAGGATCAAGTTATTTTGTTGGAAAAGTCAAAAGAAAAATCAAATATAAATCTCCAACAATGGAAGGAATTAATCCGGAGCTCAAAAGAATGGAAACAAATCATCCAGACGCGCAAATAAAGATCAAATCATGCCATAAACGCACCGCAGAAATCCGGACCCGATCCCATCAACCTGGGAGGCGAATTAGCCGCACCTCCCATGCATTGTGCGGCGATATCGCCGCCCCAGAGGTGATCTGTGTGCCCGATTTTCGTCCAGTGTCGGGTCGACACGTGTACTATCCTTTTATGTATTGGTATCCCCTGTATCGGCTATAAATAGCCCTGTAGGACGAATGTAACACATCTTTGAACCTTTGGTCTTGGATCATTAGTAATAAAATTCTGTGTTCTTTTAATTCTTGTTTTAGTTTTCTTTTAATGTCTCTAGGATCCCTTCTTCTTCCTCCCTCCATGAGTTTCTAACTCTTTCCAAAGGGTGGAGGTGATGGAATTAGGGGTAGAGAAGATGAATGCATGTTATTGTTTTAAGTTCGTGATCAGTATATTTTGATTACTTGAGTTTATGTTAAATCATTTATCTTGTAATGCTTCATAACTAACATGATTTATTTCAAGTTTCTCCATTCTCCAATCTACACCTAAGTCTAGACCTCCACCCGACGGAATTCTCCATCTTTATTCTTGTTTTTTTAGTTTTAATTGTTCTTGTTTCTTGCTTTAGATAATTAAATCAAAAACCCCAAAAACCCAAAGTAATTCTTCTCTCCTTTCTCTCCCACAATCGAATTAACAAAAATAACGAATTCTCTCCCTCCTTGTGTTCGACCCGTACTTGCCACGTCTTCATAGACGTCGTGCACTTGCGGTATAAATTTAATTCTCATCAAGTTTTTGGCGCCGTTGCCGGGGAGGCGACGCAGATTTTTGTTGTTTTTGTGTTTTCGATTTTTCCTGTTTATCTTGTGCGCGATCTAAGTATTTGGATTTGTGTTTCAGGAGACAACAGAGCGCGCGGCAAAATACGAGCGCATTCTGAGCTTAAAGAGCGGCGAATCCGCCGCACCATAAGAAGCATTTGCGGCGAAAACGCCGCACAGGTTGGTCTTCCGGTCTTCAAATTTTGAGTGCGTCGTCGACATCTCTGGGTGGTCGCATTGAGCTACTGGAATCTCCGAGAGCGGGCGGCGAACCCGACTGATCATTGCGGAGGTAACTTTTCTTGCCTTTCTCGTAAAATCTGAATAGTTGAAAAGTTTCCTTTCGTAGAATTGCACGTGTTAGGGTTACAATTCCATAATTGGCAATAATTCAACTCTGACCTAAAATTGGCAAAATTAGAAAGACCTTAGTGCATGCATCATATAATGTTTTGCTTGCATTATTCTTGCTAAATTCTTGCAAATTAATACTTGTTGAAGATTGCTGGAGGCAAGGTACGTATCGAGGTTTTTATCGATTGCATTAGAGCATATAATTTAGTTGCATACAACCTTGCAATTGCCCCCATTAAAAGGACCATTGTTTGACTATCTTTGCTAGATTTAAGTTAAACTATCTTAAGGGCAACTCCGTAGGAAAAGATACGGTGGAGATTTCATCACCCTCCCGTAGCCCACAAACCACAATCCTGAAGTGTCGCCTAAGCCTAAAATTTAAAATCAATTAGACATTGGCCCCTAAGGACTCGGACTCAATTAAGGAGGAGATTGGTTTGACTTGCTATGACCTGAAACTAATTGAATTCAATTTGGTGTCTAGAAAGTGTTTTTGTGTCGACGAAAGTCTTCCAAGCGACGTGGTTGTCTAATTGGCACCGACTCTGTCGGAAGCGCCCCCACTAGCTATACACTAACTGGCCAACTTGGTTTGATTGGTGAGGGAGGTGAATCAAGCAAACTAATTCGACTCAACCAGTTAGGAATCGTCTAGATCTAAGTGACACTAGGTCTAGGATTGTTTTGACCGTGCTTGTTCAGGAAATTTCTGACCAACCCTAATTTTTATCCTTTAGAGTTAAGTTTCCCTTCTCGTCTGAGTTTTCTTTCCCTTCTCATCCTTACCTTTCTATTGTTTGTTTCCTTTAAAAAAAATATTTAAAATTCAAAAATTCAAAAAAAAAAGAGTAATTAATTCTTGAAATTAAATTTGGAGTTTAAATTTCGAATTTGAATTCAAAAATTGATTCAACCCGGTGCACTCAGATTTGGATTCGGGACTTGAGTAATCGACTCTCACGAGTTCATCTAGATTCCAGTCTGGAACTTAACCCCAATCCACCTGTTGCACCACCTCACCCGGATCTAATGGGTGAGAACGTAGTGGACCCGCCTGTTGCGCAACCTATAACTCTGAGGGATCGGTGCTACCCAACGATGGCTGCTCAGCCATCGTGCATCGTCATGCCCACCATACCGGGTCGCGACTTCGAACTTAAGGCACAATACATGAGTATGCTGCCTAAGCTCACCTCTAGGGAAGACACATATCTCTTCCTTAGAGAATTTGAAGAAATCTGCTCTCTTATGCAATACCAGCATATCCCTGAAGAGGCAGTGCGTCTGAAATTCGTGCCTCTAGCACTGAAGGACGACGCTAAGAAATGGCTATATAGTCTAGCCGAAAGATCTATTAGAAGTTGGGCCGAATTTGTTCAAGTTTTCCTAAAAAAATATTTCCCCAACCATAAGACTATGAAGATTAGGAATGAAATTGTTGCATTCGTTCAGTCTGAGAGCGAGTCATTCTATTCCTATCTTGAGAGATTTAAGAGTGTCTTGACCCAATGTCCCCATCACGGAATTCCGAAGTGGCAATTATGCCAAATTATTTATGAGGGATTGACACCCACATCTAGAGTTATGCTAGAATCTGTGAGCCAAGGGAATTTCATGTCGAAAAACGAAAATGATGCCTGGACTTTTCTTGAGGATTTAGCTGAAAATAGTATGCAATGGGACAATGCTAGAACACCCATCAACCCGAGTATTGGATCTAGAATAGCGAGTCAACCCCGACCAGGTGTCTTAGCTATAGACTCCAACATAGCGGCTGAGGCAAAACTAGCCACCCTTATGCGTAGAATGGAAAGTTTAGAGCTGCAAAACCAAACCCGACAAGCATCCCCTACCCCTTGCTCTAGATGTGGTCAGACTGGTCATTTAATGGAGGACTGTGTGAACCTGGAACATGTTAATGCCACATTTAACAATTCTAGAAATGATCCTTACGCATCAACCTATAACCCAGGTTGGCGTAATCATCCCAATTTTTCGTGGACCCAACAAGGACAACCTCCTCGACAACAACCAACCCCATATAACCAAAATAATACATCATCTGGGGGTAATAATGGAAATCATGAGGTTAGGTTGACAAAATTAGAAAATTTAATGACAACCTTTATACAAACAACCAACCAATCATTCCAAAGGATAGAGACACAGGTCAGCCAATTAGCACAGATAATAGGTGAAAGAGAAAAGGGCCAATTTCCAAGTCAACCTGAGGTAAACCCCAGAACTAATAATCAATATCAATCTTATCAACCACCTTCAGGAAATAACAACCCTAGACCGGTTCAAATGGTTAATGAGGAAGGACCGTTCCAACAAATCAATGCTGTAGTATCATTACGGTCCGGAAGACAAATTGACAATAATGTGGTAAACCCTAGAATGACTAATCAATCTAGCCATCAAGAACCCACATATGACTTGACCATTGAACCCGACGTCCAAATTGAAAAGCCCAATCCACCTACCCAACCTGAACCTGTAGCTCAACCTTAACCTGAGCGAGTCTATGTGCCTAAAGCCCCATTTCCCAATAGACTCAAAAAGAACTCTAGTGCACAAATAGAGAAAATCTTGGAAGTATTTAAGCAAGTTAAGGTAAACATTCCACTCTTAGACATGATTCAACAAATACCTGCTTATGCTAAATTCTTAAAAGATTTGTGCACTAAGAAGAGAAAAACGAATGTACCAAAGAAGGCATTCTTAACTGCAAACATATGCTCAATTCTTTCCAACACATCTCCTATAAAATATAAGGACCCGGGGTGTCCCACAATTTCATGTTCAATAGGAGATACGTTTATCAATAAAGCCCTTCTAGACCTTGGTGCAAGCGTTAACTTGCTCCCATTTTCTGTCTACGAGCAACTCAACCTTGGTCCACTGAAACCCTCTAGGACAACCCTCCAATTCGCTGATTGTTCTGTTAAGAAATCGAGAGGTATAGTAGAGGACGTTTTGATTAAGGTTGGTGACTTCATTTATCCAGTGGATTTTGTCGTACTTGATACTGAACCTGTTGTAAATCCTAATCGACAAATCCCTGTAATTCTAGGTAGACCCTTTTTAGCCACTTCGGAAGCATTAATAAACTGTCGAAATGGGCTCATGCAATTATCTTTCGGGAACTTAAAAGCAGAATTTAATATCTTCCATATTGATAATGAGCCAGAAATAATATGCAACCCAAGTGATGTTGTGATGAGAGCACGTATTTATCAGAATTCTGAATCAAATAAATCATCACATAAGCAAAAAGGAAGTAAGAAAAAAGGGAGTGATTCATTTACTCAACCACCATCACTCGAGCAAATAAGCGAACCAATTCAAGTGAGAAGAGTGGAATCTTTTCCTCAAGTCAACATGGGGAACAATTCAACTGGATACATGCACCAATATGGTGTCATTCAATCCAGTTCTGATTACGGTTGACTCTGAGCAAACTCACCCCTCTACCGCAAGCCGACTCAGGTAATAAGTGCATTTATTTTATCTATGCATACATTGAGGACAATGCATGATTTAGGTGTGGGGGGTGTTTATATATGTACATATCTATCTATTTGATTTTCTGTTCTGTTTTATGTTGTTAAAAAAAAATATCAATATTCTATGACATAGCTTAAGATTGAACTGCCAAAACCCGTGTACAAATTGCATTAAGTTTTTGTTCCTTATTATATAGTTCTGCTTGTAGAAATTATGACATAAATCTAAGTTCCAAAGAAATAACCCATGACCCTTGTAAGACATGTATGCACTTAAATTGGATGAATCAAATCTTTGAAGTGGTTGATAAAAAGCAGAGGTTGAGGAAAATATACCGGGAAGTGTGGACTTCTAATAGCAATTAAGCCTTGAGGAAAATAAAAGTAAAAAAAAATAAAAAAATAAAAAAAAAATAAAAAGTGAGGAAAACACATTTTGCAACATGATTACAAAAGCCCAAGCCTTCGAGTCACTGGTCCGTAGGGGTATCTTGAAACCCGGTAACTTGAGTCTGCCAGCTCGGGATTATCGACCAAACTCGCTACACGAATGCAAAAAAGGTATAAGGGTCAAAAAGAAAAGCAAATGTGTTGAATCACGGAAAAAGGATAAAAATAAATAAATACTTTAAGATACTCAAGGCCCAAAGCTAAAGGAATGATCCATGCCATGGTTGATCCAAATGATACTTCACCACCAGAGGAGGCGTGCAAAATAATTTAAGTGATAACATGTTTAGAAGGGTTAGTGGTGTGAATGTTGGAGGAACAAAGACCAAGTCATATTTTTAATGAGTTAGATTTATATAATGAGCATGCGAGAACTTTAAGTGAGATGTATAAGGTTAAGGCAGAAAGATTAAGAGCTATTAATGGAATGTTGAATTAAGACTTTGTGGGTATATCTGCTGAAAACCCTCAGGAGACAACACTCCTCCCCCTTGGCAACAAGGAGGTTTAAACGCTTGTTGCACATGCTAAGTGCAACCGTGATTCCTACGAAAGTGAGTTAGGATTTCCCTGCTTTCATTTTTTCTGCTTTGCTAGGGACTAGCAAAATCTAGGTGTGGGGGTATTTGATGCATTGCATACATGGCATCATATGTCTTTCATTTAGATTACTTTTATATCAATAAATGCTACTAAGGTATGTGTTTAGTCGTATTTACAGAATACAGGGACCTGAATGCAAATTACCCACATTCCGAGCATAAACGCGTGCAAAAGATTCATTTCTATCATAAAGACCGAGTTCAAGTTTATCAGGTTTCAATTGGAAATGCGTCCAAGCATAAAAGCATTGAAGGAGCTAATCACAAAAAGGTCAAGGGCTTAATTGCAAAATGCCAAGGACCTGATTGCAAAAGAAAAGGATCAAGTTATTTTGTTGGAAAAGTCAAAAGAAAAATAAAATATAAATCTCCAACAATGGAAGGAATTAATCTGGAGCTCAAAAGAATGGAAACAAATCATCCAGACGCGCAAATAAAGATCAAATCATGCCATAAACGCACCGCAGAAATCCGGACCCGATCCCATCAACCTGGGCGGCGAATTAGCCGCACCTCCCATGCATTGTGCGGCGATATCGCCGCCCCAGAGGTGATCTGTGTGCCCGATTTTCGTCCAGTGTCGGGTCGACGCGTGTACTATCCTTTTATGTATTGGTATCCCCTGTATCGGCTATAAATAGCCCTGTAGGACGAATGTAACACATCTTTGAACCTTTGGTCTTGGATCATTAGTAATAAAATTCTGTGTTCTTTTAATTCTTGTTTTAGTTTTCTTTTAATGTCTCTAGGATCCCTTCTTCTTCCTCCCTCCATGAGTTTCTAACTCTTTCCAAAGGGTGGAGGTGATGGAATTAGGGGTAGAGAAGATGAATGCATGTTATTGTTTTAAGTTCGTGATCAGTATATTTTGATTACTTGAGTTTATGTTAAATCATTTATCTTGTAATGCTTCATAACTAACATGATTTATTTCAAGTTTCTCCATTCTCCAATCTACACCTAAGTCTAGACCTCCACCCGACAGAATTCTCCATCTTTATTCTTGTTTTTTTAGTTTTAATTGTTCTTGTTTCTTGCTTTAGATAATTAAATCAAAAACCCCAAAAACCCAAAGTAATTCTTCTCTCCTTTCTCTCCCACAATCGAATTAACAAAAATAACGAATTCTCTCCCTCCTTGTGTTCGACCCGTACTTGCCACGTCTTCATAGACGCCGTGCACTTGCGGTATAAATTTAATTCTCATCATTGACCAGACTCTGGATTTTGACCATGTTTTGGTCGACCGGTTTTAGACTATTGTTCGACTGTTGGGACTTTCGTTCGACAAAACCTTTCTGGGAATGGTCGACCGGGTTGTCTCTTTCGGTCGACCGTTTGTGCACAAAACTGAATTCCCGGTCCTTTTGGGATGTCAACTCTGTCCACGGAAACCCGTGTCCTCCCCTTGTGCGTGAGCCGAGAGGTGACGGTGGGCGCGTTATGCGTGCCTGCCCAGGGACCGCCGTGTAGAAGAGTGTGGGTGTTCGGGACGTGTGACCTTCGTCTATGGATCGTGACTTGATGTGATGGATTGATGGACTCATTGTAGAGTAGCAGGCCTGAGGGATCGTGGATCCCAATATATGATGTTGTGCGGACACGCAACTGTCGTTGGGTGAGGTGACTGCCGGCCTATATGGCTACGGAGGTCGCTGCCCTGCTTTTATAGCGGCGGAGTTGGTGTTTGTGGCTCGTGGAGCCTGATGACCTGACAGACTTCGGTCTGAACCCGTCCGATGTTGTACCAGACGTATTGTTGGATCACCGATGTTGTGCCGGTGATGACGCTGATGTTGTTCCGGCGATGATGATTGATGGGTCGATGTTGTTCCGGCTATGTTTTACTCAGCTGGGCACCTACTGAGATGATGATTGATGGACCGACCGAGCGACGACTCCGTTGGTGTGGTTTCGACCACGAAGTTACAGATTTGTTTCTTATGGCGCGGACTTGACGGATGCTCCTTGCCGAACCCCATGATTAGTGTAGCCGCGTGTCGGGAGCGTCACGTCTTGTTCCGCTAGACCGTATGTGCCTACTGTAGGTCTCATTGGGAGACCCGATGATGATTGTCGGACTGATGTCATGTGTTACCCTTCAGGGGAACTGTTTTCCTTACTATTGATGACATGAGATGCTACTAGTATGATAAGTCCATTTGTACTACTGCATGCATATAGGTGAGTTTGGCATACGGGTTTCCTTATGGAAACTTAGGCATTGTTGTTGCATGTTTTATTTCAGGACCGCAGTAGGTCCAGTTGGGTGGTGATTAGTGGGCAGACGCATCTTGGTATCGGATCCTCTCATTCGGACGACTGCGGTCGACATGATTACTTGTATCTCCTTTTGTTGTTTCTGATGTAATCATGTAGCTTTTTGACAAAACTCTGATGTAATATGGTGCACCGCTTAAATATTTTATGAGAAGTAACAATACCGTTTTTTGATTATTGGTCTCTGGTGTCTTAATGATAATTTTTAAATTTCTGCTTTTTCAGGATGTTAGATACACACAAATGAAATGTGATTTTTGTGCATCTGCTCGAATACACTGAAATCTGAAGTTGACCTCCTGAAATTAATACGCTGAGAAGCAAAGATCGGAGAGTTGACAGTTGACAAATATCTCTTATTTTCTATTTGTATGTGCATTTTTCACATTTATTAACTAAACTTGCTGGGGAGTGTTAAAAAATTCAGGTGGTTGTACTGAAGACATACAAGATTGTTAAAGCCATCGATGCAATTTCGAGGGAGCAGCTTCTGCAAATTATCTCTGCCTTTGGTATTGCAAATCCTGCCCCAACCTTTAGTATGGTTCCTATCCGTCCTCCACCAGCCGTTCTACCTACAATAACAGAGGAGGACAGAGTTATATTGAATAATGTCGAGAGAATTCTCAAATTTTTGACTGCTGGAAATTTGCAGGCAACCTCAAATCAAGTATATGTAGTATCTGGATAATAACATGATTGTAAGTTTTCCTTCATGGGTAAGTAGATTTTTTGTCTCGCATATTAAGCTGGAATGTTGCGTCAGCTATTTGGTTCCCATAAAAGTAGCTAGTCATGAACCTACTACTTTTGAATTCTCGATTCTTCACATTTGTACAAATTGAATTTTGAACCCCAGAGGACTTGGGAGCAAAATAATAGTGAGGTTTGACGAATTTTAGATCTTGTTGCCATGTTATCAATTTACCATGCATTCAAGGAATACCTCATTTCTAATGATCTATCTGAGTGAAGGTTAAGATGACAATCTATTTTGCTTTGACAGGACAAAAATGTTGTTCGGGTTGTCCATGAGCTTCTACCAGTTCTGCCAGGAATTTCATCCAAAATACTTCCCGAAGTGATGAGCCGGCTATCTTCCAGGATTCTAGCTCGCCTAATTCGCGACACATTTTTGCAGACCAGGTGATTAGCATTTGAAAGTGTATCAAGTGTGCAATAGGTATTCTCTTTTTACAAAACATATTTATCAAAGAGATAAAAGATAAAAGAAGGCCTCCGGTGGAAAGGCATGTATACAACTTCAATAGAAAATGATCAATTCCAAACATTTAGCAATGTAGCGCAGTTAAAATAAGTATTTCAACACATTTTCTTTTAACCATTTCCCTATAATGCTACACAAATTTTCGGAGTTTGTTTTCCAAATTAAAAATGGAACTGATTGACAAGTTTGGAAGAATCATTTAAATTGAAGGGCCCAGTTTGTAGTTGGTTGGTTATGTATGTTATAATTAGTTGATTTAAGTTGAAAATGCAAGAATTGTTATTATTTTCTTTTATTTTTTGAGTTTGAATTGGTTAAATTTGAACCCAAGTATCCAAGCAAGCGAATAAAAAAGGGAGCCTATATTTATTTATTAATTGTGAGCTTCCCAATCACTACTGCAAATCGCATTTTCTCCTCGCGTTGTAGGATTCCAAACATGGGAACTCCAACGAGGCAAGATAAACCGGAAAAAAGAACATTGAAAAGTAAATACATTTACCAAGAAGATTTTGATTTGGTAGAAATAACAAGCCTTCCGTAGAAAATAGATCAATCCCCCACTTTCCATATCAAGACCAATTGAAGGAAAATGGAAGCCGTGATTCCAAAACAAAAGAACCAAAATTCAGCTCTCCCAATCTTCCCTTCATAACTTCCTGTAGCAACGTGTTGGTGGAAATGAAGGGGAACTCCAGGATCTCTCGTAACTATCTCACTTCCATTTGCAACAGAGCTAACCACACCTTGGATGTTGACAGCCACCTTTCGGCAACTCGAGGGACATTGCAGCACCACTGTTCGATCCATCGAGCATAAACCAGTCATGTCGTGGACTCGTAGAACCTAAACCATCGTCGACCATACCAATTATGTTCAGAGTTTCAATAGAAAACTTTACAATGAAAAGGGTGTATTTAAAGTGCAAATGGTAAGAAAACTGAGCTTCCCGACAAGATTATTCTTTTCCTCTTCCTCACTATTAGGTTTGGAATCTCAAGAGCTCCCACATCCTTTCTCTCATCTGAGATCAATGATTCCTTGCTTAGTATGAAGTTTTTACTTGAACAGCAGGAACAACCCACTAATACAATTCCCCTATGAACCATGTTAATTGTAAAGACAATTAAGATGTTAAATAATAATAAATTTCAGAATGATCCAGCTGAATGTGTAATATCCTAAGAAAGTGGAGTAAAACCTGCTTCATGATTCATGTAGCTGAAAGAGTTTCTGCTATTAGTGAGCTGCAGAATCCTAAATACTCAGTGGTCGTGGCAACTGGTGTAACGTCCCGAAACAACGGAAGAAATTTTTCAAATTTAAAACATAAACATACGACCGTCAACGGTCAACAATGGCACGTTACAGGAAAAGTCATCAGAATATATATATAAAATATCTCCACGTGGAAGTCATAATAAAGAGTGTCAAAAGAGTGATCACATGTCTAATACATAACTACAGTAATCACTACCTCTACAAAAAGATAAAGAGACAGGACCCGATCCCGGAGGCACTCCCCTCGGTCACCACCAACCTAAGACTGTCTGCTCCCTGAAAATAAAACATAAAATCTGCCTGAGTTCCCGAAAGGAACCCCGTATGCCAACATCTCCTAACATATACAGAAATACAGATGAAAATGCCAAGAATGCTCATGCAATGCAATCCGCCTCGGGCCCAATGAATGCCCAACCGCCACCACGGTCCATCTCCCAGCCGCACACAGGGGCATGGAAGGCATCCCCCCTGCCAATCCAGGCCCACACGAGGGGGTCGCCGCCTCGGGCCCAATGAATGCCCAACCGCCACCACGGTCCATCTCCCTACCGCACACAGGGGCATGGGAGGCATCCCCCCTGCCAATCCAGGCCCACAGGAGGGGGTCGTCGCTCTCCTCCACAGGGAAAGTGCATCCCCTTCCCCCACCAGGGAAGAAGGCGTCTCTCGGCCGCACAGGCACAAGTGACCTCGCTCTCCGACACACGGAAAGTGCAACCCCTTCCCCCACCAGGGAAGGAGGCATCTACCACCCACACAGGCATGGAAGGCATCCCTCTCTGCCGCACAGGCATCCACAAGGGGTCCAACAGAAATACGCTCTCGTCGTAGGTGAAATCCGTAGCTCCGAGGTCCGGTGATCGACCGTGAGCTCGGCAGCCGGTAGTCGCCTCTGCTCGACGTCACGTATGTGGATAAATCCACCAAGGAAAGATAATTCGACCCACCAGTCGAACAAGGTCAAATCTAGCAGTCGACCGTTTGGAAGGTCTACGCTATACGTTTTATATACATATATATCCTGTCGGTTGAACCAGGGTCCGTTCAACCGATAAGGAAAACTGCATGAATCCTGCCCACTGCATTCGGTCGACCGAAACTCTTTCGGTCAACCGGATCAACAGGCACTTCACTACAGGAAAACTGCACGCGGTCGGTCGACCAGATCCAGAGCGGTCGACCGTTTAGATGGTCAACGCTCTTGACCGACTTTGCGCAGTTCGGTCGACCGAGACACACACTCGGTCGGCCGAAGGTCTGTCTACCCTATCTACTGGGATCGGTCGACCGAACAACCACCGGTCGACCGGACTAATATAACCCTTATAAAATATTCCCGCTAAAATTTGGCATAAACGGTCGACCGTCACACAGACGTCGTTCGACCGTTTTCGGGCAGTAAGCAAATATATACTAAACTCGGTCGAGCGAGACCAACTACCGGTCGACCGAACATACATTTTCCCTCTGGACAGGCATTATTTAGACGTTGTTCGGTCGACCGAACTCTCAATCGGTCGACCGAACAGAGCGTCTTCCACCTCCGTCCAGTCGGGTTTCGCCGGGGAAACGGCACCAACGCCGCCCCCTACACTCCCACACCTCTTGGGGAGTTACTATGAAGACTTGGCATACCTTTAAAGACGATGAAGACCCGCCAGAGCCTCGCTCGCGCACCGCCGTCTCCGAAGACCTCCTCACGCTCCTTCCTCGTGCTCGCCTCCACCACGCCGCCGGAGATCCTCTCCTTCCTCCTCTGGTCGCCGGGATGCAAGAGGAAATGGTGAGTTTGAGTGGAAACGAAATGGAGAAGAAAAAAGGGGAGAAAGGGTTGAGTTTTGGTTTTTATAAACAAACCCTACACCTACCCATACTCCTCACCACACCTCCACCCATACTTCACCTCACTCCACTCCATACCTCCCTCACCCTCACTCTCTTTCTCTCACGTCTTTACAATCCACCCTCCTTAAAAGGATTTCGCCCCGAAATCAGAAAGGTAACTCACCGAAAAGCTCCGGATACTGCTTCCGAACTTCCTCCTCGATCTCCCAGGTGGCCTCGCGCTCACTGTGATGCTGTCATCTGACCTTAACCATCGGAATGGTCCTCCTCCTGAGCTGATGGTCCATCCGATCGATGATCTCAACTGGCCTCTCCTCAAGTGACATATCCTGCCGGATCTCAGGCACTGCAATCTCTATCACATGTGTCGGGTCTGCAACGTACTTCCTCAACATAGAAACATGGAAGACGTTGTGAAGGCCAGAGAACTGTGGTGGCAAAGCAACTCTGTAGGCGACCTCCCCGACACGGTCCAAGATCTCAAAAGGTCCGACATACCTCGGACTGAGCTTCCCCTTCTTCCCGAACCTCATCACTCCCCGAGCTGGTGAAATCTTCAGGAAGACGTGATCTCCAACCTCGAAGCTCAAAGTCCGTCTGCGTCGGTCAGCATAACTCTTCTGTCTGCTCTGTGCTGTAGCCAACCTCCTCCTGATCAGGTCAACCTTCTCTGCGTACATCTGCACAAGCTCTGGACCCACTAACTGCCTCTCGCCTCGTAAAATCTTAATTTTCGAAAAGTTCCTTTTCGTAGAACTGCACGTGTTAGGGTCAAAAATTCCATAATTGACAGTAATTCAGCTCTGACCTAAAATTTGGCAAAATTAGAAGGACTTAGTGCATGCATCATATAGTGTTTTGTTTGCATTATTCTTGCTAAATTCTTGCAAATTATTTTTATTGTTGAAGAGTGCTGGAGGCAAGGTACGTATCGCGTTTTAACGATTGCATTTAAGCATATAATTTAGTTTGCCTACAACCTTGCAAATCAATTCGACTCAACCAGTTAGGAGTCGTCTAGATTTAAGCGACACTAGGTCTAGGATTGTTTGAACTGTGCTTGTTCAGGAAACTTCTGACCAACACTAGAACCTATCCTTTAGAGTTAAGTTTCCTTTCTCTTTTTTTTTTCTATTGCTTGTTTCCCTTTTGATTAAAAAATAAAAAAAAATATAAAAATAAAAAAACGAAAAAAAACTAGTAATTAATTCTTGAAATTAAATTTGGAATTTAAATTTCAAATTTGAATTCAAAAATTAATTCAAACCGGTGCACTCATATTTGGGTTCAGGACTTGAGCAATCGACTCTCACGAGTTCATCTAGATTTCAGTCTAGAGCTTAGCCCAATCCATCTGCTGCACCACCTCACCCGGATCCAATGGGTGAGAATGTTGTGAACCCGCCCATAACTCTGAGGGATCGATGCTACCCAACGATGGCTGCTCAGCCATCGTGCATCGTTATGCCCACCATACCGGGTCGCGACTTCGAACTTAAGGCACAATACATGAGTATGTTGCCTAAGTTCACCTCTAGGGAAGACACATATCTCTTCCTTAGAGAATTTGAGGAAATTTGCTCTCTTATGCAATACCAGCATATCTCTGAGGAGGCAGTGCGTCTGAAATTCGTGCCTCTAGCACTGAAGGACGACGCTAAGAAATGGCTATATAGTCTAGCCGAAAAATCCATTAAATGTTGGGCTGAGTTTGTTCAAGTATTCCTAAAAAATATTTCCCCAACCATAAGACTATGAGGATTAGGAATGAAATGGTTGCATTCGTTCAATCTGAGAGCGAGCCGTTCTATTCCTATCTAGAAAGATTTAAAAGTGTACTGACCGAATGCCCTCGTCACGGAATTCCTAGATGGCAATTGTGCCAAATTATTTATGAGGGATTGACACCCACATCTAGGGTTATGGTAGAATCCGTAAGCCAAGGGAACTTCATGTCCAAAATGAAAATGATGCCTGGACTTTTCTTGAGGATTTAGCTGAAAACAGTATGCAATGGGACAATGCTAGAGCACCGCTTAACCCGAGTATTGGATCTAGAATAGCAAGTCAACCCAAACCAAGTGTCTTAGCTGTAGATGACACTATAGCGGCTGAAGCAAAACTAGCTACCCTTAGGCGCAGAATGGAAAGTCTAGAGTTACAAACCCGACCCCCAGTGAATCAAGCCTCGCCTATCCCTTGCTCTAGATGTGGTCAGACTGGTCATTTAATGGAAGATTGTGCGGACTGTGAACAAGTTAATGCCACGTTTAACCATGCTAGAAATGACTCATACGCATCAACCTATAACTCGGGTTGGCGTAATAATTCCAATTTCTCATCAAGCCAACAAGGTCAACCTCCTAGACAACAACCAAACCCGTATAACCAAAATAATACATCATCTGGGTTTAGTAACAATGGAGATTATGATGTTAGGTTGACAAGCTTGGAAAATTTGATGAAGACTTTTATACAAACAACCAACCAGTCCTTCCAAAGGCTAGAGACACAAGTCAGCCAACTCGCACAAATTGTAGGTGCAAGAGAAAAGGGTCAGTTTCCAAGTCAACTGATGCATCGCATACATTGCATCATATGTCTTTCATTTAGATTAATTTTATTTCAATAAATGCTACTAAGGTATGTGTTTAGTCTTATTTACAGAATACAGGGACCTGAATGCAAATTACCCATATCCCGAGCATAAATGCGTGCAAGAGACTCATTCCTGTCATAAAGACCAAGTTCAAGATTATCGGGGTTCAAATGGAAATGCATCCAAGCATAAAATAATTCAAGACCTAATTACAAAAAGGACAAGGACTTAAGCACAAAAGTAGACAATGACTTAATTGCAAAAAGCCAAGGACCTAATTGCAAATTATGAGTAGCTTTTATTATTATGGAGAAAATCTAAAGAAAAATCAATGTGGATCTCCAAATATATAAAGAAATAAAGTCGGAGCTCAAAAGAAAGGAAAGAATCAATCCAGACGCGCAAAGGATATTGAAATCATACCATAAACACACATGAAAAATCCAGATTAAATCGGAGCTAAAAGTGCGGCGAATCCGCCGCACCTTATGTACAAAGTGTGGCGAATCCGCCGCACAAAATTAGATCCATGCTCTAAATTTTTTACCGGTTGCGTGTTGACGCGTGTACTTTCCTATTTTATACCTAAGTCCCTTGTATCGGCTATAAATAGCCCTGAAACGATGTTGTAGAGGATCTTCTTAATTTTAACCTTAGTTTTTAATTCTTAGTCTTAGTTTTGTATTCTTCTTTTTAGCAATAAAATTCTGTTGGTTTATTTTGTGTTTTTACTCTTCTTTCTTAGTTTCTCTAGGACCCATTCTCCTCCTTTCCATCCATGAGTTTCTAACTCTTTCCAAAGGGTGGAGGTGACGGATTTAGGGTGAAGAGAAGAAGAATAAAAGTTATTATTTTAATTTCGTGTTAGTATATTTTGATTACTTGAGTTTATGTTAAATTATTTATCATGTAATGCTTTATAACTAATATGATTTATTATAAGTTTCAGAATTCTCTAATCTAAACCTCCACCCAACGGAATTCACCATCTTTGTTCTTATTTTAGTTTTAATTGTTCATGTTTCTTGCTTTAGATAATTAAAATCTAAAAATCTCAAAACCAACTTATTTCTCTCTCTTCTTTCCCCTACTCGAAAATCACACAAATAAAAAATCTCTCCCTCCTTGTGTTCGACCCGTACTTGCCACGTCTTCATTGACGTCGTGCACTTGCGGTATAAATTAAAATTCTGGACAACCTCCTAGACAACAAGGTCAACCTCCTAGACAACAACCAAACTCGTATAACCAAAATAATACATCATCTGGGTTTAGTAACAATGGAGATTATGATGTTAGGTTGACAAGCTTGGAAAATTTGATGAAGACTTTTATACAAACAACCAACCAGTCCTTCCAAAGGCTAGAGACACAAGTCAGCCAACTCGCACAAATTGTAGGTGCAAGAGAAAAAAGTCAGTTTCCAAGTCAACCTGAGGTGAATCCTAGATCTAATAATCAATATCAGCCCTATCAACCACCTCTAGGAAGTAACAACTCGAGACCAGTTCAAATGGTTAATGAGGAAGGACCGTTCCAACAAATAAATGTAGTAGTATCATTACGGTCCGGAAGACAAGTTGATAACAATGTGGTAAATCCTAGAACGTCTAATCAATCTAGCCATCGAGTAACCACATATGACCTAACCATTGAAACTGACGTCCAATCTGAAACGCCCAACCCACCTACTCAACCTGAACCCATAGCTCAACCTGATCGAGTCTATGTTCCTAAAGCTCCATTCCCCAATAGACTTAAGAAGAACTCAAGTGCACAGATGGAGAAAATCCTGGAAGTATTTAAGCAAGTTAAGGTGAATATTCCACTCCTGGATATGATTCAACAAATACCTGCTTATGCTAAATTCTTAAAAGATCTGTGCACTAAGAAGAGAAAAACAAACGTACCAAAGAAGACTTTCTTAACTGCAAACATAAGCTCTATTCTGTCCAACTCATCTCCTATAAAATATAAGGACCCTGGGTGTCCCACAATTTCATGTGCAATAGGAGATACCATATGGATGCGCAAAGGACAATTAAATCATACCATAAACACGGAGGAAAAATCCGGATTAAATCAGACACATTATTGCGGCGAAATCGCCGCATCTTACATGTATTGTGCGGCGGAAACGCCGCACCCCTTGCGATCGGTGGCTCCGGATTTTGTCCAGTCGTGTCTCGCCACGTGTAATTTCCTATTTTATACCTAAGTCCCTTGTATCGGCTATAAATAGCCCTGAAACGATTTTGTAAAGGTCCTGAGTTTTTGTTCCATATTTTAGCAATAAAATTCTGTTCTTTTAATTTTGTGTTTTTAGTTTTCTTTTGTAGTTTCTCTAGGACCCCTTCTCCTTCCTTCCATCCATGAGTTTCTAACTCTCTCCAAAGGGTGGGGGTGACGGATTTAGGGTGATGAGAAAAGAATGATGTTATTATTTTAATTTCGTATTAATATATTTTGATTACTTGAGTTTATGTTGAATCATTTATCATGTAATGCTTTATAACTAATGTGATTTATTATAAGTTTCATATTTCTCTAATCAAAACCTGATATCTAAACCTCCACCCAACGGAATTCACCATCTTTGTTCTTGTTTTAGTTTTATTTGTTCATGTTTCTTTCTTTAGATAATTAAAAACCAAAAATCTCAAACCAAACCTATTTTCTCTCTCTTTCTTCCCTTAACTCGAAAATCACAAAAATAACAATATCTCTCCCTCCTTGTGTTCGACCCGTACTTGCCACGTCTTCATAGACGTCGTGCACTTGCGGTATAAATTAAATTCTCATCACCTATATGAATGCAACAGTACGGTAAATGAACATATCATACTAGTACCATGTCATATCATCATCTGCAATGCATCAAATCCCTCCAAGAGTAAATGGGACCTCAGTCCAACAACACAAGGACCCCCAAGGGTCAACAAGGACATCAGTCCAGCAACAACCACGGGTCTCCCTCGGAAACCTACCGTAGGCACATACGGTCTTACAAACAGTACACGACGCATCCCCCACACGTGACCACTCGAGCCAAAGGGATCAGTGAGGAGCGTCCGCACAAAGTAACCACGTGGTCTACACCACCTCGACGGAGCTGTAACCCGGTCGGTCATCATCCCAAGATAGGTGCCCAATCGGGGATCATCGCCGGAACAACATCGGCGACATCGTCGGCACAACATCGGCGGTACAACATACGTCCGACACAACATCGGATGGCACAACCACAAACCAGAAC
Organism: Triglochin maritima; assembly: GCA_963682175.1. NCBI lineage: Eukaryota > Viridiplantae > Streptophyta > Magnoliopsida > Alismatales > Juncaginaceae > Triglochin > Triglochin maritima. The sequence goes on from OY821771.1 coordinate 62,906,779, forward strand.
ATCGTCGGCACCATCATCGTTGGCAAACACCTCGGCGGTACAACATACGTCCAACACAACATCGGACGGGTTCAGACCGTAGTCTGCAGGGTCATCATGCTCCACGAGCCATGCGTCAACACGCATTGGGATCTGCAATCCCTCAGGTCTGCTACTCTATAGAGAGTAAGACAACAACTCGTCACACCATTGTCCATCACGGAGGTGGCGCGACCCAAGTGTCCACACGACGGTCCTTATGCAGGCACGAGCACGTACCCGCCATCACCTCCCGACTCACGCTCTAAGCGAGGACACGAGTTTCCGTGGACAAAGTTGACACAAACACAAGGACCAGGAATTCAGTTCTGCACACAAACGGTCGACCAAAAAAGCCTAACCGGTCGACCGTTCCCAATAGGTTCAGTCGACCAAAAGTCTACAACGGTCGAACTATTCTTTGCATCACTTAAGTCCAATGGTCGGACAACAGTCTAAAACCGGTCGACCGAATACGAGGTTAAAATCCGGAGTTGGTCAAAATCACACAAGACTATTTGGTCGACCGACCCAGGGGTCCCGGTCGACCGAAAACTATTAGGGTCATCCTAATAGTCTACGTCATATAACGGTCGAACAATATATCAAAATTGGTTGAACAACATGCAATATAATCAGGTACACATAAGTTCCGGTCGAACCAACCGCTAGCAGCGGTCGACTGAAAACCAACAGGAAGCCTCTAACTCACCAGCACACAGGCAACCGGTCGACCGCCACATGACATCATTCGACCGATGTTGGTTAAAGTCGGGTAAAATAGTAAAACTGGTCGATCGCCCGAAGGCACCTGTCGACCGTTGGTCGACAACAACCTTGCGCCAACTAAGGACCGTTGGGAGACCATCCTACCATGTCGGTTAACTAAAAACCGACGTGGTAGGCTTTGAATTCTTTTTTAAAACTATTAAAAATATATTTAAAAAATACCTTTCAGGTCGGTTTAGTAAAACCGACGTGGAAGACCCCCATTGCCACGTTGATTTTCCGAAAGCCGACGTGGTAGATTTGAATTTCAAAATATATATATTAAAAATATCCCCTACCACGTCGGTTTGAGTAAACCTACGTGGTAAGGGGGGGTCTTCCACGTCAGTTTTAATAAACCGACGTGGAAGTGTGGCCTCTACATCGGTTTGTAATTAACTGACGTGGTAGACTGACTTTCCAGCTGTGATTGTTGGATTATTAAGTTTCGGCTAAGCCAATGAACAACTTAATTGAGAAAATCCAATGTTGAGAAGTGGAGAGAGTGGAAGGAGTGGAGGGGTGGTTAGACCTATGTACACTTGCACACATGGTGATCATGAGCCCGTGTTTGTGGGGGTTAAGGGGTCCTATTTTCACTTGTGGAAAAAGACCTTTTAACGTTGATATTTTACGTCGGGTAAAAAATAACCGACGTATAAGCCATATATCGCGTCGGTTTCCCTAAAACCGACATGATATGTAGATAAATTACGTCGGCTGCATAAAAACCGACGTGATAACCAGGAAAACACGTCTTTTTTTTGAAAACCGAAGTGACATGTCGCCGATTTCACGTCGGTTTTCAAAAATCCGACATGTTTTCCCATTCTATTTTTAAAAAAAATTCCTCCCAATCGAAATACCCTAAACCGAATCCAAAGGCAACCCTAGTGGCTCGACTCCATCGGACCCCGTTCGACCAACCCCAACTAGAAGCCCGACCACGCCCGTCCCCGACCCCGAACAACCTCGACCAGCCCTGACCAGTCGACCCCCGACTGTCCATACCTCGCGCACCCCAGCCCAATCCCTCCCCTACTCCGCCTGTCCATATCTTGACCAAACCATCCCCGATCCGTATGTTTACTTCGGTGTCAAAGAAGGTTGCTGCAACGGTACTAATCACTTATAACATTTTTCTTTTATGTTTCTTAATGTGCGCAGTTGATTCTTCAACGTGCTGAACAACTGCCACACAAGATCCCGATTGATGGAGTATTGGTAGGGTAAATATCTTTTTATCTTTCTTGTGATATATTATTTCTTTCTTCTGATGCGAGTATGTTTGTTGTTTATGACACATTTTGTGACTTTTCCCCTTAAATTTCATACAGGTTGGTCTAATAAATTTGGAGAATGAAGACTTTGTGAAAAAGGTTGTGAATAATACACGAAGTGAGTTGCAGGTAACGGTTCAACCTTCTAGATGCTTAACATCATGTTCATATCCTGTTTAAATTGACTCGTGCAACTTTACTACGTAGTATATAGTTCTTCATTGATAGGCCCGGTCAGTATTAGTTATTTCTTTGGTAAAGAGCTGAAGTTTTGGATTATTTGGTTCATAATAAGTTCCACTCATTGTGCACACTTTTTTGTCTATATGAATGTTTTAGCTTATTGAAGATACATCAATGTAAAATTACCCTATAGTCTTTCAATACTTTAATGCCTTTTTAATCTTTAAAAAAGATAAATCGATGTAAAGACAAGTTTTCTTCTTGGAGTTTCATGAGCAATATTTACATTCCACTCGGTTGCTTAAACTACTTAATTACCCTATAGTCTTTCAATACTTTAATGCCTTTTGTGTCTTCTAATGACTATTCTACTTATTTACAGGATGCATTGCAAAGTGGAAATTGCAATAATATGCGTATACTTTTGCGATTTCTTGTAGTATTAGTAAGGCTTTTTCAACATTATGATATTTCAATATCTATATCGGGTATACAAACAACTTCATACTTTATCCTTTTGTGTTGTAGTTGGATTGATTTTTATATCATTTTTCCTTGTCTTTGTTGAGGCACCTGACGGTATCATCCATTGTGTTTGCATGTGTATCCATTGTGACGGTATCCTCTTCTAATTTTTTCTCTTTACCTTTTCATCTGTTGATGTGTTTGTGCATGTCAAATAGCCAGAACATGTCATTTTGTTAAAAGTTGTTGTCTCAGTAAGCAAAACAAATTTTGTAAGATTTTCTTCACCAAATCAAAATAATCATGTGATGTGTTGGTTGATAGTTGTTGTCTTAGTAAGCAAGCAACCTTTTCTAATTTAAGGAAACGACTCCTGCTAATTTTCTTGCTTTTCTGATTTCTCACAGGCAAGCTCACGCTGGGAAACTGCTGCATACTCTATTTCCTGATCCACATTGGAGGAATGAGGGTTCATTTGCTGGATATATCTTTGGGAACTGTAAGTGATCGTTGCACATTTGCTAGATATATCTTTCCTCTTTCCCAATATTTAATGCAGCCCACCACCTATTAATTTCGATAAATTACTATCTTATCGTCCCTGATATGTTACTTCATATATTATGAAGGAAAAGTGAAACTATTTAAACTTAACTTCATATATTATGATATTAGTTTGTTATGCTATAATAGTTAGTTATTAACTATCAGTTATTTGTTTATACTTCAGAATTAAGGAAGATGGTGGAGAAGTTCTACAAGCCTTCTGCATGAAGTGGTCTGTAATGATTGAGAAGTGATCATGTGATTTTTAACTAACTTTTGATGTGCTTGAAATGATAGTCTTATTGTGTTATCGTAATAGAAGTGTTATTGTGAATGTGAATGTGATTGTAATTGTAATTGTGTTTGTGAATGTGATTGAGTTTGTGAATATGTTTATTGTAGGAAAAATTAATTGAACAATTACATATTTTTTTGTAAAACTGGGAGATTTCAAGTCGGTTTTAAGAAAGCCGGAGTGAAATGTCCAAAATTTCACGTCTCTAGGACTGACGTGGTATCATCTTCACTATTACGTCTCCCGATTATGACGTCGGTAAATTTGAACAATAAAACCGACGTGGTATGGTCCAAAAAACCGACGTAAAAATACTATTTCCCAGCAGTGTTTTGTGCATAGACTACTATAAAAGGTCGTGCACTCCACCCAGAAAAACACACAAAATATATACATGTATTTTATATATATCTCTCTCTCTCAATGAAAAAACCGCTCCGATGATTTTTGTCTCCACGAATTCCAGCATTCTTCGGGGGTTGATTCTTTCGAGGTTCGTCGATTCTGGTGTGCGCCCGTTCGACGAAGGAACTGTTCTATCTTGGGAGAAAAGCGTCAGATCCATCGCACTTGTACGTGGGGGTGATATTTTCTCTGAGGCAAGTCGGAATTCGACGGCTCGGTTTGTAAGATGTTTTCTGAGATTCTTCGTTTGTTTGTTTTTAAAACATGATTTTGTACGTTGGCTTAATATGGATTCTGCTGAAATATTTATTCGACATCTGTAACCCACTGTATTACATAATTATATTTGTAATTGTACCAACAATCTCAGAGAAAATATTTGTTATGTTGAGTATTAATTCGTTTGCACCAAAAGTGGAGATATCAGACATGTCGGAAAAAAAATTCGGGAAGAATTTCAAATGTTGGCAACAACGTATAAAAATCTGGTTGACCGCTATTGGTTTAATTGATGTAGTTGAAAAGACTTTTCCACTTTCTGAAACTGAAGATCCCAAAATCTATAGGGAGGGTTGACCGCTATTGGTTTAGAGAGTGTTGTTCACTTCTATAGGGAACCTAGTGTGTGGTTGAGTAGTTTTTAGCTCAAGTATGCTCAATTACACAAAGTTCCTAAAGACTCAAAGAAATACAAAATACATGTCTTCAAATGAGCTTGATTACATGTCTTGACTTCATTTTCTTTCTTCCTTGAGTCTTGATCACCTGTAGAGGTTAGCACAAAGCAATATATATGCAATGCAATATGTGTGCTACTCTACATGATAATAATTAAAATTATGTTGATTAAATCATCAAAACATAGATTAATGCCAAAAAGCCAACAGGATATGGGTGTTGCAAATGTGATATTGGATATCAAACTGACTAGGTCAGTTGATGTTATTTCCATATCTCAATCTCACTATGTTGAGAAGGTTCTTGAGAGATTTGGCTATACAAATTGTAGATCTGTAAAAATCCCATATGATTCTTCAAAACCTTTGTACAAGAACACGAGTGGTGTTCCAGTTTCACAATTGAGATATTCTCAAATTTAAAGGTAGCTTGATGTATCTCACAAATTGCACACGACCTAATATTTCATTCTCGGTGAGCAAACTTAGTAGACATACAAGTTGTCCTGATCATACTCATTGTGAGGCTTTGGATAGAGTACTAAAGTACTTGAATGATACTACTGTAGGATTTCGTACCCCTATGTATGTATATATTTTAAAAATTTTATACATGCATATATGATCGATTTCCATATTTTCAATAATTTCATGTATATTGTTTTACATTTAATCTAATATCATATTATTAACATATATATTAAAAGAAATGTAAGAGGATCATACCCAAATGATCTCTAAAACTTTTATCAAGATCCGGAGTTGTGTCGCACGTCGAATCACCGGTTGATTTGCCTCCAAGTGTTCACCAAACACTAATGGAAAAGGTGTCATACACGTCGGATTTTTGCCATCCAAGTGTCCGACCTATATTCCACCGACGTCTATACCCTTGTGTATAGACGTCGGCTATATAAGACTGACGTCTATACAATGTATAGTGTATAGACGTCGGTCATATATAGCCGACGTCTATTATACCTTTAATTTACGAACAAAAATATTACGCTTGTTATACGGCCTATAACAGGCACCCAACCGCTACAGTAATCAAGCCCAAGTGCCCCAAGTGCCCATCTTTTGACCAATAACAACGTAGAGCAAGCTCAAGTCGCCAAAGTGACCAATCTCGTTCGCATTCACCTGTGTAGGAGTGGTGGAGTACTTCAACCACAGCAGCAAAAAAAATTGTCGATGAGGGACTAAACTTTTACGGCCTATAGACGTCGGATATATGGGGTGACCGACGTCTATACATACAGTACGACAGATAGACGTCGGTCACGCCATACATCCGACGTCTATACATTTATATAACAATAATAATAATACGTCCTGTAGACGTCGGTCATTTGATACATCCGACGTCTATACACGAGTAAATAGTAAAAATATAATTACATTTATATAACAATAATAATAAAAACAGTGCCCCAAGTGCCAATCTTTTGACCATTAAATATATATATATATATATATATATATATATATATATGTCTCACTTGTATTGTGTAGTGTGGTACCAAACTCCCATTTAGAAGTACAGGAGTGATGGTTACACACATATGTGGTAACCATACAAAAAACATAATGTATACAACACACATGCATGTGATAGTTACATTGATGTAATTATTTTTAAAACAATCCAAATAACTCACATTATTCTTATACAAAATAAATCCACATAAATTCTTACACAAAATAAATCCACCAACAAAAAACTTTCTCCAATGTGGGACTAAACTTCAAGACATATGACCATACACACATGTATACAACACACATGCATGTGATAGTTACATTGATGTAATTATTTTTAAAACAATCCAAATAACTCACATTATTCTTATACAAAATAAATCCACATAAATTCTTACACAAAATAAATCCCAAAAAATAAATCTACATAAATTCTTACACGAAATAAATCCCAAAAAATAAATCCACATAAATTCTTATACGAAATAAATCCCAAAAAATAAACAAAAAATATTTTTCCTTCTTTCAGGAGGTATAGACGTCGGTTGTACTAAAAAACCGACGTTTATACAAACCTATAGACGTCAGATGACCAAATTTCCAACGTCTATACCTATAGTCGTCGGATTTTTTATATCCGACGTCTATTAGGTGACGTCTATTGTGCATTCTGCACTAGTGAAACTCTAAACAAGATTAGAAAGAATGAGCTAGCCAATTCAATCTCTAAACCAAGCTCAGAAACTAGCTAGGTCGAACGTTTTCGGAGACCGGTCGACCGGAAATTCACAGTAGTTGTTGCCTTTATCAAATTTTGGATTTTTATCCAACAAAATTTGATCTTTGGGGTTTTTAGCAAATTCATATTTCTCATAATATAATATCATATGTAATGTCAAACTATTACACCCCATAATACACACATCTCATATGAATTTATTCATGATTCTAATTATGTCAATTTTCATGACATATTGATTTAATTGATTCCCCACGTGTGTTCCATCTCACATGAAACCCGATACACCATATGAATACAAAATGAAGCATCTTGTTTTCTAGTTTTGTGGTGTGGCATATAGGAGGATCTAAGCTATATCGGCAGTGATATTAAACACTTAATATCACAAACTAAAAGCGGTATCTAGTTACACATTATAGTTACCCAATTAGCATAGATGTATTGTTTACTCGAACTAAACACGATCCATTTAGTGATGTGGAGACACCACTTGTGTCTATTCATTGCCACATGATATTAAGAATATATACAAAGTAGAAATGTGTCACCTTTGTATTATATATTCATTTCTTGATCTCTTACGCTAATTATAAATATGTAACTTAACTAAAGTCACATTGTACACATTATAATTTTACGTTATCAAGGGCCCACTAATATCATCACTCAAATTAAGAGGGGCAATAATAATCTTTTGACTAGCTATCTTTTCCAGCACAAGTCGAGTTCAACCAACTATTGACTTTATCACTATGCTCATTGATAGCTTTTGACAATAATTAAATTGAACACTTCTTATGTGAAAAGACATAAGTATCATATCTTAGGATTCAAGATACAGTGAAAACATTAATGACACATAACACAAATCTATAATGTTTCATTTGCTAGGTCTATTCAATATAAAAAAGAAACCATTTTACTCTTTTATATACTCGTGTCATCAAATATTTGTAGAGCTACAATAATCAATGACCAACATGACAATCTTATCTCGGTAATTAATGTTCCATGTCAATTGTCATAAATGTGAATACCTTTTGATTTATGTAAACCATTATATTTTAGAGCTCTACAGTTAAGGACCAAGACCATCTTCCTCAACACTTCCAAAAGACGAATACTTAATCAATGAACAAAATGTTTGCACATCCAATTCATAATAATTGATATATAAAAGTAAAACTTTTAGAACACATTCCTTTCAACTTTAACTCTTGGACTGCATTATGTGAAATTCCCAGCGGTACTCGAAGGGTATAGTGATGCAAGCTGGATAACCAAAAACTTTGTGAGTAATTGTATTATAGGGTATGTTTTTACTCTGGGTTGAGGTGCAGTCTCCTGGAGGTCTACAAAACAGACCATATTGTCTCGATATATGTTTGAGGTTGAACTTTGTGCTTTGGATACAAGTGGAATGAAAACTGAATGGTTGAAAGGACTCCTTTCTGAATTGCCAATGACCAGCAAATCTGTTCCTGCAATAATTGTGCATTGTGATAGTATGACTACTATTGCAAGACTGAGAAGCTCAAAGTATAATAACAAACAAATAAGACACACCCAAGTTAGATTGATGTCTGTAAGGGAGTTGGTCTCGGAAAAGGGCGATAGATGTTGATTTTGTTGGTACCGAAGACAATATAGTTTATCCTTTCACCAAAGGACTTGATCTAGCTCAAGTTCTTAAATCCAAGTTGGGGATGAGACTGAGACCCATTTCATGACTTATATAGAATGACAACCCAACCAATCTGAGTGGAGATACCATGATGTTTGTTCAATGTGGTAATAACAAGTTCTTGAGTGAGTTGAATACAACTAATTGGTGATACATTGTAGGTCATACATTGTATTTGTGTCAATACCCCAAAGAATGGATATGTTGCTGAAACTGCAAGTTTAGTAAGAGTGTATACTCTGAATGAGCTTGAGTTCTTAAAAACAAGATGTTAGCAGTGCAACTTTTGAGAAGTACAACTATATGAATGCAATTGTGTGACCGCAATTAGAGGAATGTGAGTTATTCCTTGAAAGCATTCATGAAACAAGATACATATGCATGACCATAAAACATCAACCTTGTAGATTGTAGTATGAACTTGTTTGGTATATATTGTTATCAATGGACATCTCCACAACAAAGGTTCAAGTTCAAGACTTCGTTTCACTTAGTTTCTGTAGGGGTAAAGTTGAAGGACTCATGTAGTGGTTCATACCCGAAAGGTACCATTACTGAAAGCATTAGGCTGCAAGGTTTGACCGCTCGATCAACAATGGATTTGCTAGGCCCATGAACAACTTAATTGAGAAAATTCAATGTTAAGAAGTGGAAGGAGTGTTTTAGCTAAAATACACCTCTCAGGTGTCCAAATTGGCAATATGCATGATGCATTGCATACATTGCATCATATGTCTTTAATTTAGATTACTTTTATATCAATAAATGCTACTAAGGTATGTGTTTAGTCTTATTTACAGAATACATGGACCTGAATGCAAATTACCCACATCTCGAGCATAAACGCATACAAAAGACTCGTTTCTATCATAAAGACCAAGTTCAAGTTTATCGGGTTTCAAATGGAAATGTATCCAAGCATAAAAGCATTCAAGACCTAATTACGAAAAGAACAATGACTTAAGCACAATAGTAGCCAGAGACTTAATTGCAAAAAGTCAAGGACCTAATTGCAAATCACGAGTAGCTTTTATTATTATGGAGAAAATATAAAGAAAAATCAATGTGGATCTCCAAATATATGAAGAAATTAATTCGGATCTCCAAAGATATGCAAGAATCAATCCAGACGCGCAAATGACATTGAAATCATACCATAAACACACAGGAAAAATCCAGGTCGATTTTGAGCCAAAAAGGTGGCGATTCCGCCGCACCTCAAGAGCTTCGCCGCACCAAATTAGATTCATGCTCTAAAAATTTTACCGGTTGCGTGTTGACGCGTGTACTTTCTTATTTCATGCTTAGGTCCCTTGTATCGACTATAAATAGCCCCGAGAACGATGCTTAGGTCCCTTGAGGAGTTCTTCCTTTTGTTCCATAATTTAGCAATAAAATTCTGTTTCTTTTATTTTGTGTTTTTAGTTTTCTTTTGTAATGCCTCTAGGACCCCTTCTTCCTCCCTCTATGAGTTTCTAACTCTTTCCAAAGGGTGGGGGTGACGGATTTAGGGTGATGAGAAGAGAATAAAGTTATTATTTTAATTTCGTATTAGTATGTTTTGATTACTTGAGTTTATGTTAAATCATTTATCATGTAATGCTTTATAACTAATGTGATTTATTATAAGTTTCAGAATTCTCTAATCTAAACCTTAAATCTAAACCTCCACCCAACGGAATTCACAATCTTTGTTCTTGTTTTAGTTTTAATCGTTCATGTTTCTTGCTTTAGATAATTAAAACCCAAAAATTTCAAAATCAACCTTATTATTGTTCTTTCTTCTCTAATCGAAAATCCAAAAATAACAATATCTCTCCCTCCTTGTGTTCGACCCGTACTTGCCACCGCTTCATCGCGGCCGTGCACTTGCGGTATAAATTTAATTCTCATCAAGTTTTTGGCGCCGTTACCGGGGAGGCGACGCAGATTTTGTTTTCTTTTGTTGATTTCGATTTTATCCTGTTTATCTTGTGCGCGATCTAAGTATTTGGATTTGTGTTTCAAGAGACAACAGAGTGCGCGGCGAAATCCGAGCACATTCTGAGCTAAACGAGCGACGAAATCGCCGCACCTATAGAGCAATTTGCGGCGAATCCGCCGCACACTTGGAGCTTCTGGGCTTCAAACTTTTCTGGGACGCGACTCATCTCTGGGTGGACGCGTGAAGCTACTGAAATTTCGAGAGCGGGCGGTGAACCCGACTGAGCATTGCATAGGTAACCTTTGTTGCCTCTTTTCCTCGTAATTTCTATTTTCAAAAAAAATCTTTTTATTAGAATTGCACGTGTTAGGGCAAAAATTCCATAATTGGCAATAATTCAACTCTGACCTAAAATTGGCAAAATTAGAAGGACTTAGTGCATGCATCATATAATATTTTGTTTGCATTATTCTTGCTAAATTCTTGCAAATTAATTCTTGTTGAAGAGTGCTGGAGGCAAGGTACGTATCGTGTTTTAACGATTGCATTTAAGCATATAATTTAGTTTGCATACAACCTTGCAATTGCCCCCCTCTAAAGACCATTGTTTGACTATCTTTGCTAGATTTAAGTTAAACTACCTTAAGGGCAACTCCGTAGGAAAAGATACGGTGGGGATTTCATCACCCTTCCGTGGCCCACAAATCACAATCCTAAAGTGTCACCCAAGCCTTAAAATTTAAAATCAATTAGACATTGGCCCCTAAGGACTCGGACTCAATTAAGGAGAAGAATTGGTTTGCCTTGCTATGACCTGAAGCCGATCGAATTCAATTTGGTGTCTAGGAAGTGTTTTTGTGTTGACGAGAGTCTTCCAAGCGAAGTGGTTGTCTAATTGGCACCGACTCTGTCGGAAGCGCCCCCACTAGCTATACACTAACTGGCCAATTTGGTTTGATTAGTGAGGGAGGTGAATCAAGCGAATCAATTCGACTCAACCAGTTAGGAGTCGTCTAGATATAAGCGACACTAGGTCTAGGATTGTTTGAACCGTGCTTTCTTAGGAAATTTCTGACCAACCCTCTTTTCTATCTTTAGAGTTAAGTTTCCTTTCTCATCTGAGTCTTCTTTCTCTTCTCACCTAAATTCTCTAGATTAGGATTCCTCTCTCATCTTTCCACATTCTATTGTTTGTTTCCAAAAAAAAGCATAAAAAAATATATATAAAAAAAACGAAAAAAATAATTGCAATTAATTCTTGAAATTAAATTTCGAATTTAAATTTCGAATTTGAACTCAAAAATTGATTCAACCCGGTGCACTCAGATTTGGATTCGGGACTTGAGTAATCGACTCTCACGAGTTCATCTAGATTCCAGTCTGGAGCTTAGCCCCAATCCATCTGCTGCACCACCTCACCCGGATCCAATGGGTGAGAATGTTGTGAACCCACCTGTTGCACAACCTATAACTCTGAGGGATCGATGCTACCCAACGATGGCTGCTCAGCCATCGTGCATCGTTATGCCCACCATACCGGGTCGCGACTTCGAACTTAAGGCACAATACATGAGTATGTTGCCTAAGTTCACCTCTAGGGAAGACACATATCTCTTCCTTAGAGAATTTGAGGAAATTTGCTTTCTTATGCAATACCAGCATATCTCTGAGGAGGCAGTGCGTCTGAAATTCGTGCCTCTAGCACTGAAGGACGACGCTAAGAAATGGCTATATAGTCTAGCCGAAAAATCCATTAAAAGTTGGGCTGAGTTTGTTCAAGTATTCCTAAAAAATATTTCCCCAACCATAAGACTATGAGGATTAGGAATGAAATGGTTGCATTCGTTCAATCTGAGAGCGAGCCGTTCTATTCCTATCTAGAAAGATTTAAAAGTGTTCTGACCCAATGCCCTCATCATGGAATTCTAAGATGGCAATTGATTGATCTCGTTTTATATTTAACCGCAAGTGCACGACCGCGTTGAAGCGGTGGCAAATACGGGTCGTCCACTGGGAGGTGTGTCGACACTTGGTTTATTCGAAGGCGAGAGGTAAAAAGAAGAGAGAAAGATGTATTACACTAATCTAAACTACAAAGCTGAAATGAAATGCAAAGGAAATGAAGATAAGCAATAAAACTAAACCCCAAAGGGGGTAGAGACTGATGTGAACATAAAGATGTGTGTGTGTGTGTGTGTTCAATTAAGCTCCTCACAACATGTAGTGCATGAAATCATAAAACTACATCCAATCTTGCCTCTACATGAATTAAGATAAGACTACATCATTAAAACATACAAGACAATGATTGGAATGAAGCTACATGAACTCAAGTATAAAGACTAGACCCTACTATGCCTCTACATGAATTAAGATGACTACATCATTAAAACATACAAGACATTAGCTAAGGAAAAGGCAACAAGAGTACATACACTACCAATTGTGTTACCAACATTAACTTTATCCATATCCTAACTTTATCATTCCCCATAAAATAGGTCCACTAATCAAAGCATAAGCTAAGCTTCATTCAAGAGCATTAGCATATCAAAGATAAGAGTGGAGACCTATTAGATGGTTATGGAAATCATATAAAGCTCAAGGGATAAAAATAACACACACTTAATACACTACATTATTATATCACATATGTCTCCACCCCCCAAATGGGGATGAAACTACTCACTACTCATTACACTAACTAATTTAGCAAAGGAAAACATAATACTGAAATGAAATTTATACTACTTAAGCAAGAAATATTAAAGAAGCATAAAACTAAACAAACAAACAAACAAGCATGCAAATGAAAGGAAATTAAACTAAGAGAGAAACAACATCATTAAAAGAAAAACTTCTATTATTAACTCACTCAATTACAAGTAGCTCTTCCTCCACTAGAGTTTTACTTCAAGGCTTCACTCTTAGTAGGGAAGATGGCCACCAAGAGGGAGATGGATACAATGGGAGGTGAAGAGTTCTATTTATATGCATGGAAAAAGCTAATCCGGGACAATCCCCCGATGTGGGACTAAACCAATACCAAAAATACACTAAGAATACACTAATACACGTGCTACAGAAAACTAGATGGATTCTGGGCTAAATGGACCGCCAATTAGCGGTTCCAGACCGCCAATTGGCGGTCTATAAAGTTTAGATCCGTCTGGTTTTCTTTGTGGGCTTTTCTTGAAGTGTTTCTTGGTCTTAGATGCATCTGGTTGGTTTATTGGAGCTCCGACCCGAATCGAATTGACAAAATACTCCTCATGATGGTGTGGAGTTTCCTGTTTTGCTCTTAGGTCCTTCTGTCTTACGATCAGGTCCTTCCCCCTTACATCTTGGTCCCCAGGTCTCACAATTAGGTCCTTTTTTCCTGCTTTTGGGTCCTTTCATGGCTCTTCTCTTCAAACCTCTTTATTTCTGAAAACTAAACATAAAACTCGTCACATAGCATTGCCTAGGTGTAAGATAATGGATATAAGGTACAAATATAAGCATCAAATGATGACAATCAAATACCCCCACACCTAAGTTTTTGCTAGTCTCGAGCAAAACAAAGAAAGGAAAAAGCATACGAAAAACAAGAAATCCTAACTCACTTTCGTAGGAATCACGGTTGCACTTAGCACGTGCAACAAGCCGTTAAACCTCCTTGTTGCCAAGGAGGAGGAGTGGTGTCTCCTGAGGGTTTTCAGCGGATATACCCACAAAATCCGAACAAGATGCATTAATCAATCTAGCTACACGACTCGTTGGGCTTATTTTGTCGATCATGGAATGCGGTAATACTACGGGTCGACTCTATATATGTAATCAGTCCACACACCTAGCCTAATGAGTTATTCGTGAGAGTTAACTAAGGAATTAAGTGAAAGACATGGGCAACCCTTAACTTCTGAATGTGAAACAAAGTGTAAAGTCCATTTTGGTTCTTATTTGACTCTTCTTTTCTTTTCTTTTTTTTCTTTTTCTTTTCTTTCTTTCTTTTTTTTTTCTTTTTCTTTGGAGCATTTATTGGTTGGTGTTTGATTCTCCCAGGGTCAGGTTTCGTGCATCATTGCCTATGAGGACTTACACTATCACGTACACCTTCCCCCAAATCTCCACATAGGGCGATCCCTACCACCCGTGTAACGGGAGTTCGGTCGGTGCATCCCAAGTCAGATGACTCGAAAGCACCAGGCACAAAGTCCCCTCAGACCTACTTTCCCGAGTGATAGGAGCCGTGCGAGAAGAGAGAACACCACTTATTCATTCATTTATCTACATGGGAACCAAAACCCCTACACTTAAGTTTCACACAAAGATATTAAGGGCCCTTGACTACAACAACTTCCTAAATTAACAAACACGAATTATTTGACTCACTAGGTTCAGGGTGGACTTCTTTAAATGTTTGAGCACTGAAACCCACTGATTACTCACCCCCAAGGGAAAGCTGGGGTGCATCCTAACGACTCGATAAATCCTAAAGCCACGTATTAGATATCCTAATGCATCAAGTTCAAGACAATTTTTGGGAGCTTTCTTTTTACTTTGCCTCTCAACGGTTTTGCACATGCTAAACACACGCAAAACCCACAAAACATTTTCTTTCGAAAACACATGAAGATTTTGAAAGAAATGTGAAAATTTTGAAGCACTAGGCAAGCAAAAGAAGACAAGTCACCCAAGGATCATGGCAAGCAGATATATCGATATTAAATGCAGCACACTATCATGACCCTAAAAATGCAAACAGAAGAAAACAAAATCAAAAGAAAAGACTCGACTATGTACACACGTAAAACACCCCCCCACACCTACTTCATGCATTGTCCTCAATGAATGCAAGCAAGATACTACATGGATTGATGCATAAAAAGGAGAGATCTCACCAACATGAAGTACACAAGGAAGTTCATGGCTATGTTGATGGACACAACCCAACTTCCCTCAAAACCTGTGAGATGCTAAAGAAGGGATACAAATACGTGAAAGAAATGGGGCTCAAATACTCAAGGGTTGGGGCTCACAACAATCAATGCTCACTGAAGGAGTCTTTTTGTATATATTTTTTTTTTTTGTATATTTTTTTTTTCATTACTATGTACAACAATGGGCTCCCATCTTCATATATCAAGGGACATCAAATGGGAACCCGCCATCTCTCGAGCCAGAAATGCACCTGTATGGGCTCGCAACATTCAAAACAGAATTGCTTGACCACCTGACACCCTTATTCGCATTGTGGTCGTTCGATGCCTCTTGAGAGTTAACAAAAGAGGAGGCATGAATGAGAGGTGAACCTCTACCAGGTTGAAGGGTATCAGGTGGTTGATTCTTAACCCACATGGGGTCCTCATCAGATATAGAATGAAGATCATGTGGCCCAGAGGCCATAAAAAGGGTATCTGGTGGCTCAAAAGCCACGTGATCAAAAGAATGTGGCTCAAGGGCCACAAGATCAGAAGGATGTGGCTCAAGGGCC
Source organism: Triglochin maritima (assembly GCA_963682175.1). Taxonomy (NCBI): domain Eukaryota; kingdom Viridiplantae; phylum Streptophyta; class Magnoliopsida; order Alismatales; family Juncaginaceae; genus Triglochin; species Triglochin maritima. The sequence continues at coordinate 62,922,724 of OY821771.1, forward strand.
ACAAGATCAGAACATAAGGCACCTTCTTGTGCCAGCCCAGGTGAAACATCTTCACCACCTTCAGGATCTTCATCGAACAATTCTCTGAAGTACTTGAAGGTGCCCTCAACTTCACTCTCATCCATGCCCTGGATAAGGTTAACCCCAACAGGGTCATTGAAGGCATCTGGCTTCTTGCCAATGGTGAAGATGTTGAAATCAGCGCATTGACTACCATAAGTCAAGCGCATCAGACCATTGCGACAATTGATCAAGGCATTGGAAGTCGCAAGAAATGGTCGCCCCAGAATGACAGGAATTTGTCCAAGTGGGTTTGGCACAGGTTCAGTATCCAAGACAAAGAAGTCGACTGGATAAATGAACTCTCCCACTTTGATCAACACATCTTCCACCACACCCCTCGGTTTCTTCATAGACCTATCAGCCAATTGAAGAGTGGTCTTTGTTTGTTTGAGGTCTCCAAGACCGAGGTGGACGTAGACAGAATATGGCAGAAGATTAACAGATGCACCAAGGTCCAGCAAGGCTCGGTGTATGGGCACATCACCAATCACACAAGAGATAGTAGGGCAGCCAGGGTCCTTGTACTTGACTTGCATGGGTTGTGCCAACAAGGAACTCACGTTAGCCGCAAGAAAAGCTTTCTTGGGAACATGAGTTTTTCTCTTCTTAGTGCATAAGTCCTTGAGAACCTTGGCATAAGGTGGCATTTGCTGAATCACCTCCAGAAGAGGGATATTCACCTTAACCTGCCGAAACATCTCAAGCATCTTGTCATGCTGATCAGAGGTTTTCTTTTTAAGGCGCTCAGGGAATGGCGCCTTTGGGGCATAAGGATACGAAGGCACCCCAGAATTCAGGTCCAAAGAAACATGAGTGGGGACCTCAGAATCTGGTTCCTTCGACACAAGAGGAGACAAGGGGACCTCAAGGTTCGGCCCCTTTGTCGAAGGAAATGTAGAAAGAACCTCAGGATCTGGCTCTTTCCTGGAAGTATTTGTGGAGGGAGCCTCAGGATCCGGCTCCCTCAAAGATGGTGATGACAAGGAAGGCACCCCAATGTGGTTGTCCACCTCCTTACCATACCTCAAAGTATGAATCACATTAATATGATGGGTCGGTTCAGAGGTAGCATGAGGTAAAGGTGTCCTTCCTTGCGAATGGGTACCCCGGGGATTCACCTCAGGTTGACTCGGGAACTGACCTTTCTCGCGTTCATGGAGTTGATGAGCCAACTGGCTAACCTGCATTTCCAAAGCCTTGACTGTACTTTGCAACGCTTGAAAGGTCGGATCACAAGAAGGGTCCTTAGGGTCAACCCGCTGGGGTGGTGGAGTCTGGTTGGAATAACCCGACGATGAGGCATGAGCATGTTGGTAATTTTGGTGCTGCGACCTTTGATGTGGGGGTTGGTAGGTCGCCGATGGGCGTGGAGGTTGATAAGGTGGAGGTTGAGGTTGAGCGTGCGAGCTCTGACCGTGGCCTCCACTAGACCCCCAAGAGAAGTTAGGATGGTTACGCCATCCCGGGTTATAGGAATGACTGTACGGGTCGTTTCGGGGCCTTTGATGATACATCGCATTTGCATGCTCAGTATCTCTTGGAGCGTAAGCGCACTCCAAGTCATCATGTCCCGACAGTCCACACCTAGTACACCCGGGAGTAGCGACCTGAGCTACAGGAGCTCGGTCCATCTCCAAACTCTCTATCCTACGCATGAGAGCAGCCATTTTCGCCTCAGACGCGATAGTCGACTCAACATGATATGATCCAGCTCGACCAGAAGACCTGGCGGCTGGTGGCTCTCTCATGGTGTCCCACTCGAAGGTGCGCTCAGCCATGGATTCAAAAGTGTCCCATGCCTCCTCGATGGGTTTCATTTGGAAGTCACCCTGACACATCGACTCCAACAATGTGCGGGTGTTGTAGTTGATGCCCTCATAAACAATTTGGCACAGCTGCCATAACTCAAATCCATGATGAGGGCACTGATGGAGAAGGTCCTTGAACCTCTCAAAGAAATCATGAAACGATTCGGTCTCGGTCTGATACATTTGATGTATCTGGTGCCGTATCTGTTGAGTTTTCCTTTGAGGGAAAAATCTCTTCAGAAAGACGGTCACAAAGTCATCCCATGACCGAATCGACCTCGCCGGGAGGCTATACATCCATTTCTTCGCATTATCCTTCAATGCGAAAGAAATCATCCTCAACCGGACAGAATCCTCGTCAAGCTGTTGAAGCTTGAACATGGAGCACACTTCCTCGAATTCGCGTATAAAGATATACGGATCCTCCTTATTGGCAGTGAAGGTCGGAAGCATGCTCACATACTGAGGTTTTAGCTCATAGCTGTTCCCGCGAGCAGGGGGAACAACTATGCAAGAAGGTTGCGCGGCCCGAACAGGATGGGTCCGCTCCCACAAAGTCATCGGTCTATCATGTCGAGCTAAAGGTGGTGGTGCACCAAGAACTCGATCCTGACCGAATCTCCCTTCCTCTCGAGTCAGAGGAGGAGGAGAAGGAGGTCTACGTGGTGGTGGGAATGGACCGAGGTAGTCCATGTATGGAACCCGGTCTCCCTCGCCACCACGAGACGACTCGCCTTCTTGCTCCAAAGGAGCACGAGGCGGAGATGGTCGATCACCAAGATCTTCCATCTCAGAAATAAGCACTCTCTCGAGTCGAGCGCTCTCACCAGAACGAGCCCAACCTCGCATAAAAATGCTCGACTCGACTCTACCAAACACACAACAGAAGGTGTACTAGAGGAGGAGACTAAACGTAGAGAATAGATGAGGAGAGGACTCAGATGAGGAGGGAAGAATTCCTAGAGCTAGCGTGGGTAGTGGGATCAGGAAGAAGCCTAACTAGCAAGCACGGCTCAAACAAAGTAAGGCAATGGGTCCTTAAGCTAGACGACGCCTAACTTCGAGGTCACTAGCCTCGACACGTCTCACCTCCCTACAACGAGGACCACAATGCCCAGCAAGTGATACCAGATCCGGAGATCCAGTACCTCCTACTATCGACAAGGTAGGCAACGCCGATCAGGTCATGACGGTCTCAACTAGATTACTCTCCTAGTGCGCCCGCAATCCTAGGGCCAATGTCTACTTGCTTTTAGTTAAGGCTTTATTAAGAGTGATTTTTGGGGCCAAGGAAAGGGTGATGAAATCCCCCACCTTATCTTTTATGGGACAGCCCCTCCTTAGTAGCGATTTGATCCTAGATCTAGCACTCAATCGCTCCAATCAAACGCTCTCTCACTCTTGTCCCGATGCACCTTACTAACTAATGCATGAACGAAACATGCATGAATGAGGGATGTGGGTGCACGTACCTCACGCCAGCAATCAACGACAAAATGTAAAGCAAAGAAAAGACAAATGCATGCAAGGTCTACCAATGGTGCATGACCTAGATGGCAAGAAGTCTAATCTTTTGCTTTGAGTTTTATGGTCCAAGTTGATTAAAGGGGGAGTGATTAATGACCTGGGAGCAAATAAGAAGTCACAGCATGCAAAATTGGGCTCCCAGATAACACAAATTACAGCACAAATGACCACAAAAAAATTGGAAGACAGAATCCCTCACCAGGCCGCCAATTGGCGGTTCCAAACCGCTGATTGGCGGTCTGTTCTTGGATTTGCTTCCTCAAACTTCTCCAGTGGCCTCCCCGTGATCAGAGTGTTCCCTGAAACTAAGAAAAACTGAAAAAGAAAAATTAAAAACCCCTCGAATCGTCCAAACCAAGGTCTGGACAGAGCACCTCCCCGGCAACGGCGCCAAAAACTTGATTTATCTCGTTTTATATTTAACCGCAAGTGCACGGCCGCGTTGAAGCGGTGGCAAATACGGGTCGTCCACTGGGAGGTGTGTCGACACTTGGTTTATTCGAAGGCGAGAGGTAAAAAGAAGAGAGAAAGATGTATTACACTAATCTAAACTACAAAGCTGAAATGAAATGCAAAGGAAATGAAGATAAGCAATAAAACTAAACCCCAAAGGGGGTAGAGACTGATGTGAACATAAAGATGTGTGTGTGTGTGTGTTCAATTAAGCTCCTCACAACATGTAGTGCATGAAATCATAAAACTACATCCAATCTTGCCTCTACATGAATTAAGATAAGACTACATCATTAAAACATACAAGACAATGATTGGAATGAAGCTACATGAACTCAAGTATAAAGACTAGACCCTACTATGCCTCTACATGAATTAAGATGACTACATCATTAAAACATACAAGACATTAGCTAAGGAAAAGGCAACAAGAGTACATACACTACCAATTGTGTTACCAACATTAACTTTATCCATATCCTAACTTTATCATTCCCCATAAAATAGGTCCACTAATCAAAGCATAAGCTAAGCTTCATTCAAGAGCATTAGCATATCAAAGATAAGAGTGGAGACCTATTAGATGGTTATGGAAATCATATAAAGCTCAAGGGATAAAAATAACACACACTTAATACACTACATTATTATATCACATATGTCTCCACCCCCCAAATGGGGATGAAACTACTCACTACTCATTACACTAACTAATTTAGCAAAGGAAAACATAATACTGAAATGAAATTTATACTACTTAAGCAAGAAATATTAAAGAAGCATAAAACTAAACAAACAAACAAACAAGCATGCAAATGAAAGGAAATTAAACTAAGAGAGAAACAACATCATTAAAAGAAAAACTTCTATTATTAACTCACTCAATTACAAGTAGCTCTTCCTCCACTAGAGTTTTACTTCAAGGCTTCACTCTTAGTAGGGAAGATGGCCACCAAGAGGGAGATGGATACAATGGGAGGTGAAGAGTTCTATTTATATGCATGGAAAAAGCTAATCCGGGACAATCCCCCGATGTGGGACTAAACCAATACCAAAAATACACTAAGAATACACTAATACACGTGCTACAGAAAACTAGATGGATTCTGGGCTAAATGGACCGCCAATTAGCGGTTCCAGACCGCCAATTGGCGGTCTATAAAGTTTAGATCCGTCTGGTTTTCTTTGTGGGCTTTTCTTGAAGTGTTTCTTGGTCTTAGATGCATCTGGTTGGTTTATTGGAGCTCCGACCCGAATCGAATTGACAAAATACTCCTCATGATGGTGTGGAGTTTCCTGTTTTGCTCTTAGGTCCTTCTGTCTTACGATCAGGTCCTTCCCCCATGCATCTTGGTCCCCAGGTCTCACAATTAGGTCCTTTTTTCCTGCTTTTGGGTCCTTTCATGGCTCTTCTCTTCAAACCTCTTTATTTCTGAAAACTAAACATAAAACTCGTCACATAGCATTGCCTAGGTGTAAGATAATGGATATAAGGTACAAATATAAGCATGAAATGATAACAATCAGCAATTATGCCAAATTATTTATGAGGGATTGACACCCACATCTAGGGTTATGGTAGAATCCGTAAGCCAAGGGAACTTCATGTCGAAAAATGAAAATGATGCCTGGACTTTTCTTGAGGATTTAGCTGAAAACAGTATGCAATGGGACAATGCTAGAACACCGCTTAACCCGAGTATTGGATCTAGAATAGCAAGTCAACCACCACCAGGTGTCTTAGCTGTTGATGCCAACATAGCGGCTGAAGCAAAACTAGCTACCCTTATGCGCAGAATGGAAAGTTTAGAGCTGCAAACCCAAAACCGAGTGAATCAAGCCTCGTCTATCCCTTGCTCTAGATGTGGTCAGACTGGTCATGTAATGGAGGATTGTGCGGACTGGGAACAAGTTAATGCCATGTATAACCATACTAGAAATGACCCACACGCATCAACCTATAACTCGGGTTGGCGTAATAATTCCAATTTCTCATCTAGCCAACAAGGTCAACCTCCTAGACAACAACCAAACCCGTATAACCAAAATAATACATCATCTGGGTTCAGTAACAATGGAGATCATGAGGTTAGGTTGACAAGCTTGAAAAATCTGATGAAAACCTTTATACAAACAACCAACCAGTCCTTCCAAAGGCTAGAAACACAAGTCAGCCAACTCGCACAAATTGTAGGTGCAAGAGAAAAGGGTCAGTTTCCAAGTCAACCTGAGGTGAACCCTTGATCTAATAATTCATATCAGCCCTATCAAGCACCTTCAGGAAATAACAACCCTAGACCGGTTCAAATGGTTAATGAGGAAGGACCGTTCCAACAAATAAACGTTGTAGTATCATTACGGTCCGGAAGACAAGTTGATAACAATGTGGTAAATCCTAGAACGTCTAATCAACTTAGCCACCAAGCAACCACATATGACCTAACCAGTGAACCCGACGTCCAATCTGAAACGCCCAACCCACCTACTCAACCGGAACCCATAGCTCAACCTGAACCTGAGCGAGTCTATGTTCCTAAAGCCCCATTTCCCAATAGACTCAAAAAGAACTCAAGTGCACAAATGGAGAAAATCTTGGAAGTATTTAAGCAAGTTAAGGTGAACATTCCACTCTTAGACATGATTCAACAAATACCTGCTTATGCTAAATTCTTAAAAGATCTGTGCACTAAAAAGCGAAAAACGAACGTACCAAAGAAGGCATTCTTAACTGCAAACATAAGCTCTATCCTTTCCAACTCGTCTCCTATAAAATATAAGGATCCTGGATGTCCCACAATTTCATGTGCAATAGGAGATACTTATATCAACAAAGTCCTTCTAGACCTTGGTGCTAGTGTTAACCTACTCTCATTCTCTGTCTACGAGCAACTCAACCTTGGTCCATTAAAACCCTCTAAGACAACCCTTCAATTTGCTGATTGCTCTACTAAGAAACCAAGAGGTATAGTCGAGGACGTTTTGATCAAGGTGGGTGACTTCATTTACCCAGTGGATTTTGTCGTACTAGATACCGCACCTGTTGTAGATCCTAAGAGACAAATCTCTGTAATACTAGGCAGACCCTTTTTAGCCACTTCTGAAGCTTTGATAAATTGCCGAAATGGGCTCATGCAACTATCTTTTGGAAACTTAAAAGCTGAATTTAATATCTTTCGTGTGGATAATGAACCAGAAATAGTATGCAATCAAAGTGATGTTGTGATGAGATCACGTATCTATAAGATTTCTGAATCAAATAAATCATCACAAAATCAAAAATCAAATGAGAAAAGGGGGAGTAATTCATCTACCCACCCACCATCACTCGAGCAAATAAGAGAACCAATTTATGTGAGGGGTGTGGAACCTGTGACTCAGGACTCTCATTGCAACATGGGGAACAATTCAACTGGATACATGCACCAATATGGTGTCATTCAATCCAGTTCTGACTATGGTTGACTTTGAGCAAATTCCATCCTCCCACCGCAGTTCACCAAGGTAATAAGTGCATTTGCTTTATATTTGCATACATTGAGGACAATGCATGATTTAGGTGTGGGGGGTGCTTATGTATATATTTACTTATATATCTGTCCTTTATTTCAAAAAAAAAAAATCAATGTTTCCTGACATAGCTTAAGATTGAACGACCAAAATCCGAGTACAAATTGCATTGAATTTTTGTTCCTTATTATATAGTTCTGCTTGTAGAAATTATGACATAAATCTAAGTCCAAAGAAATAACCCATTACCCTTTAAGACATGCATGCACTTAAATTGGATGAATCAAATCTTTGAAGTAATTGATAAAAAGCAGAGGTTGAGGAAAATATACCGGGAAGTAGGGGTGCACATGGGTCGGGTTGGGTCGGGTTTGGCTCTCAACCCGACCCAATCCGAAATTTTCGGGTTGGGAAAAAACCCAACCCAACCCGAACCCGAACCCGAACCGGTTTGGGTTCAACCCAACCCGACCCGAAATTTTCGGGTTGGGTCGGGTTGAACCCGAATTCGGAAATTTTCTCCCAAACTTGGTCGGGTTCGGTCGACCGGTGCTTAAACGGTCAACCGGTGGCTTGAAAATCCGAAATTTTCGGGTTGGAAACGGTCGACCGAGTGATGTTCGGTCGACCGGTTTATTTGGAAAAAAAATAAAAAAAATAAAAAAAATAAAAAAAATAAAAAATCGGGTTCGGGTTGGGTTGGGTCAACCCGACCCCCTCAACCCGAACCCGACCCGAAAATTCGGGTTTTTGATTTTCCCAACCCGACCCGACCCGAACCCCTCCCCAACCTGACCCAACCCGACCCGACCAGTCGGGTTCGGGTTGGGTTTCGGGTTGAACCCAACCCATGTGCACCCCTACCGGGAAGTGTGGACTTCTAATAGCAATTAAGCCTTGAGAGAAAAAAATAAAAATAAAGGAATAAAGTGAGGAAAGCATATTATGCAAAATGATTACAAAAGCTCAAACCTTCGAGTCACTGGTCCGTAGGGGTATCTTGAAACTCGGTAACTTGAGTCTTCCAGCTCGGGATTATCGACCAAACTCGCTACACGAATGCAAAAAGGGTAAAAGTGTCAAAAAGCAAATGTGTTGAATCACGGAAGAAAAGAAAAAAAATACTCAAGGCCCAAAGCTAAAAGAATTATCTATGTCATGGTTGATCCGAATGATACTTCACCACCAGAGGAGGCGTGCAAAATAATTTAAGTGATATCATGTGTAGAAGGGTTAGTGGTGTGAATGTTGGAGGAACAAAGACCAAGACATATTTTTAATGAGTTAGATCTACATAATGAGCATACAAGAATTCGAAGTGAGATGTATAAGGTTGAGGTAAAGATATTAAGAGCTATTAATGGAATGTTGAATTAAGACTTTGTGGGTGTGTCAACTGAAAACCCTCACGAGACAAAACTCGTCCTTTAAGGAAACTTGGAGGTTTAACGGCTTGTTGCACATGCTAAGTGCAACCGTGATTCCTACGAAAGTGAGTTAGGATTTCCCTGTTTTCATCTCTCTTATATTCTGTTTTGCTAGGGACTAGCAAAATCTAGGTGTGGGGGTATTTGATGCATTGCATACATTGCATCATATGTCTTTAATTTAGATTACTTTTATATCAATAAATGCTACTAAGGTATGTGTTTAGTCTTATTTACAGAATACATGGACCTGAATGCAAATTACCCACATCCCGAGCATAAACGCATACAAAAGACTCGTTTCTATCATAAAGACCAAGTTCAAGTTTATCGGGTTTCAAATGGAAATGTATCCAAGCATAAAAGCATTCAAGACCTAATTACGAAAAGAACAATGACTTAAGCACAAAAGTAGCCAGAGACTTAATTGCAAAAAGTCAAGGACCTAATTGCAAATCACGAGTAGCTTTTATTATTATGGAGAAAATATAAAGAAAAATCAATGTGGATCTCCAAATATATGAAGAAATTAATTCGGATCTCCAAAGATATGCAAGAATCAATCCAGACGCGCAAATGACATTGAAATCATACCATAAATACACAGGAAAAATCCGGGTCGATTTTGAGCCAAAAAGGTGGCGATTCCGCCACACCTCAAGAGCTTTGGTGCGGCGATTCGCCGCACCAAATTAGATTCATGCTCTAAAAATTTTACCGGTTGCGTGTTGACGCGTGTACTTTCTTATTTCATGCTTAGGTCCCTTGTATCGGCTATAAATAGCCCCGAGAACGATGCTTAGGTCCCTTGAGGAGTTCTTCCTTTTGTTCCATAATTTAGCAATAAAATTCTGTTTCTTTTATTTTGTGTTTTTAGTTTTCTTTTGTAATGCCTCTAGGACCCCTTCTTCCTCCCTCTATGAGTTTCTAACTCTTTCCAAAGGGTGGGGGTGACGGATTTAGGGTGATGAGAAGAGAATAAAGTTATTATTTTAATTTCGTATTAGTATGTTTTCATTACTTGAGTTTATGTTAAATCATTTATCATGTAATGTTTTATAACTAATGTGATTTATTATAAGTTTCAGAATTCTCTAATCTAAACCTTAAATCTAAACCTCCACCCAACGGAATTCACAATCTTTGTTCTTGTTTTAGTTTTAATCGTTCATGTTTTTTGCTTTAGATAATTAAAACCCAAAAATTTCAAAATCAACCTTATTATTGTTCTTTCTTCTCTAATCGAAAATCCAAAAATAACAATATCTCTCCCTCCTTGTGTTCGACCCGTACTTGCCACCGTTTCATCGCGGCCGTGCACTTGCGGTATAAATTTAATTCTCATCAATGCACCCGGTTTTTTGATATTGCCTCATATACACCTGCAACTGGAATTAATTACACATATACACCTCTGTCGTTACTGCATCTCACTCCGTTACCGTTATAGTCTAACAGTGTTAGACAATTTGCAAATTAACTGTTACACTCCGATCCAGAGTGATCCTAGAGTCGATCCAAAGATTCCAGATTCAATCAAGCAACGACCCAGAGTCGATCCGAAGTGATTCCAGGATGAACGTGGGAAATACGAGCGAAATACGAGCGCATTCTGAGCTTAAAGAGCGGCGAATCCGCCGCCCCATAAGAAGCATTTGCGGCGAAATCGCCGCACAGGTTGGTCTTCCGGTTTTCAAATTTTGAGGGCGTCGTCGGCATCTCTGGGTGGTCGCATTGAGCTACTGGAATCTCCGAGAGCGGGCGGCGAACCCGACTGAGCATTGCGGAGGTAACTTTTCTTGCCTTTCTCGTAAAATCTGAATAGTTGAAAAGTTTCCTTTCGTAGAATTGCACGTGTTAGGGTTACAATTCCATAATTGGCAATAATTCAACTCTGACCTAAAATTGGCAAAATTAGAAAGACCTTAGTGCATGCATCATATAATGTTTTGCTTGCATTATTCTTGCTAAATTCTTGCAAATTAATACTTGTTGAAGATTGCTGGAGGCAAGGTACGTATCGAGGTTTTTATCGATTGCATTAGAGCATATAATTTAGCTGCATACAACCTTGCAATTGCCCCCATTAAAAGGACCATTGTTTGACTATCTTTGCTAGATTTAAGTTAAACTATCTTAAGGGCAACTCCGTAGGAAAAGATACGGTGGGGATTTCATCACCCTCCCGTAGCCCACAAACCACAATCCTGAAGTGTCGCCTAAGCCTAAAATTTAAAATCAATTAGACATTGGCCCCTAAGGACTCGGACTCAATTAAGGAGGAGATTGGTTTGACTTGCTATGACCTGAAGCTAATTGAATTCAATTTGGTGTCTAGAAAGTGTTTTTGTGTCGACGAAAGTCTTCCAAGCGACGTGGTTGTCTAATTGGCACCGACTCTGTCGGAAGCGCCCCCACTAGCTATACACTAACTGGCCAACTTGGTTTGATTGGTGAGGGAGGTGAATCAAGCAAATCAATTCGACTCAACCAGTTAGGAGTCGTCTAGATCTAAGTGACACTAGGTCTAGGATTGTTTTGACCGTGCTTGTTCAGGAAATTTCTGACCAACCCTAATTTTTATCCTTTAGAGTTAAGTTTCCCTTCTCGTCTGAGTCCTCTTTCCCTTCTCATCCTTACCTTTCTATTGTTTGTTTCCTTTAAAAAAAATTTAAATTTCAGAAATTCAAAAAAAAAGAGTAATTGATTCTTGGAATTGAATTTGAAATTTAAATTTCGAATTCAAATTCAAAAATTAATTCAAACAGGTGCACTCAGATTTGGGTGCGGGATTTAAGCAATCGACTCTCACGAGTTCATCTGGATTCCAGTCTAGAGCTTAACCCCAACCCATCTGTTGCACCACCTCACCCGAATCTAATGGGTGAGAATGTCGTGAACCCGCCTATGACTCTGAGGGATCGGTGCTACCCAACGATGACTGCTCAGCCATCGTGCATCGTCATGCCCACCATACCGGGTCGCGACTTCGAACTTAAGGCACAATACATGAGTATGCTGCCTAAGTTCACCTCTAGGGAAGACCCATATCTCTTCCTTAGAGAATTTGAAGAAATCTGCTCTCTTATGCAATACCAGCATATCCCTGAAGAGGCAGTGCGTCTGAAATTCGTGCCTCTAGCACTGAAGGACGACGCTAAGAAATGGCTATATAATCTAGCCGAAAGATCTATTAGAAGTTGGGCCGAATTTGTTCAAGTTTTCCTAAAAAAATATTTCCCCAACCATAAGACTATGATGATTAGGAATGAAATTGTTGCATTCGTTCAGTCTGAGAGCGAGCCGTTCTATTCCTATCTTGAGAGATTTAAGAGTGTCTTGACCCAATGCCCTCATCACGGAATTCCGAAGTGGCAATTATGCCAAATTATTTATGAGGGATTGACACCCACATCTAGGGTTATGCTAGAATCTGTGAGCCAAGGGAACTTTATGTCCAAAAATGAAAATGATGCCTGGAATTTTCTTGAGGATTTAGCTGAAAATAGTATGCAATGGGACAATGCTAGAACACCCATCAACCCGAGTATTGGATCTAGAATAGCGAGTCAACCCCGACCAGGTGTCTTAGCTATAGACTCCAACATAGCGGCTGAGGCAAAACTAGCTACCCTAATGCGTAGAATGGAAAGTCTAGAGCTACAAAATCAACCCCGAATGAATCAACCCTTGTCTATCCCCTGCTCTAGATGTGGTCAGACTGGTCATTTAATGGAGGACTGTGTGAACCTGGAACATGTTAATGCCACATTTAACAATTCTAGAAATGATCCTTACGCATCAACCTATAACCCAGGTTGGCGTAATCATCCCAATTTTTCGTGGACCCAACAAGGACAACCTCCTAGACAACAACCAACCCCATATAACCAAAATAATACATCATCTGGGGGTAATAATGGAAATCATGAGGTTAGGTTGACAAAATTAGAAAATTTAATGACAACTTTTATACAAACAACCAACCAATCATTCCAAAGGATAGAGACACAGGTCAGCCAATTAGCACAGATAATAGGTGAAAGAGAAAAGGGTCAATTTCCAAGTCAACCTAAGGTAAACCCCAGAACTAATAATCAATATCAATCTTATCAACCACCTTCAGGAAATAACAACCCTAGACCGGTTCAAATGGTTAATGAGGAAGGACCGTTCCAGCAAATCAATGTTGTAGTATCATTACGGTCCGGAAGACAAATTGACAATAATGTGGTAAACCCTAGAATGACTAATCAATCTAGCCATCAAGCACCCACATATGACTTGACCATTGAACCCGACGTCCAAATTGAAAAGCCCAATCCACCTACCCAACCTGAACCTGTAGCTCAACCTGAACCTGAGCGAGTCTATGTGCCTAAAGCCCCATTTCCCAATAGACTCAAAAAGAACTCTAGTGCACAAATAGAGAAAATCTTGGAAGTATTTAAGCAAGTTAAGGTAAACATTCCACTCTTAGACATGATTCAACAAATACCTGCTTATGCTAAATTCTTAAAAGATTTGTGCACTAAGAAGAGAAAAACGAATGTACCAAAGAAGGCATTCTTAACTGCAAACATATGCTCAATTCTTTCCAACACATCTCCTATAAAATATAAGGACCCGGGGTGTCCCACAATTTCATGTTCAATAGGAGATACGTTTATCAATAAAGCCCTTCTAGACCTTGGTGCAAGCGTTAACTTGCTCCCATTTTCTGTCTACGAGCAACTCAACCTTGGTCCACTGAAACCCTCTAGGACAACCCTCCAATTCGCTGATTGTTCTGTTAAGAAACTGAGAGGTATAGTAGAGGACGTTTTGATTAAGGTTGGTGACTTCATTTATCCAGTGGATTTTGTCGTACTTGATACTGAACCTGTTGTAAATCCTAATCGACAAATCCCTGTAATTTTAGGAAGACCCTTTTTAGCCACTTCGGAAGCATTAATAAACTGTCGAAATGGGCTCATGCAATTATCTTTTGGGAACTTAAAAGCAGAATTTAATATCTTCCATATTGATAATGAGCCAGAAATAATATGCAACCCAAGTGATGTTGTGATGAGAGCACGTGTTTATCAGATTTCTGAATCAAATAAATCATCACATAAGCAAAAAGGATGTAAGAAAAAAGGGAGTAATTCATTTACCCAACCACCATCACTCGAGCAAACAAGCGAACCAATTCAAGTGAGAAGAGTGAAATCTTTTCCTCAAGTCAACATGGGGAACAATTCAACTGGATACATGCACCAACATGGTGTCATTCAATCCAGTTCTGATTATGGTTGACTTTGAGCAAACTCAACCCCTCTACCGCAAGCCGACGCAGGTAATAAGTGCATTTATTGTATCTGTGCATACATTGAGGACAATGCATGATTTAGGTGGGGGGGGGCTGTTTATATATGTACATATCTATCTATTTGATTTTCTGTTCTGCTTTATTTTAAAAAAATAAATAAATAGAAAATAAAATAAAATAAAATAAATTCAATATTCTATGACATAGCTTAAGATTGAACTGCCAAAACCCGTGTACAAATTGCATTAAGTTTTTGTTCCTTATTATATAGTTCTGCTTGTAGAAATTATGACATAAATCTAAGTTCCAAAGAAATAACACATGACCCTTGTAAGACATGTATGCACTTAAATTGGATGAATCAAATCTTTGAAGTGGTTGATAAAAAGCAGAGGTTGAGGAAAATATACCGGGAAGTGTGGACTTCTAATAGCAATTAAGCCTTGAGGAAAATAAAAGTAAAATAAAATAAAAATAAAGTGAGGAAAACACATTTTGCAAAATGATTACAAAAGCCCAAGCCTTCTAGTCACTGGTCCGTAGGGGTATCTTGAAACCCGGTAACTTGAGTCTGCCAGCTCGGGATTATCGACCAAACTCGCTACACGAATGCAAAAAGGGTATAAGTGTCAAAAAGAAAAGCAAATGTGTTGAATCACGGAAAAAGGATAAAAATAAATAAATACTTTAAGATACTCAAGGCCCAAAGCTAAAGGAATGATCCATGCCATGGTTGATCCAAATGATACTTCACCACCAGAGTAGGCGTGCAAAATAATTTATGTGATAACATGTGTAGAGGGGTTAGTGGTGTGAATGTTGGAGGAATAAAGACCAAGTCAAACTTTTTATAAGTTAGAACTGTATAATGAGCATGCGAGAACTTTAAGTGAGATGTATAAGGTTAAGGCAGAAATATTAAGAGCTATTAATGGAATGTTGAATTAAGACTTTGTGGGTGTGTCAACTGAAAACCCTCACGAGACAAAACTCGTCCTCTAAGGCAACCTGGAGGTTTAAAGGCTTGTTGCACATGCTAAGTGCAACCGTGATTCCTACGAAAGTGAGTTAGGATTTCCCTGCTTTCATTTTCTTATATTCTGCTTTGCTAGGGACTAGCAAAATCTAGGTGTGGGGGTATTTGATGCATTGCATACATTGCATCATATGTCTTTCATTTAGATTACTTTTATATCAATAAATGCTACTAAGGTATGTGTTTAGTCGTATTTACAGAATACAGGGACCTGAATGCAAATTACCCACATTCCGAGCATAAACGTGTGCAAAAGATTCATTTCTATCATAAAGACCGAATTCAAGTTTATCGGGTTTCAATTGGAAATGCATCCAAGCATAAAAGCATTCAAGGAGCTAATCACAAAAAGGTCAAGGGCTTAATTGCAAAATGTCAAGGACCTGATTGCAAAAGAAAAGGATCTAGTTATTTTGTTGGAAAAGTCAAAAGAAAAGTCAAAAATAAATCCCCAACAATGGAAGAAATTAATCCGGAGCTCAAGACAATGGAAAGAAATCATCCAGACGCGCAAATAAAGATCAAATCATGCCATAAACGCACCGCAGAAATCCGGACCCAATCCCATCAACCTGGGCGGCGAATTAGCCGCACCTCCCATGTATTGGGCGGCGAATTCGCCGCCCCTCTTGCTCCAAAAGATTTCAAATTTCTTCCAGTGTTGCTTTGACGCGTGTACTCTCCTTTTATGTATTCGTATCCCCTGTAGCAACTATAAATAGACCCGAGAACGATGTAAAAAGGGTCCTTGGTTGTTGTTCTTATTTGTGTGCCTTAGTTTTATTAATAAAATTCTGTTTCGTATTTCTTACTTTTTAGTTTTCTTTGTAATGTCTCAAGGACCCCTTCTTCTTCCTCCCTCCATGAGTTTCTAACTCTTTCCGAAGGGTGGAGGTGACGGATTTAGGGTTAGAGAAGATGAATGAATGTTATTATTCTAAGTTCGTGATTAGTATTTTGATTACTTGAGTTTATGTTAAATCATTTATCTTGTAATGCTTCATAACTAAACATGATTTATTATAAGTTTCCAAGTTCTCTAATCTAAACCTTAAATCTAAACCTCCACCAAACGGAATTCTCTTCTTATTTCTTGTTTTAGTTCTAATTGCTTTTGTTTCGTACTTTAGATAATTAAATCAAAAATACCAAAAACCCAACTTATTTCTTCTCCCTTCTTCCCCTCAATCGAAATCACACTAACAACGAAATCTCTCCCTCCTTGTGTTCGACCCGTACTTGCCACGTCTTCATAGACGCCGTGCACTTACGGTATAAATTTAATACTCATCAGTACGCGTTGTATCCAAAGTCGAACCATAATCTATCCAGAGACGATCCAATAATTTCATGTTCAATCAAGTAACGATCCAGAGTCGATCCGGAGTGATTCCAGGATGCACGAAGGATACGTGGAGAATCCAGAGGCGCACCATACTCTATCCAGAGTGATTACAGGATGACTAAGGATATGCAAAGTATCCAGATTGAAACCATAACCTATCTAGAGTTAGTCCAGAAAGGACTCCAGGGTTAAACCAGAGATAATTCATGGACATTCAAGATCGAGACAATGGTTACAAAATACATGCATTAACAATGATTCATAAGGGACAAGTGGAGATAAGAAAGATAGGGATGAGAGAGAGAGATGGTGAACGAGTGGAGAGGAAGAGAGAGATTCAAGAGAGAGAAAAAGGGAGGAGAAAGAGAGAAAGAGGGAGAGAGAGAAAAATGGAGGAGAGAGAGAAAGAGAGAGAAAGAGGGATGAGAGAGAGAGAAAGAGTGAATGAGTGGAGAAAGGAGAGAAAGAGGGAGGAGAGAGAGAAAGAAGGATGAGAGAAAGAGAAAGATTCAAGAAAGAGAAAGATGGAGGAGAGAGAAAGAGGGATGAGAGAGAGATTCAAAAGAGAGAGGAGAGAGAGAGTGTGTGAAAGAGTGGAGAGGAAAAAAGGAGAGAGAGATTGAAGAGAAAGAGTGTGTGAAAGAGGGATGAGAGAAAGTGCATGAGTTGAGAGAGAAATAAAGAGGGATGAGAGAGAGTGAAAGATTGCAGAGGGAGAAAGGATAGAGAAACTGAAAGAGTGGAGAGGGAGAAAGAGGAGAGAGAGATTCTAGAGAGAGTGAAATAGTGGAGGGGAAAAGGAGAGAGAGTGTGAAAGAGGGATGAGAGAGAGTGCAAGAGTTGAGAGAGAAAGAAAGAAAGAAAGAAAAAGAGATGAGAGAGAGTGAAAGATTGCAGAGGGAGAAAGGAGAGAGAAACTGAAAGAGTGGAGAGGGAGAAAGGAGGGAGAGATGAGGGATGAGAGTGAGAAATACAAGAGTGGATAGTGAGATTCAAGAGAGGGATGAGAGAGAGATTCAAGAGAGAGGGAGGAGAGAGCGAGAGAAAGAGAAATTCTAGAGAGAGAGTGAAATAGTGGAGAGGGAGAGATTTAATAGAGAGAGAGAAGAAGGGATGAAAGAGAGAGGGAGAAAGGAGACTGAGGGAGAGATTCAAGAGAGAGTAAGAGAAAAATGGATGAAAGAGAGAGAGTGAAAGAGTGGAGACTGTTAGAAAATTTGATTTTTTTGTGGGGTTATTTGTGTCTACAATTAAGGACAGTTATATTTTACGAGGTTTAATTTGCAAATTGTCTAACACCGTTAGACTGTAACGGCAACGCAGTGAGATGCAGTAACGGCAGAGGTGTATATGTGTAATTAATTCAACTCGCAAGTATATATGATGCATTATCAAAAAACTGGGTGCATATTGCCAATTTGGACATCTGAGAGGTGTACCTTTTTAAAACCTTTTTTTAAATGCAAAAACCCATAAATAAAAAGCTCATGACCCGAGGGTAGGGCAAGTTTTTTCTAAGGGTTAATTACATTTTGTCCCCCTGAACTATGTCTTGGTATCACTTTGCACCTCTGAAGTTTCAAAGTTAACAGTTAACTCCTCTAAACTTTAATTTTGTAACACTTTGCCCCCTTGAACTTCAAAAACTCAACAAATGGAATTGAAGCCCGAGAATCCAACTTCTTTTGCCATCGACTCGAACTCCTTTAGATTCCTCTCTTTGCCACCAGAGAACAGTGCCAACATGGTCATGTCCAAGTGGAACAACCACTTTGATGCGAGGCTCGTGTCTGGCGTCTCTGGGAAAATGCTCTCTACTAAAATTAGCTTTCCGCCTTCCTTTAAAACCTTCCAACAGTTCCTTAACAGCTTCATGCACTGCTCGTCGTTCCAGTTGTGTAGAATCCACTGCATGCATGGTTAATTTTTTAGGAAAATGTTTAAACTATCATTTTCTGTGTCTAAGTATGGTTGTAAATCATTTATTTACTTGGAGTATCAAATAAGGTGAACACAGAGGGGTAGTGCTTACAGACTCAAATTAAAAATCATGGTGTGAATAATATATATATATACACACACATGCATACAAATAAAAAAAATATAATATAAAAAGAACATTTTCAGAAATTAAAAATTCATTCAACTCGTTGTGTAATTCCTTCTAGAAATGAGAAATTTAATTAGGTGGATTTTCTTATTATAAAATTATTGAATACCCACACTAAAAAACAATGTATTGAAGAGGATAATCAATTTGAGTCCGCTGGGCTTATATAATAAAACAAAGTCAAAATCAAATTTTCGAACAAGTTTGTTTAGGTCAAGGGTGAGTTCCGACTTCCGAGAGGCACCATATTCCTTAATCAACTACTCTAATATTGTGTTTCATATAGTCATCCGCTACTTATTTTGATTAATTTAGTGACCCTACGCAACTTCTTGCCCATGGTTAATTAGTTATATGTTGATGACTCGACTGGGCATAGAACATTACCATCTATATCTATCGCTATGGTCCTAAAACACCACCAGTACCATTCTTGGACAAGTTCTCTGCAGGGTAGGACGTGGGTCCAACTCCCACGTAAACAATGAAAATTAAACAATTTTTTTATCCCTAAGATGATAAGATCAGTATTTATGGGCTCAAATAAAATGTCTTGTGAACACATCTCAGGAAAACAAAATTACTTTTGTACTATCGGAAACAGAGGAAGCAATTTGAATATAACCGGAAAAAAATAGTGACGAATTGCCGATTAATATCATGGGCTGCCTACCTTTAAGATTATTGCATCTCCACTGGGAACACTATCAAACATGTCTCCTCCGACATGTTCTATCCCTGAAAATATCTTTCATAAATTTATCAAATATTTAACATACATAATTAGAACAGTATGCACTTTTTTTAAACATAGAAAAGGTATGAAAACTCGAAGTATGAACATCTAAGTCGAGTAATTTGCAATAGAAAATGGGAATGATATGCAAATTTAACGATATTGATTAAAGAAGAATATAATAGATTCGAGTGAAGGAATAGATATGAAAAAACCCTCTTTATTCTGCTCACCATCGGTAGAGTGAGTGGAATTCTTTCACAAGTCATACGTTCATGTAAATAGGTGATTTAGAAGTTTGTCCATTTTCCCTTACGGTGTTTCAGACTAGCATGATAGAAATGCTATCTTCAATTAAGAAACTTCAAGGTTACCTGAGAGAGTAGGAGCTTTGACAACTATATGTGGTTGGTCGAAGTTGATCCCTTTTATGTTCGGATACTTCGAAATAATGACAGTTAAGGTCATAAGGTGGCACCAAGGCCACCACCAACGTCGACTATTGAGCGAAGCCCCTCAAACCCTGTGTACTCTGCCAGCAGAAGCTTGGTAGTGACGGTGGAGACACTTGTCATGGAAGTGTCAAACAACCTTGCATTCCTTTCATCTCCTTTGAGGTAGTTGAACATAGACTTCCCATGAGCTCTGTGAAACGGAGTGCCTCCCTCCAAAACAACTTCCTTCAAGTGATACCTTCACAAATCAACAACATGTACTACAACTAAGACACATTATGGATATACAGTAGATGTACATGCTAGGGAAATAGTTCCAAATCACTCAAATTAAAAGGTTAAAGAAAATAAACAAGCTTTAATCTTTGTGGTTAAGTTATATGGTAGACCAATAAATTGACATGCTATTGGTACATGTCTGTTGACCTGTGGAGGCCCGATCAATATAAGTTGTACACGTATTAGACACAAAAGAATAATCTTGGTGATAAGTTGTGAGAGTAGACCACTTTGCTTATGTAAAGAGTCTAAGACTATATATAAGACAATTGGATTTACGTTAGTGTTGGAGTTCTGTAAAGGCAATGGACTAACCATATTATATATATATATATATATATATATATATATATATATAGTCTGAGATTGGATTTACGTTCCCTGTGATTGTAATTAGTTTGGCATCCTACCTACATATGTATGTATAACATACCAGCACTCCATGCGAACTTTGTCTTGACACATTAGGCAAATGGGAGCCATGGATATGCCATCCTTGGTCTCAGTGAGGTACTTGCAAACTGCAGCCGCAGCATAGCGCCTGGCACCACCATCTTGGCTTTCAGGAGCGCACACAACGATGTCGTAGCTGGCCAGAAGGGATAGCATGCGGTCGATCATGAAGGGAGCTTCAGGATTGGCAATCGACAACTCTTTGGTGATCTCAAAAGCGGTGAGGAAACATCCACCTGACTTCGCCTTCACAAGGATCTCGAGCAGGCCTAGCTCGATGGCCGCCTTGAGGGTCATGGGAACGACTGAGAGGCTGCTCAACTGCAAAGCATAAATGCATGCTTCCTCTTCTTCTTTGTTTGATATGGTACTCCCAACGAGATTATAATTACTAGTCATGGGAGTTTGGTGGTTGCATTTCATTTTGTCTAAATCCTCTCACTGCTGATCGAGTGTTGTGAAGGATCGGAAATTAAGTATGGCTTGATATATTCCCGCCCAAGAGCATGGGCAATTAATGGGCTAAAAACAAAGATGGTACAGGGATTAAAAACAAATTTTGTCTTCTTGGGGTCTTTAGCAGCCCACGTTGATCTCGTGTGTTATTTATGTTTTTTTATTATTTGTTTACTAGTAACCATTAACCACTGATGATTGTATTGGCGGTCATTCCTATTTTGAATTGAATGAAAATAAAAAATAATTGTATTGCTCTAAAATTGAGATATCTTAAAAAATAAATGTAATAATACTTTTGAAAATCACTGTACTTCTTATCTCTTCATGTTCTACGGATAGACAACATATCGTTGTAATAACAACAAATATTATCATGTAAAACATATGGTTACACATGTCGAATAAAATATATAGTAGGATTTAGGCGAAGCCAACAAACAATATCATGTTTAGAAAACAAATAACAAAGGAGTAGTGATTAGAAAGACCTTTCAACTGAGTCGTCGATTTTCAACTTGCATTAGAGAACATATTTGTTGCAAGTACTAGTGCGATGAGTCTGACGCTTTCCTCCTATGATAGAACGGTTCCTTTGTCGGTCAACCACACACCAGAGCCGACGAACTACGAAAGCAGAGCCTCTTCAATCTTCATCGTCATCGTCGCTGCTGTCGTGAATATTCATGTTCTGCATTCTATCCGCAGCGTCAATCCAATTCTTCAGGCATATACTCATCTTAAATGATTTGTCGGACAAGCTTTGCCTCTTGTCGTTCAAGACTCGTTTACCTTCACTAAAAGCAACATCTGACGCCACAGTTGACGCCTAAGGACATAATAAGTCTCGCGCTATCAAAGAGACTAGTGAAAGCATGCCTGAGTTCTTTCTCTACTAGTCTAGAACATCAAAATATTTTAACTCAGCAGTAGTTAAGTAAAGTTCAGTGTTTAGATATGCAGTTAATTCATTTTGGGTGTCAGTTTGCACAAATTTTGCATTTTTATGACTTAATCAATTTCATTGGGATTCCTCAATATCTGAATCCAATATAGTTGGAGGTGGTTGTGATTAGGGGTGCGCAATTGGTCCGGACCGGACCAGAACCGGATTGGCTCCGGACTCCAGACCGGAGACCAGTCTGGTTCAGTCCATATCCAGTTTTTTAACCTTAAAATTCAAATAAATAAATAAAACCAGGACCGGACCGGTCCTGGCTTACCCCTAGTTGTGATGATGAACTAGCAAGATTTGAACTCATTCAAGTTACATTATTTTGTCTTCATATTCTTCAAAATATTTGATTAACAAACACTTACATTTATCTACATGGTTTGAAAATCTTCGTAATTCATGTTTTCATAAATTTGTTCCAAGAAAACTTGTAAACCAATAATCTTAAATCTAGGATCCATAATAAAAGCTAAACAAAAACTAAATGAAGAAAGATTCCAATATTTATTAAACTTAGCCTCTATTATAGTTAAAATTTCAACAAAACAAGTATTTCCCCTATATTTCACAAATACTTTTGTAATTAGAAGTATTTCATATATAAATATGTTAAAAGTTGGGTAAAATTGTCCACTCAATCTTTTAGTGAATAAAAAAAAGGTTTTAAAAAATCTAACATAATTCTACAATTGTCCCAATCTAGGTCGGTTAACATGAAATCGTTTTGTTTTTCATTATAAAAGGTCACGCAACAATAAGAATAATTATTTGGGCCGGTCCAAACATCACTAGTTAATGCTAATTTATTGTTCATTGATGCAAAATAAGTAATCATGATTTCTCTTTGTGTTTCGAATTCATCAAATGCAATATTTGTAAGAGTTCTTCTAAAAAATGGTTTAAATTGCGGATTATGATAGAAAATTGTTTTCCTAAGTCATTTACATTCACATAAGTTAAATGGTAATTCATCACTAATTATGAAATCAACAATTATATCTTTACCTATAATTGGACAATATTTTCGGAAACTTAAAGTTCCACTACCTGTGTCTAAAACAGTTTGACGTGTATCAATTACCGACCCAGTACTGTTCTTAAATTTACGTACTTTTGAATGTCTGCCTAAATGACCGGTTCCCCAACATGACTTAGCTGAATATCCAATACGACAATGTTTACAAGTAGCAATTACTTACCTGTTTCAATTCTACCTTCATCAAAATCATTCCATATTGTGCTAGTTTTTTTAGTACCTGTAGCATTTTTTGGGGGTGGATTAACAGGAATGGGTTGTACACTTGTATGCTATCATTATCTTCATAATCAGATGTTATAGCCATGTAAATTACTAAATATGTGGAAAAAGTGAATTTTTTTCATAAATGAGAAAGTCATGATTAAGGTTGATTAACTAAATTTAACTACTAAAAAATTAGAAATGAAGAACGGAGGATTCGCAAAATTAACAGTCAATGGTCTGCTTATTGCTTCATGCTTTAACTCAAACTCAACCTATCTCCACCAAAATCAAAACAATTAGAGAAAGTTTAGAGAATATTTTGAGAGATTTGTGTGAAGAGAATAAGAGAGATTGGGGGTTTGTATAAGATAGGGGTAGTTTAGTAATTTAAAAAAAATTAAACGGTTATGGGTACGGTTTTTGTACCCATTAAAAAAATTATACCCGTTTACCCATACCTGTTTTACCCCTTTAATAAATGGGATAGGTACATGTATAGCTTTACCCATACATGTTTACCCATTTACCCGTTTAAATATATAATTAGTATATAAATTAATATATATGATCATGGTTATATCACTACAATTTAATTACAAAAGATAAGATGGATCAGTGACTCCTTTCATTTCAACTCCAAGCATTTCGTTTATCTACTTCTGTTTAGTTAATAACAAACCTAAGTACTTTGAGACAAAGATTCCACGACTCTGTTGGTCTCTAGCTAGAGTGAGAAAATTTCAGATTGCAATTCAAATAAAAGTAGTTTATGAAAAGAATATCATGTATCAATGCTCTGAAGTAGACCTGCGTCTCGTGACGTGCCCGGCCGACACGGCCTAAGGCACAGGGTTTGCGTTGTGCCAGGCCGGGCCGACACGGCTCTGGATCCGTGCTCGGATTGGGGTTGAGTTTTGAATTAAGTATGCAATCACAATTTAGTTAAATAAAACACAAACACAATTTATTTTTCCCTAAAGTAACTAATTTATTTATTATAAATTGTTAACTCAATTCGAGAAACAATATATTGATTACATATAAATAAGGCCCGAAGGCTAGCTAAACTTAAGGAGTAATGGAAAAAACCTAACGAGTATTAAAAAAAATTACTCCTTAAACAGAGTGGTTTAGCTAATTTTTCTTCAATCTTCATCGTCATCGTTGCTGCTGTCGTGAATATTCATGTTCTGCATTCTGTCCGCAACATCGATCCAATCATTTAGGTATATGCTCATCTCGATGGACTTGTCGGACAAGCTTTGTCTCTTGTCGGACAAGACTCGTTTACCTGCACTAAAAGCAACATTCAGAACCACAGTTGACGTCGGAGGACATAATAAATCTCGCATCATCAAAGGTACTAGTGGAAACCTATCTTAGTTGTTTCTTCACCAGTTTAAATCATCAAAACATTTTAATTCAACGGTACTTAAGTAAAGTTCAATGTTTAGATATATGCAGTTAATTCATTTTGGGTGTCAGTTTGCACAAATTTTGCCTTTTTGACTTAACCAATTTCATTGTGAGTCGTCATCATCTGAATCTACATGTTTTGACTTGTATTATTTAGTTTTTCATATTGTTCAAAATAGGTGATTAACAAAGACTTACATTTATCTACATGTTTTTGAAATTTTCATAATTCCTGTTTTCATAATTTTATTCGAAGTAAACATGTAAACTAGTAATCTTAAATCTAGGATTCATAATAAAAGCTAAACAAAAGTTAAGTGGATGAGGATTCCAATATTTATTAAACTTAGCATCCATTACAATTAAAATGTCATAAAAATCAGGATTTCCCCTATATTTCACAACTACTTTTGTAATTGGACGTATTTCGTAGATAAATATGTTAGAGGTCGGGTAATATTGTCCACTTAATCTTTTAGTGAATACGAAAAAAAGTTTTAAAAATCTAACATAATTTTACAAATTTCACAATCTTGGTCGGTTAACATGGTCTCTTTTTGTTTTTCATTATAAAAAAATTGAAATTACAAGATGATGAGTACAAGATTTTAACATTTCAAACGTAGAATTCCATCTAGGGTACATCTAATTTATATTTTTTAGGTTTAAGATTATTATATGCACAAAATTCTCTAAATTCTATCTAGATGTACTACTACGATCTACAAAGTTAATTGCATTCCTAACATTTTCTAAGTATGATTTAATTATTTGAAGTTCATCTTGCACTACCAAGTTCAAAGTATGACACACATCTGATATGAAATAGTGAATCATCTACAGGTGGCTTGCAATAACTTATAAGCATTTCTTTTGCTAAATTGTTATTTGTAGCATTATCAAATGCAATTGCACAAACTTTATTTTCAAGAGAATTAGCTACAATAACATCTTTAATGTAATCAAATATAACTTTAGTAGTGTGTGTGGATGCAAAATAGGTAAAAAAGAAATGATTTTTTTTATTTAAGAACCATGAATCATCTATATAACAAACAGTTACGCAACAATAAGAATAATTATTTGGACCAGTCCAAACATCAAATGTAATATTTTTAAAAGTTCTTCTATAAAATAGTTTAAATTGAGGATGAAGCTAAATGGTAATTCATCTCTAATTATGAATCAACAATTATTTCAACCTTTAATTGGAAAATATTTTTGAAAAATTAAAGTTCCATTACCCGTGTCTAAAACAGATTGACGTGAATCCATTACCAACACAGTATCGTTCTTAACTTTACAAACCTTTAAATGTCTACCTAAATGATCGATTTCCCAACTTGACTTGGTTGAATATACATTACGACAATGTTTAAAG
This sequence comes from Triglochin maritima, assembly GCA_963682175.1. Classification (NCBI taxonomy): domain Eukaryota; kingdom Viridiplantae; phylum Streptophyta; class Magnoliopsida; order Alismatales; family Juncaginaceae; genus Triglochin; species Triglochin maritima. Next base: position 62,948,685 of record OY821771.1, read on the forward strand.
TAGCAATTGTTTTACCGGTTTCAGTTCTACCTTCATCAAAATCATTCCATACTGTGCTAGGTTTTTTTCTAGTACATGTAGCATGTTTTTGGGTGGATTAACGGGAAGAGGTTTTACGGTATCATTATCTTTAGAATCTGATATTAAAGTCATGGAAATTACTACATATGCACAAAAAAACTTAATTTTTTTCATAAATGAGAAAGTCATGATTATGGTTGATTAACTAAAATTAACTACTAAAAAAGATAAGAAAAACCTGAAAAATGAAGAGTGGGGGAATCATGAAATCAACACTCAGTTTGTAACTTCACGTTTTAGCTCAAACATAACATGTATCCACTAAAATCAAAGCAACTAGAGAAAAATTAGAAGATAGTTAGAGAAATTTGTGTAAAAAAATAAGAGAGTTTGGGAGATTTATGTAGGATAGGGGGTAGTTTAGGAATTTAAAAAAACATCCAACGTCATTTAGAGCCGTTGGATGCACAGTATTGTTCCAGGACGGGCCCAGGCTCGTCCCGGACTGGCCCGGGAGGGAATGGCCCGGAACCGAGGTCTACTCTGAGGTCCACAAAGTATTTATATCTAAAATCATATATAAAAAATCTATGGGTCCCATTGCCTAAAATTTGCACAACCACTCCGTCTCCACCCAAAAAATAATTGTGAATTAATGCACTATGTTTAAAGATCTGACACACTACAGTAGGGTGTCAACGGATCGGATACGGACCGGATATAGGTATATCCATATTCATATCCGCATGAAATTTACGAATTCGGATACGGATACAGATTGTTTGCGGATATGAAAAGTTTATATCCGTTCGGATATTTGACGGATTCGTAGCGGATACGGATAATATCCGCATCCGTAAACATAATTCCCAACCTTATAACCTTTTTTATTTTCACTTAGACAAATTCTTATACATAGTCACATTTATAACTTTATTTGGTTTCAAATATTAATTTACTTTATCTTAACTTCTAACTCCATATTCTGAAAATGAGAAATATTCAATGCTTTAATAAATGTGATCAGTAGATGTATTTTTATTTGAATAAATAAATTTAAACTATATATTCAAAATATAATCACACAATGTTGAAATAGGAATACTTCTAGGTATAATAATGTATTGCATAAGTATATGATACAAATATGGATACAGATGTTGAAATACAGATATGTAGTTCCGAAGCGGATATTAATCGGGAGGGTTAGTAATTTAGAATTGTTTATATATTTGGGTAATTTATAGAAAAAATACCTAACTTATATATATCATTAATTTAAAGAATAACTATATATATAATACAGATAGAAATATAGATGTTGAACTACGGATATTCGATCCCGGATCGGATATTATGCGGATCAGATGTACTAATAACCATATCCGCTCCACGACTTTACGGATCGGATACGAATACGGTCTTACGGATATTTTTTCTCGGATCGAATGTTCAAATTCAAATACGGGTACGGACGGATGCTCGGATATTTGAATATCCACGGACACCCCTACACTACATCAATCCGTTAAGAGGCCCATTAACTTCATCACTGTGAAACACAGTGGTCTGAACGGGTAAACGTTGTAATAATATGATGAATGTAATACGATGGAGGTCATAATATGTAACAAGCCATTTAAACATAGTTATATCTTTAATATATATGGTGTAATAATACATGTTATACCCACTCCGTACCCGTTTAATACGGAACGGATAGGAATACAATAATATTTAAATGACTATATACCTGTACCCGTTTAATTAGACATATTAATACGGATATGACCATGCTTGTCCCATATCCGTCTCATTTACGCACCAAATTCTAATTCTGATGTAATACCTATATTCGATGACTAAAATTTTCTGATTTTTTTTAATGCATTCACGGGTGACAGTCATTAAACAACCATCCAACCAAGGTGCGGAATCTAGCCTCGTTGTAATATATAGAGTACTCTCATCAATATTTTAGTATGAAGTGGGATTTCATAGCACCAACATCATGCAGTAAGTTCAAAAGTCTCAACATTATGTATGTAAAACTTGCAAGTCCTCAAGGTATTACAGGATACTATAAACAAGTTAATTTGAGGCAGATCAAAGAAATGTCTCGAGTCTAATAAGAATGGAGTGATAAACAGCAAAGCTTAGAGGGAAGAACACAACATGCCATCAGCAGTGATCCTTTCCGACAATGGTTTTTCCTCCAGGTACGGGGCCGTCAGCCTTCACATGGATCACACAAATCATCCCCAATCTTCACCTGACGAATCATGTCTTTTGGTAGCTCAACCGGGTAGTCAAAATCAACATCCGACTCGTCAGAATTAACATCCGAGTTGTCTGAAACAACATCTGGGCGTCGCCAAGGACTGCATTTGGAGTACAAAATAGAACAGATCATTTATTTCAGTAAAACGAGCCGTTTTCTGATAATTAAATACGATGACTTATTTCAGTTAAAACGATGATTATTGTTAAAAGATTCTTTCTGATGGAACGGTAGATACCAACCAAAATCCTCATCCCAACAATTCATCCACATGTAATTATTAATTAAGGTTGTTCATCAGTGAGGAACCAGTTGGGCCCAGTTCAAATAACATAAGACCCAAGGACTGAATCTTTCTAATTAGGAACTGAAAGGCTTTGGACCGGTCTTCACTGTGTTTTCCTTAAATTGAATTTATAAACTTGCAATCTAATATTTGGCATCCTTTAACAATCGCAAATTGAGTGGTGTTCATGTTTTTGACTAGGGGATCCTAAGCCCTCTTCTCAAGATATTTTAAGATTATATTTTATGAAGAGCTAACAAGAATAATTAATACAAGAAAATGGATCATCTTTATATTATAAACTTAAAACTATTGCAAATCCAACTTAATTTGCGAAGAAAATATTACCTGGTGTCGAAGTTATCAGGGGCAACTCTGAACAATTCCAAATGATTTTGTAGTAGTTCGAAGCAATGCCACACTCTTGCTTGGTAAATCCCTAAATTTCCATTTTGGTCTTTTGCCTCAAAGGTGAGGAAATTAAGAAACCCAAAATCTATACTCTGGAGGACTTTCAAAGTTTTAACATACTCAAGATGATCATTCTGGATAAAAAAATTAATTCGTTAAACCTTTAACGTATATCAAGCAAACAAATAGATGTTAGCCCCATGGATACGAACACTAAATTCATTGTCCTAGAAACATATCGGGGAGGCACATGTCACACAGGAGGAGCAGTCATACAATCAATAAAACACCAAATGGTCAGAATTCGGTCAGAATTGTTGTTCATCTAATTCACGTCGAAAATATGATGAACTGATTGCTCCTAAATAAAAATTTACATGAACCTAGCATATCATTGGAGCTTAAGTTCTTACAAAGATTACAAAATTCTATAAAGCTGACCATAAATGTAACGCATTCATGATGCTAATCTTTTGAAAACAGCTAAAAATAATAAAAGAGCTTTAGGTGTCAGAATGAAAAAGACCACATGAATTATATAGGGATTTAGATATGCCCATATAAAAGAATTTAGTAGAACCCAATTTTAAAAAAAAATAAAGAAAACGATATATATTAATTAAACCTTGTGAAGTTTATAGATGTATATAAGATGTGCTACCCTCCATTGCTGCAGTAAACAGCCAAATTACGCATATGTGGCTGTGTGGCCCATTTGAAAACACAGAATTAATACATCCACCTAAAATATGGGTTTTAACTAAATGATTCTCAAACGCATGGGCTCGGGTGCAGGGGTGTGTGTTATATGAGCTTATATGTTTTTACTAACTTATTCAAGTATAGGTAACAATGAAGAAAAATCTCAGATGTCATAGGTAATGAACTGAAACTGCAACATCCAAAGCATTATTACAGACATATACTAAAAGGTTAAAATTTCATCAAACCTACAGATGGAGGATAAACTATTTGCATAAAGATATTAAATTACGGTACATACCTCGATCCTGTTGTGCTCCTCTACCGCAAACCTTGATAATATATCTATGTAGGAATTAACCTCGGACTTTGTTATTGAGGTTATGACATCAAAGTCAAGGTCCATGTCAAAGCCCTGTTGCAACCAATCGATTGTTAAAATGCAGTGGCAACAAACATATATTGCATCGTCAATGTCACAACCCTGCTTCTACTTGTCTGTGTTTGTGGCTAAATTTGACTTGAGTAAACAAGCGAAGCCTAATTATGTAAAAGTGGTTGGGTTAGGGTTCTTTCCTAGAGCAGTAAACTGAAATGTCGAAACCCAAAAACCGGGCCAATTTATCGAGTACTTATTTACATGTAACGAAAGGGAAAAGAAAGAGACATAGACAACGTTGCTTACATCGTTGGCGAGCAATTTTTTGAAGTTTGCCTTCTTCTTCTTCCAAACGGCTCTCTTCTTCGGATCTAAAGTTTCTTCGTCCGAGTCTGAGAAACGGTCGAAGCTTTGGAGGGGAGTACTGGACCGAGGGTAGACGTTATTGTCAACGGCAACGACGCGGTCAGAATTTTCGTCCCCGGAGTCTGAGTCAAAAAGCCAGAGCTCTTCCAAGCTCTCGAGGGGAGACGCAGGATTCGCAATCTCCACCGGAGGATTTGGGAACGACGATCGTCTGTCGCTGGAACTCATCCTTCGCTTTGTCCGCAAACCCTAATTTCCCGATTGTGTGATTGAATTGGATTGAATCGAATCGAATCATCGAGTCTCGATCTCTCCGTATTTATAACCTTCTGTGACAATCCTGACCGTTTGTTAGGGCTGAGCATCGGTCCGGTCCGGCCGGACCGGACCGAAAAAAAAGGTCCAGATCGGAAACCGGATCGGACCGGAAAAAATCCGAAAGGTCGGACCGAAGACCGGACTGGACCGGTTCGGTCTGGTCCGGTCCTGTCTAAAAATCCGATTTTTACCTTAAATTTACAACAACAAAAAAAATTGGACCGGACCGGACCGGATCCAATTTTTTTGGTTCGGTCCGGACCGCAACCGGACCCGGACCAGACCGGGTTTTGCTCAGCCCTACCGTTTGTTATCAACCAATGCAGGATTGCACCTAGTCAACTTCTTGGCACCTACTCTCCTTGTAATTAGTAACAGAGGTGAGCAAAATCGGATATCCAAATTTTCAGATACCCGAAATCCGGATATCCGATTTTCCGGATCACCAAAATATTATTCCGGATCTGATCCGGATTAAACTGGATATCCGGATTTCGGGTATCCGAAAATTCGGATATCCGGTTATTGTTCCTATAAATACCTGCATAAATTTTCACATATTCTCTAAACTTTCCAATACAAATTTCAGTCCAAAATACTAATAAAAATTATTATATCAATAATTATGCAAGGATAAAGAAATCATAATCACCAAAACATTCACAAAACTGACCATAAACACGAAAAGATCAAATGATTCGTAAGAAATAAAAATCACAAAGTCAAATTGGAATTCAGGAGTCCACTACAAAGTCAATGTTTTTATAGTAATGCCGGAGTTGGAGAGGAATGGGACGATGGACAGGAGAGACTAGGGTTCGGTCAGATGAAGAGGGGTCTGTGTGAATCTGGTTATTCGAATTTGACAAGTATTCATAATTCGGATTCGGATATCCAAATTCTCCAAAGGTTTGATCCGAATCCGATCTGAAAAAAAGGGTAGAAAATCGGATCGGATACCCGATCCGTATTATTAGGGTCGGATATCCGAATATTCAGATGTAACAAATCGGATACCGGATTGGAAAACCGGATATCCGAATTTTCGGATTTTTCTGCTCACCCCTAATTAGTATTGACTTTTTTTAATACAGTAATTACATCCGACCATGTCACATAACATTTTGCAAATATCTCACAAAAAAAATTAGGGTAATATAATTTCACCCTCGAGCTATTACTTGATTTCAGTTTGAGGATCTGAACTTCATAACACCACAATCACACCTCTCTATCGATAACTACTATATTTCAACATACTCAAATTGTTCTCTTGTTTTTTTTGTTGCTCTACGTGAATGGGCCTAACCTAACCTTATCTCAAAGCATGGATCACATTTGCTTTCAAATGGAAAAGAAGAAAGGTCGGAGATGTTGTACTATTTTATAGAAAAATTGCATCTGTAGATGGGTTCTAGATCTAATCAAACGATTGTAATTGTAATTGTAATTGTAATTGAAATTGCATAAGTCAAGTGCACCGAACTCAATCCACTCAAGCCACTAACCAAATTGGTGGACCCCAAGCCCGTTGGTCCCGCCAATATCAGACGTGGATTCATCACTGGCTGGTCAGGTGGCCATGATTCGCTTCAAATTGGGCCGGCAACTTAAAGTTCTTCATATATGCACACGCAGGCTTCATAGTCCATGTGTTCTAGATCGTTCATCCTTAATTGCTTGAAAACTCCTTGGGTCTTGAGTTTGCTGGATTTTGGCATTAAGATCTTTTTTCTGCACTTATGTCCTTCCAAGTTAGCAATTAGGTCCCCAAACTTTTAAGTTAACTTCGAAAATGCTTCCAACTCGATTCAAAATTTAGTAACTTAAATTCATTTAACGAGATTTTATATCTAAAATTTAATTAATAGTCATCAGGTTACTATGAAGGAAAAAGAAAATTCATACTCTTACGCGATGTACATGCTTATGAAGATGATTCATCACCTCGTCATCCACGTAAACGGAGTATATCTGCTTTGGTTAGGAGAAAGAGAGATAGTTTACGTCGTCGTCAGACACATGATGACTCGTTTGATGATGAGGATGTTACGGATGAGGTGGAGGGTGACGGCGATGAGAGTGACGATGAGGGGTGGTATGGGTTGGAGTTGGAGTTGGAGTTGGAGCGGTAGAGGGAGTATGGTAGAGGATGGGGGCGATATGGTAGTTCTTCTACTGCTGAGTATGTAGGTCAGAAGGGTAGATGTGGTAAGTTTGTGACTTACGATTCGAGTTCGTGCACTGTGGATGCCCGCCCTCACAAAAACATAGTTGATGACGATTCTTGGATCGTGACTACTATGATGCCCGGTGGTCCTACAGATGGGAGTGTAATTCCCAGTTTCAAGGGCCACATCGCTAGACGTATTTGGGCGGACAAGAATCGGAAAGTTCTGAAGTGTCATAATCGGAACAGAGCTTGTACTACACTGCATAGTTGGCGGTCAAATTTGAGTGCCGATATCACTGGGATCATTACTGCTACCGGATTGGGTTACTTGTCTTACAACATGTTCACCTACATTGACATGTCGTTGATATCTGCGTTTATGGAGCGGTGACAACCTGACACAAACTCTTTCCACCTGCCTTTCAGAGAGATGACAATCATGCTGCATGACGTGGTTCAAATCCTTCGCATTCCTGTTGAGGGTTGTATGGTCGGTGCTCAAGCATCGATGACTAAGTTGAAGAGTAATGTAGCAGAGTTACTCGAGGTGAGCGTTGATGGCCTTGGGAAGGATAGCCATTTTTGGAGTGGCGGTGGTGTTAGCATTGACTCTGTTGACGAGTTCTGCAGACGGGGACGACATCCGCGGACCGATGAGACACAGTTGATTGCCTACTTGTTCTTAGTGCTCGGATGTGTCTTGTCTGTCGACAAGAGTGGTTGCAGGGTTAGACCACGTGACATATTAGAGGTTAGGGACCCGGATACCATTGGCGAGTACTCATGGGGTCGGCGACGTTGGCATACATGTATCGCCAGTTGAGGATATCTAGCCGTATTGATTGGATCAGTTATTATTGTAGTCGGGCTGACAGTAATGCATAACAAATCTCGCAACTTCTCTAATATCCACCTGTAAATGTGCTTGGTCTCATCCTTCATAATTGCATAGCCGATAAGGAAGTTCATGTTTGTTGATGTCACCTCAACCATCTCGAACAAAGACATCTTGTACTTGTTTGCTTTGTACGTCGAATCCATGCAAATACCAAATGGTGTGTGAGTAACAACTTACCTGACGTCGGATGTGCCAAGAATGCGTGAGTTACGACATTAGTTTCTTCATCCGCCATAATCCAATACAAGTACCGATATTGCACTGCCTGATGTAGAAACTGCTGAGCGGGATTCCTGTCTTCAGATTTGACCCGCCTCATGTAGTCTCTACAGTTATAAAGGTGTCTCTGATTCAAACTATCCTCCCGGAATTTCTCATTTATCGTCAACAAGATGTTACGTGGTTTCGTTTGTGCCTTAGTCATATTACGAACAATTTTCTTGGCCCCAGGACTAAGATCGTTGATCTGTCGGTGACCATCTGGATAAACTGCAAGTCTGTGGTTGTGCTGACCATGGGAACTATCAGAAACTATGACTCATCCATCACGTTCCCGTCACTCGACCACCTTTATAAAAAAATGACACTCATAACCATTTCTTTTCGTGTTCTTCCGTACTGCAATATTCATATCCCAGGAACACATTTCCTTTATGCGATCGCATCTCAGATAATAATTCATCTGACTATCTCGTTGTGGTTTATAGGAGGATACTACCCAAAAAAACCCGGCTCCGATGACAACTTGTTTTTCCCATCTTATCACACTATAATCTACCCCCGTCACCATCGAAATCTTACAACGCAACCTGAAATAATTTGAAATAACACAACATATAAAATTAAAATTTTAAAAAAATGAGGCGTCTGTAATAGACGCCCCCCCCCTCGTGGGGAGGCGTCTATTGCAAACGTCTCGATTATTATTATTATTATTATTACTTACCACACCTAATTCAGACGCTTCATCAAATATTTTCTTTGTGTTGGTACTGGTAGAGTAAGAAAAACTGAGACAGAAGTCTTATTTTAATAGACGGGATGAAATGAGTATGAAATGGAATGTCAACAGAAAAATGGTAATTGACGTGGACAATTTTAGTAATTCGTGGGCGACGAATAACAATTCCCTTAATTAATTTTTGTTTCATCTTCTTTTTTATTACATAATACCTAAAATACATTAAATACAACTCAAGTAGTACACAAATGTGATAAAATAAAGAATATATATCATGAATGTGAATATGCTACTAATCAATACCAAATTCTAGGTGTGCTTGTACGTAAACCTATAGAATGACAAGAGAATGACCAGAAAATGAAGATTATGGAATTCTTAATGGGACTAAATGAGTCCTATAATGCAACTAGAAGTTAGATATTACTTGTGCCAAAAATTTCAAACCTTAGCAAAACACATTCACTCATCCTACAAGAGGACAGACAAAGAGAAAGTGGCAAAGGAAACAAAAAATGTTGAATCAATAACATTAGCGGTTAGTAGAGGGACTGATAAAAGATTGGTGGTCAAGGAAGATGAAAAACACAAGGAGGTCAAGAAAATAACTTCCAAAGGAGGGAGATTAGTCATTGTGATGCAACGAGAGACGCTTGAGAGAAATGTTATTGGCTCATTGGTTTTCCCCTGACCATAAACTTCACAAGGTTTTCCCACGCTCATTTGAGGACAAGGGAAACTACAAGAGTAATGTCCAAATAATATTGGTTCAAGGACCTAATCCAAACAAAGTGCAACTAATAAGACTTTGCTAGGTAGCATTCTCTATTGCATTTGGCTTAGGTATGATTTCTTACTCTAATAATAATACTTGGTTGATTAATACCGGTGACTCCAACCACACGAGTGGTTTAAAGGATCTTTTTATCAAAGTCACCTGTTTTAGTATTTGTTGAATGTTAATCTTCCTGGCAATTGTTGTTTGCGTAGGGGCTGTCAAACTTAATTACCAAATCAATCAAATCGAAGCATCTTATGTGATTTTTAAAAAAAGAATAACAGGGAGTTTCCATTATATAAGGGAAATGGGAGTTGTTTAGTGCAAAATGATCATTTCTAATGCATATTTAGATTTCTTCTCTTCCCCAAACCCAAAACGACTTCTTCCTTCTCTTCTCCCCTCTGCTCCACCATCTCCTCCCCTTTTCCTCCATTTTCCTATCCAAGTTCAATTTTGAGTTTGTTTGGATGTAGGATCTGCATGCATCATGCATGACAAGCAAGATGGGAGATCTTGGAGTTTGGAGTTTCATCGGATGGAGTAGAATCTTTAAATGTTCATGCAAGGTCTGAAATTGAAGGGATGACAAACTCGGACAGAGGTCAGTCATGTGTATAAGATTATACATGTTTGGAAGTAAATGAGAAAATATTGATAACATTGGATAAATACCTAAATATTGGTGCTTGTTTACTTATTTTCTTTTATGGACGAACATATAGTTATTTGAGACTATAAGATAAAGAATTTCAGATATTGCCATGAGATTTATAAGTCAAATGGTCACAGTATGGACTGTCAACTTGACGCCCACCAAGTGTTTGGTAAAATGTCTAAGCTAGTGTTTGGCTTTTGTCTATCACTTATCTTATTTATTTAAGTTCCATCGCGAATATGTCATCTAATCTTGCTCTGCACGTGTTGATTGGATGTTCATTCCTAGTTCAAGATGTCCTAGTAAGACATACCAGCACATGTTGAACATTAGAATTTATTGCACTTATTGTTGCTTTTAAAATCATCAAACCTTTTGGTTTGACAACTATAGGAACCATTGTCCGCATCGGAAATTATATAAGTTTTCATCTAACTGGAATTGTTATTTAACTGTAAATCATTGAATCTATAGATGATACTCTTTCCTATTGGAAATTATACTATTTTTATGATCATTGCTACTTGACAATGTGAGTTCTATAAAACTCTATATTTTATTGGATTTTCTGTTGGTTATACTTGTCATTTTGACTTCTATAAAACTCTATATCTTTACTGGATTTGATGTTGGTTATACTTGACATTTTGAGTTCTATAAAACTCTATATTTTTACTGGATTTGATATTGATTATACTTGACATCATGAGTCATTTGATTATTTGGACTCTTGTTTCCCTTAATATGACAGCTTCCTATCGATGGGGTAGCGGGTAAATACCATTGACATTGTTCAACATGATTACATGATCCTAGCTAGGAGGGCGTTAAGTTCCTAGCCACAAGGTCTGATCAATCTTGTGACTCATTGGAAATACAATAACTGGACCATTGTTTGTGGTAGCATCACATTGGATGACAGGCCCTTTATCTGTCATGATGTTTTTCTACTGGTTCTTATTGTTCTATTTGATCCAAAGCTATCATTGGAATCAATAAAAAAAAAATTCTCTTATTATAAAAAGAGCTATGGAATTATCTTGCTGAGTTGCTTAACTAAAATGTTTCCATGGAATATATTGATACTTGATAGATTTAATTAGCTTATATTATATGAATGTTTCATATTGTTCGTTGGTATTGATTCTTTGGCAGTTATAATGTTCCCTTATCACATTATACCGTTAAATTCATTGCTGCTGCTATGCCTTCTTCGATTTCTTACATGGATGATCATCATACCCATGATTCACTGAGTATAAGTTGTTTCCCTAACTTTTTCAGGGAAAATGGTTTGGAAGTGAGGTTCCAAAGGCTTATGTGGCTCGCGCTCGCTTGGAACTAACCTCTTATGTAAATCACTTGTGATTATGTTGTATTTTTCCATCTTCGTATGCTCCATGGTATAGGTACTATGTGTATGAAATACATTGTTTGTATCAATGATTGTGTCATTAGCACATATGTAATTGGAATCCAGTGGATGATAATTGTTATGCGATTGTAAATGGACATCTATCGTCAAGTGTTGTTGGTACAAATCTCTTCTAAAACCAAAGTTATGGTTAAGGTTCCCAATCTTTAAGCTGACATATCCTTATATAAAATTTTGGGTTTTTTTGCTTTATTGCGGCCATTATATTGGATTAGTAATGGAATTTTATTGGGGGTAACGAAATTATTGGGTTTTCCTTGAATAAACTTGAGAATAGTTACATCAAGTTTAGGTGTAGATCTAATCTTGGCAATTAATTTGATCCTTCATTAATTGGTCATTAATAACTTTTCAGGAGTTGTAAATACATGTCTTTTATGGGAGAGACCAGTAGACAAAATTCATTTTTATTAGCAATCAGGAAGGAGAATTCCACACACGTGATAGTAATCCTGTAAGAAAATCCCCAGAAGGTAACTCCATCTAGGGAGTAGGGCAAATCCATTTTATGTAATTTATCATTAGGATCATTTTTCGTTGGTGTGACTTACCCTATATCACGAGGGTAATTTAATATATGTTCGGGTAACTTCATCTACAAATGATGATAAATCTAAGAAGAGTAGTGTACATTGTAGGTTGCTTGCAGTCTACAAGTTGATAGTTGTTGTCTACATGTTATTGTATTATATCTATGTGTAAGGATTGTTCGTTTAACTTACTTTTCATTCCCAAAGCTAAATTGTGTTGGAACCAAATAACACACTGTGCGAGTGTTTGGATCGACAAACGAGGAAAAAAAATTAGAACAAGGGCCAAAAGATGAGAGAGAAGAACACAAACTTTTCTCTTCACTTGAGTATTTTCGATTGATATTTGAATTCAATTACAACACCGACTAATTATATACAATAAAATAGTAAAGAGTTATTCAATGTAAACATCTTTCAAATCCTAAAATAGAAATAGGATTAGCTTTCGTATGTCTTCTCTTGTACCAACATTTATTTTTGGTGTAAGGATTGATATTACCAAATCTAAATTTAGTAACTTCAGCAAATTATTGGCCACAAGATTCACCCATGTTTAATCGAATACAAGGATTCACGTACCATAAGGACTCAACTACGTTTCTTCGGACACAAGAAGAACCATGATCATGTTCTACTTTATCAATAATTGATCATGTGACATTGATATTTTACACAACACTTTACCAAGAAGAAATAAAATGAAAAAAACGTTCACATGTGATATAGATAAAATAATTGAGTCAAAGAGTAAGATTAAGCACAAAAAACCACAATATCATAATAAATATGCAAAAAAATGCATTATCACAAAAACATATAAATATTATATAATATATCTTTGTTTGTTGGTGAGGAAAACCTTGTCACATTAAAAGGATGAAAACCCCCAACATACATAATGATCACTCTCAACCCGATGTTGAAGTTGCATAGGAACATGAGTTCAGTTCAGTTTCTAAATATTCCCTGAAACGTAAAAAAACTCATGTTAATTTAACAATTAAAAAAAAATCTATTTATTAAATGTACAAGTAATCATACCCTAGACGAATTTGTGTTGGCCTCAGTTTTATAAAACGATCTGTAAGGCTGGAGTTACGTAACATCCGTCCGTATCCTTTATCACACCATATTGTGCCCCAATTGTTCCGAAATATCCAAAAATTCTTCCCAGACTGTGTACCGTACCCCACAAGCAGGCAATTATGTCCGTAACCAGCTATATAAGGAGCTGGTGTCCAAAGTTCATTTTCTTTTAAATATCGTAGCGCGTTATCGACGTATATGGAAATCACAATTGGACCATCCTGTAAGCGTTCCATTATCAATTGTTCATCTTCAGGTAAGCGCTCGTAAGATTCAATTTTGAAGTTGCATTGCACCTATATTTGTGAAAATACATATTCGTTAGAATATTGTTAAACAACTTAAGGCATTGGAATATATTTGTTATAAGTAATATCTAATTATACCTTAGGGATAGAATTTCGGTCCACTTGCTCTCCTCCTGTAAATGGATATTCAGTTTTACATGTAATCCCCGTGTTTGCCATGAAGTCCAAGCCTTTAAACGGACAAAATCCGGGCTTAGTGTGACCTTTTGGTTTACCGAAGTCAACTAGAAATGGCACCGACAATTCTAAATTGACTTCCTTTCGAATCAGGTAATACACCTCCATGCAATCAATTATGGCAAACGCCCAACAAGAACCTAATATAATAAATAAAATAACCATGTTAAGACCATAGTAGATTATAACTTAATAACTCACGAATAGTAGGATATCATTCTTCATCTCTATGTTAAAATTTTCAATTAGTCTCTACTAGTATTTCTCCAGCTTTGTGTGTGTTTAATTTCATAAAAAATAGGTTAAAGACTTGCAAGTGATGCAAGTTGAGGATCAGCCTAACCCTATCAAGTACATTAGGTGGATAATCATGTATCCTTGCCTCACATCTTCCGTTGAGCCCACCAATGGCAGTGAAACTGCGTGCCCAAAACGTCTTATTCTAGTAGGATGAACAAATTAAAAGCAAACTAACAGTGTTTATAAGATACCGGACGACTTTACAAAGGCCAATGTCAACCTTCCTTTTTTGGACATCATCTTGAACGGACCTCCGTACGTTGAGTTTTTAAGGATTGTTGCACAACCAAGAGAAAAACCAATGTCCTTAACAAAACATTTATGACGTCAAGTGTGAGTTTTATCATCTCGAACCCGATATACATGAAATACAAGATCCTAACAGTCCTATTTCTTTCGTCATAAGAGAGACTCGCATTAATAATATCTTGTTTGATTTAGGGTCGGCAATTAACCTCACACCATGACTAAAACACTGGTAAGCGGAAGCTGGCAAGAGGTTAACTGTTGACCGCTAAAATCAAGCAAGACATTGTTATTAAAGTCTCTCCAATGTCGCAAAAATAGTTTAACTGTTAGGATCCTTGTATTTCACGTACATTGGGTTCGAGATAATCAAACTCACACTTGTCGCAATAAATGATATGTTAGAGACAATTGTTTTTCTCTTGATTTTGCAAAGATTCTTCGTAAAAATTAGCATATAGACTTGCCCGATTATGTCCAACAAAAGAACGTTGTCAATGACCTTCTTAAAGACCTTTAGTATCTTATCAACATTGTCACTTTGCTTTTTATTAAGCCTACTGGGATACGAAACTTTGGGTGTGTAAGCTCTCTTACAAACATGAGAGGAAGTCGTTTAAGGCAAGTTTCGCCGCTCTCCTTCTCGAGATGTAGGTTCTCATCTTCCCCACCATTAGTGGGCTCAGTGGAAGATGAGTGGGCAAGGATAAATGATTATCCACCTTTTTACCTTATCGTAATGTCGTATTGACATTGACAGGGTTACGATGAAAACTATCATCGTTACTTTTGTCTTGATGCAAGTCCTACTCACTACATAGAAATGCAAGCTAATGCATAAATGAGAGTAAGAGAATGCATACATGACTCCAGCTCTCAACAACAATAAGTAAAACAAATTAAGACTAAAGACAATGCATCCCTAAATAATGCATGATCAACAACCTAGCATACACAATCTAATATTTTGAGTTATGCTAGTAATATAAGTAATTAGATGTATGAGCTTGCATGACATCCCAAGAAAGAGAGCGACAAGACTTCCCTTGACCCGCTTCCTCCCCTTTTCCGGAGAGAACCTGCGTGCCCAAAACGTCGTATTCTAGTAGGATGAACAAATTAAAAGCAAACTAACAGTGTTTATAAGATACCGGACGACTTTACAAAGGCCAATGTCAACCTTCCTTTTTTGGACATCATCTTGCAAGTACCTCCGTACGTTGAGTTTTTTAAGGATTGTTGCACAACCAAGAGAAAAACCAATGTCCTTAACAAAACATTTATGACGTCAAGTGTGAGTTTTATCATCTCGAACCCGATATACATGAAATACAAGATCCTAACATTCCTATTTCTTTCGTCATAAGAGAGACTCGCATTAATAATATCTTGTTTGATTTAGGGTCGGCAATTAACCTCTCACCAAGACTAAAACACTAGTAAGTGGAAACTGGCAAGGGGTTAACCGTTGACCGCTAAAATCAAGCAAGACATTGTTATTAAAGTCTCTCCAATGTTGCAAAAATAGTTTAACTGTTAGGATCCTTGTATTTCACGTGCATTGGGTTCGAGATAATCAAACTCACTCTTTTCGTAATAAATGTTTTGTTAGAGACAATTGTTTTTCTCTTGATTTTGCAAAGATCATTCGTAAAAATTAGCATATAGACTTATGTCACTTAAAGACCAACAAAAGAACGTTGACAATAACCTTCTTAAAGACCTTTAGTATCTTATCAACATTGTCACTTTGCTTTTTATTAAGCCTACTGGGATACGAAACTTTGGGTGTGTAAGCTCTCTTACAAACATGAGAGGAAGTCGTTTAAGGCAAGTTTCGCCGCTCTCCTTCTCGAGATGTAGGTTCTCATCTTCCCCACCATTAGTGGGATCAGTGGAAGATGAGTGGGCAAGGATAAATGATTATCCACCTTTTTACCTTATCGTAATGACATTGACAGGGTTACAATGAAAACATGGTTAAATTCTTACTTCCGCCGGATACTTTGACCGGGAAGCTTTTCAGTTTGTGTAGCCAGTGAGGTCCTCGTCGGTGAGCTTTTGGAGTCGAACGAAGAGCCATCTGTTTGAACAACAAATATCAAATTAAGTAAAAGGAAATCGTTTTAATAAATAAAAAACGAACTGCATGTGAATTGAGCATATTAGTCAAGTTATTGAAAATGTTTTTTTTTGTACTCTCAACTCTACAAAAATCACTTTGATACTTAAACTTAAATGGTTCACTAATTACCTTTCATTGATTTTTGCATTCACTTTTATACCTTAAAGGTAATTTGATTCACATACATAACAAGGCAGGAAGATGGTAACATATATACATAACAAAATTTATAACAATGCAGCAAAACATGAATAATATGGGAGAGAATGGCAAGACCTCCACGGAGAAAAGAAAAGAGACCTCGACGGAGAAGATTAGGGAAGATGGTGGTAACTTTTGATCATGGAGGATACATATGGATAAATTACAAACGGAAAAAATTACTTACACATGAACACCTAACTTTGCCATTATCAGGAGTACTTGACCATATATATGGTAAAAAAACTTTGTTTTATCAGGAGTTTTGACCATAAAAATTAAAAATGGAGGTTTAACTCATACGCGTCATCTACATGGACTCAAGACAGGAAGGTTACACAATTAATTGCCCACTCCAAGCATAGAGTTGTTCAGCTCTATCATTTTTGCTACACTACTGATGAAGGTCCTTTGATGACCATAGTTGCAAATACATGCTTGGAGTATAAACCAAACCTGTACATCTTGAGTTGTGATTTTTCCTATAACCCCATAAGTTTTTTTATCGCTTCTCTAATGAAGGTTTGGATAGCCATTTGTGGTTGATCTTAATTTAAACCACACGAACTTACGTTCATTCTGAGCTAACTTTTGTATTATGTTGTTTTAGCATTATATAAAAGCGTATGGTTTTGAGGGGGAAAACTTTCAGTTGAAAATGTATAATATTTATTTGCCATCGAAAAAAATCTAAACAAGTTCCTAACAAGTAACAAGCAAATTATAGTGTAGTCGTTTCTCTTTGTCTTTTATTCTTTTGGACTTTTGGTGGTTGGTGAGAGAGAAAAAAGGAATTTCACACTCATGTTCCAAGAAGTACTCTCTACAATATATTGGTTATTATTTGTATTCAAATGTTTTTAGAGGATTATTGTAGATTACTGGTTGCATCAGGTGTCGGATAAGTTATACAAACACCATTTTATTTGAAAAAGACAATCTCAAAAGTTAATTCGAATAGGTACAGCAGACCGGTTCTGGGAAATAATTTTGGCCAAAAATGTAAATACAAAGCTGCAAGTGTGACATTTCCATACACCAAATTTGGTTGATAATCGAATTTGCATTGCATTTTGAAATTCTACATCCATACGACTTTGGTAGTCATTCAAATTAATAAAAAATGTCGATGTTATGTTTCAAATGGCATCTTAGCATAATAACATGTGTTTCATATGGTGTTGATATGGAAAAAAAAGATATTTAGTTGTCATTTTAATTTTGCAATTAGTTTTCGTGGAATTTTCAATTAACTTGATTTTACAAATTCTTAATTTATAAATTACGTGATTTGTATTTATCATGTTAAGATAAATATTTTATTTTAAAATGACAACTAAAGAAATTATATGATGTCCTTTTTGTTTCCCATTTTAAAATTGTACTAACTCATAAAAAGTACATACCATTGAAAATAAGTCATATATGAAACATAAGGGTGTGTTCAGATGTTTCATTTCAATTTAGAATTTCATTTGAACATGTAATTTCAAAGTATCACATCTGCAAATATTATATTTGGCCGACAATTTCGTGGAATTTACAAATCCCTTGTGACATTTTCAAATTCCACTTATAGATACAAAATTTGTCAAACCCAAATTCCATGCGCAAATGTGGAATTTCGAAATTTCACGTAACTTATTTTAATTTTAGTTATTTAAATTAATAAAAAATATTAATATTATGTTCCCTATACGATTTTAAGCACAATAGTAAGCAATTTTTATGGTTTGAATTAGACCTGGGAGACAGCACGACGTTGACTCAGATGAGCGTATGTCTGAAAGAT
The DNA here is from genome assembly GCA_963682175.1 of Triglochin maritima. Lineage (NCBI taxonomy): Eukaryota > Viridiplantae > Streptophyta > Magnoliopsida > Alismatales > Juncaginaceae > Triglochin > Triglochin maritima. Next base: position 62,967,120 of record OY821771.1, read on the forward strand.
TGACTCGACGTTGCAGATAGAATGCAAAACATAATTTTCACGCAAGCAGTGATGAAGACGACGAAGATTGAAAAACAATTAACTAAACCATTTTGTTTAAAGATTAAATTTTACTTAATGCCTCTTAGGGTTTTTTCATTACTCCTTAGGTTTAGTTAGTTTTCGGGTATTTTTTATATGTAACCAATATATTGTTTCTCGAAATGAGTTAACAATTTCTAATAAATAAATTTGTTACTTTAGGGAAAAAAATTTGGTTTGAGTTTTATTTTACTAAACTGTGATTGTATACTTAATTCAACACCCAACTGAACAAAAAAAAAACAATCAACTTATCAACCCGACCTGCCGGATCCGACACGGCCCCCGTGCCGTGGGCCATGCCGGGCGAGGGAGCCAGTTGTGCCGGCACGGCACGGCACGACACAGTACGGCTTGGTTCTCAGGTCTAGTTTGAATACTATTAATTAGAAATTGAAAAACTACTAAAATATCATTAAATTTTCAGTTTTCATTTAAGAGTAATATGTTTATCCAAACATAGTAAATACAAATCAGTTGTATATCCTGTCAATTGGAAGAAGAAAAATGGAGCATAAAAACACTGCATACAAACGCAACCTGATAGTAACAATTTTTATTAATTTGAATGATTGAAGTAAAAATAAATTGTGTAAAGTTTTGAAATTCTACATTTCTGAATAGAATTGCCTTTCAAAAATTTTGTACAAAAGTGTAGTTCAATATGTTATGAATGATTTGCAAATTTCAATGCATTGTCATGCAAACATGAAATTTACACGTATTAAAATTCCAACTTCAAGTGAAATTTCAACTTTAATTACGCATCTAAAAACACTCCTAGGTAAATTTTAATCGATACATATTTTTCTTCATCATTGACACTTGAGTAAATTAACGATCTTTAGCAACATTGGTATTACCTAACGGCTTTAAAGTGACTCTTTACTGGGCAAGGTAAGGGGGTTAAGTGTACTAAGGACCGTTTCAAGATTTAAGTCAATAGGTCGAAATTGTTAGGATTATCCAAAAATATAGTAATTCTCCAGTGAGTCTAGAGTTTAATCTATCTATTTTAAGTCCCTACAATATTCACCACTCATTTGCAATTTTAAGGTAGATTAAGGATATGACAGTTACGCTTATTAAATGTGAGATTAACAGTAAATAAGATCTAATTGTAAGATTGTATGAAGTTTAAATTAAATAAGTTCTGAGCTCGTTAGAACTTGACCTTCCAAAAAAAATTAAAATATGTTGATTTTGTTTGATAAGTTAAGATTAGGAAACTGAGTCACAAATGGATAAATAGATACTTTCGCACTATCTTAAATAAAATTTGACTTTCCCGTCTTAATATAGGTATTTTGAGATACTCAGATGTGTTTAAATTAATCTAAAAGAGTCAAAAGTTAAAGTGGTCGAGATTCTGAATTGTCTTGACTCTAACAAAGTAGGAAAAATACCAAAATACAAAGTTCATCCAACCCACTATTTACTATGTGAGACCGTTATTTGATATGTGCGCAACCTCCTCTGCTAATAATTAGAGATATTTCCATTGACCCATGATATGAAGTGTAATCGAGCGTCTACTATGTATGTCACAATAAATAACAACAAATAAAACATAGTCTCGTTGTAAAACATTTAACATACAAGCCATGTGCATATATATATATATATATATATATATATATATATATATATATATATATATATGAGTTATTTTGAAAGTATAAAAGACATACCAAGTACATACATATGATTTATATATTGTGAATATATATATATATATATATATATGGCCAAGTATAAGAAGTATAAAGGAAAGTATATATTGTTTGAGATTAACAATCACTATCGATGAATTAACCGACCTCCACTGCCTCACAAAGGTGTTCAGAGCAAGGTTTTCAGAACTGAACCGGTCATCAAATCGATAAAGCTTTGGTTTTGTTTCAATGTGATCGAACCACGGTCAGACTGTTGATGACGTTAGCATTTTTGAGACCGGAAGTTAGACCGGACCGAATAAATATTAACGGTCGGATTGGTTTGAACCGATTTCTATAAAATCATTTAATATATACACACAAAACGTTAAATATAATTCATGATATCAAGCACAATTTGTTTAACTCAACAAATTTGTTATTTTTACTTAACTCAACAAATTTGCTTGAATAACAATTACAAAAAATATTATTTGGATTAAGAATCTAAAATCAAAATCAACTTTCAATATTATCCATGACATCATACTTACGAAGGAGATTGGTGAGGGAGAGTAGGGTTTGAGGGTGGTGAGTTTTTCTTTGTTAGAATTGCAAACAAATCATCATATTTTGTTTGTTTATATTTTTTTTCCAGTATTAATCCTCAAATGACGTGAATGATAGAAAAAATTGGACGCCTGTAAAGTTTCAAGTGGCGGTTAAGGGTGGTCTAAGGTTTCGAAGAACATAGTTTCTGGAGCAGAAGAGACTGATGCAGAGGATGTGACCCTCGAATTCTTGACCAAGATCCAAAATTGGGGACGTAAGTGACATGCACGTTGCATGTCAACGTGCATGCATGGGAACTGGGAAGGACATGTGGGTCATTCGTGATAGTATGGGGAGTTTAACTCTTGTTCTTATCTTTTTTCACCCTAAAGTGGCCGTTGAAAGTAGGGGTGCACATGTGTTGGGTTCAACCCGAAACCCAACCCGAACCCGACTGGTCGGGTCAGGTTGGGGAGGGGTTCGGGTCGGGTCGGGTTGGGAAAATCAAAAACCCGAATTTTCGGGTCAGGTTCGGGTTGAGGGTTGAGGGGGTCGGGTTGACCCAACCCAACCCGAACCCGATTTTTTATTTTTTTTTATTTTTTCCCAAATAAACCGGTCGACCGAACATCACTCGGTAGACCGTTTTCAACCAGAAAATTTCGGGTTTTCAAGCCACCGGTCGACCGAACCCGACCAAGTTTGGGAGAAAATTTCCGAATTCGGGTTCAACCCGATCCAACCCGACCCAACCCGAAAATTTTGGGTCGGGTTGGGTTGAACCCAAACCGGTTCAGGTTCGGGTTGGGTTGGGTTTTTTCCCAACCCGACCCATGTGCACCCCTAGTTGAAAGAGCAGGTGAGAGTGGGTGAAAGAGCAGTAACCACTTTTCTTTTCTCTTTTTTGAATGAAAAGTAACGTATTTTCTTTATTGGGTTAAGAACGGAATAGAAAGGTTTTTTTGGCTTGGCTACCCATCAAACATGTTAACATTGACATTGTGTTCAAGCTTTTCGTTAAATTGGAGGATTACATGTCTCTCTGGTCAAAATTATGATGTTGCAAATTATGATGTTAGCGTGAGACATACAGTTTGATGACCTCCGTAACATGCACAATAACAACTTCGTGTTAATTAATTTTTTTGTTTAGTTATTCATCCAAAATATTAAAATTAACCTTCTACCCATGCTTTTGGCTAAATTTAAGTGGTACGTGCTCATCATAGGAGATGTGGAAAGTGAAGTCCAACAACCTTCTAGGTACTTTTAATCAAAATTACGTGGACCTAATTATATACCTAGTGTCAATTATAATTTCTAAATATATGAATTTGACCAACTTTATTACCGACAAACAAGTACTACTCAACTTATATTACAGTCAATATAGGTTGGTCTTCTTGATTTTTCAAATTATGACACCTTCAAGTGTGATTCTGCTCCTTAGGTTACACTATTATGTCCCTAAACCCGTTTAGGGTGCTAATGGGTGTTAGGAGGAGAGAGGTGTTTAGGAGTGGCTTTGCATGGGGAAGAGGAGGCGTGTATAGTGGGCTGGTGATGGGTGAGGGGTGTAGGGAGGCGAGTATTGTTGGTGAGGAGATGGGTGTTGGGCTTAAAAGCTCAAATCTCTCTCTCAATTGCTCTCTCTCACTCTCTTACTTCCCTTGTGCGGCGTGCAGCGACGGAGGAGACGACTCTGGTGGTGTAGGCGAGAGGTCCCGGCGTGAGGCGTGCGGAGGTGGACGCGCGAGGAGGTGACAGAGACGACGTTGCGCGAGCGAGGCTCCAGCGGATTTCGTCGCTTTTGAGAGGTATGCCGGCTTCTTAGTGTGATATTGTTGCTCACTCACGTGTGGGTGAAGTGTTGGTCGGTCGGGGGAGGTCGGAGACCTATCCGGCGACAAGAACGACGTAAATCCTTGGCTGGTGCAAGGTTGCAGACGACCAACGGTCGACCGGGTCCCTTCGGGCGGTCGACCGATGTAGTGTATTTTGCCCGACTTTAACCAACACCGGTCGGACGATGCCTTGTGGTGGTCGACCGGTAATGCATTGTGTTGGTGGGTCGGGGTTGTCTGTTGTGTTTCAGTCGACCGCTTCCTTGTGTTCGTTCGATCGGAACTTAAGTGTATTGGTTTTTGATGCATGCTTATTCGACCGTTTCTTTATATGTGTTCGACCGTTTATGACTTAAAACTGCTAGGATGCCCTGGTAGTTTTCGGTCGACTGAGACCCCTGAGTCGGTCGACCGGTAGTATTGTATTGATGTTGACCAGACTCTGGATTTTGACCATGTTTTGGTCGACCGGTTTTAGACTATTGTTCGACCGTTGGGACTTTCGTTCGACAAAACCTTTCTGGGAATGGTCGACCGGGTTGTCTCTTTCGGTCGACCGTTTGTGCACAAAACTGAATTCCCGGTCCTTTTGGGATGTCAACTCTGTCCACGGAAACCCGTGTCCTCGCCTTGTGCGTGAGCCGAGAGGTGACGGTGGGCGCGTTATGCGTGCCTGCCCAGGGACCGCCGTGTAGAAGAGTGTGGGTGTTCGGGACGTGTGACCTTCGTCTATGGATCGTGACTTGATGTGATGGATTGATGGACTCATTGTAGAGTAGCAGGCCTGAGGGATCGTGGATCCCAATATATGATGTTGTGCGGACACGCAACTGTCGTTGGGTGAGGTGACTGCCGGCCTATATGGCTACGGAGGTCGCTGCCCTGCTTTTATAGCGGCGGAGTTGGTGTTTGTGGCTCGTGGAGCCTGATGACCTGACAGACTTCGGTCTGAACCCGTCCGATGTTGTACCAGACGTATTGTTGGATCACCGATGTTGTGCCGGTGATGACGCTGATGTTGTTCCGGCGATGATGATTGATGGGTCGATGTTGTTCCGGCTATGTTTTACTCAGCTGGGCACCTACTGAGATGATGATTGATGGACCGACCGAGCGACGACTCCGTTGGTGTGGTTTCGACCACGAAGTTACAGATTTGTTTCTTATGGCGCGGACTTGACGGATGCTCCTTGCCGAACCCCATGATTAGTGTAGCCGCGTGTCGGGAGCGTCACGTCTTGTTCCGCTAAACCGTATGTGCCTACTGTAGGTCTCCTTGGGAGACCCGATGATGATTGTCGGACTGATGTCATGTGTTACCCTTCAGGGGAACTGTTTTCCTTACTGTTGATGACATGAGATGCTACTAGTATGATAAGTCCATTTGTACTACTGCATGCATATAGGTGAGTTTGGCATACGGGTTTCCTTATGGAAACTTAGGCATTGTTGTTGCATGTTTTATTTCAGGACCGCAGTAGGTCCAGTTGGGTGGTGATTAGTGGGCAGACGCATCTTGGGATCAGATCCTCTCATTCGGACGACTGCGGTCGACATGATTACTTGTATCTCCTTTTGTTGTTTCTGATGTAATCATGTAGCTTTTTGACAAAACTCTGATGTAATATGGTGCACCGCTTAAATATTTTATGAGAAGTAACAATACCGTTTTTTGATTATTGGTCTCTGGTGTCTTAATGATAATTTTTAAATTTCTGCTATTTCAGGATGTTAGATACACACAAATGAAATGTGATTTTTGTGCATCTGCTCGAATACACTGAAATCTGAAGTTGACCTCCTGAAATTAATACGCTGAGAAGCAAAGATCGGAGAGTTGACAGTTGACAAATATCTCTTATTTTCTATTTGTATGTGCATTTTTCACATTTATTAACTAAACTTGCTGGGGAGTGTTAAAAAATTCAGGTGGTTGTACTGAAGACATACAAGATTGTTAAAGCCATCGATGCAATTTCGAGGGAGCAGCTTCTGCAAATTATCTCTGCCTTTGGTATTGCAAATCCTGCCCCAACCTTTAGTATGGTTCCTGTAACGTACCCGAAAACAGCGGAAAATTTAAACAATAATAAAGACCGTCAACGGTCAACACTGGGCACGTCACGGGAAACAAACCAACATATATAATATAAATATGATCCACGTGGAAGTCAAATATACAAACTGACTGCGATTACGACAAAAGCTATACAATATGTAATCACCTCAAAAGGAAGAGACTGACAACTACAGGATCTGATCTCGGGGGTACCGTCCTCAGTCACCACCTCAAACCCTAAACCCTGCTCGCTACCTGAAATGCAAACAAACAAACATGCCTGAGTTCCCTGCAGGAACCCCGTATACCAAACCTCCTAAAAATATAAAAAGGAATTAAAGACAATGCAATGCTATGCACATGATCATCCGCCTCGGGCCCACAATAATGCCCTCACCGCCTCCGCGGCACTGAACCACTCCTGCCACTAGGGTCAAGTCAGTCCACCGCTGCCTCACAAGGGTCAGTCGACACCACTGCTCCCCAAAAGTGCAGGAAGGAACCCCCGGTACACGCCGCACCCAAGGAGCGAGTCAACCCGCCGAATACACAACTCGGGTCAGACGACAGCCACTGCTCCCCCAAGAGTCGCCTAGCGCGCACCCTGCCGGAACATCCTCGGCCTACCGCTAAACCCTCGCAAACTGCCCAAGGTTTACGGTACACATCCCTCACACCCCGCTCGGTAAGAGAGGAAAAAGTACAACCATAATACGCCTTCGTCGAAGGTGAAATCCGTAGCTCTCAAAGCCGGTAATCAACCGTCGCCTCGGAGCCGGTAGTCGACCTGACATCGACGGCTCGCGTGTGGATAAATCCACCAACCTGCGGCAGATCGGTCGACCGCTACAAGCACTCCGGTCGACCGGTCCCCCACACAGTACACAGTACTGTACAAACAAATCTACCGGTCGAACCACGCCAACCGAATTACCGACCAATCGGTCGAACAAAAGTCATCTAGCGGTCGACCGTTTGGATGGTCTACGCTATACAATTTTATATAATATATATATCCGACCGGTCGAACCAAGGGGCCGTTCAACCGATAACAGGACTTTCCGCATTTTGCCTAAGTGATATTCGGTCGACCGGAACTGCTACCAAACGGTCGGATATATATATTACGCCGAGATCAACGCTCTGATACCAAATTGTAACGTACCCGAAAACAGCGGAAAATTTAAACAATAATAAAGATCGTCAACGGTAAACACTGGGCACGTCACGGGAAACAAACCAACATATATAATATAAATATGATCCACGTGGAAGTCAAATATACAAACTGACTGCGATTACGACAAAAGCTATACAATATGTAATCACCTCAAAAGGAAGAGACTGACAACTACAGGATCTGATCTCGGGGGTACCGTCCTCAGTCACCACCTCAAACCCTAAACCCTGCTCGCTACCTGAAATGCAAACAAACAAACATGCCTGAGTTCCCTGCAGGAACCCCGTATACCAAACCTCCTAAAAATATAAAAAGGAATTAAAGACAATGCAATGCTATGCACATGATCATCCGCCTCGGGCCCACAATAATGCCCTCACCGCCTCCGCGGCACTGAACCACTCCTGCCACTAGGGTCAAGTCAGTCCACCGCTGCCTCACAAGGGTCAGTCGACACCACTGCTCCCCAAAAGTGCAGGAAGGAACCCCCGGTACACGCCGCACCCAAGGAGCGAGTCAGCCCGCCGAATACACAACTCGGGTCAGACGACAGCCACTGCTCCCCCAAGAGTCGCCTAGCGCGCACCCTGCCGGAACATCCTCGGCCTACCGCTAAACCCTCGCAAACTGCCCAAGGTTTACGGTACACATCCCTCACACCCCGCTCGGTAAGAGAGGAAAAAGTACAACCATAATACGCCTTCGTCGAAGGTGAAATCCGTAGCTCTCAAAGCCGGTAATCAACCGTCGCCTCGGAGCCGGTAGTCGACCTGACATCGACGGCTCGCGTGTGGATAAATCCACCAACCTGCGGCAGATCGGTCGACCGCTACAAGCACTCCGGTCGACCGGTCCCCCACACAGTACACAGTACTGTACAAACAAATCTACCGGTCGAACCACGCCAACCGAATTACCGACCAATCGGTCGAACAAGGTTAAGGACGTTCGACCGTTTAATAAGTCAAAATCCCCAACCGACCCATTCTCATTGTTATTCGGTCGACCGGCTAAGTGGTCCCGTTCGACCGATAACAGCATAACCCATTTTTCCCGCACAAATCTGGCATAACGGTCGACCGTCCTAAGACATCGTTCGACCGTTCGCGGGTAAACATCAATATAATAATAGGATCGGTCGACTGCCCACAGGCACCGGTCGACCGATCGTCGTCTTCAACCTCTGAATTGGTTGAATTCCGACGGGGAATTCGACACCAACGTCGATCCCCAACACTCACAAGGCACAAGTGAGTTATATTGAAGATTTGGCATACCTTTTTAACGGTTGTGGAAGTCTCCCGAGCTTGAATCACTTCACTCCTCTTCTTCTTCCTTCTTCTCCTTCTTCTCCTCTTCTTCTACTTCACATTCTTCTTCTCCAACGAAATCTCCTCTCTTTCACTCTCTGGTAAGGTGCAAGTGAAGAAAAACGTCCAAACCCTTATCTCTCTACAACATCACCTTAAATAGACAAACCCACCTACACCTCATCCAATCACACTTAACCTAAAACCTAACCAACCAAAGCCATCCACCTCAATCTCCACATGTCTAACACCTCCACCTCTTCATGCATGATTAATTAGAGTTAATTAAGTTTAGTTTAATTTAATTAGGTTGCTTAGATTAAGTTATTACAGTTCCTATCCGTCCTCCACCAGCCGTTCTACCTACAATAACAGAGGAGGACAGAGTTATATTGAATAATGTCGAGAGAATTCTCAAATTTTTGACTGCTGGAAATTTGCAGGCAACCTCAAATCAGGTATATGTAGTATCTGGATAATAACATGATTGTAAGTTTTCCTTCATGGGTAAGTAGATTTTTTGTCTCGCATATTAAGCTGGAATGTTGCGTCAGCTATTTGGTTCCCATAAAAGTAGCTAGTCATGAACCTACTACTTTTGAATTCTCGATTCTTCACATTTGTACAAATTGAATTTTGAACCCCAGAGGACTTGGGAGCAAAATAATAGTGAGGTTTGACGAATTTTAGATCTTGTTGCCATGTTATCAATTTACCATGCATTCAAGGAATACCTCATTTCTAATGATCTATCTGAGTGAAGGTTAAGATGACAATCTATTTTGCTTTGACAGGACAAAAATGTTGTTCGGGTTGTCCAAGAGCTTCTACCAGTTCTGCCAGGAATTTCATCCAAAATACTTCCCGAAGTGATGAGCCGGCTATCTTCCAGGATTCTAGCTCGCCTAATTCGCGACACATTTTTGCAGACCAGGTGATTAGCATTTGAAAGTGTATCAAGTGTGCAATAGGTATTCTCTTTTTACAAAACATATTTATCAAAGAGATAAAAGATAAAAGAAGGCCTCCGGTGGAAAGGCATGTATACAACTTCAATAGAAAATGATCAATTCCAAACATTTAGCAGTGTAGCGCAGTTAAAATAAGTATTTCAACACATTTTCTTTTAACCATTTCCCTATAATGCTACACAAATTTTCGGAGTTTGTTTTCCAAATTAAAAATGGAACTGATTGACAAGTTTGGAAGAATCATTTAAATTGAAGGGCCCAGTTTGTAGTTGGTTGGTTATGTATGTTATAATTAGTTGATTTAAGTTGAAAATGCAAGAATTGTTATTATTTTCTTTTATTTTTTGAGTTTGAATTGGTTAAATTTGAACCCAAGTATCCAAGCAAGCGAATAAAAAAGGGAGCCTATATTTATTTATTAATTGTGAGCTTCCCAATCACTACTGCAAATCGCATTTTCTCCTCGCGTTGTAGGATTCCAAACATGGGAACTCCAACGAGGCAAGATAAACCGGAAAAAAGAACATTGAAAAGTAAATACATTTACCAAGAAGATTTTGATTTGGTAGAAATAACAAGCCTTCCGTAGAAAATAGATCAATCCCCCACTTTCCATATCAAGACCAATTGAAGGAAAATGGAAGCCGTGATTCCAAAACAAAAGAACCAAAATTCAGCTCTCCCAATCTTCCCTTCATAACTTCCTGTAGCAACGTGTTGGTGGAAATGAAGGGGAACTCCAGGATCTCTCGTAACTATCTCACTTCCATTTGCAACAGAGCTAACCACACCTTGGATGTTGACAGCCACCTTTCGGCAACTCGAGGGACATTGCAGCACCACTGTTCGATCCATCGAGCATAAACCAGTCATGTCGTGGACTCGTAGAACCTAAACCATCGTCGACCATACCAATTATGTTCAGAGTTTCAATAGAAAACTTTACAATGAAAAGGGTGTATTTAAAGTGCAAATGGTAAGAAAACTGAGCTTCCCGACAAGATTATTCTTTTCCTCTTCCTCACTATTAGGTTTGGAATCTCAAGAGCTCCCACATCCTTTCTCTCATCTGAGATCAATGATTCCTTGCTTAGTATGAAGTTTTTACTTGAACAGCAGGAACAACCCACTAATACAATTCCCCTATAAACCATGTTAATTGTAAAGACAATTAAGATGTTAAATAATAATAAATTTCAGAATGATCCAGCTGAATGTGTAATATCCTAAGAAAGTGGGAGTAAAACCTGCTTCATGATTCATGTAGCTGAAAGAGTTTCTGCTATTAGTGAGCTGCAGAATCCTAAATACTCAGTGGTCGTGGCAACTGGTGTAACGTCCCGAAACAACGGAAGAAATTTTTCAAATTTAAAACATAAACATACGACCGTCAACGGTCAACAAGGGCACGTTACAGGAAAAGTCATCAGAATATATATATAAAATATCTCCACGTGGAAGTCATAATAAAGAGTGTCAAAAGAGTGATCACATGTCTAATACATAACTACAGTAATCACTACCTCTACAAAAAGATAAAGAGACAGGACCCGATCCCGGAGGCACTCCCCTCGGTCACCACCAACCTAAGACTGTCTGCTCCCTGAAAATAAAACATAAAATCTGCCTGAGTTCCCGAAAGGAACCCCGTATGCCAACATCTCCTAACATATACAGAAATACAGATGAAAATGCCAAGAATGCTCATGCAATGCAATCCGCCTCGGGCCCAATGAATGCCCAACCGCCACCACGGTCCATCTCCCAGCCGCACACAGGGGCATGGAAGGCATCCCCCCTGCCAATCCAGGCCCACACGAGGGGGTCGCCGCCTCGGGCCCAATGAATGCCCAACCGCCACCACGGTCCATCTCCCTACCGCACACAGGGGCATGGGAGGCATCCCCCCTGCCAATCCAGGCCCACACGAGGGGGTCGTCGCTCTCCTCCACAGGGAAAGTGCATCCCCTTCCCCCACCAGGGAAGAAGGCGTCTCTCGGCCGCACAGGCACAAGTGACCTCGCTCTCCGACACACGGAAAGTGCAACCCCTTCCCCCACCAGGGAAGGAGGCATCTACCACCCACACAGGCATGGAAGGCATCCCTCTCTGCCGCACAGGCATCCACAAGGGGTCCAACAGAAATACGCTCTCGTCGTAGATGAAATCCGTAGCTCCGAGGTCCGGTGATCGACCGTGGGCTCGGCAGCCGGTAGTCGCCTCTGCTCGACGTCACGTATGTGGATAAATCCACCAAGGAAAGATAATTCGACCCACCAGTCGAACAAGGTCAAATCTAGCGGTCGACCGTTTGGAAGGTCTACGCTATACGTTTTATATACATATATATCCTGTCGGTTGAACCAGGGTCCGTTCAACCGATAAGGAAAACTGCATGAATCCTGCCCACTGCATTCGGTCGACCGAAACTCTTTCGGTCAACCGGATCAACAGGCACTTCACTACAGGAAAACTGCACGCGGTCGGTCGACCGGATCCAGAGCGGTCGACCGTTTAGATGGTCAACGCTCTTGACCGACTTTGCGCAGTTCGGTCGACCGAGACACACACTCGGTCGGCCGAAGGTCTGTCTACCCTATCTACTGGGATCGGTCGACCGAACAACCACCGGTCGACCGGACTAATATAACCCTTATAAAATATTCCCGCTAAAATTTGGCATAAACGGTCGACCGTCACACAGACGTCGTTCGACCGTTTTCGGGCAGTAAGCAAATATATACTAAACTCGGTCGACCGAGACCAACTACCGGTCGACCGAACATACATTTTCCCTCTGGACAGGCATTATTTAGACGCTGTTCGGTCGACCGAACTCTCAATCGGTCGACCGAACAGAGCGTCTTCCACCTCCGTCCAGTCGGGTTTCGCCGGGGAAACGGCACCAACGCCGCCCCCTACGCTCCCACACCTCTTGGGGAGTTACTATGAAGACTTGACATACCTTTAAAGACGATGAAGACCCGCCGGAGCCTCGCTCGCGCACCGCCGTCTCCGAAGACCTCCTCACGCTCCTTCCTCGTGCTCGCCTCCACCACGCCGCCGGAGATCCTCTCCTTCCTCCTCTGGTCGCCGGGATGCAAGAGGAAATGGTGAGTTTGAGTGGAAACGAAATGGAGAAGAAAAAAGGGGAGAAAGGGTTGAGTTTTGGTTTTTATAAACAAACCCTACACCTACCCATACTCCTCACCACACCTCCACCCATACTTCACCTCACTCCACTCCATACCTCCCTCACCCTCACTCTCTTTCTCTCACGTCTTTACAATCCACCCTCCTTAAAAGGATTTCGCCCCGAAATCAGAAAGGTAACTCACCGAAAAGCTCCGGATACTGCTTCCGAACTTCCTCCTCGATCTCCCAGGTGGCCTCGCGCTCACTGTGATGCTGTCATCTGACCTTAACCATCGGAATGGTCCTCCTCCTGAGCTGATGGTCCATCCGATCGATGATCTCAACTGGTCTCTCCTCAAGTGACATATCCTGCCGGATCTCAGGCACTGCAATCTCTATCACATGTGTCGGGTCTGCAACGTACTTCCTCAACATAGAAACATGGAAGACGTTGTGAAGGCCAGAGAACTGTGGTGGCAAAGCAACTCTGTAGGCGACCTCCCCGACATGGTCCAAGATCTCAAAAGGTCCGACATACCTCGGACTGAGCTTCCCCTTCTTCCCGAACCTCATCACTCCCCGAGCTGGTGAAATCTTCAGGAAGACGTGATCTCCAACCTCGAAGCTCAAAGTCCGTCTGCGTCGGTCAGCATAACTCTTCTGTCTGCTCTGTGCTGTAGCCAACCTCCTCCTGATCAGGTCAACCTTCTCTGCGTACATCTGCACAAGCTCTGGACCCACTAACTGCCTCTCGTCTCGTAAAATCTTAATTTTCAGAAAGTTCCTTTTCGTAGAACTGCACGTGTTAGGGTCAAAAATTCCATAATTGGCAGTAATTCAGCTATGACCTAAAATTTGGCAAAATTAGAAGGACTTAGTGCATGCATCATATAGTGTTTTGTTTGCATTATTCTTGCTAAATTCTTGCAAATTATTTTTATTGTTGAAGAGTGCTGGAGGCAAGGTACGTATCGCGTTTTAACGATTGCATTTAAGCATATAATTTAGTTTGCCTACAACCTTGCAATTGCCCCCCACTAAAGACCAATGTTTGACTATCTTTGCTAAATTTAAGTTAAACTATCTTAAGGGCAACTCCGTAGGAAAAGATACGGTGGGGATTTCATCACCCTTCCGTGGCCCACAAATCACAATCCTAAAGTGTCACCCAAGCCTTAAAATTAAAATCAATTAGACATTGGCCCCTAAGGACTCTGACTCAATTAAGGAGAAGATTGGTTTGACTTGCTATGACTTGAAGCTGATCGAATTTAATTTGGTGTCTAGAAAGTGTTTTTGTGTTGACGTAAGTCTTCCAAGCGAAGTGGTTGTCTAATTGGCACCGACTCTGTCGGAAGCGCCCCCACTATCTTTACACGGTCTGGCCAAGTTGGTTTGATTAGTGAGGGAGGTGAATCAAGCAAATCAATTCGACTCAACCAGTTAGGAGTCGTCTAGATTTAAGCGACACTAGGTCTAGGATTGTTTGAACCGTGCTTGTTCAGGAAACTTCTGACCAATCCTAGAACCTATCCTTTAGAGTTAAGTTTCCTTTCTCTTTTTTTCTTTCTATTGCTTGTTTCCCTTTTGATTAAAAAATAAAAAAAATATAAAAATAAAAAAACGAAAAAAAAACTAGTAATTAATTCTTGAAATTAAATTTGGAATTTAAATTTCAAAATTGAATTCAAAAATTAATTCAAACCGGTGCACTCAAATTTGGGTTCGGGACTTGAGCAATCGACTCCCACGAGTTCATCTAGATTTCAGTCTAGAGCTTAGCCCAATCCATCTGCTGCACCACCTCACCCGGATCTAATGGGTGAGAATGTTGTGAACCCGCCCATAACTCTGAGGGATCGATGCTACCCAACGATGGCTGCTCAGCCATCGTGCATCGTTATGCCCACCATACCGGGTCGCGACTTCGAACTTAAGGCACAATACATGAGTATGTTGCCTAAGTTCACCTCTAGGGAAGACACATATCTCTTCCTTAGAGAATTTGAGGAAATTTGCTCTCTTATGCAATACCAGCATATCTCTGAGGAGGCAGTGCGTCTGAAATTCGTGCCTCTAGCACTGAAGGACGACGCTAAGAAATGGCTATATAGTCTAGCCGAAAAATCCATTAAAAGTTGGGCTGAGTTTGTTCAAGTATTCCTAAAAAATATTTCCCCAACCATAAGACTATGAGGATTAGGAATGAAATGGTTGCATTCGTTCAATCTGAGAGCGAGCCGTTCTATTCCTATCTAGAAAGATTTAAAAGTGTGCTGACCGAATGCCCTCGTCACGGAATTCCTAGATGGCAATTGTGCCAAATTATTTATGAGGGATTGACACCCACATCTAGGGTTATGGTAGAATCCGTAAGCCAAGGGAACTTCATGTCCAAAATGAAAATGATGCCTGGACTTTTGTTGAGGATTTAGCTGAAAACAGTATGCAATGGGACAATGCTAGAGCACCGCTTAACCCGAGTATTGGATCTAGAATAGCAAGTCAACCCAAACCAAGTGTCTTAGCTGTAGATGCCACTATAGCGGCTGAAGCAAAACTAGCTACCCTTAGGCGCAGAATGGAAAGTCTAGAGTTACAAACCCGACCCCGAGTGAATCAAGCCTCGTCTATCCCTTGCTCTAGATGTGGTCAGACTGGTCATTTAATGGAAGATTGTGCGGACTGTGAACAAGTTAATGCCACGTTTAACCATGCTAGAAATGACTCATACGCATCAACCTATAACTCGGGTTGGCGTAATAATTCCAATTTCTCATCAAGCCAACAAGGTCAACCTCCTAGACAACAACCAAACCCGTATAACCAAAATAATACATCATCTGGGTTTAGTAACAATGGAGATTATGATGTTAGGTTGACAAGCTTGGAAAATTTGATGAAGACTTTTATACAAACAACCAACCAGTCCTTCCAAAGGCTAGAGACACAAGTCAGCCAACTCGCACAAATTGTAGGTGCAAGAGAAAAGGGTCAGTTTCCAAGTCAACTGATGCATTGCATACATTGCATCATATGTCTTTCATTTAGATTAATTTTATATCAATAAATGCTACTAAGGTATGTGTTTAGTCTTATTTACAGAATACAGGGACCTGAATGCAAATTACCCATATCCCGAGCATAAATGCGTGCAAGAGACTCATTCCTATCATAAAGACCAAGTTCAAGATTATCGGGGTTCAAATGGAAATGCATCCAAGCATAAAAGCATTCAAGACCTAATTACAAAAAGGACAAGGACTTAAGCACAAAAGTAGACAATGACTTAATTGCAAAAAGCCAAGGACCTAATTGCAAATTATGAGTAGCTTTTATTATTATGGAGAAAATCTAAAGAAAAATCAATGTGGATCTCCAAATATATAAAGAAATAAAGTCGGAGCTCAAAAGAAAGGAAAGAATCAATCCAGACGCGCAAAGGATATTGAAATCATACCATAAACACACATGAAAAATCCGGATTAAATCGGAGCTAAAAGTGCGGCGAATCCGCCACACCTTATGTACAAAGTGTGGCGAATCCGCCGCACCTTATGTACAAAGTGTGGCGAATCCGCCGCACCTTATGTACAAAGTGTGGCGAATCCGCCGCACAAAATTAGATCCATGCTCTAAATTTTTTACCGGTTGCGTGTTGACGCGTGTACTTTCCTATTTTATACCTAAGTCCCTTGTATCGGCTATAAATAGCCCTGAAACGATGTTGTAGAGGATCTTCTTAATTTTAACCTTAGTTTTTAATTCTTAGTCTTAGTTTTGTATTCTTCTTTTTAGCAATAAAATTCTGTTGGTTTATTTTGTGTTTTTACTCTTCTTTCTTAGTTTCTCTAGGACCCATTCTCCTTCTTTCCATCCATGAGTTTCTAACTCTTTCCAAAGGGTGGAGGTGACGGATTTAGGGTGAAGAGAAGAAGAATAAAAGTTATTATTTTAATTTCGTGTTAGTATATTTTGATTACTTGAGTTTATGTTAAATTATTTATCATGTAATGCTTTATAACTAATATGATTTATTATAAGTTTCAGAATTCTCTAATCTAAACCTCCACCCAACGGAATTCACCATCTTTGTTCTTATTTTAGTTTTAATTGTTCATGTTTCTTGCTTTAGATAATTAAAATCCAAAAATCTCAAAACCAACTTATTTCTCTCTCTTCTTTCCCCTACTCGAAAATCACACAAATAAAAAATCTCTCCCTCCTTGTGTTCGACCCGTACTTGCCACGTCTTCATTGACGCCGTGCACTTGCGGTATAAATTAAAATTCTGGACAACCTCCTAGACAACAAGGTCAACCTCCTAGACAACAACCAAACTCGTATAACCAAAATAATACATCATCTGGGTTTAGTAACAATGGAGATTATGATGTTAGGTTGACAAGCTTGGAAAATTTGATGAAGACTTTTATACAAACAACCAACCAGTCCTTCCAAAGGCTAGAGACACAAGTCAGCAAACTCGCACAAATTGTAGGTGCAAGAGAAAAAGGTCAGTTTCCAAGTCAACCTGAGGTGAATCCTAGATCTAATAATCAATATCAGCCCTATCAACCACCTCTAGGAAGTAACAACTCGAGACCAGTTCAAATGGTTAATGAGGAAGGACCGTTCCAACAAATAAATGTAGTAGTATCATTACGGTCCGAAAGACAAGTTGATAACAATGTGGTAAATCCTAGAACGTCTAATCAATCTAGCCATCGAGCAACCACATATGACCTAACCATTGAAACTGACGTCCAATCTGAAACGCCCAACCCACCTATTCAACCTGAACCCATAGCTCAACCTGATCGAGTCTATGTTCCTAAAGCTCCATTCCCCAATAGACTTAAGAAGAACTCAAGTGCACAGATGGAGAAAATCCTGGAAGTATTTAAGCAAGTTAAGGTGAATATTCCACTCCTGGATATGATTCAACAAATACCTGCTTATGCTAAATTCTTAAAAGATCTGTGCACTAAGAAGAGAAAAACAAACATACCAAAGAAGGCTTTCTTAACTGCAAACATAAGCTCTATTCTGTCCAACTCATCTCCTATAAAATATAAGGACCCTGGGTGTCCCACAATTTCATGTGCAATAGGAGATACTTTTATCAACAAAGCCCTTCTAGACCTTGGTGCTAGTGTTAACCTACTCTCGTTCTCTGTCTACGAGCAACTCAACCTTGGTCCACTAAAACCCTCTAAAACAACTCTTCAATTTGCTGACTGCTCTATTAAGAAACCAAGAGGTGTAGTCGAGGACATTTTGATCAAGGTGGGTGACTTCATTTACCCAGTGGATTTTGTCGTACTAGATACTGCACCTGTTGCAAATCCTAATAGACAAATCCCTGTAATACTAGGCAGACCCTTTTTAGCCACTTCTGAAGCATTGATAAACTGTCGAAATGGGCTCATGCAATTATCTTTTGGGAACTTAAAAACTGAATTTAATATCTTTCATGTTGATAGTGAGCCAGAAATAATATGCAATCAAAGTGATGTTGTGATGAGAGCACGTATCTATAAGATTTCTGAATCAAATAAATCATCACAAAATCAAAAAGGAAGTGCGAAAAAGGGTAGTAATTCATCTACCCAACCACCATCACTCGAACAAATAAGAGAATCAATACATGTGAGAGGTGTGGAACCTTTACCTCAGGGCAACATGGGGAACAATTCAACTGGATACATGCACCAACATGGTGACATTTAATCCAGTTCTGATTATGGTTGACTCTGAACAAATTCCATCCCTCCACCGCAGTTCACCCAGGTAATAAGTGCATTTGCTTTATATTTGCATACATTGAGGACAATGCATGATGTAGGTGTGGGGGGTGTTTATCTATATATCTATATATTCTTTTAGTTTTGTTTTTTAAAAAAAATCAATGTTTCATGACATATCGAGATTGAACTGCCAAAACTCGTGTACAAATTGCATTGAGTTGTGTCCTTATTATATAGTTCTGCTTCTAGAAATTATGACATAAATCTAAATTCCAAACAAATAACTCATTACCCTTTAAGACATGTATGCACTTAAACTGGATGAATCAAATCTTTGAAGTGGTTGATAAAAAGCAGAGGTTGAGGAAAATATACCGGGAAGTGTGGACTTCTAATAGCAATTAAGCCTTGAGGAAAATAAAAGTAAAAAAAATAAAAAAAAGGAATAAAGTGAGGAAAGCACATTTTGCAAAATGATTACAAAACCCAAGTTTTCGAGTCACTGGTCCGTAGGGGTATCTTAAAACCCGGTAACTTGAGTCTACCAGTTCGGGATTATCGACCAAACTCGCTACACGAATGCAAAAATGGTAAAAGTGTCAAAAAGTGAATGTGCTAAATCACGGAAAGAAAGAAAAAAAATACTTTAAGATACTCAAGGCCCAAAGTTAGAAGAATGTTCCATACCATGGTTGATCCGAATGATACTTCACCACCAGAAGAGGTGGGCAAAATAATTTAAGTGATAACATGTGTAGAAGGGTTAGTGGTGTGAATGTTGGAGGAACAAAGACAGTGTCAGAATTTTCATGAGTTAGATTCATATAATGAGCATACAAGAATTCGAAGTGAGATGTATAAGGCTAAGGCAGGGATATTGAGAGTTATTAATGAGTGATGAATTAAGACTTTGTGGGTATGTCAACTGAAAACCCTCACGAGACAAAACTCGTCCTCTAAGGCAACTTAGGGGTTTAAAGGCTTGTTGCATATGCTAAGTACGACCGTGATTCCTACGAAAACGAGTTAGGATTTCCCTGTTTTCATTTTCCTTATATTCTGTTTTGCTAGGGACTAGCAAAATCTAGGTGTGGGGGTATTTGATGCATTGCATACATTGCATCATATGTCTTTCATTTAGATTAATTTTATATCAATAAATGCTACTAAGGTATGTGTTTAGTCTTATTTACAGAATACAGAGACCTGAATGCAAATTACCCATATCCCGAGCATAAATGCGTGCAAGAGAATCATTTCTATCATAAAGACCAAGTCAAGAGTATCGGGATTCAAATAGAAGTCCATCCAAGCGTAAAAGCATTCAAAGACCTAATCACAAAAACGCCAAGGACTTAAGCACAAAAGTAGCCAGGGACTTAATTGCAAAAAGCCAAGGACCCGACTGCAAGGACCAAAATATTATTTTGGAGAAGTTCTAAAAGAAAAATCAATTTGGATCTCCAAATATACAAAGAAATAATTCGGAGCTCAAAAGAAAGGAAAGAAATCATATGGATGCGCAAAGGACAATTAAATCATACCATAAACACGGAGGAAAAATCCGGATTAAATCAGACACATTATTGCGGCGAAATCGCCGCATCTTACATGTATTGTGCGGCGGAAACGCCGCACCCCTTGCGATCGGTGGCTCCGGATTTTGTCCAATCGTGTCTCGCCACGTGTAATTTCCTATTTTATACCTAAGTCCCTTGTATCGGCTATAAATAGCCCTGAAACGATTTTGTAAAGGTCCTGAGTTTTTGTTCCATATTTTAGCAATAAAATTCTGTTCTTTTAATTTTGTGTTTTTAGTTTTCTTTTGTAGTTTCTCTAGGACCCCTTCTCCTTCCTTCCATCCATGAGTTTCTAACTCTCTCCAAAGGGTGGGGGTGACGGATTTAGGGTGATGAGAAAAGAATGATGTTATTATTTTAATTTCGTATTAGTATATTTTTGATTACTTGAGTTTATGTTGAATCATTTATCATGTAATGCTTTATAACTAATGTGATTTATTATAAGTTTCATATTTCTCTAATCAAAACCTGATATCTAAACCTCCACCCAACGGAATTCACCATCTTTGTTCTTGTTTTAGTTTTATTTGTTCATGTTTCTTTCTTTAGATAATTAAAAACCAAAAATCTCAAACCAAACCTATTTTCTCTCTCTTTCTTCCCTTAAATCGAAAATCACAAAAATAACAATATCTCTCCCTCCTTGTGTTCGACCCGTACTTGCCACGTCTTCATAGACGTCGTGCACTTGCGGTATAAATTAAATTCTCATCACCTATATGAATGCAACAGTACGGTAAATGAACATATCATACTAGTACCATGTCATATCATCATCTGCAATGCATCAAATCCCTCCAAGAGTAAATGGGACCTCAGTCCAACAACACAAGGACCCCCAAGGGTCAACAAGGACATCAGTCCAGCAACAACCACGGGTCTCCCTCGGAAACCTACCGTAGGCACATACGGTCTTACAAAAAGTACACGACGCATCCCCCACACGTGACCACTCGAGCCAAAGGGATCAGTGAGGAGCGTCCGCACAAAGTAACCACGTGGTCTACACCACCTCAACGGAGCTGTAACCCGGTCGGTCATCATCCCAAGATAGGTGCCCAATCGGGGATCATCGCCGGAACAACATCGGCGACATCGCCGGCACAACATCGGCGGTACAACATACGTCCAACACAACATCGGATGGCACAACCACAAACCAGAACATCGTCGGCACCATCATCGTTGGCAAACACCTCGGCGGTACAACATACGTCCAACACAACATCGGACGGGTTCAGACCGTAGTCTGCAGGGTCATCATGCTCCACGAGCCATGCGTCAACACGCATTGGGATCTGCAATCCCTCAGGTCTGCTACTCTATAGAGAGTAAGACAACAACTCGTCACACCATTGTCCATCACGGAGGTGGCGCGACCCAAGTGTCCACACGACGGTCCTTATGCAGGCACGAGCACGTACCCGCCATCACCTCCCGACTCACGCTCTAAGCGAGGACACGAGTTTCCGTGGACAAAGTTGACACAAACACAAGGACCAGGAATTCAGTTCTGCACACAAACGGTCGACCAAAAAAGCCTAACCGGTCGACCGTTCCCAATAGGTTCAGTCGACCAAAAGTCTACAACGGTCGAACTATTCTTTGCATCACTTAAGTCCAATGGTCGGACAACAGTCTAAAACCGGTCGACCGAATACGAGGTTAAAATCCGGAGTTGGTCAAAATCACACAAGACTATTTGGTCGACCGACCCAGGGGTCCCGGTCGACCGAAAACTATTAGGGTCATCCTAATAGTCTACGTCATATAATGATGCATTGCATACATTGCATCATATGTCTTTCATTTAGATTACTTTTACATCAATAAATGCTACTAAGGTATGTGTTTAGTCTTATTTACAGAATACAGGGACCTGAATGCAATTTACCCACATTCCGAGCATAAACGTGTGCAAAAGATTCATTTCTATCATAAAGACCGAATTCAAGTTTATCGGGTTTCAATTGGAAATGCATCCAAGCATAAAAGCATTCAAGGAGCTAATCACAAAAAGGTCAAGGGCTTAATTGCAAAAATACCAAGGACCTAATTGCAAAAGAAAAGGATCAAGATATTTTGTTGGAAAAGTCAAAAGAAAAATCAACTATAAATCTCCAACAATGGAAGGAATTAATCCGGAGCTCAAGACAATGGAAAGAAATCATCCAGACACGCAAATAAAGATCAAATCATACCATAAACGCGTGACAAAAATCCTGATTAAATCCGACCAACGTGGGAGGCGAATCCGCCGCACAATACACATGATGTGCGGCGATTCCGCCGCCCATTGGTTGATCCGTGTGTCCCAATTTCGTCCACTCGTGTATGGACACGTGTACTATCCAATTCTATACCTAAGTCCCTTGTAGCAATTATAAATAGACCCGAGAACGATGTAAATAGGGTCCTTGGTTGTTGTTCTTATTTGTGTACCTTAGTTTTATTAATAAAATTCTGTTCTTTTAATTCTTGTTTTAGTTTTCTTTTAATGTCTCAAGGACCTCTTCTTCTTCCTCCCTCCATGAGTTTCTAACTCTTTCCAAAGGGTGGAGGTGATGGATTTAGGGGTAGAGAAGATGAATGCATGTTATTGTTTTAAGTTCGTGATTAGTATATTTTGATTACTTGAGTTTATGTTAAATCATTTATCTTGTAATGCTTCATAACTAACATGATTTATTTCAAGTTTCTCCATTCTCCAATCTACACCTAAATCTAAACCTCCACCCAACGGATTTCTCTTCTTATTTCTTGTTTTAATTCTAATTGCTTTTGTTTCGTACTTTAGATAATTAAATCAAAAATACCAAAAATCCAAATTATTTCTTCTCCCTTCTTCCCCTTAATCGAAAATAACATTAACAACGAAATCTCTCCCTCCTTGTGTTCGACCCGTACTTGCCACGTCTTCATAGACGCCGTGCACTTGCGGTATAAATTTAATTCTCATCAAGTTTTTGGCGCCGTTGCCGGGGAGGCGACGCAGATTTTGTGTTTTTTTTGTGTTTTCGATTTTATCCTGTCTACCTTGTGCGCGATCTAAGTATTTGAATTTGTGTAGCAGGAGACAACAGAGCGCGCGGCGAAATCCGGGAGCGTTCTGAGACACTTGGGCGGCGGAATCGCCGCATCTACAAGGTAACTTGCGGCGGAATCGCCGCACCAGTGTGGGTTCTGGTCGTCAAATTTCTGGGGCGTCGTCGACATCTCTGGGTGGTCGCATTGAGCTACTGGAATCTCCGAGAGCGGGCGGCGAACCCGACTGAGCATTGCGGAGGTAACTTTTCTTGCCTTTCTCGTAAAATCTGACTAGTTGAAAAGTTTCCTTTCGTAGAATTGCACGTGTTAGGGTTACAATTCCATAATTGGCAATAATTCAACTCTGACCTAAAATTGGCAAAATTAGAAAGACCTTAGTGCATGCATCATATAATGTTTTGCTTGCATTATTCTTGCTAAATTCTTGCAAATTAATACTTGTTGAAGATTGCTGGAGGCAAGGTACGTATCGAGGTTTTTATCGATTGCATTAGAGCATATAATTTAGTTGCATACAACCTTGCAATTGCCCCCATTAAAAGGACCATTGTTTGACTATCTTTGCTAGATTTAAGTTAAACTATCTTAAGGGCAACTCCGTAGGAAAAGATACGGTGGGGAATTCATCACCCTCCCGTAGCCCACAAACCACAATCCTGAAGTGTCGCCTAAGCCTAAAATTTAAAATCAATTAGACATTGGCCCCTAAGGACTCGGACTCAATTAAGGAGGAGATTGGTTTGACTTGCTATGACCTGAAGCTAATTGAATTCAATTTGGTGTCTAGAAAGTGTTTTTGTGTCGACGAAAGTCTTCCAAGCGACGTGGTTGTCTAATTGGCACCGACTCTGTCGGAAGCGCCCCCACTAGCTATACACTAACTGGCCTACTTGGTTTGATTGGTGAGGGAGGTGAATCAAGCAAACTAATTCGACTCAACCTGTTAGGAGTCGTCTAGATCTAAGTGACACTAGGTCTAGGATTGTTTTGACCGTGCTTGTTCAGGAAATTTCTGACCAACCCTAATTTTTATCCTTTAGAGTTAAGTTTCCCTTCTCGTCTGAGTCTTCTTTCCCTTCTCATCCCTACCTTTCTATTGTTTGTTTCTTTTAAAAAAATATATATAAAAAAAAATAAAAAAAAAATTTAAAATTCAAAAAAAATTCAAAAAAAAAAAAACGAAAAAAAGAGTAATTAATTCTTGAAATTAAATTTGGAATTTAAATTTCGAATTTGAATTCAAAAATTGATTCAACCCGGTGCACTCAGATTTGGATTCGGGACTTGAGTAATCGACTCTCACGAGTTCATCTAGATTCCAGTCTGGAACTTAACCCCAATCCACCTGTTGCACCACCTCACCCGGATCTAATGGGTGAGAACGTAGTGGACCCGCCTGTTGCGCAACATATAACTTTGAGGGATCGGTGCTACCCAACGATGGCTGCTCAGCCATCGTGCATCGTCATGCCCACCATACCGGGTCGCGACTTCGAACTTAAGGCACAATACATGAGTATGCTGCCTAAGTTCACCTCTAGGGAAGATCCATATCTCTTCCTTAGAGAATTTGAGGAAATCTGCTCTCTTATGCAATACCAGCATATCCCTGAAGAGGCAGTGCGTCTGAAATTCGTGCCTCTAGCACTTAAGGACGACGCTAAGAAATGGCTATATAGTCTAGCCGAAAGATCTATTAGAAGTTGGGCTGAATTTGTTCAAGTTTTCTTAAAAAAATATTTCCCCAACCATAAGACTATGAAGAATAGGAATGAAATTGTTGCATTCGTTCAGTCTGAGAGCGAGCCGTTCTATTCCTATCTTGAGAGATTTAAGAGTGTCTTGACCCAATGCCCTCATCACGGAATTCCGAAGTGGCAATTATGCCAAATTATTTATGAGGGATTGACACCCACATCTAGGGTTATGCTAGAATCTGTGAGCCAAGGGAACTTTATGTCCAAAAATGAAAATGATGCCTGGACTTTTCTTGAGGATTTAGCTGAAAATAGTATGCAATGGGACAATGCTAGAACACCCATCAACCCGAGTATTGGATCTAGAATAGCGAGTCAACCCCGACCAGGTGTCTTAGCTGTAGACTCCAACATAGCGGCTGAGGCAAAACTAGCTACCCTAATGCGTAGAATGGAAAGTCTAGAGCTACAAAATCAATCCCGAATGAATCAACCCTTGTCTATCCCCTGCTCTAGATGTGGTCAGACTGGTCATTTAATGTAGGACTGTGTGGACCTGGAACATGTTAATGCCACATTTAACAATTCTAGAAATGATCCTTACGCATCAACCTATAACCCAGGTTGGCGTAATCATCCCAATTTTTCGTGGACCCAACAAGGACAACCTCCTAGACAACAACAAACCCCATATAACCAAAATAATACATCATCTGGGGGTAATAACAATGGAAATCATGAGGTTAGGTTGACAAAATTAGAAACTTTAATGACAACTTTTATACAAACAACCAACCAATCATTCCAAAGGCTAGAGACACAGGTCAGCCAATTAGCACAGATAATAGGTGAAAGAGAAAATGGCCAATTACCAAGCCAACCTGAGGTGAACCCCAGAACTAATAATCAATATCAACCTTATCAACCACCTTCAGGAAATAACAACCCTAGACCGGTTCAAATGGTTAATGAGGAAGGACCGTTCCAACAAATCAATGTTGTAGTATCATTACGGTCCGGAAGACAAATTGACAATAATGTGGTAAACCCTAGAATGACTAATCAATCTAGTCATCAAGCACCCACATATGACTTGACCATTGAACCCGACGTCCAAATTGAAAAGCCCAATCCACCTACCCAACCTGAACCTGTAGCTCAGCCTGAACCTGAGCGAGTCTATGTACCTAAAGCCCCATTTCCCAATAGACTCAAAAAGAACTCTAGTGCACAAATAGAGAAAATCTTGGAAGTATTTAAGCAAGTTAAGGTAAACATTCCACTCTTAGACATGATTCAACAAATACCTGCTTATGCTAAATTCTTAAAAGATTTGTGCACTAAGAAGAGAAAAACGAATGTACCAAAGAAGGCATTCTTAACTGCAAACATATGCTCAATTCTTTCCAACACATCTCCTATAAAATATAAGGACCCGGGGTGTCCCACAATTTCATGTTCAATAGGAGATACGTTTATCAATAAAGCCCTTCTAGACCTTGGTGCAAGCGTTAACTTGCTCCCATTTTCTGTCTACGAGCAACTCAACCTTGGTCCACTGAAACCCTCTAAGACAACCCTCCAATTCGCTGATTGTTCTGTTAAGAAACCGAGAGGTATAGTAGAGAACGTTTTGATTAAGGTTGGTGACTTCATTTATCCAGTGGATTTTGTTGTACTTGATACTGAACCTGTTGTAAATCCTAATCGACAAATCCCTGTAATTTTAGGTAGACCCTTTTTAGCCACCTCGGAAGCATTAATAAACTGTCGAAATGGGCTCATGCAATTATCTTTCGGGAACTTAAAAGCAGAATTTAATATCTTCCATATTGATAATGAGCCAGAAATAATATGCAACCCAAGTGATGTTGTGATGAGAGCACGTATTTATCAGAATTCTGAATCAAATAAATCATCACATAAGCAAAAAGGAAGTAAGAAAAGGGGGAGTGATTCATTTACTCAACCACCATCACTCGAGCAAATAAGCGAACCAATTCAAGTGAGAAGAGTGGAATCTTTTCCTCAAGTCAACATGGGGAACAATTCAACTGGATACATGCACCAATATGGTGTCATTCAATCCAGTTCTGATTACGGTTGACTCTGAGCAAACTCAACCCCTCTACTGCAAGCCGACTCAGGTAATTAGTGCATTTATTCTATCTATGCATACATTGAGGACAATGCATGATTTAGGTGTGGGGGGGCGTTTAACTATGTATATATCTATTTGCTTGTTTTCTTCTTTAAAAAATATATATATATATATAAAAAAAAATCAATGTTTCATAACATAGCTTAAGATTGAACTGCTAAAACCCGTGTACAAATTGCATTGAGTTTTTGTTCCTTATTATGTAGTTCTGCTTGTAGAAATTGTGACATAAATCTAAGTTCCAAAGAAATAACCCATTGCCCTTTAAGACGTGTATGCACTTAAATTGGATGAATCAAATCTTTGAAGTGGTTGATAAAAAGCAGAGGTTGAGGAAAATATACCGGGAAGTGTGGACTTCTAATAGCAATTAAGCCTTGAGGAAAATAAAAATAAAAATAAAAGGAATAAAGTGAGGAAAACACATTCTGCAAAATGATTACAAAAGCCCAAGCTTTTGAGTCACTGGTCCGTAGGGGTATCTTGAAACCCGGTAACTTGAGTCTACCAGCTCGGGATTATCGACCAAACTCGCTACACGAATGCAAAAGGGTAAAAGTGTCAAAAAGCAAATGTGTTGAATCACGGAAAAAAAAGAAAAAAATAATACTCAAGGCCCAAAGCTAAAAGAATGATCCATGCCATGGTTGATCCGAATGATACTTCACCACCAAAGGAGGCGTGCAAAATAATTCAAGTGATAAACATGTGTAGAAGGGTTAGTGGTGTGAATGTTGGAGGAACAAAGACCAAGTCATATTTTTAATGAGTTAGATTTATATAATGAGCATGCAAAAATTCTTAGTGAGATGTATAAAGTTGAGGTAGGGATATTGAGAGCTATTAATGAAATGTTGATTCAGGATTTTGTGGGTATATCCGCTGAAAACCCTCAGGAGACAACACTCCTCCTCCTAGGAAACTTGGAGGTTTAACGGCTTGTTGCACATGCTAAGTGCAACCGTGATTCCTACGAAAGTGAGTTAGGATTTCCCTGCTTTCATTGTCTTATATTCTGCTTTGCTAGGGACTAGCAAAATCTAGGTGTGGGGGTATTTGATGCATTGCATACATTGCATCATATGTCTTTCATTTAGATTACTTTTACATCAATAAATGCTACTAAGGTATGTGTTTAGTCTTATTTACAGAATACAGGGACCTGAATGCAATTTACCCACATTCCGAGCATAAACGTGTGCAAAAGATTCATTTCTATCATAAAGACCGAATTCAAGTTTATCGGGTTTCAATTGGAAATGCATCCAAGCATAAAAGCATTCAAGGAGCTAATCACAAAAAGGTCAAGGGCTTAATTGCAAAAATACCAAGGACCTAATTGCAAAAGAAAAGGATCAAGATATTTTGTTGGAAAAGTCAAAAGAAAAATCAACTATAAATCTCCAACAATGGAAGGAATTAATCCGGAGCTCAAGACAATGGAAAGAAATCATCCAGACACGCAAATAAAGATCAAATCATACCATAAACGCGTGACAAAAATCCTGATTAAATCCGACCAACGTGGGAGGCGAATCCGCCGCACAATACACATGATGTGCGGCGATTCCGCCGCCCATTGGTTGATCCGTGTGTCCCAATTTCGTCCACTCGTGTATGGACACGTGTACTATCCAATTCTATACCTAAGTCCCTTGTAGCAATTATAAATAGACCCGAGAACGATGTAAATAGGGTCCTTGGTTGTTGTTCTTATTTGTGTACCTTAGTTTTATTAATAAAATTCTGTTCTTTTAATTCTTGTTTTAGTTTTCTTTTAATGTCTCAAGGACCTCTTCTTCTTCCTCCCTCCATGAGTTTCTAACTCTTTCCAAAGGGTGGAGGTGATGGATTTAGGGGTAGAGAAGATGAATGCATGTTATTGTTTTAAGTTCGTGATTAGTATATTTTGATTACTTGAGTTTATGTTAAATCATTTATCTTGTAATGCTTCATAACTAACATGATTTATTTCAAGTTTCTCCATTCTCCAATCTACACCTAAATCTAAACCTCCACCCAACGGATTTCTCTTCTTATTTCTTGTTTTAATTCTAATTGCTTTTGTTTCGTACTTTAGATAATTAAATCAAAAATACCAAAAATCCAAATTATTTCTTCTCCCTTCTTCCCCTTAATCGAAAATAACATTAACAACGAAATCTCTCCCTCCTTGTGTTCGACCCGTACTTGCCACGTCTTCATAGACGCCGTGCACTTGCGGTATAAATTTAATTCTCATCATATAACGGTCGAACAATATATCAAAATTGGTTGAACAACATGCAATATAATCAGGTACACATAAGTTCCGGTCGAACCAACCGCTAGCAGCGGTCGACTGAAAACCAACAGGAAGCCTCTAACTCACCAGCACACAGGCAACCGGTCGACCGCCACATGACATCGTTCGACCGATGTTGGTTAAAGTCGGGTAAAATAGTAAAACTGGTCGATCGCCCGAAGGCACCTGTCGACCGTTGGTCGACAACAACCTTACGCCAACTAAGGACCGTTGGGAGACCATCCTACCATGTCGGTTAACTAAAAACCGACGTGGTAGGCTTTGAATTCTTTTTTAAAACTATTAAAAATATATTTAAAAAATACCTTTCAGGTCGGTTTAGTAAAACCGACGTGGAAGACCCCCATTGCCACGTCGATTTTCCGAAAGCCGACGTGGTAGATTTGAATTTCAAAATATATATATTAAAAATATCCCCTACCACGTCGGTTTGAGTAAACCTACGTGGTAAGGGGGGTCTTCCACGTCAGTTTTAATAAACCGACGTGGAAGTGTGGCCTCTACATCGGTTTGTAATTAACTGACGTGGTAGACTGACTTTCCAGCTGTGACTGTTGGATTATTAAGTTTCGGCTAAGCCAATGAACAACTTAATTGAGAAAATCCAATGTTGAGAAGTGGAGAGAGTGGAAGGAGTGGAGGGGTGGTTAGACCTATGTACACTTGCACACATGGTGATCATGAGCCCGTGTTTGTGGGGGTTAAGGGGTCCTATTTTCACTTGTGGAAAAAGACCTTTTAACGTTGATATTTTACGTCGGGTAAAAAATAACCGACGTATAAGCCATATATCGCGTCGGTTTCCCTAAAACCGACATGATATGTAGATAAATTACGTCGGCTGCATAAAAACCGACGTGATAACTGTTGGCTTTTTGGCCTTAATCTATGTTTTGATGATTTAATTAACCTAATCTTAATTATGATGATGTAGAGTAGCACACATATTGTATTGTATGTATATTGTATTGTGCTAACATCTACAGGTGATCAAGACTCAAGAAAGAAGAAAAGTTAAGTCAAGACATGTAATCAAGCTAGGATTGAAGACATGTAATTTTTCCTTTCTTTGAGTATTAGGAACTTATGTAAATTGAGCATAACTTAAGCTAATATGCATGCATTCACACACTAGGTTCCTTTTAGGAGTCACACACAAAATATCATATAATTTGGACTTCATTAGATCACCTAAACACCTAAAACATTGGTCGCCAGTCTACCTGAGTTCGGTCGACCGTTCACCTTTCGGTCGACCGGTTATACACAATTTTTGTTATACCAGACCAATCCGTTCAACCGATCACACATCTATTCAACCGATTACCCAGACATGTTCGGTCGACCGGTAGACCTTCGGTCGACCGTTTCGTTTGCCATTTCTGGTAAAAATACGACCGTTTTATTTGTCGTATTATACAACGGTCGTATACACATTTTTCTCAATTTACACCCCCATATACTTTAGAACCGGTCGAACAAACTACCTTATTCGGTCGACCGTTCAATTCGTGAAAAACCCCCTGCTATCGGTCGACACAAGTTTGTCCAACCGATCAAGATTTCTCTCTACCGAACCCAGTAGTTCGGTCGACCGGTACCTGTTCGGTCGACCGTTGACCTATAGAACTTAAGTGTTTCGGTCGACCAGTACCTATGTTCGGTCAACCGATCCATCAACAGACTCAAGGGTTCGGTCGACCGATACACCTTTCGGTCGACCGTTTCTGGACAGATTTCTGAACCCGATTTTCCGTTTTGTGTATCTTGCACAAAACCCAATCAAATCTTGTCCAAACGGCTAGAAATCTTCAGGAGCTTATAAATAGAGGTTCACACTTAGTTTTCTAAAAGATTTCACAACTCCAAAGTGTCAAACCTATAGTGAGATTTTCCACAACCTCAAAGCTCCAAATTAGTGATTCCAAAGCCTAATTTCCACATCCTTCATCATACAATCATCTAGAAATTGTTGTGCTCAATACTAGAAGAGTGAATCCCACTCAAGGTTACTTGTGTTGTCAAGAGAGCAAGGGTTTTGGTGAAAGCCCAAGACAAAGTGAGCAAGGGTCTTGGTGAAAGCCCAAGACAAAGAAGTAGAGATTTCGGTGAAAGCCCGAAGTGATCCTCTCGGGTTGTGAGAGGTGGTGCCAAGCTCGGCGAGGGTTGTTCGCGAGCTTGAAGACTTGTAAAAGGCGTTGCTCCCGGCCCGGAACGGGGAGGCATAGTGAAGACGCAAGAGGAGCTCGAACGGGGATTCGAGAGGGGCTTGCAAGAGAGGACGTAGGCGCGGCCGAACCTCTGTAAATCCGGCGTCTTTGTGTGGTTTGCATTGATTTCCTACTTGTGCTTGATTTGTTTTTAATTTCCGCTGCATTTCTTTGATCGATCAACCAAGTAGTTAATTAGGGCTTAATCGTGATTAGTGGACCCATAGACCCACACGATCCTACATTTGGTATCAGAGCCTCGTTCGTTAATTTTGTTCTTAATCGATAAATTAACATGGCTCTTAATGCATCCACACCAAATGAATCATTTAAACCACCACACTTTGATGGAAATAATTTTGTTTCATGGAAAAGTAAAATGATATCATTTATTAAATCCATGAACATTAACATGTGGTTTATGATTCAAACTCCATATGAATCACCTAGATATGATTTTAGTAAATGGAGTTTAGAAGATGAGAAAAATGCATCCCTAAATGCTAAGGCTATGAATGTCATATTTTGTGCATTAGGAGATGAACTTTTTAATGTTGTTTGCTCATGTGATAGTGCTTATTCAATATGGCAAACATTGGAAAAGAATTTTGGTGAAGGAGATTCACCAACCGGGATGAAGGGAGAAGCCACTCCAATGGTTGTAGCTCAAGTTAGATGTGAAGAAATCAATTCAACATCTTGTTCAACATCAAGCTCATCCGATGGAGAAAGTGAAGATGAGGTATCTTCTAGTCACTCTTCAAGTTGTAGTTTAAGTGAAAAATCATCACATTCATATAAACTACAAAATGCATTTCTAAAACTTTTAGAAAAATCTAAAGAACTTCATGAGTCTAATAAGTTAGCAAATAAGCAAATTCTTGATTTGAAATGTCAAAATGCATCTATCTTAGATGACAAAAATGATTTGCTTGCTAAAATTGAAGTTCTAACTTCTGAAAATGCATGCTTGAGGAATGAAAATTTAAATGGTAAAACTACCTCATCAAATGCAATTGATAGTCATATGATAGAAATCGATACAAATGACTTGCTTATTAAACTTGATAAATCTCATCTTGAAAGCAAGCAATTACTACATGACTTGAATTGCATGAATAACAAGGTTGCAAATTTAGAGATTCACATGCTTAACATGAATGAAAAGCATAATTCAATGATTAAAAATCTAAATTGCTTGAATGAATCTCTAGCAACTAAAAATAGTGAACTTAATGCCTTAAATGAAAATTTGTCATATAAATTGCATAAGTTCACACATGGCAATGAAAACAATTTTTATGTTAAGAACATTCCGGTTCAAATAATTGTTAAACATAATTTTGCCATGAAAAAGAAAGTAAGTGTAGTGGTACCAAAATCAACTTGGATTTGGGTACCAAAAGCTAAACTTAATGGACCCAAGCAAAAATGGGTACCAAAATCTACACTTGTAGGAGCTTGAGGAGGAGATTGGTGGTGACCGGGTGAGCCAAAACGTCAAATTCAAATCCGGTTGCATCACCAAGTCAAGATTGGAGCTAATCAAATTCAAGTTTGGTATAAAATTTCTATCTTTGAATTTTCTGAAAAATTAGCTCTAATCTAGTTCATATGCTTAATTGACATATCATATAGTTCAATTCATTGAAAATCATTTACCCTATTCATTGCAAATCATTTATCACATCCATTGATTCTAAATGTCAAATTTTAAATGGATGTTATAATAAGGCTTAAGTTGAAACTTAAATGAACTTAACTTGAATCATACTCATTGTTTCCATTTAGCCTTATTGATAGGGGGAGCTTAAATGTTATATCTTTTATTAGAGTAATGAAGTGCAATATTTAGGGGGAGCAACTTCATTACAAGACATCCAAATTCTAAGCTTAAAGTCTTAAATAATAATTATTTTTGATGGATGTCAAAGGGGGAGAGATAATTAAGGGGGCAACTTGGAATTTGGCATAAAATTGAATAAAAACTATGCACATCCATAGGGGGAGCATTAATATGCATAGTTTACATATACAAATTCCATGTATTTAGATAGAATTAAGATATAGGTTGCCATCATCAAAAAGGGGGAGATTGTTGGCTTTTTGGCCTTAATCTATGTTTTGATGATTTAATTAACCTAATCTTAATTATGATGATGTAGAGTAGCACACATATTGTATTGTATGTATATTGTATTGTGCTAACATCTACAGGTGATCAAGACTCAAGAAAGAAGAAAAGTTAAGTCAAGACATGTAATCAAGCTAGGATTGAAGACATGTAATTTTTCCTTTCTTTGAGTATTAGGAACTTATGTAAATTGAGCATAACTTAAGCTAATATGCATGCATTCACACACTAGGTTCCTTTTAGGAGTCACACACAAAATATCATATAATTTGGACTTCATTAGATCACCTAAACACCTAAAACATTGGTCGCCAGTCTACCTGAGTTCGGTCGACCGTTCACCTTTCGGTCGACCGGTTATACACAATTTTTGTTATACCAGACCAATCCGTTCAACCGATCACACATCTATTCAACCGATTACCCAGACATGTTCGGTCGACCGGTAGACCTTCGGTCGACCGTTTCGTTTGCCATTTCTGGTAAAAATACGACCGTTTTATTTGTCGTATTATACAACGGTCGTATACACATTTTTCTCAATTTACACCCCCATATACTTTAGAACCGGTCGAACAAACTACCTTATTCGGTCGACCGTTCAATTCGTGAAAAACCCCCTGCTATCGGTCGACACAAGTTTGTCCAACCGATCAAGATTTCTCTCTACCGAACCCAGTAGTTCGGTCGACCGGTACCTGTTCGGTCGACCGTTGACCTATAGAACTTAAGTGTTTCGGTCGACCAGTACCTATGTTCGGTCAACCGATCCATCAACAGACTCAAGGGTTCGGTCGACCGATACACCTTTCGGTCGACCGTTTCTGGACAGATTTCTGAACCCGATTTTCCGTTTTGTGTATCTTGCACAAAACCCAATCAAATCTTGTCCAAACGGCTAGAAATCTTCAGGAGCTTATAAATAGAGGTTCACACTTAGTTTTCTAAAAGATTTCACAACTCCAAAGTGTCAAACCTATAGTGAGATTTTCCACAACCTCAAAGCTCCAAATTAGTGATTCCAAAGCCTAATTTCCACATCCTTCATCATACAATCATCTAGAAATTGTTGTGCTCAATACTAGAAGAGTGAATCCCACTCAAGGTTACTTGTGTTGTCAAGAGAGCAAGGGTTTTGGTGAAAGCCCAAGACAAAGTGAGCAAGGGTCTTGGTGAAAGCCCAAGACAAAGAAGTAGAGATTTCGGTGAAAGCCCGAAGTGATCCTCTCGGGTTGTGAGAGGTGGTGCCAAGCTCGGCGAGGGTTGTTCGCGAGCTTGAAGACTTGTAAAAGGCGTTGCTCCCGGCCCGGAACGGGGAGGCATAGTGAAGACGCAAGAGGAGCTCGAACGGGGATTCGAGAGGGGCTTGCAAGAGAGGACGTAGGCGCGGCCGAACCTCTGTAAATCCGGCGTCTTTGTGTGGTTTGCATTGATTTCCTACTTGTGCTTGATTTGTTTTTAATTTCCGCTGCATTTCTTTGATCGATCAACCAAGTAGTTAATTAGGGCTTAATCGTGATTAGTGGACCCATAGACCCACACGATCCTACATAAAAACCGACGTGATAACCAGGAAAACACGTCTTTTTTTTTAAAACCGAAGTGACATGTCGCCGATTTCACGTCGGTTTTCAAAAATCCGACATGTTTTCCCATTCTATTTTTTAAAAAAATTCCTCCCAATCGAAATACCCTAAACCGAATCCAAAGGCAACCCTAGTGGCTCGACTCCATCGGACCCCGTTCGACCAACCCCAACTAGAAGCCCGACCACGCCCGTCCCCGACCCCGAACAACCTCGACCAGCCCTGACCAGTCGACCCCCGACTGTCCATACCTCGCGCACCCCAGCCCAATCCCTCCCCTACTCCGCCTGTCCATATCTTGACCAAACCATCCCCGATCCGTATGTTTACTTCGGTGTCAAAGAAGGTTGCTGCAACGGTACTAATCACTTATAACATTTTTCTTTTATGTTTCTTAATGTGCGCAGTTGATTCTTCAACGTGCTGAACAACTGCCACACAAGATCCCGATTGATGGAGTATTGGTAGGGTAAATATCTTTTTATCTTTCTTGTGATATATTATTTCTTTCTTCTGATGCGAGTATGTTTGTTGTTTATGACACATTTTGTGACTTTTCCCCTTAAATTTCATACAGGTTGGTCTAATAAATTTGGAGAATGAAGACTTTGTGAAAAAGGTTGTGAATAATACACGAAGTGAGTTGCAGGTAACGGTTCAACCTTCTAGATGCTTAACATCATGTTCATATCCTGTTTAAATTGACTCGTGCAACTTTACTACGTAGTATATAGTTCTTCATTGATAGGCCCGGTCAGTATTAGTTATTTCTTTGGTAAAGAGCTGAAGTTTTGGATTATTTGGTTCATAATAAGTTCCACTCATTGTGCACACTTTTTTGTCTATATGAATGTTTTAGCTTATTGAAGATACATCAATGTAAAATTACCCTATAGTCTTTCAATACTTTAATGCCTTTTTAATCTTTAAAAAAGATAAATCGATGTAAAGACAAGTTTTCTTCTTGGAGTTTCATGAGCAATATTTACATTCCACTCGGTTGCTTAAACTACTTAATTACCCTATAGTCTTTCAATACTTTAATGCCTTTTGTGTCTTCTAATGACTATTCTACTTATTTACAGGATGCATTGCAAAGTGGAAATTGCAATAATATGCGTATACTTTTGCGATTTCTTGTAGTATTAGTAAGGCTTTTTCAACATTATGATATTTCAATATCTATATCGGGTATACAAACAACTTCATACTTTATCCTTTTGTGTTGTAGTTGGATTGATTTTTATATCATTTTTCCTTGTCTTTGTTGAGGCACCTGACGGTATCATCCATTGTGTTTGCATGTGTATCCATTGTGACGGTATCCTCTTCTAATTTTTTCTCTTTACCTTTTCATCTGTTGATGTGTTTGTGCATGTCAAATAGCCAGAACATGTCATTTTGTTAAAAGTTGTTGTCTCAGTAAGCAAAACAAATTTTGTAAGATTTTCTTCACCAAATCAAAATAATCATGTGATGTGTTGGTTGATAGTTGTTGTCTTAGTAAGCAAGCAACCTTTTCTAATTTAAGGAAACGACTCCTGCTAATTTTCTTGCTTTTCTGATTTCTCACAGGCAAGCTCACGCTGGGAAACTGCTGCATACTCTATTTCCTGATCCACATTGGAGGAATGAGGGTTCATTTGCTGGATATATCTTTGGGAACTGTAAGTGATCGTTGCACATTTGCTAGATATATCTTTCCTCTTTCCCAATATTTAATGCAGCCCACCACCTATTAATTTCGATAAATTACTATCTTATCGTCCCTGATATGTTACTTCATATATTATGAAGGAAAAGTGAAACTATTTAAACTTAACTTCATATATTATGATATTAGTTTGTTATGCTATAATAGTTAGTTATTAACTATCAGTTATTTGTTTATACTTCAGAATTAAGGAAGATGGTGGAGAAGTTCTACAAGCCTTCTGCATGAAGTGGTCTGTAATGATTGAGAAGTGATCATGTGATTTTTAACTAACTTTTGATGTGCTTGAAATGATAGTCTTATTGTGTTATCGTAATAGAAGTGTTATTGTGAATGTGAATGTGATTGTAATTGTAATTGTAATTGTGTTTGTGAATGTGATTGAGTTTGTGAATATGTTTATTGTAGGAAAAATTAATTGAACAATTACATATTTTTTTGTAAAACTGGGAGATTTCAAGTCGGTTTTAAGAAAGCCGGAGTGAAATGTCCAAAATTTCACGTCTCTAGGACTGACGTGGTATCATCTTCACTATTACGTCTCTCGATTATGACGTCGGTAAATTTGAACAATAAAACCGACGTGGTATGGTCCAAAAAACCGACGTAAAAATACTATTTCCCAGCAGTGTTTTGTGCATAGACTACTATAAAAGGTCGTGCACTCCACCCAGAAAAACACACAAAATATATACATGTATTTTATATATATCTCTCTCTCTCAATGAAAAAACCGCTCCGATGATTTTTGTCTCCACGAATTCCAGCATTCTTCGGGGGTTGATTCTTTCGAGGTTCGTCGATTCTGGTGTGCGCCCGTTCGACGAAGGAACTGTTCTATCTTGGGAGAAAAGCGTCAGATCCATCGCACTTGTACGTGGGGGTGATATTTTCTCTGAGGCAAGTCGGAATTCGACGGCTCGGTTTGTAAGATGTTTTCTGATCATTATTCTTCGTTTGTTTGTTTTTAAAACATGATTTTGTACGTTGGCTTAATATGGATTCTGCTGAAATATTTATTCGACATCTGTAACCCACTGTATTACATAATTATATTTGTAATTGTACCAACAATCTCAGAGAAAATATTTGTTATGTTGAGTATTAATTCGTTTGCACCAAAAGTGGAGATATCAGACATGTCGGAAAAAAAATTCGGGAAGAATTTCAAATGTTGGCAACAACGTATAAAAATCTGGTTGACCGCTATTGGTTTAATTGATGTAGTTGAAAAGACTTTTCCACTTTCTGAAACTGAAGATCCCAAAATCTATAGGGAGGGTTGACCGTTATTGGTTTAGAGAGTGTTGTTCACTTCTATAGGGAACCTAGTGTGTGGTTGAGTAGTTTTTAGCTCAAGTATGCTCAATTACACAAAGTTCCTAAAGACTCAAAGAAATACAAAATACATGTCTTCAAATGAGCTTGATTACATGTCTTGACTTCATTTTCTTTCTTCCTTGAGTCTTGATCACCTGTAGAGGTTAGCACAAAGCAATATATATGCAATGCAATATGTGTGCTACTCTACATGATAATAATTAAAATTATGTTGATTAAATCATCAAAACATAGATTAATGCCAAAAAGCCAACAGGATATGGGTGTTGCAAATGTGATATTGGATATCAAACTGACTAGGTCAGTTGATGTTATTTCCATATCTCAATCTCACTATGTTGAGAAGGTTCTTGAGAGATTTGGCTATACAAATTGTAGATCTGTAAAAATCCCATATGATTCTTCAAAACCTTTGTACAAGAACACGAGTGGTGTTCCAGTTTCACAATTGAGATATTCTCAAATTTAAAGGTAGCTTGATGTATCTCACAAATTGCACACGACCTAATATTTCATTCTCGGTGAGCAAACTTAGTAGACATACAAGTTGTCCTGATCATACTCATTGTGAGGCTTTGGATAGAGTACTAAAGTACTTGAATGATACTACTGTAGGATTTCGTACCCCTATGTATGTATATATTTTAAAATTTTTATACATGCATATATGATCGATTTCCATATTTTCAATAATTTCATGTATATTGTTTTACATTTAATCTAATATCATATTATTAACATATATATTAAAAGAAATGTAAGAGGATCATACCCAAATGTTCTCTAAAACTTTTATCAAGATCCGGAGTTGTGTCGCACGTCGAATCACCGGTTGATTTGCCTCCAAGTGTTCACCAAACACTAATGGAAAAGGTGTCATACACGTCGGATTTTTGCCATCCAAGTGTCCGACCTATATTCCACCGACGTCTATACCCTTGTGTATAGACGTCGGCTATATAAGACTGACGTCTATACAATGTATAGTGTATAGACGTCGGTCATATATAGCCGACGTCTATTATACCTTTAATTTACGAACAAAAATATTACGCTTGTTATACGGCCTATAACAGGCACCCAACCGCTACAGTAATCAAGCCCAAGTGCCCCAAGTGCCCATCTTTTGACCAATAACAACGTAGAGCAAGCTCAAGTCGCCAAAGTGACCAATCTCGTTCGCATTCACCTGTGTAGGAGTGGTGGAGTACTTCAACCACAGCAGCAAAAAAAATTGTCGATGAGGGACTAAACTTTTACGGCCTATAGACGTCGGATATATGGGGTGACCGACGTCTATACATACAGTACGACAGATAGACGTCGGTCACGCCATACATCCGACGTCTATACATTTATATAACAATAATAATAATACGTCCTGTAGACGTCGGTCATTTGATACATCCGACGTCTATACACGAGTAAATAGTAAAAATATAATTACATTTATATAACAATAATAATAAAAACAGTGCCCCAAGTGCCAATCTTTTGACCATTAAATATATATATATATATATATGTCTCACTTGTATTGTGTAGTGTGGTACCAAACTCCCATTTAGAAGTACAGGAGTGATGGTTACACACATATGTGGTAACCATACAAAAAACATAATGTATACAACACACATGCATGTGATAGTTACATTGATGTAATTATTTTTAAAACAATCCAAATAACTCACATTATTCTTATACAAAATAAATCCACATAAATTCTTACACAAAATAAATCCACCAACAAAAAACTTTCTCCAATGTGGGACTAAACTTCAAGACATATGACCATACACACATGTATACAACACACATGCATGTGATAGTTACATTGATGTAATTATTTTTAAAACAATCCAAATAACTCACATTATTCTTATACAAAATAAATCCACATAAATTCTTACACAAAATAAATCCCAAAAAATAAATCTACATAAATTCTTACACGAAATAAATCCCAAAAAATAAATCCACATAAATTCTTATACGAAATAAATCCCAAAAAATAAACAAAAAATATTTTTCCTTCTTTCAGGAGGTATAGACGTCGGTTGTACTAAAAAACCGACGTTTATACAAACCTATAGACGTCAGATGACCAAATTTCCAACGTCTATACCTAGGGGTGAGCTTCGGTCCTGGACCGGACCGAACCGGACCGAACCGGACCGGACCGAAACCCGAATTTTCGGGAAGTCCGGACCGAAGACCGGACCAAATAGGTTCGGTCCGGTCCGGTCTGGTCCGGGTCGGTCCAAAACCCGAATTTTCCCCTTAAATTTTCGGTCCGGTCCGGACCGAAGACCGAATTTCCAAAATTTTGTGGACCGAAGACCGGACCGAAAAAATTCGGTCCGGTTCGGTCCGGACCGAAAAATTCGGTTCGGTCCGGGTGCCCGGACCGGACCGAATTTTGCTCACCCCTATCTATACCTATAGTCGTCGGATTTTTTATATCCGACGTCTATTAGGTGACGTCTATTGTGCATTCTGCACTAGTGAAACTCTAAACAAGATTAGAAAGAATGAGCTAGCCAATTCAATCTCTAAACCAAGCTCAGAAACTAGCTAGGTCGAACGTTTTTGGAGACCGGTCGACCGGAAATTCACAGTAGTTGTTGCCTTTATCAAATTTTGGATTTTTATCCAACAAAATTTGATCTTTGGGGTTTTTAGCAAATTCATATTTCTCGTAATATAATATCATATGTAATGTCAAACTATTACACCCCATAATACATACATCTCATATGAATTTATTCATGATTCTAATTATGTCAATTTTCATGACATATTGATTTAATCGATTCCCCACGTGTGTTCCATCTCACATGAAACCCGATACACCATATGAATACAAAATGAAGCATCTTGTTTTCTAGTTTTGTGGTGTGGCATATAGGAGGATCTAAGCTATATCGGCAGTGATATTAAACACTTAATATCACAAACTAAAAGCGGTATCTAGTTACACATTATAGTTACCCAATTAGCATAGATGTATTGTTTACTCGAACTAAACACGATCCATTTAGTGATGTGGAGACACCACTTGTGTCTATTCATTGCCACATGATATTAAGAATATATACAAAGTAGAAATGTGTCACCTTTGTATTATATATTCATTTCTTGATCTCTTACGCTAATTATAAATATGTAACTTAACTAAAGTCACATTGTACACATTATAATTTTACGTTATCAAGGGCCCACTAATATCATCACTCAAATTAAGAGGGGCAATAATAATCTTTTGACTAGCTATCTTTTCCAGCACAAGTCGAGTTCAACCAACTATTGACTTTATCACTATGCTCATTGATAGCTTTTGACAATAATTAAATTGAACACTTCTTATGTGAAAAGACATAAGTATCATATCTTAGGATTCAAGATACAGTGAAAACATTAATGACACATAACACAAATCTATAATGTTTCATTTGCTAGGTCTATTCAATATAAAAAAGAAACCATTTTACTCTTTTATATACTCGTGTCATCAAATATTTGTAGAGCTACAATAATCAATGACCAACATGACAATCTTATCTCGGTAATTAATGTTCCATGTCAATTGTCATAAATGTGAATACCTTTTGATTTATGTAAACCATTATATTTTAGAGCTCTACAATTAAGGACCAAGATCATCTTCCTCAACACTTCCAAAAGACGAATACTTAATCAATGAACAAAATGTTTGCACATCCAATTCATAATAATTGATATATAAAAGTAAAACTTTTAGAACACATTCCTTTCAACTTTAACTCTTGGACTGCATTATGTGAAATTCCCAGCGGTACTCGAAGGGTACAGTGATGCAAGCTGGATAACCAAAAACTTTGTGAGTAATTGTATTATAGGGTATGTTTTTACTCTGGGTTGAGGTGCAGTCTCCTGGAGGTCTACAAAACAGACCATATTGTCTCGATATATGTTTGAGGTTGAACTTTGTGCTTTGGATACAAGTGGAATGAAAACTGAATGGTTGAAAGGACTCCTTTCTGAATTGCCAATGACCAGCAAATCTGTTCCTGCAATAATTGTGCATTGTGATAGTATGACTACTATAGCAAGACTGAGAAGCTCAAAGTATAATAACAAACAAATAAGACACACCCAAGTTAGATTGATGTCTGT
The DNA here is from genome assembly GCA_963682175.1 of Triglochin maritima. Lineage (NCBI taxonomy): Eukaryota > Viridiplantae > Streptophyta > Magnoliopsida > Alismatales > Juncaginaceae > Triglochin > Triglochin maritima. Next base: position 63,009,591 of record OY821771.1, read on the forward strand.
AAGGGAGTTGGTCTCGGAAAAGGGCGATAGATGTTGATTTTGTTGGTACCGAAGACAATATAGTTTATCTTTTCACCAAAGGACTTGATCTAGCTCAAGTTCTTAAATCCAAGTTGGGGATGAGACTGAGACCCATTTCATGACTTATATAGAATGACAACCCAACCAATCTGAGTGGAGATACCATGATGTTTGTTCAATGTGGTAATAACAAGTTCTTGAGTGAGTTGAATACAACTAATTGGTGATACATTGTAGGTCATACATTGTATTTGTGTCAATACCCCAAAGAATGGATATGTTGCTGAAACTGCAAGTTTAGTAAGAGTGTATACTCTGAATGAGCTTGAGTTCTTAAAACAAGATGTTAGCAGTGCAACTTTTGAGAAGTCCAACTATGTGAATGCAATTGTGTGACCGCAATTAGAGGAATGTGAGTTATTCCTTGAAAGCATTCATGAAACAAGATACAGATGCATGACCATAAAACATCAACCTTGTAGATTGTAGTATGAACTTGTTTGGTATATATTGTTATCAATGGACATCTCCACAACAAAGGTTCAAGTTCAAGACTTCGTTTCACTTAGTTTCTGTAGGGGTAAAGTTGAAGGACTCATGTAGTGGTTCATACCCGAAAGGTACCATTACTGAAAGCATTAGGCTGCAAGGTTTGACCGCTCGATCAACAATGGATTTGCTAGGCCCATGAACAACTTAATTGAGAAAATTCAATGTTAAGAAGTGGAAGGAGTGTTTTAGCTAAAATACACCTCTCAGGTGTGAAATTGGCAATATGCATGATGCATTGCATACATTGCATCATATGTCTTTAATTTAGATTACTTTTATATCAATAAATGCTACTAAGGTATGTGTTTAGTCTTATTTACAGAATACATGGACCTGAATGCAAATTACCCACATCCCGAGCATAAACGCATACAAAAGACTCGTTTCTATCATAAAGACCAAGTTCAAGTTTATCGGGTTTCAAATGGAAATGTATCCAAGCATAAAAGCATTCAAGACCTAATTACGAAAAGAACAATGACTTAAGCACAAAAGTAGTCAGAGACTTAATTGCAAAAAGTCAAGGACCTAATTGCAAATCACGAGTAGTTTTTATTATTATGGAGAAAATATAAAGAAAAATCAATGTGGATCTCCAAATATATGAAGAAATTAATTCGGATCTCCAAAGATATGCAAGAATCAATCCAGACGCGCAAATGACATTGAAATCATACCATAAACACACAGGAAAAATCCGGGTCGATTTTGAGCCAAAAAGGTGGCGATTCCGCCGCACCTCAAGAGCTTTGATTCGCCGCACCAGATTAGATTCATGCTCTAAAAATTTTACCGGTTGCGTGTTGACGCGTGTACTTTCTTATTTCATGCTTAGGTCCCTTGTATCGGCTATAAATAGCCCCGAGAACGATGCTTAGGTCCCTTGAGGAGTTCTTCCTTTTGTTCCATAATTTAGCAATAAAATTCTGTTTCTTTTATTTTGTGTTTTTAGTTTTCTTTTGTAATGCCTCTAGGACCCCTTCTTCCTCCCTCTATGAGTTTCTAACTCTTTCCAAAGGGTGGGGGTGACGGATTTAGGGTGATGAGAAGAGAATAAAGTTATTATTTTAATTTCGTATTAGTATATTTTGATTACTTGAGTTTATGTTAAATCATTTATCATGTAATGCTTTATAACTAATGTGATTTATTATAAGTTTCAGAATTCTCTAATCTAAACCTTAAATCTAAACCTCCACCCAACGGAATTCACAATCTTTGTTCTTGTTTTAGTTTTAATCGTTCATGTTTCTTGCTTTAGATAATTAAAACCCAAAAATTTCAAAATCAACCTTATTATTGTTCTTTCTTCTCTAATCGAAAATCCAAAAATAACAATATCTCTCCCTCCTTGTGTTCGACCCGTACTTGCCACCGCTTCATCGCGGCCGTGCACTTGCGGTATAAATTTAATTCTCATCAAGTTTTTGGCGCCGTTACCGGGGAGGCGACGCAGATTTTGTTTTCTTTTGTTGATTTCGATTTTATCCTGTTTATCTTGTGCACGATCTAAGTATTTGGATTTGTGTTTCAAGAGACAACAGAGTGCGCGGCGAAATCCGATCACATTCTGAGCTAAACGAGCGGCGAAATCGCCGCACCTATAGAGCAATTTGCGGCGAATCCGCCGCACACTTGGAGCTTCTGGGCTTCAAACTTTTCTGGGACGCGACTCATCTCTGGGTGGACGCGTGAAGCTACTGAAATTTCGAGAGCGGGCGGTGAACCCGACTGAGCATTGCATAGGTAACCTTTGTTGCCTCTTTTCCTCGTAATTTCTATTTTCAAAAAAAAATCTTTTTATTAGAATTGCACGTGTTAGGGCAAAAATTCCATAATTGGCAATAATTCAACTCTGACCTAAAATTGGCAAAATTAGAAGGACTTAGTGCATGCATCATATAATATTTTGTTTGCATTATTCTTGCTAAATTCTTGCAAATTAATTCTTGTTGAAGAGTGCTGGAGGCAAGGTACGTATCGTGTTTTAACGATTGCATTTAAGCATATAATTTAGTTTGCATACAACCTTGCAATTGCCCCCCTCTAAAGACCATTGTTTGACTATCTTTGCTAGATTTAAGTTAAACTATCTTAAGGGCAACTCCGTAGGAAAAGATACGGTGGGGATTTCATCACCCTTCCGTGGCCCACAAATCACAATCCTAAAGTGTCACCCAAGCCTTAAAATTTAAAATCAATTAGACATTGGCCCCTAAGGACTCGGACTCAATTAAGGAGAAGAATTGGTTTGCCTTGCTATGACCTGAAGCCGATCGAATTCAATTTGGTGTCTAGGAAGTGTTTTTGTGTTGACGAGAGTCTTCCAAGCGAAGTGGTTGTCTAATTGGCACCGACTCTGTCGGAAGCGCCCCCACTAGCTATACACTACCTGGCCAATTTGGTTTGATTAGTGAGGGAGGTGAATCAAGCGAATCAATTCGACTCAACCAGTTAGGAGTCGTCTAGATATAAGCGACACTAGGTCTAGGATTGTTTGAACCGTGCTTTCTTAGGAAATTTCTGACCAACCCTCTTTTCTATCTTTAGAGTTAAGTTTCCTTTCTCATCTGAGTCTTCTTTCTCTTCTCACCTAAATTCTCTAGATTAGGATTCCTCTCTCATCTTTCCACATTCTATTGTTTGTTTCCAAAAAAAAAGCATAAAAAATATATATAAAAAAACGAAAAAAATAATTGCAATTAATTCTTGAAATTAAATTTGGAATTTAAATTTCGAATTTGAACTCAAAAATTGATTCAACCCGGTGCACTCAGATTTGGATTCGGGACTTGAGTAATCGACTCTCACGAGTTCATCTAGATTCCAGTCTGGAGCTTAGCCCCAATCCATCTGCTGCACCACCTCACCCGGATCCAATGGGTGAGAATGTTGTGAACCCACCTGTTGCACAACCTATAACTCTGAGGGATCGATGCTATCCAGCGATGGCTGCTCAGCCATCGTGCATCGTTATGCCCACCATACCGGGTCGCGACTTCGAACTTAAGGCACAATACATGAGTATGTTGCCTAAGTTCACCTCTAGGGAAGACCCATATCTCTTCCTTAGAGAATTTGAGGAAATCTGCTCTCTTATGCAATACCAGCATATCTCTGAGGAGACAGTGCGTCTGAAATTCGTGCCTCTAGCACTAAAGGACGACGCTAAGAAATGGCTATATAGTCTAGCCGAAAGATCTATTAGGAGTTGGGCCGAGTTCGTTCAAGTTTTCTTAAAAAAATATTTCCCCAACCATAAGACTATGAGGATTAGGAATGAAATTGTTGCATTCGTTCAATCTGAGAGCGAGCCATTCTATTCCTATCTTGAAAGATTCAAAAGTGTTCTGACCCAATGCCCTCATCATGGAATTCTAAGATGGCAATTATGCCAAATTATTTATGAGGGATTGACACCCACATCTAGGGTTATGGTAGAATCCGTAAGCCAAGGGAACTTCATGTCGAAAAATGAAAATGATGCCTGGACTTTTCTTGAGGATTTAGCTGAAAACAGTATGCAATGGGACAATGCTAGAACACCGCTTAACCCGAGTATTGGATCTAGAATAGCAAGTCAACCCAAACCAGGTGTCTTAGCTGTAGATGCCAACATAGTGGCTGAAGCAAAACTAGCTACCCTTATGCGCAGAATGGAAAGTTTAGAGCTACAAACCCAAACCCGAGTGAATCAAGCCTCGTCTATCCCTTGCTCTAGATGTGGTCAGACGGGTCATGTAATGGAGGATTGTGCGGACTGGGAACAAGTTAATGCCATGTATAACCATGCTAGAAATGACCCATACGCATCAACCTATAACTCGGGTTGGCGTAATAATTCCAATTTCTCATCAAACCAACAAGGTCAACCTCCTAGACAACAACCAAACCCGTATAACCAAAATAATACATCATCTGGGTTCAGTAACAATGGAGATCATGAGGTTAGGTTGACAAGCTTGGAAAATTTGATGAAAACCTTTATACAAACAACCAACCAGTCCTTCCAAAGGCTAGAGACACAAGTCAGCCAACTCGCACAAATTGTAGGTGCAAGAGAAAAGGGTCAGTTTCCAAGTCAACCTGAGGTGAACCCTAGATCTAATAATTCATATCAGCCCTATCAACCACCTTCAGGAAATAACAACCCTAGACCGGTTCAAATGGTTAATGAGGAAGGACCGTTCCAACAAATAAACGTTGTAGTATCATTACGGTCCGGAAGACAAGTTGATAACAATGTGGTAAATCCTAGAACGTCTAATCAACTTAGCCACCAAGCAACCACATATGACCTAACCAGTGAACCCGACGTCCAATCTGAAACGCCCAACCCACCTACTCAACCGGAACCCATAGCTCAACCTGAACCTGAGCGAGTCTATGTTCCTAAAGCCCCATTTCCCAATAGACTCAAAAAGAACTCAAGTGCACAAATGGAGAAAATCTTGGAAGTATTTAAGCAAGTTAAGGTGAACATTCCACTCTTAGACATGATTCAACAAATATCTGCTTATGCTAAATTCTTAAAAGATCTGTGCACTAAAAAGCGAAAAACGAACGTACCAAAGAAGGCATTGTTAACTGCAAACATAAGCTCTATCCTTTCCAACTCGTCTCCTATAAAATATAAGGATCCTGGATGTCCCACAATTTCATGTGCAATAGGAGATACTTATATCAACAAAGTCCTTCTAGACCTTGGTGCTAGTGTTAACCTACTCCCATTCTCTGTCTACGAGCAACTCAACCTTGGTCCATTAAAACCCTCTAAGACAACCCTTCAATTTGCTGATTGCTCTACTAAGAAACCAAGAGGTATAGTCGAGGACGTTTTGATCAAGGTGGGTGACTTCATTTACCCAGTGGATTTTGTCGTACTAGATACCGCACCTGTTGTAGATCCTAAGAGACAAATCCCTGTAATACTAGGCAGACCCTTTTTAGCCACTTCTGAAGCTTTGATAAATTGCCGAAATGGGCTCATGCAACTATCTTTTGGAAACTTAAAAGCTGAATTTAATATCTTTCGTGTGGATAATGAACCAGAAATAGTATGCAATCAAAGTGATGTTGTGATGAGATCACGTATCTATAAGATTTCTGAATCAAATAAATCATCACAAAATCAAAAATCAAATGAGAAAAGGGGGAGTAATTCATCTACCCACCCACCATCACTCGAGCAAATAAGAGAACCAATTTATGTGAGGGGTGTGGAACCTGTGACTCAGGACTCTCATTGCAACATGGGGAACAATTCAACTGGATACATGCACCAATATGGTGTCATTCAATCCAGTTCTGACTATGGTTGACTTTGAGCAAATTCCATCCTCCCACCGCAGTTCACCAAGGTAATAAGTGCATTTGCTTTATATTTGCATACATTGAGGACAATGCATGATTTAGGTGTGGGGGGTGCTTATGTATATATTTACTTATATATATGTCCTTTATTTCAAAAAAAAATTCAATGTTTCATGACATAGCTTAAGATTGAACGACCAAAACCCGAGTACAAATTGCATTGAATTTTTGTTCCTTATTATATAGTTCTGCTTGTAGAAATTATGACATAAATCAAAGTCCAAAGAAATAACCCATTACCCTTTAAGACATGCATGCACTTAAATTGGATGAATCAAATCTTTGAAGTGGTTGATAAAAAGCAGAGGTTGAGGAAAATATACCGGGAAGTGTGGACTTCTAATAGCAATTAAGCCTTGAGAGAAAAAAATAAAAATAAAGGAATAAAGTGAGGAAAGCATATTATGCAAAATGATTACAAAAGCTCAAACCTTCGAGTCACTGGTCCGTAGGGGTATCTTGAAACCCGGTAACTTGAGTCTTCCAGCTCGGGATTATCGACCAAACTCGCTACACGAATGCAAAAAGGGTAAAAGTGTCAAAAAGCAAATGTGTTGAATCACGGAAGAAAAGAAAAAAAATACTCAAGGCCCAAAGCTAAAAGAATGATCTATGCCATGGTTGATCCGAATGATACTTCACCACCAGAGGAGGCGTGCAAAATAATTTAAGTGATATCATGTGTAGAAGGGTTAGTGGTGTGAATGTTGGAGGAACAAAGACCAAGTCATATTTTTAATGAGTTAGATCTACATAATGAGCATACAAGAATTCGAAGTGAGATGTATAAGGTTGAGGTAAAGATATTAAGAGCTATTAATGGAATGTTGAATTAAGACTTTGTGGGTGTGTCAACTGAAAACCCTCACGAGACAAAACTCGTCCTTTAAGGAAACTTAGAGGTTTAACGGCTTGTTGCACATGCTAAGTGCAACCGTGATTCCTACGAAAGTGAGTTAGGATTTCCCTGTTTTCATCTCTCTTATATTCTGTTTTGCTAGGGACTAGCAAAATCTAGGTGTGGGGGTATTTGATGCATTGCATACATTGCATCATATGTCTTTAATTTAGATTACTTTTATATCAATAAATGCTACTAAGGTATGTGTTTAGTCTTATTTACAGAATACATGGACCTGAATGCAAATTACCCACATCCCGAGCATAAACGCATACAAAAGACTCGTTTCTATCATAAAGACCAAGTTCAAGCTTATCGGGTTTCAAATGGAAATGTATCCAAGCATAAAAGCATTCAAGACCTAATTACGAAAAGAACAATGACTTAAGCACAAAAGTAGCCAGAGACTTAATTGCAAAAAGTCAAGGACCTAATTGCAAATCACGAGTAGCTTTTATTATTATGGAGAAAATATAAAGAAAAATCAATGTGGATCTCCAAATATATGAAGAAATTAATTCATGCTCTAAAAATTTTACCGGTTGCGTGTTGACGCGTGTACTTTCTTATTTCATGCTTAGGTCCCTTGTATCGGCTATAAATAGCCCCGAGAACGATGCTTAGGTCCCTTGAGGAGTTCTTCCTTTTGTTCCATAATTTAGCAATAAAATTCTGTTTCTTTTATTTTTGTGTTTTTAGTTTTCTTTTGTAATGCCTCTAGGACCCCTTCTTCCTCCCTCTATGAGTTTCTAACTCTTTCCAAAGGGTGGGGGTGACGGATTTAGGGTGATGAGAAGAGAATAAAGTTATTATTTTAAGTTCGTGATTAGTATATTTTGATTACTTGAGTTTATGTTAAATCATTTATCATGTAATGCTTTATAACTAATGTGATTTATTATAAGTTTCAGAATTCTCTAATCTAAACCTTAAATCTAAACCTCCACCCAACGGAATTCACAATCTTTGTTCTTGTTTTAGTTTTAATCGTTCATGTTTCTTGCTTTAGATAATTAAAACCCAAAAATTTCAAAATCAACCTTATTATTGTTCTTTCTTCTCTAATCGAAAATCCAAAAATAACAATATCTCTCCCTCCTTGTATTCGACCCGTACTTGCCACCGCTTCATCGCGGCCGTGCACTTGCGGTATAAATTTAATTCTCATCAATGCACCCGGTTTTTTGATATTGCCTCATATACACCTGCAACTTGAATTAATTACACATATACACCTCTGTCGTTACTGCATCTCACTCCGTTACCGTTATAGTCTAACAGTGTTAGACAATTTGCAAATTAACTGTTACACTCCGATCCAGAGTGATCCTAGAGTCGATCCAAAGATTCCAGATTCAATCAAGCAACGACCCAGAGTCGATCCGAAGTGATTCCAGGATGCACGTGGGGTACGCATTGTATCCAAAGTCGAACCATAATCTATCCAGAGACGATCCAATAATTCCATGTTCAATCAAGTAACGATCCAGAGTCGATCCGGAGTGATTCCAGGATGCACGAAGGATACGTGGAGAATCCAGAGGCGCACCATACTCTATCCAGAGTGATTACAGGATGACTAAGGATATGCGAAGTATCCAGATTGAAACCATAACCTATCTAGAGTTAGTCCAGAAAGGACTCCAGGGTTAAACCAGAGATAATTCATGGACATTCAAGATCGAGACAATGGTTACAAAATACATGCATTAACAATGATTCATAAGGGACAAGTGGAGATAAGAAAGATAGGGATGAGAGAGAGAGATGGTGAACGAGTGGAGAGGAAGAGAGAGATTCAAGAGAGAGAAAAAGGGAGGAGAAAGAGAGAAAGAGGGAGAGAGAGAAAAATGGAGGAGAGAGAGAAAGAGAGAGAAAGAGGGATGAGAGAGAGAGAAAGAGTGAATGAGTGGAGAAAGGAGAGAAAGAGGGAGGAGAGAGAGAAAGAAGGATGAGAGAAAGAGAAAGATTCAAGAAAGAGAAAGATGGAGGAGAGAGAAAGAGGGATGAGAGAGAGATTCAAAAGAGAGAGGAGAGAGAGAGTGTGTGAAAGAGTGGAGAGGAAAAAAGGAGAGAGAGATTGAAGAGAAAGAGTGTGTGAAAGAGGGATGAGAGAAAGTGCATGAGTTGAGAGAGAAATAAAGAGGGATGAGAGAGAGTGAAAGATTGCAGAGGGAGAAAGGAGAGAGAAACTGAAAGAGTGGAGAGGGAGAAAGAGGAGAGAGAGATTCTAGAGAGAGTGAAATAGTGGAGGGGAAAAAGGAGAGAGAGTGTGAAAGAGGGATGAGAGAGAGTGCAAGAGTTGAGAGAGAAAGAAAGAAAGAAAGAAAAAGAGATGAGAGAGAGTGAAAGATTGCAGAGGGAGAAAGGAGAGAGAAACTGAAAGAGTGGAGAGGGAGAAAGGAGAGAGAGATGAGGGATGAGAGTGAGAAATACAAGAGTGGATAGTGAGATTCAAGAGAGGGATGAGAGAGAGATTCAAGAGAGAGGGAGGAGAGAGCGAGAGAAAGAGAAATTCTAGAGAGAGAGTGAAATAGTGGAGAGGGAGAGATTTAATAGAGAGAGAGAAGAAGGGATGAAAGAGAGAGGGAGAAAGGAGACTGAGGGAGAGATTCAAGAGAGAGTAAGAGAAAAATGGATGAAAGAGAGAGAGTGAAAGAGTGGAGACTGTTAGAAAATTTGATTTTTTGTGGGGTTATTTGTGTCTACAATTAAGGACAGTTATATTTTACGAGGTTTAATTTGCAAATTGTCTAACACCGTTAGACTGTAACGGCAACGCAGTGAGATGCAGTAACGGCAGAGGTGTATATGTGTAATTAATTCAACTCGCAAGTATATATGATGCATTATCAAAAAACTGGGTGCATATTGCCAATTTGGACATCTGAGAGGTGTACCTTTTTAAAACCTTTTTTTAAATGCAAAAACCCATAAATAAAAAGCTCATGACCCGAGGGTAGGGCAAGTTTTTTCTAAGGGTTAATTACATTTTGTCCCCCTGAACTATGTCTTGGTATCACTTTGCACCTCTGAAGTTTCAAAGTTAACAGTTAACTCCTCTAAACTTTAATTTTGTAACACTTTGCCCCCTTGAACTTCAAAAACTCAACAAATGGAATTGAAGCCCGAGAATCCAACTTCTTTTGCCATCGACTCGAACTCCTTTAGATTCCTCTCTTTGCCACCAGAGAACAGTGCCAACATGGTCATGTCCAAGTGGAACAACCACTTTGATGCGAGGCTCGTGTCTGGCGTCTCTGGGAAAATGCTCTCTACTAAAATTAGCTTTCCGCCTTCCTTTAAAACCTTCCAACAGTTCCTTAACAGCTTCATGCACTGCTCGTCGTTCCAGTTGTGTAGAATCCACTGCATGCATGGTTAATTTTTTAGGAAAATGTTTAAACTATCATTTTCTGTGTCTAAGTATGGTTGTAAATCATTTATTTACTTGGAGTATCAAATAAGGTGAACACAGAGGGGTAGTGCTTACAGACTCAAATTAAAAATCATGGTGTGAATAATATATATATATATATATATATATATATATATATATATATATATATATATACACACACACATGCATACAAATAAAAAAAATATAATATAAAAAGAACATTTTCAGAAATTAAAAATTCATTCAACTCGTTGTGTAATTCCTTCTAGAAATGAGAAATTTAATTAGGTGGATTTTCTTATTATAAAATTATTGAATACCCACACTAAAAAACAATGTATTGAAGAGGATAATCAATTTGAGTCCGCTGGGCTTATATAATAAAACAAAGTCAAAATCAAATTTTCGAACAAGTTTGTTTAGGTCAAGGGTGAGTTCCGACTTCCGAGAGGCACCATATTCCTTAATCAACTACTCTAATATTGTGTTTCATATAGTCATCCGCTACTTATTTTGATTAATTTAGTGACCCTACGCAACTTCTTGCCCATGGTTAATTAGTTATATGTTGATGACTCGACTGGGCATAGAACATTACCATCTATATCTATCGCTATGGTCCTAAAACACCACCAGTACCATTCTTGGACAAGTTCTCTGCAGGGTAGGACGTGGGTCCAACTCCCACGTAAACAATGAAAATTAAACAATTTTTTTATCCCTAAGATGATAAGATCAGTATTTATGGGCTCAAATAAAATGTCTTGTGAACACATCTCAGGAAAACAAAATTACTTTTGTACTATCGGAAACAGAGGAAGCAATTTGAATATAACCGGAAAAAAATAGTGACGAATTGCCGATTAATATCATGGGCTGCCTACCTTTAAGATTATTGCATCTCCACTGGGAACACTATCAAACATGTCTCCTCCGACATGTTCTATCCCTGAAAATATTTTTCATAAATTTATCAAATATTGAACATACATAATTAGAACAGTATGCACTTTTTTTTAAACATAGAAAAGGTATGAAAACTCGAAGTATGAACATCTAAGTCGAGTAATTTGCAATAGAAAATGGGAATGATATGCAAATTTAACGATATTGATTAAAGAAGAATATAATAGATTCGAGTGAAGGAATAGATATGAAAAACCCCTCTTTATTCTGCTCACCATCGGTAGAGTGAGTGGAATTCTTTCACAAGTCATACGTTCATGTAAATAGGTGATTTAGAAGTTTGTCTATTTTCTCGGGTCAAATTTTCTACATTTTCCCTTACGGTGTTTCAGACTAGCATGATAGAAAGACTATCTTCAGTTAAGAAACTTCAAGGTTACCTGAGAGAGTAGGAGCTTTGACAACTATATGTGGTTGGTCGAAGTTGATCCCTTTTATGTTCGGATACTTCGAAATAATGACAGTTAAGGTGGCACCAAGGCCACCACCAACGTCGACTATTGAGCGAAGCCCCTCAAACCCTGTGTACTCTGCCAGCAGAAGCTTGGTAGTGACAGTGGAGACACTTGTCATGGAAGTGTCAAACAACCTTGCATTCCTTTCATCTTCTTTGAGGTAGTTGAACATAGACTTCCCATGAGCTCTGTGAAACGGAGTGCCTCCCTCCAAAACAACTTCCTTCAAGTGATACCTTAACAAATCAACAACATGTACTACAACTAAGACATATTATGGATATACAGTAGATGTACATGCTAGGGAAATAGTTCCAAATCACTCAAATTAAAAGGTTAAAGAAAATAAACAAGCTTTAATCTTTGTGGTTAAGTTATATGGTAGACCAATAAATTGACATGCTATTGGTACATGTCTGTTGACCTGTGGAGGCCCGATCAATATAAGTTGTACACGTATTAGACACAAAAGAATAATCTTGGTGATAAGTTGTGAGAGTAGACCACGTTGCTTATGTAAAGAGTCTAAGACTATATATAAGACAATTGGATTTACGTTAGTGTTGGAGTTCTGTAAAGGCAATGATATTGTTGGATTTACGACCGCAGCATAGCGCCTGGCACCACCATCTTGGCTTTCAGGAGCGCACACAACGATGTCGTAGCTGGCCAAAAGGGATAGCATGCGGTCGATCATGAAGGGAGCTTCAGGATTGGCAATCGACAACTCTTTGGTGATCTCAAAAGCGGTGAGGAAACATCCACCTGACTTCGCCTTCACAAGGATCTCGAGCAGGCCTAGCTCGATGGCCGCCTTGAGGGTCATGGGAACGACTGAGAGGCTGCTCAACTGCAAAGCATAAATGCATGCTTCCTCTTCTTCTTTGTTTGATATGGTACTCCCAACGAGATTATAATTACTAGTCATGGGAGTTTGGTGGTTGCATTCCATTTTGTCGAAATCCTCTCACTGCTGATCGAGTGTTGTGTAGGATCGGAAATTATGTATGGCTTGATATATTCCCGCCCAAGAGCATGGGCAATTAATGGGCTAAAAACAAAGATGGTACAGGGATTAAAAACAAATTTTGTCTTCTTGGGGTCTTTAGAGCATCCTTAACAGCACCCGGGCAGTTCCCGGGCGCCCTGCTTTCTCTCTCAGTCACGTCAGCTTCTCTTTCAAATTTAGGACCTACAGTATGCGCGTGACTCACAAAAGACGAGACAAGTGGATCGAGGCTGAGGCGAATTTCCAAAGGGAACTGAACAACAAGAAACTTGATGTCCTCTTCGCTCTAATGAAGAAGGAAAACAACAACGAGTTCGATAAAGAAACACTTGCTGAACTCAAGGAGTGGGCTAAAGCACAAGGATATCTGTAGGTGCTTACATTTTCAATATCTGTGGTACTTTATCAGTATTTTGGTATTTTAAATTCCGTATCCGTAGGATGATTGTCTTTCCTTTCCTTATTTCAGTTGTATTCTGTATTTGTATTGTATTTTGTTTTCGAAGTGTATGAGTATTGTACTACTATTTCTTAATTTGTTTATGATTTTTTTAATTTTATTTTAATCTAAATAAGTCAAAAAAATCATAAAATATTTTTACAATTATTTTTCAATACCTAATTAATTAAATTCAATTTACCTAATTAATACATTATCCTAATTATATATAAATAATTTTTATCTTTAAAAAAAACCAAAAAAAACAAAAAAAATAAAACGGACAAATTGGGGTGGGGGTGCACGTGGCCCCCCGCCCGGGCGCCCTCAAGGGCGCCCGGGCGTAGAGCACCCGTTAAGGGTGCTCTTAGCAGCCCACGTTGATCTCGTGTGTTATTTATGTTTTTTTATTATTTGTTTACTAGTAACCACTGATGATTGTATTGGCGGTCATTCCTATTTTGAATTGAATAAAAATAAAAAATAATTGTATTGCTCTAAAATTGAGATATCTTAAAAAATAAATGTAATAATACTTTTGAAAAAATCACTGTACTTCTTATCTCTTCATGTTCTACGGATAGACAACATATTGTTGTAATAACAACAAATATTATCATGTAAAACATATGGTTACACATGTCGAATAAAATATATAGTAGGATTTAGGCGAAGCCAACAAACAATATCATGTTTAGAAAACAAATAACAAAGGAGTAGTGATTAGAAAGACCTTTCAACTGAGTCGTCGATTTTCAACTTGCATTAGAGAACATATTTGTTGCAAGTACTAGTGTGATGAGTCTGACGCTTTCCTCCTATAATAGAACGGTTCCTTTGTCGGTCAACCACACACCAGAGCCGACGAACTACGAAAGCAGAGCCTCTTCATCGTCATCGTCGCTGCTGTCGTGAATATTCATGTTCTGCATTCTATCCGCAACGTCAATCCAATTCTTCAGGCATATGCTCATCTTAAATGATTTGTCGGACAAGCTTTGCCTCTTGTCGTTCAAGACTCGTTTACCTGCACTAAAAGCAACATCTGACGCCACAGTTGACGCCTAAGGACATAATAAGTCTCGCGCTATCAAAGAGACTAGTGAAAACATGCCTGAGTTCTTTCTCTACTAGTCTAAAACATCAAAATATTTTAACTCAGCAGTAGTTAAGTAAAGTTCAGTGTTTAGATATGCAGTTAATTCATTTTGGGTGTCAGTTTGCACAAATTTTGTATTTTTATGACTTAATCAATTTCATTGGGATTCCTCAATATCTGAATCCACTACAGTTGGAGGTGGTTGTGATTAGGGGTGCGCAATTGGTCCGGACCGGACCAGAACCGGATTGACTCCGGACTCCAGACCGGAGACCAGTCTGGTACAGTCCATATCCAGTTTTTTAACCTTAAAATTCAAATAAATAAATAAAACCAGGACCGGACCGGTTCTTGCTCACCCCTAGTTGTGATGATGAACTAGCAAGATTTGAACTCATTCAAGTTACATTATTTTGTCTTCATATTCTTCAAAATATTTGATTAACAAACACTTACATTTATCTACATAGTTTGAAAATCTTCGTAATTCATGTTTTCGTAAATTTGTTCCAAGAAAACTTGTAAACCAATAATCTTAAATCTAGGATCCATAATAAAAGCTAAACAAAAACTAAATGAAGAAGGATTTCAATATTTATTAAACTTAGCCTCCATTACAGTTAAAATTTCAACAAAACAAGTATTTCCCCTATATTTCACAAATACTTTTGTAATTAGAAGTATTTCATATATAAATATGTTAAAAGTTGGGTAAAATTGTCCACTCAATCTTTTAGTGAATAAAAAAAGTTTTAAAAAATCTAACATAATTCTACAATTATCCCAATCTAGGTCGGTTAACATGAAATCGTTTTGTTTTTCATTATAAAAGGTTACGCAACAATAAGAATAATTATTTGGATCGGTCCAAACATCACTAGTTAATGCTAATTTATTGTTCATTGATGCAAAATAAGTAATCATGATTTCTCTTTGTGTTTCGAATTCATCAAATGCAATATTTGTAAGAGTTCTTCTAAAAAATGGTTTAAATTGCGGATTATGATAGAGAATTGTTTTCCTAAGTCATTTACATTCACATAAGTTAAATGGTAATTCATCACTAATTATGAAATCAACAATTATATCTTTACCTATAATTGCACATATTTTCGGAAACTTAAAGTTCCACTACCTGTGTCTAAAACAGTTTGACATGTATCAATTACCGACCCAGTACTGTTCTTAAATTTACATACTTTTGAATGTCTGCCTAAATGACCGGTTCCCCAACATGACTTAGATGAATATCCAATACGACAATGTTTACAAGTAGCAATTACTTACCTGTTTCAGTTCTACCTTCATCAAAATCATTCCATATTGTGCTAGTTTTTTAGTACCTGTAGCATTTTTTGGGGGTGGATTAACAGGAATGGGTTGTACACTTGTATGGTATCATTATCTTCATAATCAGATGTTATAGCCATGTAAATTACTAAATATGCGGAAAAAGTGAATTTTTTTCATAAATGAGAAAGTCATGATTATGGTTGATTAACTAAATTTAACTACTAAAAAATTAGAAATGAAGAACGGAGGATTCGCAAAATTAACAGTCAACGGTCTGCTTATTGCTTCATGCTTTAACTCAAACTCAACCTATCTTCACCAAAATCAAAACAATTAGAGAAAGATTAGAGAATATTTTGAGAGATTTGTGTGAAGAGAATAAGAGAGATTGGGGGTTTGTATAAGATAGGGGTAGTTTAGTAATTTAAAAAAAATTAAACGGTTATGGGTACGGTTTTTGTACCCATTAAAAAAATTATACCCGTTTACCCATACCTGTTTTACCCCTTTAATAAATGGGATAGGTACATGTATAGCTTTACCCATACATGTTTACCCATTTACCCTTTTAAATATATAATTAGTATATAAATTAATATATATGATCATGGTTATATCACTACAATTTAATTACAAAAGATAAGATGGATCAGTGACTCCTTTCATTTCACCTCCAAGCATTTCGTTTATCTACTTCTGTTTAGTTAATAACAAACCTAAGCACTTTGAGACAAAGATTCCACGACTCTGTTGGTCTCTAGCTAGAGTGAGAAAATTTCAGATTGCAATTCAAATAAAAGTAGTTTATGAAAAGAATATCATGTATCAATGCTCTGAAGTAGACCTGCGTCTCGTGACGTGCCCGGCCGACACGGCCCAAGGCACGGGGTTTGTGCTGTGCCAGGCCGGGCCGACACGGCTCTGGATCCGTGCTCGGATTGGGGTTGAGTTTTGAATTAAGTATACAATCACAATTTAGTTAAATAAAACACAAACACAATTTATTTTTCCCTAAAGTAACTAATTTATTTATTATAAATTGTTAACTCAATTCGAGAAACAATATATTGATTACATATAGATAAGGCCTGAAGGCTAGCTAAACTTAAGGAGTAATGGAAAAAACCTAACGGGTATTAAAAAAATTACTCCTTAAACAGAGTGGTTTAGCTAATTTTTCTTCAATCTTCATCGTCATCGTTGCTGCTGTCGTGAATATTCATGTTCTGCATTCTGTCTGCAACATCGATCCAATCATTTAGGTATATACTCATCTCGATGGACTTGTCGGACAAGCTTTGTCTCTTGTCGGACAAGACTCGTTTACCTGCACTAAAAGCAACATTCAGAACCACAGTTGACGTCGGAGGACATAATAAATCTCGCATCATCAAAGGTACTAGTGGAAACCTATATGAGTTGTTTCTTCACCAGTTTAAATCATCAAAACATTTTAATTCAACAGTACTTAAGTAAAGTTCAGTGTTTAGATATATGCAGTTAATTCATTTTGGGTGTCAGTTTGCACAAATTTTGCCTTTTTGACTTAACCAATTCCATTGTTCATTGATGAAAAATAACTAATCATAAGTTTTCTTTGTTTTTCGAATTTATCAAATGTAATATTTTTAAGAGTTCTTCTATAAAATAGTTTAAATTGAGGATGAAGTTAAATGGTAATTCATCTCTAATTATGAATCAACAATTATTTCAACCTTTAATTGGAAAATATTTTCGAAAAATTAAAGTTCCATTACCCGTGTCTAAAACAGATTGACGTGAATCCATTACCAACACAGTATTGTTCTTAACTTTACAAACCTTTAAATGTCTACCTAAATGATCGATTTCCCAACTTGACTTAGTTGAATATACATTACGACAATGTTTACAAGTAGCAATTGTTTTACCGGTTTCAGTTCTACCTTCATCAAAATCATTTCATACTGTGCTAGGTTTTTTCTAGTACATGTAGCATGTTTTTGGGGTGGATTAACGGGAAGAGGTTTTACGGTATCATTATCTTTAGAATCTGATATTAAAGTCATGGAAATTACTACATATGCACAAAAAAACTTATTTTTTTTCATAAATGAGAAAGTCATGATTATGGTTGATTAACTAAAATTAACTACTAAAAAAGATAAGAAAAACCTGAAAAATGAAGAGTGGGGGAATCATGAAATCAACACTCAGCTTGTAACGTCACGTTTTATCTCAAACATAACATGTATCCACTAAAATCAAAGCAACTAGAGAAAGATTAGAAGATAGATAGAGAAATTTGTGTAAAAAAATAAGAGAGTTTGGGAGATTTATGTAGGATAGGGGGTAGTTTAGGAATTTAAAAAAACATCCAACATCATTTAGAGCCGTTGGATGCACAGTATTGTTCCGGGACAGGCCCAGGCTCGTTCCGGACTGGCCCGGGAGGGAATGGCCCGGAACCGAGGTCTACTCTGAGGTCCACAAAGTATTTATATCTAAAATCATATATAAAAAATATATGGGTCCCATTGCCTAAAATTTGCACAACCACTCCGTCTCCACCCAAAAATTAATTGTGAATTAATGCACTATGTTTAAAGATCTGACACACTACAGTAGGGTGTCAACGGATCGGATACGGACCGGATATAGGTATATCCATATTCATACCCGCATGAAATTTACGAATTCGGATACGGATACAGATTGTTTGCGGATATGAAAAGTTTATATCCGTTCGGATATTTGACGGATTCGTAGCGGATACGGATAATATCCGCATCCGTAAACATAATTCCCAACCTTATAACCTTTTTTATTTTCACTTAGACAAATTCTTATACATAGTCACATTTATAACTTTATTTAGTTTCAAATATTAATTTACTTTATCTTAACTTCTAACTCCATATTCTGAAAATGAGAAATATTCAATGCTTTAATAAATGTGATCAGTAGATGTATTTTTATTTGAATAAATAAATTTAAACTATATATTCAAAATATAATCACACAATGTTGAAATAGGAATACTTCTAGGTATAATAATGTATTGCATAAGTATATGATACAAATATGGATACAGATGTTGAAATACAGATATGTAGTTCCGAAGCGGATATTAATCGGGAGGGTTAGTAATTTAGAATAGTTTATATATTTGGGTAATTTATAGAAAAAATACCTAACTTATATATGTCATTAATTTAAAGAATAACTATATATATAATACAAATACAAATATAGATGTTGAACTACGGATATTCGATCCCGGATCGGATATTATGCGGATCAGATGTACTAATAACCATATCCGCTCCACGACTTTACGGATCGGATACGAATACGGTCTTACGGATATTTTTTCTCGGATCGAATGTTCAAATTCAAATACGGGTACGGATGGATGCTCGGATATTCGAATATCCACGGACACCCCTACACTACACCAATCCGTTAAGAGGCCCATTAACTTCATCACTGTGAAACACAGTGGTCTGAACGGGTAAACGTTGTAATAATATGATGAATGTAATACGATGGAGGTCATAATATGTAACAAGCCATTTAAACATAGTTATATCTTTAATATATATGGTGTAATAATACATGTTATACCCACTCCGTACCCGTTTAATACGGAACGGATAGGAATACAATAATATTTAAATGACTATATACCTGTACCCGTTTAAGATATGACCATGCTTGTCCCATATCCCTCTCATTTACGCACCAAATTCTAATTCTGATGTAATACCTATATTCGATGACTAAATTTTTCTGATTTTTTTTAATGCATTCACGGGTGACAGTCATTAAACAACCATCCAACCAAGGTGCGGAATCTAGCCTCGTTGTAATATATAGAGTACTCTCGTCAATATTTTAGTATGAAGTGGGATTTCATAGCACCAACATCATGCAGTAAGTTCAAAAGTCTCAACATTATGTATGTAAAACTTGCAAGTCCTCAAGGTATTACAGGATACTATAAACAAGTTAATTTGAGGCAGATCAAAGAAATGTCTCGAGTCTAATAAGAATGGAGTGATAAACAACAAAGCTTAGAGGGAAGAACACAACATGCCATCAGCAGTGATCCTTTCCGACAATGGTTTTTCCTCCAGGTACGGGGCCGTCAGCCTTCACATGGATCACACAAATCATCCCCAATCTTCACCTGACGAATCATGTCTTTTGGTAGCTCAACCGGGTAGTCAAAATCAACATCCGACTCGTCAGAATTAACATCCGAGTTGTCTGAAACAACATCTGGGCGTCGCCAAGGACTGCATTTGGAGTACAAAATAGAACAGATCATTTATTTCAGTAAAATGAGCCGTTTTCTGATAATTAAATACGATGACTTATTTCAGTTAAAACGATGATTATTGTTAAAAGATTCTTTCTGATGGAACGGTAGATACCAACCAAAATCCTCATCCCAACAATTCATCCACATGTAATTATTAATTAAGGTTGTTCATCAGTGAGGAACCAGTTGGGCCCAGTTCAAATAACATAAGACCCAAGGACTGAATCTTTCTAATTAGGAACTGAAAGGCTTTGGACCGGTCTTCACTGTGTTTTCCTTAAATTGAATTTATAAACTTGCAATCTAATATTTGGCATCCTTTAACAATCGCAAATTGAGTGGTGTTCATGTTTTTGACTAGGGGATCCTAAGCCCTCTTCTCAAGATATTTTAAGATTATATTTTATGAAGAGCTAACAAGAATAATTAATACAAGAAAATGGATCATCTTTATATTATAAACTTAAAACTATTGCAAATCCAACTTAATTTGCGAAGAAATTATTACCTGGTGTCGAAGTTATCAGGGGCAACTCTGAACAATTCCAAATGATTTTGTAGTAGTTCGAAGCAATGCCACACTCTTGCTTGGTAAATCCCTAAATTTCCATTTTGGTCTTTTGCCTCAAAGGTGAGGAAATTAAGAAACCCAAAATCTATACTCTGTAGGACTTTCAAAGTTTTAACATACTCAAGATGATCATTCTGGATAAAAAAATTAATTCGTTAAACCTTTAACGTATATCAAGCAAACAAATAGATGTTAGCCCCATGGATACGAACACTAAATTCATTGTCCTAGAAACATATCGGGGAGGCACATGTCACACAGGAGGAGCAGTCATACAATCAATAAAACACCAAATGGTCAGAATTTGGTCAGAATTGTTGTTCATCTAATTCACGTCGAAAATATGATGAACTGATTGCTCCTAAATAAAAATTTACATGAACCTAGCATATCATTGGAGCTTAAGTTCTTACAAAGATTACGAAATTCTATAAAGCTGACCATAAATGTAACGTATTCATGATGCTAATCTTTTGAAAACAGCTAAAAATAATAAAAGAGCTTTAGGTGTCAGAATGAAAAAGACCACATGAATTATATAGGGATTTAGATATGCCCATATAAGAGAATTTAGTAGAACCCAATTTTAAAAAAAAAATAAAGAAAACGATATATATTAATTAAACCTTGTGAAGTTTATAGATGTATATAAGATGTGCTACCCTCCATTGCTGCAGTAAGCAGCCAAATTACGCATGTGTGGCTGTGTGGCCCATTTGAAAACACAGAATTAATACATCCACCTAAAATATGGGTTTTAACTAAATGATTCTCAAACGCATGGGCTCGGGTGCAGAGGGGTGTGTTATATGAGCTTATATGTTTTTACTAACTTATTCAAGTATAGGTAACAATGAAGAAAAATCTCAGATGTCATAGGTAATGAACTGAAACTGCAACATCCAAAGCATTATTACAGAGATATACTAAAAGGTTAAAATTTCATCAAACCTACAGATGGAGGATAAACTATTTGCATAAAGATATTAAATTACGGTACATACCTCGATCCTGTTGTGCTCCTCTACCGCAAACCTTGATAATATATCTATGTAGGAATTAACCTCGGACTTTGTTATTGAGGTTATGACATCAAAGTCAAGGTCCATGTCAAAGCCCTGTTGCAACCAATCGATTGTTAAAATGCAGTAGCAACAAACATATATTGCATCGTCAATGTCACAACCCTGCTTCTACTTGTCTGTGTTTGTGGCTAGATTTGACTTGAGTAAACAAGCGAAGCCTAATTATGTAAAAGTGGTTGGGTTAGGGTTCTTTCCTAGAGCAGTAAACTGAAATGTCGAAACCCAAAAACCGGGCCAATTTATCGAGTACTTATTTACATGTAACGAAAGGGAAAAGAAAGAGACATAGACAACGTTGCTTACATCGTTGGCGAGCAATTTTTTGAAGTTTGCCTTCTTCTTCTTCCAAACGGCTCTCTTCTTCGGATCTAAAGTTTCTTCGTCCGAGTCTGAGAAACGGTCGAAGCTTTGGAGGGGAGTACTGGACCGAGGGTAGACGTTATTGTCAACGGCAACGACGCGGTCAGAATTTTCGTCCCCGGAGTCTGAGTCAAAAAGCCAGAGCTCTTCCAAGCTCTCGAGGGGAGACGCAGGATTCGCAATCTCCACCGGAGGATTTGGGAACGACGATCGTCTGTCGCTGGAACTCATCCTTCGCTTTGTCCGCAAACCCTAATTTCCCGATTGTGTGATTGAATTGAATCGAATCGAATCATCGAGTCTCGATCTCTCCGTATTTATAACCTTATGTGACAATCCTGACCGTTTGTTAGGGCCGAGCATCGGTCCTGTCCAGACTGGGCCGAAAAAAAAGGTCCAGACCGGAAACCGGATCGGACTGGAAAAAATCCGAAAGGCCGGACTGAAGACCGGACCGGACCGGTCCGGTTTGGTCCGGTCCGGTCTAAAAACTCGATTTTTTACCTTAAATTTACAACAAAAAAAAATGGACCGGACCGGACGGGATCTAATTTTTTTGGTTCGGTCCGGACCACAACCCGGACCGGTTGGTCCCGGTCCGGACCGAACCCGGACCGGACCGGGTTTTGCTCAGCCCTACCGTTTGTTATCAACCAATGCAGGATTGCACCTAGTCAACTTCTTGGCACCTACTCTCCTTGTAATTAGTAACTGGGGTGAGCAAAATCGGATATCCAAATTTTCGGATACCCGAAATCCGGATATCCGATTTTCCGGATCACCAAAATATCATTCCGGATCCGATCCGGATTAAACTGGTTATCCGGATTTCGGGTATCCGAAAATTCGGATATCCGGTTATTGTTCCTATAAATACCTACATAAATTTTCACATATTCTCTAAGCTTTCCAATACAAATTTCAGTCCAAAATACTAATAAAAATTATTATATCAATAATTATGCAAGGATAAAGAAATCATAATCACCAAAACATTTACAAAACTGACCATAAACACGAAAAGATCAAATGATTCGTAAGAAATAAAAATCACAAAGTCAAATTGGAAATCAGGAGTCCACTACAAACTCAATGTTTTTATAGTAATGCCGGAGTTGGAGAGGAATGGGACGATGGACTGGAGAGGCTAGGGTTCGGTCAGATGAAGAGGGTGTTAGGATCTATGGCCCTCTAATCGATAGAAAAATGCGGAATTAAAAATACTAATCGAATGATTAAGGAAGAGACAATTGCAAACCACAAATTCGTCGACACCGGAGTTTAGAGAGGTTCGGCACCCACACCCGGGTCCTAGTCCTCCTCGCAAGCCTCGCTCGATCCCCCGAGCCTCGCTTACGGTTCCACTAACCGATCTCCGTTCCGGGCCGAGACCAACGCCGTTTACAACACCGAGCCTCGCGAACAACCTCGCCTCGCTCGTGTCTCCTCTCACAACCCGAGAGGGAGCTTCCTCGAAGCTTTACAACTTGGTGATTCTTGAATAAGGAATTGGAATCACAATCTAACTAACACTCTATACTTGAGCACACTTGGATATGATATGGAATTGGATATGCAAGTGGTGAAGTTTAGGCTTGAGTGTTGTGGATTGAGAGCTTGAAGATGGAGAGGATTTGGCTTTGAGTATTGGATAGATAGAAAGTGTTCAAGATATCCAAAGCAACCAAATGAGGTCCTATTTATAAGCCTTCAAGCTCATCTAGCCGTTTGGGAGTTGGTGGGGAATGGACCAATGAGAAAGCAAGATGTGACTTAAGCTCGGCCAGAAATCGAGACAGATTCGGTCGACCGTTATCCACACGGTTGTCCGAAACATTGGTCTGAACAAAGAACTCGGTTGACCGATTATGTATCGGATCACCGTTCACCAACCTCCAGTAGCTTTTATCTATTTAGCCCTAATTAATTTCGGTTCACCGAAGTCCATTCGGTTCACCGTTCCAAGGTGGACAGTAGAATTGATTGGGCTCTGATCTACTCAAGTTCGGTTGACCGTGTATACTTCAGTATACCGAAGTAGCGCGGGAATTGCGCTGACAAAGCGTGGGAGATTGGTTTACCAATAACGGTCAAGTTAAATAGCCGTTGGTCTCCTAAAGCAATATGATTCGGTTGACCGAATGAAGTTCGGTGTACCGAATATGGATAAGTCAATTTGGTTTTAGGTCAAGATTTAAATACGACCGTTGGAGCAAAGTCCAAAACCGGTCCAGGCTAATTCGGTCTACCGAAGGCGGTTCGGTATACCGAGGTGGTTATTCCAGGGAACACCTAAAGGATTCTACACGGTTGACCGCAAGGTGTTCGGTGGACCGAACTCTACAAGATTCGGTTTACCGAGAAGGGGTCGGTTAACCGTGGGGATACGGGACAGAATCCTAATGTGCTCAAGTTTACATTAATCCTTAGGACTCAAATTATACTACATTACATATTGGTCCAAAGCTTGATTACATGTCTTGAGTCTTTATCTTCTTGTCCCCAAGCTCCTTAGCTTGATTCTTCATCAACCTATTAAGAATATCGCAAGTACACCAATATATATGCAATGCATGTATTCATGTTTGCTTACTTTGATTGTCTAGGTTGATTGATTAAATATAGATTAAGATTAGATTACTTAATCATCAAAACTAAATAAAGATTAAGGCTAAAAAGCCAACAGAGGGGTCCGTGGGAATCTGGTTATTCGAATTTGACAAGTATTCATAATTCGGATTCGGATATCCAAATTCTCCAAAGGTTTGATCCGAATCCGATCCGAAAAAGAGGGTAGAAAATCGGATCGGATACCCGATCCGTATTATTAGGGTCGGATATCCGAATATTCAGATGTAACAAATCGGATACCGGATTGGAAAACCGGATATCCGAATTTTCGGATTTTTCTGCTCACCCCTAATTAGTATTGACTTTTTTTAATACAGTAATTACATCCGACCATGTCACATAACATTTTGCAAATATCTCACAAAAAAAATTAGGGTAATATAATTTCACCCTCGAGCTATTACTTGATTTCAGTTTGAGGATCTGAACTTCATAACACCACAATCACACCTCTCTATCGATAACTACTATATTTCAACATACTCAAATTGTTCTCTTGTTTTTTTTGTTGCTCTACGTGAATGGGCCTAACCTAACCTTATCTCAAAGCATGGATCACATTTGCTTTCAAATGGAAAAGAAGAAAGGTCGGAGATGTTGTACTATTTTATAGAAGAATTGCAGATGTAGATGGGTTCTAGATCTAATCAAACGATTGTAATTGTAATTGAAATTGCATAAGTCAAGTGCACCGAACTCAATCCACTCAAGCCACTAACCAAATTGGTGGACCCCAAGCCCGTTGGTCCCGCCAATATCAGACGTGGATTCATCACTGGCTGGTCAGGTGGCCATGATTCGCTTCACATTGGGCCGGCAACTTAAAGTTCTTCATATATGCACACCCTTAGGTCTTGAGTTTGCTGGATTTGGCATTAAGATCTTTTTTCTGCACTTATGTCCTTCCAAGTTAGCAATTAGGTCCCCAAACTTTTAAGTTAACTTCGAAAATGCTTCCAACTCGATTCAAAATTTAGTAACTCAAATTCATTTAACGAGATTTTATATCTAAAATTTAATTAATAGCCATCAGGTTACTATGAAGGAAAAAGAAAATTCATACTCTTACGCGATTTACATGCTTATGAAGATGATTCATCACCTCGTCATCCACGTAAACGGAGTATATCTGCTTTGGTTAGGAGAAAGAGGGATAGTTTACGTCGTCGTCAGGCACATGATGACTCGTTTGATGATGAGGTGGAGGGTGACGGCGATGAGAGTGATGATGAGGGGTGGTATGGGTTAGAGTTGGAGTTGGAGCGGTAGAGGGAGTATGGTAGAGGATGGGGCGATATGGTAGTTCTTCTACTGCTGAGTATGTAGTTCAGAAGGGTAGATGTGGTAAGTTTGTGACTTACGATTCGAGTCTGTGCACTGTGGATGCCCGCCCTCTCAAAAACATAGTTGATGACGATTCTTGGATCGTGACTACTATGATGCCCGGTGGTCCTACAGATGGGAGTGTAATTCCCAGTTTCAAGGGCCACATCGCTAGACGTATTTGGGCGGACAAGAATCGGAAAGTTCTGAAGTGTCATAATCGGAACAGAGCTTGTACTACACTGCATAGTTGGCGGTCAAATTTGAGTGCCGATATCACTGGGATCATTACTGCTACCGGATTGGGTTACTTGTCTTACAACATGTTCACCTACATTGACATGTCGTTGATATCTGCGTTTATGGAGCGGTGACAACCTGACACAAACTCTTTCCACCTGCCTTTCAGAGAGATGACAATCATGCTGCATGACGTGGTCCAAATCCTTCGCATTCCCGTTGAGGGTTGTATGGTCGGTGCTCAAGCATCGATGACTAAGTTGAAGAGTAATGTAGCAGAGTTACTCGGGGTGAGCGTTGATGACCTTGGGAAGGATAGCCATTTTTGGAGTGGCGGTGGTGTTAGCATTGA
Source organism: Triglochin maritima (assembly GCA_963682175.1). Classification (NCBI taxonomy): domain Eukaryota; kingdom Viridiplantae; phylum Streptophyta; class Magnoliopsida; order Alismatales; family Juncaginaceae; genus Triglochin; species Triglochin maritima. The sequence goes on from OY821771.1 coordinate 63,035,967, forward strand.
CTCTGTTGACGAGTTCTGCAGACGGGGACGACATCCGCAGACCGATGAGACACAGTTGATTGCCTACTTGTTCTTAGTGCCCGGATGTGTCTTGTCTGTCGACAAGAGTGGTTGCAAGGTTAGACCACGTGACATATTGGAGGTTAGGGACCCGGATACCATTGGTGAGTACTCATGGGGTCGGCGACGTTGGCATACATGTATCGCCAGTTGAGGATATCTAGCCGTATTGATTGTGTAAGCCTAACTCCCGATCAGTTATTATTGTAGTCGGGCTGATAGTAATGCATAACAAATCTCGCAACTTCTCTAATATCCACATGTAACTATGCTTGGTCTCATCCTTCATAATTGCATAGCCGATAAGGAAGTTCATGTTTGTTGATGTCACCTCAACCATCTCGAACAAAGACATCTTGTACTTGTTTTCTTTGTACGTCGAATCCATGCAAATACCAAATGGTGTGTGAGTAACAACTTACCTGACGTCGGATGTACCAAGAATGCGTGAGTTACGACATTAGTTTCTTCATCCGCCATAATCCAATACAAGTACCGATATTGCACTGCCTGATGTAGAAACTGCTGAGCGGGATTCCTGTCTTCAGATTTCACCTGCCTCATGTAGTCTCTACAGTTATAAATGTGTCTCTGATTCGAACTATCCTCCCAGAATTTCTCATTTATCGTCAACAAGATGTTACGTGGTTTCGTTTGTGTCTTAGTCATATTACGAACAATTTTCTTGGCCACAGGACTAAGATCGTTGATCTGTCGGTGACCCTCTGGATAAACTGCAAGTCTGTGGTTGTGCTGACCATGGGAACTATCAGAAACTATGACTCATCCATCACGTTCCCGTCACTCGACCACCTTTATAAAAAAATGACACTCATAACCATTTCTTTTCGTGTTCTTCCGTACTGCAATATTCATATCCCAGGAACACATTTCCTTTATGCGATCGCATCTCAGATAATAATTCATCTAACTATCTCGTTGTGGTTTATAGGAGGATACTACCCAAAAAAACTCGACTCCGATGACAACTTGTTTTTCCCATCTTATCACACTATAATCTACCCCCGTCACCACCGAAATCTTGCAACGCAACCTGAAATAATTTGAAATAACACAACATATAAAATTAAAATTTTAAAAAATGAGGCGTCTGCAATAGACGCCCCCTCGTGGGGAGGCGTCTATTGCAAACGTCTCGATTATTATTATTATTATTATTATTATTACTTACCACACCTAATTCAGACGCTTCATCAAATATTTTCTTTGTGTTGGTACTGGTAGAGTAAGAAAAACTGAGACAGAAGTCTTATTTTAATAGACGGGATGAAATGAGTATGAAATGGAATGTCAACAGAAAAATGGTAATTGATGCGGACAATTTTAGTAATTCGTGGGCGACGAATAACAATTCCCTTAATTAATTTTTGTTTCATCTTCTTTTTTATTACATAATACCTAAAATACATTAAATACAACTCAAGTAGTACACAAACGTGATAAAATAAAGAATATATATCATGAATGTGAATATGCTACTAATCAATACCAAATTCTAGGTGTGCTTGTACGTAAACCTGTAGAATGACAAGAGAATGACCAGAAAATGAAGATTATGGAATTCTTAATAGGACTAAATGAGTCCTATAATGCAACTAGAAGTTAGATATTACTTGTGCCAGAAATTTCAAACCTTAGCAAAACACATTCACTCATCCTACAAGAGGAGAGACAAAAAGAAAAGTGGCAAAGGAAACAAAAAATGTTGAATCAATAACATTAGCGGTTAGTAGAGGGACTGATAAAAGATTGGTGGTCAAGGAAGATGAAAAACACAAGGAGGTCAAGAAAATAACTTCCAAAGGAGGGAGATTAGTCATTGTGATGCAACGAGAGACGCTTGAGAGAAATGTTATCGGCTCATTGGTTTTCCCCTGACCATAAACTTCACAAGGTTTTCCCACGCTCATTTGAGGACAAGGGAAACTACAAGAGTAATGTCCAAATAATATTGGTTGAAGGACCTAATCCAAACAAAGTGCAACTAATAAGACTTTGCTAGGTAGCATTCTCTATTGCATTTGGCTTAGGTATGATTTCTTACTCTAATAATAATACTTGGTTGATTAATACCGGTGACTCCAACCACACGAGTGGTTTAAAGGATCTTTTTATCAAAGTCACATGTTTTAGTATTTGTTGAATGTTAATCTTCCTGGCTATTATTGTTTGCGTAGGGGCTGTCAAACTTAATTACCAAATCAATCAAATCGAAGCATCTTATGTGATTTTTTAAAAAAGAATAACAGGGAGTTTCCATTATATAAGGGAAATGGGAGTTGTTTAGTGCAAAATGATCATTTCTAATGCATATTTATATTTCTTCTCTTCCCCAAACCCAAAACGAAATATCTTCTTCCTTCTCTTCTCCCCTCTGCTCCACCATCTCCTCCCCTTTTCCTCCATTTTCCTATCCAAGTTCAATTTTGAGTTTGTTTGGATGTAGGATCTGCATGCATCATGCATGACAAGCAAGAGGTTAACCGTTGACCGCTAAAATCAAGCAAGACATTGTTATTAAAGTCTCTCCAATGTTGCAAAAATAGTTTAACTGTTAGGATCCTTGCATTTCACGTACATTGGGTTCGAGATAATCAAACTCACACTTTTCAAAATAAATGATTTGTTGGAGATAATTGTTTTTCTCTTGATTTTGCAAACTGGCATTCGTAAAAATTAGCATATAGACTTATGTCACTTAAAGACCAACAAAAGAACGTTGACAATGACCTTCTTAAAGACCTTTAGTATCTTATCAACATTGTCACTTTGCTTTTTATTAAGCCTACTGGGATACGAAACTTTGGGTGTGTAAGCTCTCTTACAAACATGAGAGGAAGTCGTTTAAGGCAAGTTTCGCCGCTCTCCTTCTCGAGATGTAGGTTCTCATCTTCCCCACCATTAGTCAAAGAGTAAGATTAAGCACAAAAAACCACAATATCATAATAAATATGCAAAAAAATGCATTATCACAAAAACATATAAGTATTATAGAATATATCTTTGTTTGTTTGTTGATGGGGAAAACCTTGTCACACTAAAAGGATGAAAACCCCCAACATACATAAAGATCACTCTCAACCCGATGTTGAAGTTGCTTAGGAACATGAGTTCAGTTCAGTTTCTAAATATTCCCTGAAACGTAAAAAAACTCATGTTAATTTAACAATTAAATAAAAAATCTATTTATTAAATGTACAAGTAATCATACCCTAGACGAATTTGTGCTGGCCTCAGTTTTATAAAACGATCTGTAAGGCTGGAGTTACGTAACATCCGTCCGTATCCTTTATCACACCATCTTGTGCCCCAATTGTTCCGAAATATCAAAAAATTCTCCCCAGACTGTGTACCGTACCCCACAAGCAGGCAATTATGTCCGTAACCAGCTATATAAGGAGTCGGTGTCCAAAGTTCATTTTCTTTTAAATATCGTAGCGCGTCATCGACGTATATGGAAATCACAATTGGACCATCCTGTAAGCGTTCCATTATCAATTGTTCATCTTCAGGTAAGCGCTCGTAAGATTCAATTTTGAAGTTGCATTGCACCTATATTTGTGAAAATACATATTCGTTAGAATATTGTTAAACAACTTTAGGCATTGGAATATATTTGTTATAAGTAATATCTAATTATACCTTAGGGATAGAATTTCGGTCCACTTGCTCTCCTCCTGTAAATGGATATTCAGTTTTACATGTAATCCCCGTGTTTGCCATGAAGTCCAAGCCTTTAAACGGACAAAATCCGGGCTTAGTGTGACCTTTTGGTTTACCGAAGTCAACTAGAAATGGCACCGACAATTCTAAATTGACTTCCTTTCGAATCAGGTAATACACCTCCATGCAATCAATTATGGCAAACGCCCAACAAGAACCTAATATAATAAATAAAATAACCATGTTAAGACCATAGTAGATTATAACTTAATAACTCACGAATAGTAGGATATCATTCTTCATCTCTATGTTAAAATTTTCAATTAGTCTCTACTAGTATTTCTCCAGCTTTGTGTGTGTTTAATTTCATAAAAAATAGGTTAAAGACTTGCAAGTGATGCAAGTTGAGGATCAGCCTAACCCTATCAAGTACATTAGGTGGATAATCATGTATCCTTGCCTCACATCTTCCGTTGAGCCCACCAATGGCAGTGAAACTGCGTGCCCAAAACGTCTTATTCTAGTAGGATGAACAAATTAAAAGCAAACTAACAGTGTTTATAAGATACCGGACGACTTTACAAAGGCCAATGTCAACCTTCCTTTTTTGGACATCATCTTGAACGGACCTCCGTACGTTGAGTTTTTTAAGGATTGTTGCACAACCAAGAGAAAAATCAATGTCCTTAACAAAACATTTATGACGTCAAGTGTGAGTTTTATCATCTCGAACCCGATATACATGAAATACAAGATCCTAACATTCCTATTTCTTTCGTCATAAGAGAGACTCGCATTAATAATATCTTGTTTGATTTAGGGTCGGCAATTAACCTCTCACCAAGACTAAAACACTAGTAAGCGGAAACTGGCAAGAGGTTAACCGTTGACCGCTAAAATCAAGCAAGACATTGTTATTAAAGTCTCTCCAATGTTGCAAAAATAGTTTAACTGTTAGGATCCTTGTATTTCACGTACATTGGGTTCGAGATAATCAAACTCACACTTTTCGTAATAAATGATTTGTTAGAGACAATTGTTTTTCTCTTGATTTTGCAAAGATCATTCGTAAAAATTAGCATATAGACTTGCCCGATTATGTCCAACAAAAGAACGTTGACAATAACCTTCTTAAAGACCTTTAGTATCTTATCAACATTGTCACTTTGCTTTTTATTAAGCCTACTGGGATACAAAACTTTGGGTGTGTAAGCTCTCTTACAAACATGAGAGGAAGTCGTTTAAGGCAAGTTTCGCCGCTCTCCTTCTCGAGATGTAGGTTCTCATCTTCCCCACCATTAGTGGGCTCAGTGGAAGATGAGTGGGCAAGGATAAATGATTATCCACCTTTTTACCTTATCGTAATGACATTGACAGGGTTACAATGAAAACATGGTTAAATTCTTACTTCCGCCGGATACTTTGACCGGGAAGCTTTTCAGTTTGTGTAGCCAGTGAGGTCCTCGTCGGTGAGCTTTTGAAGTCGAACGAAGAGCCATCTGTTTGAACAACAAATATCAAATTAAGTAAAAGGAAATCGTTTTAATAAATAAAAAACGAACTGCATGTGAATTGAGCATATTAGTCAAGTTATTGAAAATGTTTTTTTTTTGTACTCTCAACTCTACAAAAATCACTTTGATACTTAAACTTAAATGGTTCACTAATTACTTTTCATTGATTTTTGCATTCACTTTTATACCTTAAAGGTAATTTGATTCACATACATAACAAGGCAGGAAGATGGTAACATATATACATAACAAAATTTATAACAATGCAGCAAAACATGAATAATATGGGAGAGAATGGCAAGACCTCCACGGAGAAAAGAAAAGAGACCTCGACGGAGAAGATTAGGGAAGATGGTGGTAACTTTTGATCATGGAGGATACATATGGATAAATTACAAACGGAAAAAATTACTTACACATGAACACCTAACTTTGCCATTATCAGGAGTACTTGACCATATATATGGTAAAAAAAACTTTGTTTTATCAGGAGTTTTGACCATAAAAATTAAAAATGGAGGTTTAACTCATACGCGTCATCTACATGGACTCAAGACAGGAAGGTTACACAATTAATTGCCCACTCCAAGCATAGAGTTGTTCAGCTCTATCATTTTTGCTACACTACTGATGAAGATCCTTTGATGACCATAGTTGCAAATACATGCTTGGAGTATAAACCAAACCTGTACATCTTGAGTTGTGATTTTTCCTATAACCCCATAAGTTTTTTTATCGCTTCTCTAATGAAGGTTTGGATAGCCATTTGTGGTTGATCTTAATTTAAACCACGCGAACTTACGTTCATTCTGAGCTAACTTTTGTATTATGTTGTTTTAGCATTATATAAAAGCGTATGGTTTTGAGGGGGAAAACTTTCAGTTGAAAATGTATAATATTTATTTGCCATCGAAAAAAATCTAAATAAGTTCCTAACAAGTAACAAGCAAATTATAGTGTAGTCGTTTCTCTTTGTCTTTTATTCTTTTGGACTTTTGGTGGTTGGTGAGAGAGAAAAAAGGAATTTCACACTCATGTTCCAAGAAGTACTCTCTACAATATATTGGTTATTATTTGTATTCAAATGTTTTTAGAGGATTATTGTAGATTACTGGTTGCATCAGGTGTCGGATAAGTTATACAAACACCATTTTATTTGAAAAAGACAATCTCAAAAGTTAATTCGAATAGGTACAGCAGACCGGTTCTGGGAAATAATTTTGGCCAAAAATGTAAATACAAAGCTGCAAGTGTGACATTTCCATACACCAAATTTGGTTGATAATCGAATTTGCATTGCATTTTGAAATTCTACATCCATACGACTTTGGTAGTCATTCAAATTAATAAAAAATGTCGATGTTATGTTTCAAATGGCATCTTAGCATAATAACATGTGTTTCATATGGTGTTGATATGGAAAAAAAAGATATTTAGTTGTCATTTTAATTTTGGAATTAGTTTTCGTGGAATTTTCAATTAACATGATTTTACAAATCCTTAATTTATAAATTACGTGATTTGTATTTATCATGTTATGATAAATATTTTATTTTAAAATGACAACTAAAGAAATTATATGATGTCCTTTTTGTTTCCCATTTTAAAATTGTACTAACTCATAAAAAGTACATACCATTGTAGATAAGTCATATATGAAACATAAGGATAATTTCAAAGTATCACATTTGCAAATATTATATTTGGCCGACAATTTCGTGGAATTTACAAATCCCTTGTGACATTTTGAAATTCCACTTATAGATATAAAATTTGTCATACCCAAATTCCATGCGCAAATGTGGAATTTCGAAATTTCACGTAACTTATTTTAATTTTAGTTATTTAAATTAATAAAAAATATTAATATTATGTTCCCTATACGATTTTAAGCACACTAGTAAGCAATTGTAAGAATTGCAAAAAAAATCATCATATTTTATGATTTTAAAAAATTAGAAAATTTAGAAATATTTTTATGTACGGTCCAACCAAACGGTTCAACCCGGTTCAATATGGTTCAGAACAGTTCGACTAGAGGCTCGATTTTTTAGCTGAACCAGCCGCTGGACCATCGATTCTCGGTCCGACCGGGTCGAACCGTCTGGTTCGGTCCAATTTTTGAAAGCTTGGTTCAAAGTAACATAAATCTCGTAATGGTCCATTTGTGCAAAGGAGTATCTTCCAACCGGGGGTTATAACAAGCTAACCGTACCAAAATGAGTCTAAGGCCACCCCTAACGGGAGGGTGTGGATCGGACGCCCGGATCCACGTACCCCCAAATTCCACCCCCACACTCCTTCCTCGCGCATGTTAGCAAAATCGGGTTGTTTTCCACCCGATTTCGCGGATAAGGAAAAATTTGGGGGGGGGGGGGGGGGGGTGACACATTAATTCGTTGTGTTTTTGTAAAAATCGTTAAGAAATTGATTTGAAAATTATTTGAAATCAATTTTTCAAAAAAAAAATCTGAAAATATATTTTTGTTTGTTTATATTTTTTATTTATTTTTTCTAGTATTAATCTTCAAATGATGTGAATGAGAGAGAAAATTGGATGCGGTTAACTGTGGTCTAAGGTTTCGAAAAGTATAGTTTCTGGAGCAAAAGAGATTGATGCGGATGATGTGACCCTCGAATTCTTGACCAAGATCCAAAATTGGGGACGTAAGTAACATGCACGTTGCATGTCAACGTGCATGCATGGGAACTGGGAAGGACATGTGGGTCATTCGTGATAGTATGGGGAGTTTAACTCTTGTTCTTATCTTTTTTCACCCTAAAGTGGCCGTTGAAAGAGCAGGTGAGAGTGGGTGAAAGAGCAGTAACCACTTTTCTTTTCTCTTTTTTGAATGAAAAGTAACGTATTTTCTTTATTGGGTTAAGAACGGAATAGAAAGGGTTTTTTTGGCTTGACTACTCATCAAACATGTTAACATTGACATTGTGTTCAAGCTTTTAGTTAAATTGGAGGATTACATGTCTCTCTGGTCAAAATTATGATGTTGCAAATTATGATGTTACATCCATCAGCGTGAGACACAGTTTGATGACCTCCGTAACATACACAATAACAACTTCGTGTTAATTAAATTTTTTGTTTAGGTATTCATCCAAAATATTAAGAATAACCTTCTACCCATGCTTTCGGCTAAATTTAAGTGGTACGTACTCATAGGAGATGCGGAAAGTGAAGCCCAACAACCTCCTAGGTACTTTTAATCGAAATTACGTGGACCTAATTATATACCTAGTGTCAATTATAATTTCTAAATATATGAATTTGATCAACTTTATTACCGACAAACAAGTACTACTCAACTTATATTACAGTCAATATAGGTTGGTCTTCTTGATTTTTCAAATTATGACACCTTCAAGTGCGATTCTGTTCCTACACACACACACAAATAAAATGTGATTTTTGTGCATCTGCTTGAATACACTGAAATCTGTAAGTTGACCTCCTGACATTAATACGCTGAGAAGCAAAGATTGGAGAGTTGACAGTTGACAAATATCTCTTATTTTCTATTTGTATGTGCATTTTTCACATTTCATTAACTAAACTTGTTGGGGAATGTTAAAAAATTCAGGTGGTTGTACCGAAGACATACAAGATTGTTAAAGCCATTGATGCAATTTCAAGGGAGCAGCTTCTGCAAATTATCTCTGCCTTTGGTATTGCAAATCCTGCCCCAACCTTTAGTATGGTTCCTATCCGTCCTCCACCAGCCGTTCTACCTACAATAACAGAGGAGGACAGAGTTATATTGAATAATGTCGAGAGAATTCTCAAATTTTTGACTGCTGGAAATTTGCAGGCAACCTCAAATCAGGTATATGTAGTATCTGGATAATAACATGATTGTAAGTTTTCCTTCATGGGTAAGTAGATTTTTTGTCTCGCATATTAAGCTGGATTGTTGCGTCAGCTATTTGGTTCCCATAAAAGTAGCTAGTCATGAACCTACTACTTTTGAATTCTCGATTCTTCACATTTGTACAAATTGAATTTTGAACCCCAGAGGACTTGGGAGCAAAATAATAGTGAGGTTTGACGAATTTTAGATCTTGTTGCCATGTTATCAATTTACCATGCATTCAAGGAATACCTCATTTCTAATGATCTATCTGAGTGAAGGTTAAGATGACAATCTATTTTGCTTTGACAGGACATAAATGTTGTTCGGGTTGTCCAAGAGCTTCTACCAGTTCTGCCAGGAATTTCATCCAAAATACTTCCTGAAGTGATGAGCCGGCTCTCTTCCAGGATCCTAGCTCGCATAATTCGCGACACATTTTTGCAGACCAGGTGATTAGCATCTGGAAGTGTATCAAGTGTGCAATAGGTATTCTCTTTTTACATAACATATTTATCAAAGAGATAAAAGAAGGCCTCCGGTGAAAAGGTATGTATACAACTTTAATAGAAAATGATCAATTCCAAACATTTAGCAGTGTAGCGTAGTTACAATAAGTATTTCAACACATTTTCTTTTAACCATTTCCCTATAATGCTACACAAATTTTCGGAGTTTGTTTTCCGAAATGAATCTGGTTTAAAAATGGAACTGATTGACAAGTTCGGAAGAGTCATTTAAATTGAAGGGCCCAGTTTGTAGTTGGTTGGTTATGTGTGTTATAATTAGTTGATTTCAGTTGAAAATGCAAGAAATCTTATTATTTTCTTTTATTTTTTGAGTTTGAATTGGTCAAATTTCAATCCAAGTATTCAAGCCAGCGAATCAAAAAGGGGGGCTATATTTATTAATTGTGAGCTTCCTAATCACTACTGCAAATCGCATTTTCTCCTCGCGTTGTAGGATTCCAAACATGGGAACTCCAACGAGGCAAGATAAACCGGAAAAAAGAACATTGAAAAGTAAATACATTTAGCAAGAAGATTTTGATTTGGTAGAAATAACAAGCCTTCCGTAGAAAATAGATCAATCCCCCACTTTCCATATCAAGACCAATTGAAGGAGAATGGAAGCCGTGATTCCAAAACAAAAGAACCAAAATTCAGCTCTCCCAATCTTCTCTTCATAACTTCCTGTAGCAACGTGTTGGTGGAAATGAAGGGGAACTCCAGGATCTCTCGTAACTATCTCACTTCCATTTGCAACAGAGTTAACCACACCTTGGATGTTCACATCCAACGATCTGACACCCCAGCCCGTCTCTCTTGACCTGAAGACCTCCAATCGATTTCTCACCCCTTTTTGGCTCACACGGTTCCGGCAACTAGGCGGGCACCAACAAGAACTCCCACACTCATATATAACCGGCTTTCTCATGATAAGAATTCCATTCGCATCATAGGGAAATTCACCCCCATTTCTCTCCAAACACAGACAATCCTCCGAGCAATTAGTCACACAAGCGCATCCACAGGGTACATTTCCATTATTGGCATTCTGAAGATGCACAATGGGAGGGTACACCGGTCGAACGACATAGTCAAAAAGCAAAGGATCTTTCTCATCATCATTATCATTAAACAACGCGATGGGAAAATTCTCCTTCCCCATGGAAATATCTCTACTCAAATACCCTTCCGGCCTCGACTCCAAGAGCTTCTCCTTCAAGTCGAACGCGCACTTAAGCACAACACTCCCCATCATCTCCTGCCCGGCAACCCTCACAAGCTTATACTACTTATACACACCAAACCCCGACTTCCCAACATCCCACCAAAACTCAACAACCCTAAACAACCCATCGTAAACATAAACCCTCCCGGACCGGCTCCCATCGAACTGAAACCCGCGAACAACCCTAACCTCAATCCCATAATTCAAGCTCCTCTCCAGAGCAATATTCCCTCTGGACAGCTTCTGATCAACGGAATGCTTAAACATATAATGATGCCTACCACCATGACCAGTATACACAATCACATTCCCACTATCCGGAACCGACAATGCTAGTAGCGATCGGCTCCCCGCTACTACTCCGACTCGCGGGGACGAAATCGATCCCGCCCTGAACCTGCCCGTGCAATCCAACAACATAAAGCTCAATCCTGAAGAAGAAAACGTCCCCGACGTTAACCCCGACGACTCGCTTCTCGCGGTTAATCCACAAATCTCTCTCCATCATCAAAGCCGCTGCCTTTAAGTCCGACCGGCTCCGCCTCCCGGCGGAAAAGACCAAAATGCCCTTCTCCTCTTCCCTGATTAGCAACAACCTCAGACACTCGTACGTCGCTCGAGTTCTCCGGGCCACATCGGAAAGGTACCGCCTTTCGTGGTCGGAGAGGGAGGAAACCCTAACCATCTCGCCGGAGCGCGGGGAGGTCTTCTTGTGGCGCTTGGAGGGAGGGGAGGGGGAGAGGGACTGGAATACGTTGGAGAGGCGGAAGTACTCCGAGAGGAGGTCGTCCTCGTCGGAGGTGAGGCGGCGGAGTGGGGTTGGCTCGTCGGAAGGGTGGAAAGGTTCCGGTTTGGGTTCGAGCTTCGGGACTATGGGGAGGTTTGGTGGTGTCGAGGTCGACGCCACCATTGGAAGAGGAAGACAAGAAGGGTTGGTCTGTTGGGAAGAAGAAGAAGAATGAGGTTAGACTTTAGAGGTGGGTGTGTGGTTAAAGAAATGGATTGGGTTTATTTGCAAATTTCTTCTTTGGTCCACTTCAATTCAAGTAAGATGGACTCTGGTTTTAATTTTGGAACGTGGTTAGAAAGTAGTAATTAAATAATTATTATAAATTTGAGGAAAATATTTTTTTTCTATATTATCATATTTTTTACTTAATGACTTTTTGTATTTTCTAAAAATGATTACTAAACTCAATTACAAGATGCTTGACTTTACTCTGGGATTTTCTTTTAGTATTTCCATTTTTTTGTTAGATATAGTAATTTCAAATTTTCACGGATTGAGTTGGAATTTCGACTACTTTGTAATGAAAACTTGCATGGTTAGATTTTTGTGATTAGAGTTGATCTTCGATTGATGTCACATTTTGTGCGTATGGGCTGCAAAAATTGATTTAATGTAAGATTTTGAGAAATTTGTTTGCAAACCGAAAGCAATAGAGTCCACTAAATGGAATCGATTTGGTATTAAAATCAATTTAATGTTGTATGATTTGTATCCACTTGTCGGCCTTTCGAGCAATTTTTTATTCTTGAGTCCAAACATACCATAATTTCGACGTCTTAATTTTGGAAGCTCGAACGAGATCTTGTGACATTTGATAATCTAATAATGTTGACCAAACCTGTAACAATTCATTGATCCCATGTTAAATTTAAAATAAAAGGTTACATAGAAGTAGGGCTGAGCAAAACCCAGACCGGTCCAGGTTTTTGAACCAGACCGGACCGGTCGGTCCGGGTTCGGTCTGGAAAGTTTTGTTTCGGTCCGGTCCGGTCCGGGTTTCGGTCCGGAGAATTTTAGAATTTTTGTTCGGTCCGGACCGGTCTTTTTTGTTTTCTATTTAAAAAAAATCTGGTTTTTGACCGGACCAGACTGATTCGGTCAGGTCCAGTCCGGTCTTCGGTCCTTAGGAATTCGGTCCAGTCCGATCTTCGGTCCGGACCCCGAACAAAAATTCGGTCTGATCCGGTACGTTCCGAATGCTCACCCCTACGTAGAAGCATCCCATCAAAGAGAAAGTTGTGTCTGAAATGGCAAAATATCTTCTAAATATTGCAAATATGCACATAAATAAGTATCATTCAATTGGTTTCTAACACTTTTCACTTTTGAATTAAAAAACCAAAGGAGAATCTCATATCCCTTCTTCACGATTCATAATTCATTTAATATTCATTCGAAAACAACTTAAATCGTTCTTCATTCGAAAACTACTTAAATCGTCCCAACAATTACTATTTTGTCATTCAGAATTCATTTAATATTCATTTCGTCATGTATCTTAAAATAAGATTTTTGTCTACGTTTTTTTCTCATTTTCCCAGTTAACACCACAAAAATGTCTGACGAAACGCTTGTATTCGGTGAAGTAAGCACAACATAAAAAATAATTCGAGTCGAGCGTCTAGGTAAAACGCCCCCCCCCACCATGGGGAGGCGTCCCCATGGAGGGGCGTTTTACCCATACGCCCGTCCAAAAAAAATTTAAAAATCTTAAATTTATACGGTGTGTTATCTCAAATTATTTGAGGTTTCATTACATGATTTTGGTGGTAACGTGTTGAATTACAATGAGTTTTTTTGCAAGTGACGAAGATTCAAAAAATTTCAGATCCAACAATTTCAAGATCCAAAAAAATTCACACTAGTAAATTATCCATTATCGATGTGTATTTGGTAAAACTTCATGACTTATTGGGGGCGTTTGGCTTATACGTCCCAATGGGGGAGGCGCTTGTTGCAGACGTCTGCCCCATGGGAGGGAGGCTCCGGCGTACGCCTCTTAATTTTTTTATTTTTTATTTTTTATTAAAAAGAAGTTGTAATTTTACCAGATTCGAGTACACCGGGGCGTCCGTTGGCTCATTTCCTGACATCCGTAACATTATTTTTTATGATTACGAGATGAAGATGAAGAGAGATGAGTGGTAGGAGAGTGAAATGTCGAGATATATGAGTGAAATTAGAAAATGGTAAAACGGCAATGCGCACGATTTAAGTAGTTTTCCCACGACAAATAGCAATTCAGATAAAGAAATGATTGAAAAGGATCAGGGGCATATATGATATTTAGATAATACTCGGAGTTTTCAGTGAAATATTCCCTACGCTAGTGCAAGAGTGCGTGGCTGTATGGCAGTTTGTCCGCACAAAAAGGAGATACCAAAACTTGACATGTGGTCAAATCTGACGTGACACTTCACTTTGGGTACCATTTTCTATGGGTTTTTCTCTTTTTTCGGTGAAAAATCAAAAATGTGCTTGAGGCCATCCCTTATCGGGGGGAAACCTGGGTCACGACCGGGTCGTGACCAGGTCGTTGGCTTTGTGGATTTTTTAACGCGGGAAAACACAGGGCATCTTCGCCCAGGTCACTGCCCCGGGCGTTGAAACGCCCGGGTCGACGACCCGGAATTCCCGGGTCGTCGAATAAAATAATATTAAATTTTTTTTTTGTTTTTTATTTTTTTTTTGTTTTGATTTTTAGAATTTTTTGTTTTAGTTTTTTAATTTTTTTTTTTTTTTGAAAATACGTTTTATAATTGTTTAGATTTTTTAGAATTTTTTTTAATTTTTTTTAAAATTTTACCAAGATAGACCCCGAAATGATGTGGAGGAGAGAGATAGGTTGTTGTGGGTTATGTTGGGTTGTGGTTAAGAGGTGAATAGTGTAGGAAAGAGAAGAATGTGGGTTGAGGAAAGAGAAAGCTGATGTGGAAGAGAGAGAAAGTTGATTTTGAAGAGAGAGAGTGCTGATGACCAGGTCGTCCAGGTCATGGTTAGTGATAAAATACATTAAATACAACTCAAGTAGTACACAAAAGTGATAAAATAAAGAATATATATCATGAATGTGAATATGCTACTAATCAATACCAAATTCTAGGTGTGCTTGTACGTAAACCTATAGAATGACAAGAGAATGAGCAGAAAATGAAGATTATGGAATTCTTAATGGGACTAAATGAGTCCTATAATGCAACTAGAAGTTAGATATTACTTGTGCCAGAAATTTCAAACCTTAGCAAAACACATTCACTCATCCTACAAGAGGAGAGACAAAGAGAAAGTGGCAAAGGAAACAAAAAATGTTGAATCAATAACATTAGCGGTTAGTAGAGGGACTTATAAAAGATTGGTGGTCAAGGAAGATGAAAAACACAAGGAGGTCAAGAAAATAACTTCCAAAGGAGGGAGATTAGTCATTGTGATGCAACGAGAGACGCTTGAGAGAAATGTTATTGGCTCATTGGTTTTCCCCTGACCATAAACTTCACAAGGTTTTCCCACGCTCATTTGAGGACAAGGGAAACTACAAGAGTAATGTCCAAATAATATTGGTTGAAGGACCTAATCCAAACAAAGTGCAACTAATAAGACTTTGCTAGGTAGCATTCTCTATTGCATTTGGCTTAGGTATGATTTCTTACTCTAATAATAATACTTGGTTGATTAATACCGGTGACTCCAACCACACGAGTGGTTTAAAGGATCTTTTTATCAAAGTCACTTGTTTTAGTATTTGTTGAATGTTAATCTTCCTAGCTATTGTTGTTTGCGTAGGGGCTGTCAAACTTAATTACCAAATCAATCAAATCGAAGCATCTTATGTGATTTTTTAAAAAAGAATAACAGGGAGTTTCCATTACATAAGGGAAATGGGAGTTGTTTAGTGCAAAATGATCATTTCTAATGCATATTTATATTTCTTCTCTTCCCCAAACCCAAAACGAAATATCTTCTTCCTTCTCTTCTCCCCTCTGCTCCACCATCTCCTCCCCTTTTCCTCCATTTTCCTATCCAAGTTCAATTTTGAGTTTGTTTGGATGTAGGATCTGCATGCATCATGCATGACAAGCAAGATGGGAGATCTTGGAGTTTGGAGTTTCATCGGATGGAGTAGAATCTTTAAATGTTCATGCAAGGTCTGAAATTGAAGGGATGACAAACTCGGACAGAGGTCAGTCATGTGTATAAGATTATACATGTTTGGAAGTAAATGAGAAAATATTGATAACATTGGATAAATACCTAAATATTGGTGCTTGTTTACTTATTTTCTTTTATGGACGAACATATAGTTATTTGAGACTATAAGATAAAGAATTTCAGATATTGCCATGAGATTTATAAGTCAAATGGTCACAGTATGGACTGTCAACTTGACGCCCACCAAGTGTTTGGTAAAATGTCTAAGCTAGTGTTTGGCTTTTGTCTATCACTTATCTTGTTTATTTAAGTTCCATCGTGAATATGTCATCTAATCTTGCTCTGCACGTGTTGATTGGATGTTCATTCCTAGTTCAAGATGTCCTAGTAAGACATACCAGCACATGTTGAACATTAGAATTTATTGCACTTATTGTTGCTTTTAAAATCATCAAACCTTTTGGTTTGACAACTATAGGAACCATTGTCCGCATCGGAAATTACATAAGTTTTCATCTAACTGGAATTGTTATTTAACTGTAAATCATTGAATCTATAGATGATACTCTTTCCTATTGGAAATTATACTATTTTTATGATCATTGCTACTTGACAATGTGAGTTCTATAAAACTCTATATTTTATTGGATTTTCTGTTGGTTATACTTGTCATTTTGACTTCTATAAAACTCTATATCTTTACTGGATTTGATGTTGGTTATACTTGACATTTTGAGTTCTATAAAACTCTATATTTTTACTGGATTTGATATTGATTATACTTGACATCATGAGTCATTTGATTATTTGGACTCTTGTTTCCCTTAATATGACAGAGCTTCCTATCGATGGGGTAGCGGGTAAATACCATTGACATTGTTCAACATGATTACATGATCCTAGCTAGGAGGGGGTTAAGTTCCTAGCCACAAGGTCTGATCAATCTTGTGACTCATTGGAAATACAATAACTGGACCATTGTTTGTGGTAGCATCACATTGGATTACAGGCCCTTTATCTGTCATGATGTTTTTCTACTGGTTCTTATTGTTCTATTTGATCCAAAGCTATCATTGGAATCAATAAAAAAAATATTCTCTTATTATAAAAAGAGCTATGGAATTATCTTGCTGAGTTGCTTAACTAAAATGTTTCCATGGAATATATTGATACTTGATAGATTTAATTAGCTTATATTATATGAATGTTTCATATTGTTCGTTGGTATTGATTCTTTGGCAGTTATAATGTTCCCTTATCACATTATACCGTTAAATTCATTGCTGCTGCTATGCCTTCTTCGATTTCTTACATGGATGATCATCATACCCATGATTCACTGAGTATAAGTTGTTTCCCTAACTTTTTCAGGGAAAATGGTTTGGAAGTGAGGTTCCAAAGGCTTATGTGGCTCGCGCTCGCTTGGAACTAACCTCTTATGTAAATCACTTGTGATTATGTTGTATTTTTCCATCTTCGTATGCTCCATGGTATAGGTACTATGTGTATGAAATACATTGTTTGTATCAATGATTGTGTCATTAGCACATATGTAATTGGAATCCAGTGGATGATAATTGTTATGCGATTGTAAATGGACATCTATCGTCAAGTGTTGTTGGTACAAATCTCTTCTAAAACCAAAGTTATGGTTAAGGTTCCCAATCTTTAAGCTGACATATCCTTATATAAAATTTTGGGTTTTTTTGCTTTATTGCGGCCATTATATTGGATTAGTAATGGAATTTTATTGGGGGTAACGAAATTATTGGGTTTTCCTTGAATTAGTTACATCAAGTTTAGGTGTAGATCTAATCTTGGCAATTAATTTGATCCTTCATTAATTGGTCATTAATAACTTTTCAGGAGTTGTAAATACATGTCTTTTATGGGAGAGACCAGTAGACAAAATTCATTTTTATTAGCAATCAGGAAGGAGAATTCCACACACGTGATAGTAATCCTGTAAGAAAATCCCCAGAAGGTAACTCCATGTAGGGAGTAGGGCAAATCCATTTTATGTAATTTATCATTAGGATCATTTTTCGTTGGTGTGACTTACCCTATATCACGAGGGTAATTTAATATATGTTCGGGTAACTTCATCTACAAATGATGATAAATCTAAGAAGAGTAGTGTACAATGTAGGTTGCTTGCAGTCTACAAGTTGATAGTTGTTGTCTACATGTTATTGTATTATATCTATGTGTAAGGATTGTTCGTTTAACTTACTTTTCATTCCCAAAGCTAAATTGTGTTGGAACCAAATAACACACTGTGCGAGTGTTTGGATCGACAAACGAGGAAAAAAAAATTAGAACAAGGGCCAAAAGATGAGAGAGGAGAACACAAACTTTTCTCTTCACTTGAGTATTTTCGATTGATATTTGAATTCAATTACAACACCGACTAATTATATACAATAAAATAGTAAAGAGTTATTCAATGTAAACATCTTTCAAATCCTAAAATAGAAATAGGATTAGCTTTCGTATGTCTTCTCTTGTACCAACATTTATTTTTGGTGTAAGGATTGATATTACCAAATCTAAATTTAGTAACTTCAGCAAATTATTGGCCACAAGATTCACCCATGTTTAATCGAATACAAGGATTCACGTACCATAAGGACTCAACTACGTTTCTTCGGACACAAGAAGAACCATGATCATGTTCTACTTTATCAATAATTGATCATGTGACATTGATATTTTACACAGCACTTTACCAAGAAGAAATAAAATGAAAAAAACGTTCACATGTGATATAGATAAAATAATTGAGTCAAAGAGTAAGATTAAGCACAAAAAACCACAATATCATAATAAATATGCAAAAAAATGCATTATCACAAAAACATATAAATATTATATAATATATCTTTGTTTGTTGGTGAGGAAAACCTTGTCACACTAAAAGGATGAAAACCCCCAACATACATAATGATCACTCTCAACCCGATGTTGAAGTTGCATAGGAACATGAGTTCAGTTCAGTTTCTAAATATTCCCTGAAACGTAAAAAAACTCATGTTAATTTAACAATTAAAAAAAATCTATTTATTAAATGTACAAGTAATCATACCCTAGACGAATTTGTGTTGGCCTCAGTTTTATAAAACGATCTGTAAGGCTGGAGTTACGTAACATCCGTCCGTATCCTTTATCACACCATATTGTGCCCCAATTGTTCCGAAATATCCAAAAATTCTTCCCAGACTGTGTACCGTACCCCACAAGCAGGCAATTATGTCCGTAACCAGCTATATAAGGAGCTGGTGTCCAAAGTTCATTTTTTTTTAAATATCGTAGCGCGTAGAAGCATCGGTCCTTAGGAATTCGGTTCGGTCCGGTCCGATCTTCGGTCCGGACCCCGAACAAAAATTCAGTCCGATCCGGTACGTTCCGAATGCTCACCCCTACGTAGAAGCATCCCATCAAAGAGAAAGTTGTGTCTGAAATGGCAAAATATCTTCTAAATATTGCAAATATGCACATAAATAAGTATCATTCAATTGGTTTCTAACACTTTTCACTTTTGAATTAAAAAACCAAAGGAGAATCTCATATCCCTTCTTCACGATTCATAATTCATTTAATATTCATTCGAAAACTACTTAAATCGTCCCAACAATTACTATTTTGTCATTCAGAATTCATTTAATATTCATTTCGTCATGTATCTTAAAATAAGATTTTTGTCTACGTTTTTTTTTCTCATTTTCCCAGTTAACACCACAAAAATGTCAGACGAAACGCCTGTATTCGGTGAAGTAAGCACAACATAAAAAATAATTCGGGTCGAGCGTCTAGGTAAAACGTCCCCACCATGGGGAGGCGTCCCCATGGAGGGGCGTTTTACCCATACGCCCGTCCAAAAAAAATTTTAAAAATCTTAAATTTATACGGTGTGTTATCTCAAATTATTTGAGGTTTCATTACATGATTTTGGTGGTAACGGGTTGAATTACAATGAGTTTTTTTGCAAGTGACGAAGATTCAAAAAATTTCAGATCCAACAATTTCAAGATCCAAAAAATTTCACACTAGTAAATTATCCATTATTGATGTGTATTTGGTAAAACTTCATGACTTATTGGGGGCGTTTGGCTTATACGTCCCAATGGGGGAGGCGTTTGTTGCAGACGTCTGCCCCATGGGAGGGAGGCTCCGGCGTACGCCTCTTAATTTTTTTATTTTTATTTTTTATTAAAAAGAAGTTAGACATTTTACCAGATTCGAGTACATCGGGGCGTCCATTGGCTCATTTCCTGACATCCGTAACATTATTTTTTATGATTACGAGATGAAGATGAAGAGAGATGGGTGGTAGGAGAGTGAAATGTCGAGATATATGAGTAGAAATTAGAAAATGGTAAAACGGCAATGCGCACGATTTAAGTAGTTTTCCAACGACAAATAGCAATTCAGATAAAGAAAAGGATCAGGGGCATATATGATATTTAGATAATACTCGGAGTTTTCAGTGAAATATTCCCTATGCTAGTGCAAGAGTGCGTGGCTGTATGTAGGGGTGCACATGGGTCGGGTTGGGTCAGGTTTGGGCCTCAACCCGACCCAACCCGAAATTTTCGGGTTGGGAAAAAACCCAACCCAACCCGAACCCGAACCGGTTTGGGTTCAACCCAACCCGACCCGAAATTTTCGGGTTGGGTCGGGTTGGATCGGGTTGAACCCGAATTCGGAAATTTTCTCCCAAACTTGGTCGGGTTCGGTCGACCGGTGCTTAAACGGTCGACCGGTGGCTTGAAAACCAGAAATTTTCGGGTTGGAAACGGTCGACCGAGTGATGTTCGGTCGACCGGTTTATTTGGGAAAAAAAATAAAAAAAAAAAAAAAAAAAAAAAATCGGGTTCGAGTTGGGTTGGGTCAACCCGACCCCCTCAACCCGAACCCGACCCGAAAATTCGGGTTTTTGATTTTCCCAACCCGACCCGACCCGAACCCCTCCCCAACCCGACCCGACCAGTCGGGTTCGGGTTGGGTTTCGGGTTGAACTCAACCTATGTGCACCCCTAGCTGTATGGCAGTTTGTCCGCACAAAAAGGAGATACCAAAACTTGACATGTGGTCAAATCTGACGTGACACTTCACTTTGGGTACCATTTTCTATGGGTTTTTCTCTTTTTTCGGTGAAAAATCAAAAATGTGCTTGAAGAAAGCCAAAAATACCAGATTCTGACACGTCAGTTGTAATTGACTTTTAAATATTGTAACAGTAATTTATTTTTGTTTTCCCCTGTAAATTGTCTAAACTTTTATTTAATGTTTTTGTTGTTTGTATTAAATTTGGCCCGCCAAAATTTGAATTTCATTCCGGGCTTCCGGGCCGGATGCAAGTTTAATGGGACTGTATGAATTGGACCCAAATTAAGATTGGTATAGTTTAGTGTTCTCTTACAGTAAGGAGCTGAGCTTAATCCAACTCAATAAATGCAACTTCCTTAAGTTCAAACGATACTTTCATAAAGCTTATCACTAGCGCCTATCAACATTCTTCAATCAATCAGTATAGGTTGTAAATGATCTACATATTTGCTATGGAATTCACTTCTTAGAATTATATATTCTAACTTCATTATACATAATATAATAAGTATTGGGTAGCATGAATGTAGTCATCAAACTTGAGAATTAGAATAGATACTTTTAGAGTTCCTAGTAAACCAAAAGATGCAATTCATTATCATTAACATTGAATCATCTTTGCACTGTCAAGCAGTGGTTTACATCAAAAAAATTGGATATAAAAAGGAATTAAAAGTTCTGATAGTTATTCAGAAAATTATGTTTATACTGAAAAAAAGGAAAGAAAATTACATGGGCTGATGGGCAGCAAATGCTTGGGAAAATGTGAATGTAAGGTCCACATCATATTTGATCATGTGCATATTGTATGGGGCCATTCTTGATTAAATCATGATAAGATGCCTCTGCCTCTCACCTAGTCCACTGGTAAGATACCAGAAAACAATAACTGATCAATGATGGCATATCAAATATCTTCATTAAAAACCTCATCCAACAGTTTCAATGCTTAAAATTTAAAATAAATAAAAACAGTTTCAATGTTTCTACTAATCTACTTTTCTAAATATAAAAAAAAAACTGTTTCAATCTTGGGGTCTTTAGCAGCCCACGTTGATCTCGTGTGTTATTTATGTTTTTTTATTATTTGTTTACTAGTAACCACTAACCACTGATGATTGTATTGGCGGTCATTCCTATTTTGAATTGAATAAAAATAAAAAATAATTGTATTGCTCTAAAATTGAGATATCTTAAAAAATAAATGTAATAATACTTTTGAAAAATCACTGTACTTCTTATCTCTTCATGTTCTACGGATAGACAACATATCGTTGTAATAACAACAAATATTATCATGTAAAACATACGGTTACACATGTCGAATAAAATATATAGTAGGATTTAGGCGAAGCCAACAAACAATATCATGTTTAGAAAACAAATAACAAAGGAGTAGTGATTAGAAAGACCTTTCAACTAAGTCGTCGATTTTCAACTTGCATTAGAGAACATATTTGTTGCAAGTACTAGTGCGATGAGTCTGACGCTTTCCTCCTATGATAGAATGGTTCCTTTGTCGGTCAACCACACACCAGAGCCGACGAACTACGAAAGCAGAGCCTCTTCAATCTTCATCGTCATCGTCGCTGCTGTCGTGAATATTCATGTTCTGCATTCTATCTGCAGCGTCAATCAAATTCTTCAGGCATATGCTCATCTTAAATGATTTGTCGGACAAGCTTTGCCTCTTGTCGTTCAAGACTCGTTTACCTGAACTAAAAGCAACATCTGACGCCACAGTTGACGCCTAAGGACATAATAAGTCTCGCGCTATCAAAGAGACTAGTGAAAACATGCCTGAGTTCTTTCTCTACTAGTCTAGAACATCAAAATATTTTAACTCAGCAGTAGTTAAGTAAAGTTCAGTGTTTAGATATGCAGTTAATTCATTTTGGGTGTCAGTTTGCACAAATTTTGCATTTTTATGACTTAATCAATTTCATTGGGATTCCTCAATATCTGAATCCACTACAGTTGGAGGTGGTTGTGATTAGGGGTACGCAATTGGTCCGGACCGGACCAGAACCGGATTGGCTTCGGACTCCAGACCGGAGACCAGTCTGGTCCAGTCTATATCCAGTTTTTTAACCTTAAAATTCAAATAAATAAATAAAACCAGGACCGGACCGGTCCTTGCTCACCCCTAGTTGTGATGATGAACTAGCAAGATTTGAACTCATTCAAGTTACATTATTTTGTCTTCATATTCTTCAAAATATTTGATTAACAAACACTTACATTTATCTACATGGTTTGAAAATCTTCGTAATTCATGTTTTCGTAAATTTGTTCCAAGAAAACTTGTAAACCAATAATCTTAAATCTAGGATCCATAATAAAAGCTAAACAAAAACTAAATGAAGAAGGATTCCAATATTTATTAAACTTAGCCTCTATTATAGTTAAAATTTCAACAAAACAAGTATTTCCCCTATATTTCACAAATACTTTTGTAATTAGAAGTATTTCATATATAAATATGTTAAAAGTTGGGTAAAATTGTCCACTCAATCTTTTAGTGAATAAAAAAAAGGTTTTAAAAAATCTAACATAATTCTACAATTATCCCAATCTAGGTCGGTTAACATGAAATCGTTTTGTTTTTCATTATAAAAGGTCACGCAACAATAAGAATAATTATTTGGGCCGGTCCAAACATCACTAGTTAATGCTAATTTATTGTTCATTGATGCAAAATAAGTAATCATGATTTCTCTTTGTGTTTCGAATTCATCAAATGCAATATTTGTAAGAGTTCTTCTAAAAAATGGTTTAAATTGCGGATTATGATAGAGAATTGTTTTCCTAAGTCATTTACATTCACATAAGTTAAATGGTAATTCATCACTAATTATGAAATCAACAATTATATCTTTACCTATAATTGGACAATATTTTCGGAAACTTAAAGTTCCACTACCTGTGTCTAAAACAGTTTGACGTGTATCAATTACCGACCCAGTACAGTTCTTAAATTTACATACTTTTGAATGTCTGCCTAAATGACCGGTTCCCCAACATGACTTAGCTGAATATCCAATACGACAATGTTTACAAGTAGCAATTACTTACCTGTTTCAGTTCTACCCTCATCAAAATCATTCCATATTGTGCTAGTTTTTTTAGTACCTGTACCATTTTTTGGGGGTGGATTAACAGGAATGGGTTGTACACTTGTATGGTATCATTATCTTCATAATCAGATGTTATAGCCATGTAAATTACTAAATATGTGGAAAAAGTGAATTTTTTTCATAAATGAGAAAGTCATGATTATGGTTGATTAACTAAATTTAACTACTAAAAAATTAGAAATGAAGAACGGAGGATTCGCAAAATTAACAGTCAACGGTCTGCTTATTGCTTCATGCTTTAACTCAAACTCAACCTATCTCCACCAAAATCAAAACAATTAGAGAAAGATTAGAGAATATTTTGAGAGATTTGTGTGAAGAGAATAAGAGAGATTGGGGGTTTGTATAAGATAGGGGTAGTTTAGTAATTTAAAAAAAATTAAACGGTTATGGGTACGGTTTTTGTACCCATTAAAAAAATTATACCCGTTTACCCATACCTGTTTTACCCCTATAATAAATGGGATAGGTACATGTATAGCTTTATCCATACATGTTTACCCATTTACCCGTTTAAATATATAATTAGTATATAAATTAATATATATGATCATGGTTATATCACTACAATTTAATTACAAAAGATAAGATGGATCAGTGACTCCTTTCATTTCACCTCCAAGCATTTCGTTTATCTACTTCTGTTTAGTTAATAACAAACCTAAGCACTTTGAGACAAAGATTCCACGACTCTGTTGGTCTCTAGCTAGAGTGAGAAAATTTCAGATTGCAATTCAAATAAAAGTAGTTTATGAAAAGATTATCATGTATCAATGCTCTGAAGTAGACCTGCGTCTCGTGACGTGCCCGGCCGACACGGCCCAAGGCACAGGGTTTGTGCTGTGCCAGGCCGGGCCGACACGGCTCTGGATCCGTGCTCGGATTGGGGTTGAGTTTTGAATTAAGTATGCAATCACAATTTAGTTAAATAAAACACAAACACAATTTATTTTTCCCTAAAGTAACTAATTTATTTATTATAAATTATTAACTCAATTCGAGAAACAATATATTGATTACATATAAATAAGGCCCGAAGGCTAGCTAAACTTAAGGAGTAATGGAAAAAACCTAACGGGTATTAAAAAAAATTACTCCTTAAAAAAAGTGGTTTAGCTAATTTTTCTTCAATCTTCATCGTCATCGTTGCTGCTGTCGTGAATATTCATGTTCTGCATTCTGTCCGCAACATCGATCCAATCATTTAGGTATATGCTCATCTCGATGGACTTGTCGGACAAGCTTTGTCTCTTGTCGGACAAGACTCGTTTACCTGCACTAAAAGCAACATTCAGAACCACAGTTGACGTCGGAGGACATAATAAATCTCGCATCATCAAAGGTACTAGTGGAAACCTATCTTAGTTGTTTCTTCACCAGTTTAAATCATCAAAACATTTTAATTCAACGGTACTTAAGTAAAGTTCAGTGTTTAGATATATGCAGTTAATTCATTTTGGGTGTCAGTTTGCACAAATTTTGCCTTTTTGACTTAACCAATTCCATTGTTAGTCGTCATCATCTGAATCTACATGTTTTGACTTGTATTATTTAGTTTTTCATATTGTTCAAAATAGGTGATTAACAAAGACTTACATTTATCTACATGTTTTGGAAATTTTCATAATTCTTGTTTTCATAATTTTATTCGAAGTAAACATGTAAACTAGTAATCTTAAATCTAGGATTCATAATAAAAGCTAAACAAAAGTTAAGTGGATGAGGATTCCAATATTTATTAAACTTAGCATCCATTACAATTAAAATGTCATAAAAATCAGGATTTCCCCTATATTTCACAACTACTTTTGTAATTGGACGTATTTCGTAGATAAATATGTTAGAGGTCGGGTAATATTGTCCACTTAATCTTTTAGTGAATACGAAAAAAAGTTTTAAAAATCTAACATAATTTTACGAATTTCACAATCTCGGTCGGTTAACATGGTCTCTTTTTGTTTTTCATTATAAAAAAATTGAAATTACAAGATGATGAGTACAAGATTTTAACATTTCAAACGTAGAATTCCATCTAGGGTACATCTAATTTATATTTTTTAGGTTTAAGATTATTATATGCACAAAATTCTCTAAATTCTATCTAGATGTACTACTACAATCTACAAAGTTAATTGCATTCCTAACATTTTCTAAGTATGATTTAATTATTTGAAGTTCATCTTGCACTACCAAGTTCAAAGTATGACACACATCTGATATGAAATAGTGAATCATCTACAGGTGGCTTGCAATAACTTATAAGCATTTCTTTTGCTAAATTGTTATTTGTAGCATTATCAAATGCAATTGCACAAACTTTATTTTCAAGAGAATTAGCTACAATAACATCTTTAATGTAATCAAATATAACTTTAGTAGTGTGTGTGGATGCAAAATAGGTAAAAAAGAAATGATTTTTTTTATTTAAGAACCATGAATCATCTATATAACAAGCAGTTACGCAACAATAAGAATAATTATTTGGACCAGTCCAAACATCACTAGTTAATTCTACCTTATTGTTCATTGATGAAAAATAACTAATCATAAGTTTTCTTTGTTTTTCTAATTTATCAAATGTAATATTTTTAAAAGTTCTTCTATAAAATAGTTTAAATTGAGGATGAAGCTAAATGGTAATTCATCTCTAATTATGAATCAACAATTATTTCAACCTTTAATTGGAAATTATTTTCGAAAAATTAAAGTTCCATTACCCGTGTCTAAAACAGATTGACGTGAATCCATTACCAACACAGTATTGTTCTTAACTTTACAAACCTTTAAATGTCTACCTAAATGATCGATTTCCCAACTTGACTTAGTTGAATATACATTACGACAATGTTTAAAGTAGCAATTGTTTTACCGGTTTCAGTTCTACCTTCATCAAAATCATTCCATACTGTACTAGGTTTTTTTCTAGTACATGTAGCATGTTTTTGGGTGGATTAACGGGAAGAGGTTTTACGGTATCATTATCTTTAGAATCTGATATTAAAGTCATGGAAATTACTACATATGCACAAAAACTTAATTTTTTTTCATAAATGAGAAAGTCATGATTATGGTTGATTAACTAAAATTAACTACTAAAAAAGATAAGAAAAACCTGAAAAATGAAGAGTGGGGGAATCATGAAATCAACACTCAGCTTGTAACTTCACGTTTTAGCTCAAACATAACATGTATCCACTAAAATCAAAGCAACTAGAGAAAGATTAGAAGATAGTTAGAGAAATTTGTGTAAAAAAATAAGAGAGTTTGGGAGATTTATGTAGGATAGGGGGTAGTTTAGGAATTTTAAAAAAACATCCAACATCATTTAGAGCCGTTGGATGCACAGTATTGTTCCAGGACGGGCCCAGGCTCGTCCCGGACTGGCCCGGGAGGAAATGGCCCGGAACCGAGGTCTACTCTGAGGTCCACAAAGTATTTATATCTAAAATCATATATATAAAATCTATGGATCTCATTGCCTAAAATTTGCACAACCACTCCGTCTCCACCCAAAAATTAATTGTGAATTAATGCACTATGTTTAAAGATCTGACACACTACAGTAGGGTGTCAACGGATCGGATACGGACCGGATATAGGTATATCCATATTCATATCCGCATGAAATTTACGAATTCGGATACGGATACAGATTGTTTGCGGATATGAAAAGTTTATATCCGTTCGGATATTTGACGGATTCGTAGCGGATACGGATAATATCCGCATCCGTAAACATAATTCCCAACCTTATAACCTTTTTTATTTTCACTTAGACAAATTCTTATACATAGTCACATTTATAACTTTATTTGGTTTCAAATATTAATTTACTTTATCTTAACTTCTAACTCCATATTCTGAAAATGAGAAATATTCAATGCTTTAATAAATGTGATCAGTAGATGTATTTTTATTTGAATAAATAAATTTAAACTATATATTCAAAATATAATCACACAATGTTGAAATAGGAATACTTCTAGGTATAATAATGTATTGCATAAGTATATGATACAAATATGGTTACAGATGTTGAAATACAGATATGTAGTTCCGAAGCGGATATTAATCGGGAGGGTTAGTAATTTAGAATTGTTTTTATATTTGGGTAATTTATAGAAAAAAATACCTAACTTATATATATCATTAATTTAAAGAATAACTATATATATAATACAGATACAAATATAGATGTTGAACTACGGATATTCGATCCCGGATCGGATATTATGCGGATCAGATGTACTAATAACCATATCCGCTCCACGACTTTACGGATCGGATACGAATACGGTCTTACGGATATTTTTTCTCGGATCGAATGTTCAAATTCAAATACGGGTACGGACGGATGCTCGGATATTTGAATATCCACGGACTACACTACACCAATCCGTTAAGAGGCCCATTAACTTCATCACTGTGATCTGAACGGGTAAACGTTGTAATAATATGATGAATGTAATACGATGGAGGTCATAATATGTAACAAGCCATTTAAACATAGTTATATCTTTAATATATATGGTGTAATAATACATGTTATACCCACTCCGTACCCGTTTAATACGGAACGGATAGGAATACAATAATATTTAAATGACTATATACATGTACCCGTTTAATTAGACATATTAATACGGATATGACCATGCTTGTACCATATCCCTCTCATTTACGCACCAAATTCTAATTCTGATGTAATACCTATATTCGATGACTAAATTTTTCTGATTTTTTTTAATGCATTCACGGGTGACAGTCATTAAACAACCATCCAACCAAGGTGCGGAATCTAGCCTCGTTGTAATATATAGAGTACTCTCATCAATATTTTAGTATGAAGTGGGATTTCATAGCACCAACATCATGCAGTAAGTTCAAAAGTCTCAACATTATGTATGTAAAACTTGCAAGTCCTCAAGGTATTACAGGATACTATAAACAAGTTAATTTGAGGCAGATCAAAGAAATGTCTCGAGTCTAATAAGAATGGAGTGATAAACAACAAAGCTTAGAGGGAAGAACACAACATGCCATCAGCAGTGATCCTTTCCGACAATGGTTTTTCCTCCAGGTACGGGGCCGTCAGCCTTCACATGGATCACACAAATCATCCCCAATCTTCACCTGACGAATCATGTCTTTTGGTAGCTCAACCGGGTAGTCAAAATCAACATCCGACTCGTCAGAATTAACATCCGAGTTGTCTGAAACAACATCTGGGCGTCGCCAAGGACTGCATTTGGAGTACAAAATAGAACAGATCATTTATTTCAGTAAAATGAGCCGTTTTCTGATAATTAAATACGATGACTTATTTCAGTTAAAACGATGATTATTGTTAAAAGATTCTTTCTGATGGAACGGTAGATACCAACCAAAATCCTCATCCCAACAATTCATCCACATGTAATTATTAATTAAGGTTGTTCATCAGTGAGGAACCAGTTGGGCCCAGTTCAAATAACATAAGACCCAAGGACTGAATCTTTCTAATTAGGAACTGAAAGGCTTTGGACCGGTCTTCACTGTGTTTTCCTTAAATTGAATTTATAAACTTGCAATCTAATATTTGGCATCCTTTAACAATCGCAAATTGAGTGGTGTTCATGTTTTTGACTAGGGGATCCTAAGCCCTCTTCTCAAGATATTTTAAGATTATATTTTATGAAGAGCTAACAAGAATAATTAATACAAGAAAATGGATCATCTTTATATTATAAACTTAAAACTATTGCAAATCCAACTTAATTTGCGAAGAAAATATTACCTGGTGTCGAAGTTATCAGGGGCAACTCTGAACAATTCCAAATGATTTTGTAGTAGTTCGAAGCAATGCCACACTCTTGCTTGGTAAATCCCTAAATTTCCATTTTGGTCTTTTGCCTCAAAGGTGAGGAAATTAAGAAACCCAAAATCTATACTCTGGAGGACTTTCAAAGTTTTAACATACTCAAGATGATCATTCTGGATAAA
This sequence comes from Triglochin maritima, assembly GCA_963682175.1. NCBI lineage: Eukaryota > Viridiplantae > Streptophyta > Magnoliopsida > Alismatales > Juncaginaceae > Triglochin > Triglochin maritima. Next base: position 63,065,986 of record OY821771.1, read on the forward strand.
AAAATTAATTCGTTAAACCTTTAACGTATATCAAGCAAACAAATAGATGTTAGCCCCATGGATACGAACACTAAATTCATTGTCCTAGAAACATATCGGGGAGGCACATGTCACACAGGAGGAGCAGTCATACAATCAATAAAACACCAAATGGTCAGAATTTGGTCAGAATTGTTGTTCATCTAATTCACGTCGAAAATATGATGAACTGATTGCTCCTAAATAGAAATTTACATGAACCTAGCATATCATTGGAGCTTAAGTTCTTACAAAGATTACGAAATTCTATAAAGCTGACCATAAATGTAACGCATTCATGATGCTAATCTTTTGAAAACAGCTAAAAATAATAAAAGAGCTTTAGGTGTCAGAATGAAAAAGACCACATGAATTATATAGGGATTTAGATATGCCCATATAAAAGAATTTAGTAGAACCCAATTTTTTAAAAAAATAAAGAAAACGATATATATTAATTAAACCTTGTGAAGTTTATAGATGTATATAAGATGTGCTACCCTCCATTGCTGCAGTAAGCAGCCAAATTACGCATATGTGGCTGTGTGGCCCATTTGAAAACACAGAATTAATACATCCACCTAAAATATGGGTTTTAACTAAATGATTCTCAAACGCATGGGCTCGGGTGCAGGGGTGTGTGTTATATGAGCTTATATGTTTTTACTAACTTATTCAAGTATAGGTAACAATGAAGAAAAATCTCAGATGTCATAGGTAATGAACTGAAACTGCAACATCCAAAGCATTATTACAGACATATACTAAAAGGTTAAAATTTCATCAAACCTACAGATGGAGGATAAACTATTTGCATAAAGATATTAAATTACGGTACATACCTCGATCCTGTTGTGCTCCTCTACCGCAAACCTTGATAATATATCTATGTAGGAATTAACCTCGGACTTTGTTATTGAGGTTATGACATCAAAGTCAAGGTCCATGTCAAAGCCCTGTTGCAACCAATCGATTGTTAAAATGCAGTAGCAACAAACATATATTGCATCGTCAATGTCACAACCCTGCTTCTACTTGTCTGTGTTTGTGGCTAGATTTGACTTGAGTAAACAAGCGAAGCCTAATTATGTAAAAGTGGTTGGGTTAGGGTTCTTTCCTAGAGCAGTAAACTGAAATGTCGAAACCCAAAAACCGGGCCAATTTATCGAGTACTTATTTACATGTAACGAAAGGGAAAAGAAAGAGACATAGACAACGTTGCTTACATCGTTGGCGAGCAATTTTTTGAAGTTTGCCTTCTTCTTCTTCCAAACGGCTCTCTTCTTCGGATCTAAAGTTTCTTCGTCCGAGTCTGAGAAACGGTCGAAGCTTTGGAGGGGAGTACTGGACCGAGGGTAGACGTTATTGTCAACGGCAACGACGCGGTCAGAATTTTCGTCCTCGGAGTCTGAGTCAAAAAGCCAGAGCTCTTCCAAGCTCTCGAGGGGAGACGCAGGATTCGCAATCTCCACCGGAGGATTTGGGAACGACGATCGTCTGTCGCTGGAACTCATCCTTCGCTTTGTCCGCAAACCCTAATTTCCCGATTGTGTGATTGAATTGGATTGAATCGAATCGAATCATCGAGTCTCGATCTCTCCGTATTTATAACCTTCTGTGACAATCCTGACCGTTTGTTAGGGCTGAGCATCGGTCCGGTCCGGTCCGGTCCGGACCGGACCGGACCGAAAAAAAAAGGTCCAGACCGGAAACCGGACCGGATCGGAAAAAATCCGAAAGGTCGGACCGAAGACCGGACTGGACCGGTTCGGTCTGGTCCGGTCCTGTCTAAAAATCCGATTTTTTACCTTAAATTTACAACAACAAAAAAAATTGGACCGGACCGGACCGGACCGGATCCAATTTTTTTGGTTCGGTCCGGACCGCAACCCGGACCGGTTGGTCCCGGTCCGGACCGAACCCGGACCGGACCGGGTTTTGCTCAGCCCTACCGTTTGTTATCAACCAATGCAGGATTGCACCTAGTCAACTTCTTGGCACCTACTCTCCTTGTAATTAGTAACAGAGGTGAGCAAAATCGGATATCCAAATTTTCAGATACCCGAAATCCGGATATCCGATTTTCCGGATCACCAAAATATCATTCCGGATCTGATCCGGATTAAACTGGATATCCGGATTTCGGGTATCCGAAAATTCGGATATCCGGTTTCCGGATATCCGGTTATTGTTCCTATAAATACCTGCATAAATTTTCACATATTCTCTAAGCTTTCCAATACAAATTTCAGTCCAAAATACTAATAAAAATTATTATATCAATAATTATGCAAGGATAAAGAAATCATAATCACCAAAACATTCACAAAACTGACCATAAACACGAAAAGATCAAATGATTCGTAAGAAATAAAAATCACAAAGTCAAATTGGAATTCAGGAGTCCACTACAAAGTCAATGTTTTTATAGTAATGCCGGAGTTGGAGAGGAATGGGACGATGGACAGGAGAGACTAGGGTTCGGTCAGATGAAGAGGGGTCTGTGTGAATCTGGTTATTCGAATTTGACAAGTATTCATAATTCGGATTCGGATATCCAAATTCTCCAAAGGTTTGATCCGAATCCGATCTGAAAAAGAGGGTAGAAAATCGGATCGGATACCCGATCCGTATTATTAGGGTCGGATATCCGAATATTCAGATGTAACAAATCGGATACCGGATTGGAAAACCGGATATCCGAATTTTCGGATTTTTCTGCTCACCCCTAATTAGTATTGACTTTTTTAATACAGTAATTACATCCGACCATGTCACATAACATTTTGCAAATATCTCACAAAAAAAATTAGGGTAATATAATTTCACCCTCGAGCTATTACTTGATTTCAGTTTGAGGATCTGAACTTCATAACACCACAATCACACCTCTCTATCGATAACTACTATATTTCAACATACTCAAATTGTTCTCTTGTTTTTTTTGTTGCTCTACGTGAATGGGCCTAACCTAACCTTATCTCAAAGCATGGATCACATTTGCTTTCAAATGGAAAAGAAGAAAGGTCGGAGATGTTGTACTATTTTATAGAAAAATTGCATCTGTAGATGGGTTCTAGATCTAATCAAACGATTGTAATTGTAATTGAAATTGCATAAGTCAAGTGCACCGAACTCAATCCACTCAAGCCACTAACCAAATTGGTGGACCCCAAACCCGTTGGTCCCGCCAATATCAGACGTGGATTCATCACTGGCTGGTCAGGTGGCCATGATTCGCTTCAAATTGGGCCGGCAACTTAAAGTTCTTCATATATGCACACGCATGCTTCATAGTCCATGTGTTCTAGATCGTTCATCCTTAATTGCTTGAAAACTCCTTGGGTCTTGAGTTTGCTGGATTTTGGCATTAAGATCTTTTTTCTGCACTTATGTCCTTCCAAGTTAGCAATTAGGTCCCCAAACTTTTAAGTTAACTTCGAAAATGCTTCCAACTCGATTCAAAATTTAGTAACTTAAATTCATTTAACGAGATTTTATATCTAAAATTTAATTAATAGTCATCAGGTTACTATGAAGGAAAAAGAAAATTCATACTCTTACGCGATGTACATGCTTATGAAGATGATTCATCACCTCGTCATCCACGTAAACTGAGTATATCTGCTTTGGTTAGGAGAAAGAGAGATAGTTTACGTCGCCGTCAGACACATGATGACTCGTTTGATGATGAGGATGTTACGGATGAGGTGGAGGGTGACGGCGATGAGAGTGACGATGAGGGGTGGTATGGGTTGGAGTTGGAGTTGGAGTTGGAGCGGTAGAGGGAGTATGGTAGAGGATGGGGGCGATATGGTAGTTCTTCTACTGCTGAGTATGTAGGTCAGAAGGGTAGATGTGGTAAGTTTGTGACTTACGATTCGAGTTCGTGCACTGTGGATGCCCGCCCTCACAAAAACATAGTTGATGACGATTCTTGGATCGTGACTACTATGATGCCCGGTGGTCCTACAGATGGGAGTGTAATTCCCAGTTTCAAGGGCCACATCGCTAGACGTATTTGGGCGGACAAGAATCGGAAAGTTCTGAAGTGTCATAATCGGAACAGAGCTTGTACTACACTGCATAGTTGGCGGTCAAATTTGAGTGCCGATATCACTGGGATCATTACTGCTACCGGATTGGGTTACTTGTCTTACAACATGTTCACCTACATTGACATGTCGTTGATATCTGCGTTTATGGAGCGGTGACAACCTGACACAAACTCTTTCCACCTGCCTTTCAGAGAGATGACAATCATGCTGCATGACGTGGTTCAAATCCTTCGCATTCCTGTTGAGGGTTGTATGGTCGGTGCTCAAGCATCGATGACTAAGTTGAAGAGTAATGTAGCAGAGTTACTCGAGGTGAGCGTTGATGGCCTTGGGAAGGATAGCCATTTTTGGAGTGGCGGTGGTGTTAGCATTGACTCTGTTGACGAGTTCTGCAGACGGGGACGACATCCGCGGACCGATGAGACACAGTTGATTGCCTACTTGTTCTTAGTGCTCGGATGTGTCTTGTCTGTCGACAAGAGTGGTTGCAGGGTTAGACCACGTGACATATTAGAGGTTAGGGACCCGGATACCATTGGCGAGTACTCATGGGGTCGGCGACGTTGGCATACATGTATCGCCAGTTGAGGATATCTAGCCGTATTGATTGTGTAGGCCTAACTCCCGATCAGTTATTATTGTAGTCGGGCTGACAGTAATGCATAACAAATCTCGCAACTTCTCTAATATCCACCTGTAACTGTGCTTGGTCTCATCCTTCATAATTGCATAGCCGATAAGGAAGTTCATGTTTGTTGATGTCACATCAACCATCTCGAACAAAGACATCTTGTACTTGTTTGCTTTGTACGTCGAATCCATGCAAATACCAAATGGTGTGTGAGTAACAACTTACCTGACGTCGGATGTGCCAAGAATGCGTGAGTTACGACATTAGTTTCTTCATCCGCCATAATCCAATTCAAGTACCGATATTGCACTGCCTGATGTAGAAACTGCTGAGCGGGATTCCTGTCTTCAGATTTCACCCGCCTCATGTAGTCTCTACAGTTATAAATGTGTCTCTGATTCGAACTATCCTCCCGGAATTTCTCATTTATCGTCAACAAGATGTTACGTGGTTTCGTTTGTGCCTTAGTCATATTACGAACAATTTTCTTGGCCCCAGGACTAAGATCGTTGATCTGTCTGTGACCATCTGGATAAACTGCAAGTTTGTGGTTGTGCTGACCATGGGAACTATCAGAAACTATGACTCATCCATCACGTTCCCGTCACTCGACCACCTTTATAAAAAAATGACACTCATAACCATTTCTTTTTGTGTTCTTCTGTACTGCAATATTCATATCCCAGGAACACATTTCCTTTATGCGATCGCATCTCAGATAATAATTCATCTGACTATCTCGTTGTGGTTTATAGGAGGATACTACCCAAAAAAACCCGGCTCCGATGACAACTTGTTTTTCCCATCTTATCACACTATAATCTATCCCCGTCACCACCGAAATCTTACAACGCAACCTGAAATAATTTGAAATAACACAACATATAAAATTAAAATTTTAAAAAAATGAGGCGTCTGTAATAGACGCCCCCCCCCCCCTCGTGGGGAGGCGTCTATTGCAAACGTCTCGATCATTATTATTATTATTACTTACCACACCTAATTCAGACGCTTCATCAAATATTTTCTTTGTGTTGGTACTGGTAGAGTAAGAAAAACTGAGACAGAAGTCTTATTTTAATAGACGGGATGAAATGAGTATGAAATGGAATGTCAACAGAAAAATGGTAATTGACGCGGACAATTTTAGTAATTCGTGGGCGACGAATAACAATTCCCTTAATTAATTTTTGTTTCATCTTCTTTTTTATTACATAATACCAAAAATACATTAAATACAACTCAAGTAGTACACAAAAGTGATAAAATAAAGAATATATATCATGAATGTGAATATGCTACTAATCAATACCAAATTCTAGGTGTGCTTGTACGTAAACCTATAGAATGACAAGAGAATGAGCAGAAAATGAAGATTATGGAATTCTTAATGGGACTAAATGAGTCCTATAATGCAACTAGAAGTTAGATATTACTTGTGCCAGAAATTTCAAACCTTAGCAAAACACATTCACTCATCCTACAAGAGGAGAGACAAAGAGAAAGTGGCAAAGGAAACAAAAAATGTTGAATCAATAACATTAGCGGTTAGTAGAGGGACTTATAAAAGATTGGTGGTCAAGGAAGATGAAAAACACAAGGAGGTCAAGAAAATAACTTCCAAAGGAGGGAGATTAGTCATTGTGATGCAACGAGAGACGCTTGAGAGAAATGTTATTGGCTCATTGGTTTTCCCCTGACCATAAACTTCACAAGGTTTTCCCACGCTCATTTGAGGACAAGGGAAACTACAAGAGTAATGTCCAAATAATATTGGTTGAAGGACCTAATCCAAACAAAGTGCAACTAATAAGACTTTGCTAGGTAGCATTCTCTATTGCATTTGGCTTAGGTATGATTTCTTACTCTAATAATAATACTTGGTTGATTAATACCGGTGACTCCAACCACACGAGTGGTTTAAAGGATCTTTTTATCAAAGTCACTTGTTTTAGTATTTGTTGAATGTTAATCTTCCTAGCTATTGTTGTTTGCGTAGGGGCTGTCAAACTTAATTACCAAATCAATCAAATCGAAGCATCTTATGTGATTTTTTAAAAAAGAATAACAGGGAGTTTCCATTACATAAGGGAAATGGGAGTTGTTTAGTGCAAAATGATCATTTCTAATGCATATTTATATTTCTTCTCTTCCCCAAACCCAAAACGAAATATCTTCTTCCTTCTCTTCTCCCCTCTGCTCCACCATCTCCTCCCCTTTTCCTCCATTTTCCTATCCAAGTTCAATTTTGAGTTTGTTTGGATGTAGGATCTGCATGCATCATGCATGACAAGCAAGATGGGAGATCTTGGAGTTTGGAGTTTCATCGGATGGAGTAGAATCTTTAAATGTTCATGCAAGGTCTGAAATTGAAGGGATGACAAACTCGGACAGAGGTCAGTCATGTGTATAAGATTATACATGTTTGGAAGTAAATGAGAAAATATTGATAACATTGGATAAATACCTAAATATTGGTGCTTGTTTACTTATTTTCTTTTATGGACGAACATATAGTTATTTGAGACTATAAGATAAAGAATTTCAGATATTGCCATGAGATTTATAAGTCAAATGGTCACAGTATGGACTGTCAACTTGACGCCCACCAAGTGTTTGGTAAAATGTCTAAGCTAGTGTTTGGCTTTTGTCTATCACTTATCTTGTTTATTTAAGTTCCATCGTGAATATGTCATCTAATCTTGCTCTGCACGTGTTGATTGGATGTTCATTCCTAGTTCAAGATGTCCTAGTAAGACATACCAGCACATGTTGAACATTAGAATTTATTGCACTTATTGTTGCTTTTAAAATCATCAAACCTTTTGGTTTGACAACTATAGGAACCATTGTCCGCATCGGAAATTACATAAGTTTTCATCTAACTGGAATTGTTATTTAACTGTAAATCATTGAATCTATAGATGATACTCTTTCCTATTGGAAATTATACTATTTTTATGATCATTGCTACTTGACAATGTGAGTTCTATAAAACTCTATATTTTATTGGATTTTCTGTTGGTTATACTTGTCATTTTGACTTCTATAAAACTCTATATCTTTACTGGATTTGATGTTGGTTATACTTGACATTTTGAGTTCTATAAAACTCTATATTTTTACTGGATTTGATATTGATTATACTTGACATCATGAGTCATTTGATTATTTGGACTCTTGTTTCCCTTAATATGACAGAGCTTCCTATCGATGGGGTAGCGGGTAAATACCATTGACATTGTTCAACATGATTACATGATCCTAGCTAGGAGGGGGTTAAGTTCCTAGCCACAAGGTCTGATCAATCTTGTGACTCATTGGAAATACAATAACTGGACCATTGTTTGTGGTAGCATCACATTGGATTACAGGCCCTTTATCTGTCATGATGTTTTTCTACTGGTTCTTATTGTTCTATTTGATCCAAAGCTATCATTGGAATCAATAAAAAAAATATTCTCTTATTATAAAAAGAGCTATGGAATTATCTTGCTGAGTTGCTTAACTAAAATGTTTCCATGGAATATATTGATACTTGATAGATTTAATTAGCTTATATTATATGAATGTTTCATATTGTTCGTTGGTATTGATTCTTTGGCAGTTATAATGTTCCCTTATCACATTATACCGTTAAATTCATTGCTGCTGCTATGCCTTCTTCGATTTCTTACATGGATGATCATCATACCCATGATTCACTGAGTATAAGTTGTTTCCCTAACTTTTTCAGGGAAAATGGTTTGGAAGTGAGGTTCCAAAGGCTTATGTGGCTCGCGCTCGCTTGGAACTAACCTCTTATGTAAATCACTTGTGATTATGTTGTATTTTTCCATCTTCGTATGCTCCATGGTATAGGTACTATGTGTATGAAATACATTGTTTGTATCAATGATTGTGTCATTAGCACATATGTAATTGGAATCCAGTGGATGATAATTGTTATGCGATTGTAAATGGACATCTATCGTCAAGTGTTGTTGGTACAAATCTCTTCTAAAACCAAAGTTATGGTTAAGGTTCCCAATCTTTAAGCTGACATATCCTTATATAAAATTTTGGGTTTTTTTGCTTTATTGCGGCCATTATATTGGATTAGTAATGGAATTTTATTGGGGGTAACGAAATTATTGGGTTTTCCTTGAATTAGTTACATCAAGTTTAGGTGTAGATCTAATCTTGGCAATTAATTTGATCCTTCATTAATTGGTCATTAATAACTTTTCAGGAGTTGTAAATACATGTCTTTTATGGGAGAGACCAGTAGACAAAATTCATTTTTATTAGCAATCAGGAAGGAGAATTCCACACACGTGATAGTAATCCTGTAAGAAAATCCCCAGAAGGTAACTCCATGTAGGGAGTAGGGCAAATCCATTTTATGTAATTTATCATTAGGATCATTTTTCGTTGGTGTGACTTACCCTATATCACGAGGGTAATTTAATATATGTTCGGGTAACTTCATCTACAAATGATGATAAATCTAAGAAGAGTAGTGTACAATGTAGGTTGCTTGCAGTCTACAAGTTGATAGTTGTTGTCTACATGTTATTGTATTATATCTATGTGTAAGGATTGTTCGTTTAACTTACTTTTCATTCCCAAAGCTAAATTGTGTTGGAACCAAATAACACACTGTGCGAGTGTTTGGATCGACAAACGAGGAAAAAAAAATTAGAACAAGGGCCAAAAGATGAGAGAGGAGAACACAAACTTTTCTCTTCACTTGAGTATTTTCGATTGATATTTGAATTCAATTACAACACCGACTAATTATATACAATAAAATAGTAAAGAGTTATTCAATGTAAACATCTTTCAAATCCTAAAATAGAAATAGGATTAGCTTTCGTATGTCTTCTCTTGTACCAACATTTATTTTTGGTGTAAGGATTGATATTACCAAATCTAAATTTAGTAACTTCAGCAAATTATTGGCCACAAGATTCACCCATGTTTAATCGAATACAAGGATTCACGTACCATAAGGACTCAACTACGTTTCTTCGGACACAAGAAGAACCATGATCATGTTCTACTTTATCAATAATTGATCATGTGACATTGATATTTTACACAGCACTTTACCAAGAAGAAATAAAATGAAAAAAACGTTCACATGTGATATAGATAAAATAATTGAGTCAAAGAGTAAGATTAAGCACAAAAAACCACAATATCATAATAAATATGCAAAAAAATGCATTATCACAAAAACATATAAATATTATATAATATATCTTTGTTTGTTGGTGAGGAAAACCTTGTCACACTAAAAGGATGAAAACCCCCAACATACATAATGATCACTCTCAACCCGATGTTGAAGTTGCATAGGAACATGAGTTCAGTTCAGTTTCTAAATATTCCCTGAAACGTAAAAAAACTCATGTTAATTTAACAATTAAAAAAAATCTATTTATTAAATGTACAAGTAATCATACCCTAGACGAATTTGTGTTGGCCTCAGTTTTATAAAACGATCTGTAAGGCTGGAGTTACGTAACATCCGTCCGTATCCTTTATCACACCATATTGTGCCCCAATTGTTCCGAAATATCCAAAAATTCTTCCCAGACTGTGTACCGTACCCCACAAGCAGGCAATTATGTCCGTAACCAGCTATATAAGGAGCTGGTGTCCAAAGTTCATTTTTTTTTAAATATCGTAGCGCGTAGAAGCATCGGTCCTTAGGAATTCGGTTCGGTCCGGTCCGATCTTCGGTCCGGACCCCGAACAAAAATTCAGTCCGATCCGGTACGTTCCGAATGCTCACCCCTACGTAGAAGCATCCCATCAAAGAGAAAGTTGTGTCTGAAATGGCAAAATATCTTCTAAATATTGCAAATATGCACATAAATAAGTATCATTCAATTGGTTTCTAACACTTTTCACTTTTGAATTAAAAAACCAAAGGAGAATCTCATATCCCTTCTTCACGATTCATAATTCATTTAATATTCATTCGAAAACTACTTAAATCGTCCCAACAATTACTATTTTGTCATTCAGAATTCATTTAATATTCATTTCGTCATGTATCTTAAAATAAGATTTTTGTCTACGTTTTTTTTTCTCATTTTCCCAGTTAACACCACAAAAATGTCAGACGAAACGCCTGTATTCGGTGAAGTAAGCACAACATAAAAAATAATTCGGGTCGAGCGTCTAGGTAAAACGTCCCCACCATGGGGAGGCGTCCCCATGGAGGGGCGTTTTACCCATACGCCCGTCCAAAAAAAATTTTAAAAATCTTAAATTTATACGGTGTGTTATCTCAAATTATTTGAGGTTTCATTACATGATTTTGGTGGTAACGGGTTGAATTACAATGAGTTTTTTTGCAAGTGACGAAGATTCAAAAAATTTCAGATCCAACAATTTCAAGATCCAAAAAATTTCACACTAGTAAATTATCCATTATTGATGTGTATTTGGTAAAACTTCATGACTTATTGGGGGCGTTTGGCTTATACGTCCCAATGGGGGAGGCGTTTGTTGCAGACGTCTGCCCCATGGGAGGGAGGCTCCGGCGTACGCCTCTTAATTTTTTTATTTTTATTTTTTATTAAAAAGAAGTTAGACATTTTACCAGATTCGAGTACATCGGGGCGTCCATTGGCTCATTTCCTGACATCCGTAACATTATTTTTTATGATTACGAGATGAAGATGAAGAGAGATGGGTGGTAGGAGAGTGAAATGTCGAGATATATGAGTAGAAATTAGAAAATGGTAAAACGGCAATGCGCACGATTTAAGTAGTTTTCCAACGACAAATAGCAATTCAGATAAAGAAAAGGATCAGGGGCATATATGATATTTAGATAATACTCGGAGTTTTCAGTGAAATATTCCCTATGCTAGTGCAAGAGTGCGTGGCTGTATGTAGGGGTGCACATGGGTCGGGTTGGGTCAGGTTTGGGCCTCAACCCGACCCAACCCGAAATTTTCGGGTTGGGAAAAAACCCAACCCAACCCGAACCCGAACCGGTTTGGGTTCAACCCAACCCGACCCGAAATTTTCGGGTTGGGTCGGGTTGGATCGGGTTGAACCCGAATTCGGAAATTTTCTCCCAAACTTGGTCGGGTTCGGTCGACCGGTGCTTAAACGGTCGACCGGTGGCTTGAAAACCAGAAATTTTCGGGTTGGAAACGGTCGACCGAGTGATGTTCGGTCGACCGGTTTATTTGGGAAAAAAAATAAAAAAAAAAAAAAAAAAAAAAAAATCGGGTTCGAGTTGGGTTGGGTCAACCCGACCCCCTCAACCCGAACCCGACCCGAAAATTCGGGTTTTTGATTTTCCCAACCCGACCCGACCCGAACCCCTCCCCAACCCGACCCGACCAGTCGGGTTCGGGTTGGGTTTCGGGTTGAACTCAACCTATGTGCACCCCTAGCTGTATGGCAGTTTGTCCGCACAAAAAGGAGATACCAAAACTTGACATGTGGTCAAATCTGACGTGACACTTCACTTTGGGTACCATTTTCTATGGGTTTTTCTCTTTTTTCGGTGAAAAATCAAAAATGTGCTTGAAGAAAGCCAAAAATACCAGATTCTGACACGTCAGTTGTAATTGACTTTTAAATATTGTAACAGTAATTTATTTTTGTTTTCCCCTGTAAATTGTCTAAACTTTTATTTAATGTTTTTGTTGTTTGTATTAAATTTGGCCCGCCAAAATTTGAATTTCATTCCGGGCTTCCGGGCCGGATGCAAGTTTAATGGGACTGTATGAATTGGACCCAAATTAAGATTGGTATAGTTTAGTGTTCTCTTACAGTAAGGAGCTGAGCTTAATCCAACTCAATAAATGCAACTTCCTTAAGTTCAAACGATACTTTCATAAAGCTTATCACTAGCGCCTATCAACATTCTTCAATCAATCAGTATAGGTTGTAAATGATCTACATATTTGCTATGGAATTCACTTCTTAGAATTATATATTCTAACTTCATTATACATAATATAATAAGTATTGGGTAGCATGAATGTAGTCATCAAACTTGAGAATTAGAATAGATACTTTTAGAGTTCCTAGTAAACCAAAAGATGCAATTCATTATCATTAACATTGAATCATCTTTGCACTGTCAAGCAGTGGTTTACATCAAAAAAATTGGATATAAAAAGGAATTAAAAGTTCTGATAGTTATTCAGAAAATTATGTTTTATACTGAAAAAAAGGAAAGAAAATTACATGGGCTGATGGGCAGCAAATGCTTGGGAAAATGTGAATGTAAGGTCCACATCATATTTGATCATGTGCATATTGTATGGGGCCATTCTTGATTAAATCATGATAAGATGCCTCTGCCTCTCACCTAGTCCACTGGTAAGATACCAGAAAACAATAACTGATCAATGATGGCATATCAAATATCTTCATTAAAAACCTCATCCAACAGTTTCAATGCTTAAAATTTAAAATAAATAAAAACAGTTTCAATGTTTCTACTAATCTACTTTTCTAAATATAAAAAAAAACTGTTTCAATAATTCAATGTTTCTAGCACCTTCCCTGCTCAACCCATGTCTGGACTTTCCCAACGTTGTCAGATATCAGATCAATGGAATTCAGTTAATTGACAATACTCATGCTTAATTATTGTTCATGGGATGCATTGCAGGCATTCTATTGCCAGCTCTCTTCATTTTCACCGAATAAAACCACTAAAAATGGTTGACAATGTCCTTCAAAAAAATGGTTGCTCAATAGCTTCCAAAGTAAACCACAGAATCGTCATATTGCATGGTGACTACTGAGAATGATATCGCTGACGTAATCGCCTAGGCTTTAACTATTGTCCAAGTTAGACAAGTATAATTTTGTTGAATGTTCATCATAGTAGTACATAAAATTATTGTGAAATGTTCCTCAAAGTTGTAATAGGGAACATGATCGTTGGAGAGTGATTCATCATGCACATGTGTTTTATTTTTTTTTCAAAATATCATCTACTAATTAAATACAATGAATATATGATTACAACTTCTTTCTTGGTAACAAATGATCGCCCACGTGAGCATGAACATACCTGTGAACATTACAATCTACTAAGTTTTAATATTTTCATTTACATATAATTGTATTTGTAGTTGTATTTCCAAATAAAACATATAATAATCTATCAACTTAATTGTATTTGTAGTTGTATGTCAACTCCAAACAGCCACCAACAGCACCAACCAAACTCCGACAACCAACGAAAAAACATCCAAAAGATAGGGATTGAACAAATCTCTACTGACAATCTGACATAACTGAACTGAACTGAACCCCACACCAAAATATCTCCACTATAAATACTCGCTACAGAACCAAAACCAAACCAAAACAAACTATATCAACATGAACTATTCCGTTACGGACTTCGCCGTCGAAGACGACGACCCCTTCGCCTCCGTCTTCGACTCCAAAACCCTAACGGACAGGTAAGCTCCCGACGCCGAAGAACCCACCTTTTTCGCTCCAAACTCTCCCAAACTGCCATTCGCATTTCGGGTACTTCTAATTCGGCGTCAAGATTTGATCTTTGCAGGGGTGGAGGCGAGTTGGGGGAGATTCTGTGGGAGGAAGGCCCGGTTTTTCGCCGGTTTCCGTCTCCGGATTGTGAGGTTTCGATTGGAGAAGAGGAGATGATCGGTTGGCTTCGTTTCTCGCCGGAGAAAGGTGGTGAGAAAGGAACTGTTGGGACTCCGGATGGAAAAGGGACTATGGCCTCGACGGTGGGATCCAACGTTATGTCGGAATCAGGGGGTTTGCCCCCGGAATCGATGATTTCTTGGTCGGCCGGGACGAGTGGAGCCTTGAGCAATTTTAGTGGGGGACTGACATTGTCGTCATTCGGTGGAAGTCGAGATGATGTCCGGAAGAGAAAAGGGAGAGATTCGGATGATACTGATGCTGAGGTTAGTTAGTTAGTTAGTTAGTTAGTTTGAAACATATGTATGTTATTTTGCCTTCTCAAGTGCAGTGCTAAATGCTTTACTTCATGTTTAAGAATTTTGTTTCCTCGTAAGATGCCAGTACTGTTGTATTTGTTTCCTCGTAACATTCATGTTGCATTTATCGTTGTCCGCTTACAAAGTTATGACGTAAAGTAAGTTCATAATTTCATTCTTGGATTGGAGTTAGCAGGCATATTGTTCATGCATCGTGATAGTGTTGAACACAAAATTATTAAACACAAAATGCGTGTAATACTCTATAATAGAATTGAATTCGCTATCCTTCACTTAAATGCTTAGATATTGTTGAGGTAATGGACCAACCAAATTTCACATGGTATCAGAGCGGGTTGATCGACCTGTAGGGGCCCAATCCAATTCATATTGTCCACGCGTAGACACGAAGAAAATAATCTCGGTCACGCGTGCGGGTGAATGTTGAACAATTAATCCTGCATTGCTAAACACAAAATGTGTGCAACACTCTATAATATAATTGAATTTGTTATCCTTCACTTACGTGTTTAGGTTTTGTTAAGGTTGTGGACCAACCAAATTTACAGATATATATATATATATATATATATATATATATATATATATATTCATGAAAAGAACCCTACCACCAAATTCAATCGGAAATGAATAACATTTTGCTGTCTCTAATTGTTTGGAATGTAAAGTGATGTAGCGAAGGAACGATATGATAATCATAATCTCGGTTCGATTTTTGAATCTAAAGGATGCTGATTATGATACGGACAACAAGAAAAAAGAGAATCGAAGACTCACGAGAAAAGCTCGGGCTACGGAAGTTCATAATTTATCTGAGAGGGTGTGTTAGTTTGTCACTCTTTTGTTTCCTTTATTGCGTTAGAAGGGTCCCCTAACAATCAATAATTGTATCTAATTATTTGAACAGCGGCGTCGAGATAGAATAAATGAGAAGATGAAGGCGCTTCAACAGCTAATCCCAAGGTGCAATAAGGTCAGCAAGCTTCTAGTGCTCTTACTTGGTATTGTTTTGGCAGAAGATGGTTGTCTTTAGTCTAATTCTAACATGGTTACTCATTTTTTTAGTCTGACAAAGCCTCAATGTTGGAGGATACAGTTGAATATGTCAAATCACTTCAGTATCAAATTCAGGTATTTCTTGGGTAGTTCATTTCATGTTATTTTCAAATAGTTATTTAAGTCATAATCTTCAAGAATTTAATTGGACTTAAACTAGTTGGTGGACAAGTTGGCAATGACATTTGCAGTATCATTCTAGGAGGACCTTAGGTTTTGGCACAAATTTGACAGAACTTGTGGTGGGAATGAGGATTTAAGTAGAACCCCCTGCTTAGAGGTTCAGAGTTCTGTTTATTTAGATACTATATCATAATATTGCTAAAAGAAAAGTTTACATGGTCGTCACTAGTCAATTAGACTGTAATATCATTTTGTTTTAAAGTATGGTTTTAGTGTGCATGATAGGGATTAGCTCGAAGCATGTAACTGGACTTAGTATGCACTATGAGCACACTACTATTTACCTACTACACTAATGCAGATAATGGTAAGAATAATAAAATTGGAATTCAAATAACTTAATACATCATGAAAAAGGCATGTTATATTTTCTGGAGTTATACAAATAAAAAGCATTTCACACTCCAAAAGGAAAACAAAAAATAACCTTACTTCTTATTGTGAAGATATTCTGTTCACTTTCTTTTCTCTCAAACCAAACTAAAAGAAATACTCTCTTACTATATGTTACATGAACTTGTGCAGATGATGTATATGGGATGCGCTATGCCCCCTATGATATATCCCGGCATTCCACAATATGCACATCCAATGGGAATGGCTATGGATACAGCTTTAGGGTGCTTAACTCACCCAATGCTGCCTTTTACAACAGTTGTTCAGGCCTCTCCAATTTCAGGTGCTACCACTGCTCATATAGGTGCCGAGGTGCCCATTCAAAATTTTCATCCTACTGCAGCGTTAGATGTCAAAGACCAACCAAGAGGGTAAACTGCCACATTCTTGAAACATTAATTTCCATAACCTGTATTTCATGTTTCAATATATGCATGTACCTTTCTTGTCATCTGCTATTTGATTTCATTTAGGTTGTGTCTGGACAAAATATTTTAACTTGGGTTTACATTTCAACATGATACTTGAAAACATGTCATTTGTAAATTACTTGTTTAAGGGAAAATTTTGAACATAACGTCTATATAACAGTTGTCAAATGCAAATTTTAGGTAGAAAGATGGAAATTAAAAATTCTATAGGAATTAGTTTCAATTTAATCATGTTGAATTGGCAAAAAAATGGGTAGTGCCATTTTCAGGCTGACATTGTATATGTTCTTATTATCTTATGACTTCGTGGTTCGCTTGTGCTTTCAAAGTCTAGTTCAATATATTTAGAATAAGTGCCAGACAAAACAATGTCAAGTAAGAATTTTAATCACCATCATTTGGAAATGACATGTTTATACAAACAAGGTGAATATAAAGCACATTACTAGTAAATCTTAACTTATGAATCACAAAACATTTGCAGTCATAAAACACTTTCGAATTTCTTTATGATTTGCAAATAACGCACTCATAAACACTGTTATTTCTTGTGAATAGTTAGTTTTTTTTACATGACTTTTTGCTTTTGGTGTCGTCCTTCAGCCTTGAATTTTTTCCCTATATTATTTTGGTCCCATGAATTACTCGTTTTGAATAGTAATCGAGCATTTGCTACCTTGTATATGAGAATCTATTTCACATGCATGCATTTTAATAACTTCCGCAATCCAAACCCGTTTGAGATCATCTTTTTTCCCCCTCTTCCAACAGAATGAAGCAATGTCTGAATCAGGTAAAACAATCAGATCAGCATGAGACAAATTTGATACCTTTAAACTTGGTGAGCTAAACCGCTGCATCTGTTTATTTAACACATATATAGAAAGCAACGATATGCTTCATTCTCATGTCAAAAGCTAGAAAAATAGCCTGATTAGTACGTGATTACGTAAGAAGTAAGAATATAACTTCATGTATCATGAAACCATGTCCCAGGCTACTTATTATAGCTAAGAAGAACCTAAATTCAGCCATGTACACCATCGCATTCTAAATTTATATCAGATGATTTAACCATAATGATCTGTACCTGAACATGTTTTGTGTTTTCCTGTTTTGCAGGATGGGATGCTAACATAAGGGGTGCAAGCCATGCCTCCTGTGAATTTTGTAGCTTAGATATGATAGCGTGGCTGTCTACTCCTCACCTCAAGGGTTGACGAGAGTAGTTCTAGAGACGCCCTATGCCTTCCAATTGCTGTTAACTATGTACTGTGATGTGTTCCACCATAAATCATTTTGTTAGTAATATATATATATATATATATATATATATATATATATATATATATATATATATATATGTGTGTGTGTGTGTGTGTGTGTGTGTGCTGAATTGAGTCCTTTGATCGAGCAGACATGTTCTTTCCTCCCAAAGCCACAGAACTGGCATTTTATATGGATGTGATTCTGTGTTTTTGTGGAAAAAGTAATCTAGCTAGTAACTTCAGATGTTTAAAGGCTGCAGATCAAATTATACATGGATGGAAATAGCATTCAATTTTGTTTTCTCTTAGTGGTAACCAAGGTAATCCCAATGTGCAATCTTTTAGTTTGGTTGATGTTCTTTAAGTCAGGGTTTTTTTTGTCGAAAAATTGCTCGACAGAGATCATGTCAGTATCACTTTTACCTGATTTGTTTTGTATACTGATTTGTCATGTTCGTTAAATTTATTAATTTATAACACAGTACAGTTAAAAAACGATACAATCCAATAATTTTTTACCGTGAATATTTTTTTAATATGCATTATTTTCTGATTTATAATAATTTGTTGTGGAGTACATGATTACTACAATACAACTGTGGCAGGGCACCATTTAAATGCCTCGACTGATAATGGGAAGTTGGAAACTAAGTTGATGGTTCATTTCTGGATGAAAATAGTTATCTTAGTTTATCAGTAGCCTTAATATGTCTGCAACAGCAAAGCGATTAATCCGAACTATTAATAATACCCATGACAATTTTGATGGGTAAATTACTTTTTACTAACGTGCTCTTGTCCAGAGATCAAGTTTTAGATGTAGTCTAGATCTTTTTCGTTCATTCCAACAAAATTTTAGCAAAAAGAATTTTGAGTTTCAAGACTATCATTACTAAATAGAACTGATACACAACAGATATGACCAAGCCAAGGCATTACACCACAAAGCACAATTCTTTGATATGAGATCCAATTGCCAACACAATTACGAGAAGAAAAAAACACATTTCACATAGTGATCATCTGAATCCTGAATCCACCATTCTTAAGGCTACAATGTTTAATCATGTTGGTATCCTGATTCATGCATATATCACTAAGGTCTAATCAAAACACAACTCCACGGATAGTCCACATTTGTTCTTTGTTAGGAGATATTGTAACGTACCCGAAAACAGCAGAAAATTTAAACAATAATAAAGACAGTCAACGGTCAACACATGACACGTCACGGGAAACAAACCAACATATATATATATAATATATAATATACAGACCCACGTGAAAGTCAAACTATATAAATGAGTCAACTGTAATTACAACAAAAATGAATATACATGTAATCACTACCTCAACAAAAGATGATATAAAAGAGAACAAGATCTGATCCCGGGGGCACTCTCCTCGGTCACCACCTGACTCTAATGCTACTCGCTACCTGAAATGAAAACAAACAAACATGCCTGAGTTCCCTGAAGGAACCCCGTATACCAAGCCTCCTAAAAATATAAAAAGGAATTAAAGACAATGCAATACAATGCACATGATCATCCACCTCGGGCCCACAATAATGCCCTCACCGCCTCCGCGGCACTGAACCACTCATGTCACTAGGGTCAAGTCAGTCCACCGCTGCCTCACAAGGGTCAGTCGACACCACTGCTCCCCAAAAAGTGCAGGAAGGAACCCCTGGTACACGCCAAACTCCAGGAGCGAGTCAGCCCGCCGAATACACAACTCGGGTCAGACGACAGCCGCTGCTCCCCCAAGAGCTGCCAAACGCGCACCCTGCCGGAACATCCTCGGCCTACCGCTAAACCCTCGCAAACTGCCCAAGGTTTACGACACACATCTCTCACACCCCGCTCGGTAAGAGAGGAAACAGTAGTACAATAATACGCCTTCGTCGAAGGTGAAATCCGTAGCTCTCAAAGCCGGTAATCAACCGTCGCCTCGGAGCCGGTAGTCGACCTATACTCAACGGATCACGTGTGGATAAATCCACCAACCTGCGGCAGATCGGTCAACCGCTAAAAGCACACCGGTCGACCGGTCCCCCACACAGTACACGGTACTGTACAAACAAGTCTATCGGTCGAATCACGCTAACCGAAATACCGACCAATCGGTCTAACAAAAGTCATCTAGCAGTCGACCGTTTGGAAGGTCTACGCTATACATTTTATATAAATATATATCCAATCGGTCAAACCAGGGTCCGTTCCACCGATAAGGAAAACTGCCTGAATCCTGCCTACAGCATTCGGTCGACCGAAACCTACTCCCGGTCGACAAATATACAGGCACATCACTGCAGGAAAACTGCACGCGGTCGGTCGACCGGATCCAAAGCGGTCGACCGTTTAGATGGTCAACGCTCGTAACCGACCTTGCGCAGTTCGGTCGACCGAGACACACACTCGGTCGGCCGAAGGCCTGTCTAACCTATCTACTGGGTTCGGTCGACCGAAACAACACCGGTCGACCGACTAATGTAACCCTTTATTTTCCCGCGAAATTTGGCATAAACGGTCAACCGTCACACAGACATCGTTCGACCGTTTTCGGGCAGTAAGTTAATATTTATAAATATCGGTCGACCGACCCATATACCGGTCGACCAAACAATACATCTTCCCACTGGACAGGCATCATTTAAACGTTGTTCGGTCGACCGAAACACTCAACGGTCGACCGAACCAGTCGTCTTCAACCTCCGTCCAGTAGGGTTTTCACCGGAGAAACGACACCAACGCCGTCCTCTACACTCCCACACCTCTTGGGGAGTTAATATGAAGACTTGGCATACCTTTAGGTCGAGTGGAGAAGCCTCCCAAGCTTGCACCACTTCACTCCACTTCTTCTTCCTTCTTCTCCTTCTTCTCCTCTTCTTCTTCTCTTTCTTCACTTTTTACTGCCTCCTCCGACTCTCCTCACTAATAAGCTAGGTTTTCGCACCAAAATGAAGCAAACCTAGACTTGATCTCGAGTGCTCTTTAAATAGGCAACCTCACCTCCCTATCCTCCAATCACCACTCACCTAAAACCTTACCAACCATAACCCACCATCTCTCTCTCCTCTCACGTTCCAACAACTCATCTCTCATCCTTATCTCCTCACCTCTTCCTTAGAATGCAATTAGGATAAGTTAGGTTTAGGTTTAGTTAATTAAGGTGTTTTAGATTAGGTTATTACAGATATGACCCAAAATTTTCTGAATACAGATGATGGAGAAACAAATATATAAACTTCTGCAACAAAACTCCTAGACAACAAGATCTACTATACTGTATACATATACATCATAACATATAGCAGTATCAAGACAACTCTATCAGGAGGCATTAGCGACAACAAAAATTTAATGGGTTAATGCGGCGTAAATACATGTCACGGTGTGCTTTTTGGGGGGGAGACATCAGAAACGGGAGACGATACGAAGCTTCCATCTCTTTCCTTGGACTCAATCAGCATCCACACGACGTGCCTCATTGCTGGACGGTCGAATGGGGACGTGTTTGTGCAAACTAATGCAATTTTCAGGACTGTTATCATATGGTCAACAGTAGTTTTGTCACTGAGATCCAATCGGCTGTCGAGTATTCCAGAATCCATTGAGTTATTCTTGATATAGTTCCTTACCAAAGTCACTAGATCACCGCCTTGGTCTAGCGGTTGGACAGGAGTTCTTCCAGTTAGCAACTCCAACAACACTACTCCATAACTGTAGATGTCGCTTTTCTCTGTAACTTTCATTGTATATGCATATTCTGGGAGAGACAAAAACAGAGAAATGTGAGAACATGTAAGATGTAAATGAGGTAACTAGATTGAGCCCAATGGGAGAACAAAAAAGATATACAAAAATCAGTTATCGTGATTCACAATCGATTGTTGTGTATCTCAAATTGCCTAAGAATGAAAAATTGGTGGGACATATAAGGAATCGAATCTACTATCATAGAAAGTTTCACCTTATGCATTTTAACGATCCATTTATGGTGACTCGTTATGAGATTGTCCCACGGGTAACAGATCGAATCATACTCCAGGCGACTTTGGAGATGGGTCAACAACAAAAACCCATAGCAAGCACCCTCTAAGATTCATAATCACTTTCTGTGGATGTGAATGGTGAGTATCCAAGTTAAGAAACCAATTTCCATTTTTCATTATTTCTACCTCTAAAAATAACAGTGACTTTTGAAGTATATATGGGAAATTGAGAAAAGAGTATGTAAAAATGTCAGCTATCTGAGCTATACATAGATATCCAATTTTCTCAAGTTCTCAAAGTTCTGATTAACTTAACAAATGAGATTTCTCCAACTGGTTTTAGTAACAATAACCGTCCAACTTCACTTTTTCAACTCAAAAACATTATAAAATGAATGTCCTTAGGATGAAAGCTGCACGGAGCAATCGCAGAGAACGCTTACCAGGTGCTATGTAACCATACGATCCCGCAACAGCCGACATTGATTTAGTTTGTGGCATGTCGATCACCTTTGCTAGTCCAAAATCACCAACATGGGCTTCAAAATTCTCATCCAGCAAGATATTATTCGACTTGATATCCCTGTGAATAATGTGAGGTTTGCAATCATGATGCAGATAACAAAGACCCTGTGCAGCTCCAACGGCAATTATGTAACGTGTCTCCCAGTCAATGACTGAAGATGTACCATGAAGTATTTCACCCAAGCTACCTCGTGACATGTACTCGTAAATAAGTAAATTGGACCCATGATGAGAGCAGAAGCCGTACAGCTTCACGATATTCCGGTGCCTTATTTTTCCGAGAGTCACAATCTCAGCTTGGAAGCTGTTATCCACGTTGTTGCCTTCTCTGTAGGATGCGAGCTTCTTCACTGCGACTGTCTCACCAGATGGCATGATTGCTTTGTAAACCGTCCCACAAGCTCCACTTCCAATGACATAAACTTCATCAAAATCATTGGTGGCTTCCAGCACATCTTGAAATGAAAATCCCACCTTTGGAAAAATGTACTTTCCACTAGAGCAAGACAATGGCTTTTCTTCCAAAGGGGTAACCGTGTCGATGGGCCTTCTGATTAGATGCACAACAAAGAAAATTAGAGCTAGAGATACCCCACCTATCGCAGCAGCAATAATAGCTATAATTTTTCCCAGATGATTGTGGGAAGTTTTCCACGATGGCGAAGATGATGATGGAGAAGGTACGTCACACGAACCAAGGGGTCCACCACAAAGCCCTTCATTTCCGAGAAAGCTGCTGGAAGCCATGCTCTGAAGCAATGACATCAAAGGGAGTGTTCCGGTGAGATTGTTGTAGGATACATTGAGACCAAGCAAACTTGAGAGATTCCCAAATGCAAGTGGAATTTCGCCTGTTAGATGATTGTTGTTCAGCAGAAGATACTCCAGCAATGCGAGATTACCAAGCTCTGAAGGTATATTTCCCGAAAGATTGTTGTAGCTGAGATTCATTGCGATTTGCAGACTCGAAAGTCTACCGAACTCCTTAGGTATTTTACCGGAAAAACTATTACCGCCCATCTGGAGTTCGGTCAAGTGAGGAAAATATCCCAAGATAGGGGGTATATCACCTGTGAGACGATTGTCTGAAAGATAGAGTAATTCCAGCTGCAAAAGATTTCCGAGTTCATTTGGTAAGGCGCCTTTGAACGAATTCCTGCTGAGATCAAGACGTTGGAGCTTCCGGCAATTGATGATTTCCACAGGCACTTCTCCACTCAAATGGTTAGACGAGACATTAAACACCACAAGCTGAGAAAGATTACCTATCTCTCTTGGAAGTTCCGAGGAGAAGTAGTTGTCTGCAATGATAAGCCTTTGTAGAGATTTGCAGTTGCCTATCTCTGACGGGATAGGGCCGCTAAACCTGTTCTGGTCCAACGCGATGGTAGATAAATTTGTTAATTTGCAGAGATAAGAAGGGAAGCTCCCAGTAAGACTGTTCCCGCCAAGACGAAGCTGCACCAGAGATTCACAATTCACGACACCTCTTGGTATATTTCCACTCAGCTTGTTTGACCATAAATTCAACAAAATAAGATTAGAGTGCCTACAAAGGTAGCTCGGTATTGGCCCAGTTAAATTGTTCTCTGAGAAATCAACCACCCAAAGAGGGCTGTACACCCCGAGTGCCGCTGGGATGCCACCCGAAAGCATGTTATTGAACAGCTGTAACTGAACCAGATTAGTCAGGTACTGCAATTCGACAGGGATGGGACCTGTGAGGTAATTGATAGAGAGATCGAGTTTAGTCAAGTTCTTCAGGGTAAAAACCTCAGCTGGAATGTTGCCTGTCAGCTGGTTCTGAAAGAGGTACAGCAAGTGCAGGTCCTTCACATTGCTCAACTCAGTTGGTATTCCTCCCATAAGAAAATTCTCTGAGAAATCAATTTCATTGGCCAGAGTAAGATTACCAATCTCTGTCGGAATTGTTCCATTGAGCATATTTCTGTAAAGATACAACTTCCTTAAAGATCTCAGATTCCCCATCTCTGCCGGTATTCCACCAACCAAACTATTCTGATAAAGTGCTATTGTCTCAAGATTAGTGCAGTTTCCAATTGATTTTGGGATAGCACCAGATAGTACATTATCCATAAGCACAAGCTCTTTCAAGTTCTGAAGCATACCAATCTCTACAGGAAGAGCCCCTCCGAGTTGATTTTGTGCAAGACCAAGTACTTCTAGGCTCTTACATCCGCTTATTTCAACCGGAATTTCTCCTGAAATCATATTCTGCCCAGCACGGAATCTGACCAGCTTCTTCAGTTTTCCGATGGACCGAGGGAGAGGACCAGTTAAGTTGTTGGTGTATGCAACCAAATCCACAAGGGACGAGAGGTTCCCGAGCTCCTCCGGGATGGATCCGGAGAGCTTGTTGTTGCATAAATTCAGCTCTTCTAACAATGACAACTTGCCCAATTCGGCAGGGATCCCACCATCGAAATTGTTGTTATTGAGGTTGAGAATCCGGAGCCTGGAACAATTTCCGATCTCTGCTGGGATATTTCCAGAAAAACCATTTGAAGACAAGTCTAAAAAAGTTAAGTCGACTAGACGACCAATGCTTGCCGACAAACTTCCTGAAAGATTCAAAGAGCTCAAATTCAGAGATGAAACAGTAGGGTGATTGGGAACACTGCAATTAACGCCTCTCCAGCTGCACGGCGTCTCGTCAATTGCATTCCAACTATGCAGATGGTCAAATCCATCTCTGAGATTCCTCTTTAGTTCCAACAGATATTGGCCTTCCATGTTCAGGGCTTTGGTATGATAAGCAACTAGAATAGAAATCAGTACAACAAAGTTGAACATTTTACATGCATATGTGCTCAAAATCGCACACATGTTTGCCACCAAATAATTTGACCGATAAAAGTGAAATTCAGAGGTTGGTTAGAAAACCAACTGCTGTCCTTCAATGCTTCTTGAAATCCTGTGGAATAAAGTTAAAAGTTCTCATCAAACAACAACAAAAGTTTTCATCGAAACATCAAAAAAAAATGCCTCTCCTCATAGCTATAATAATCAAAAAGGCAGTTCACAGATCCATACTGCTAGACCAGATGAAGGGGGAAAAGTTTTTCGTTCCACAGAAAATTGAAATGCATAGGGTAAAATTTGTTTGCATACCTTTGCAGAGGTGCACCCAATTGCTTCATCCAAAAAGCTTATAACTCGATAGCATTTCAAAGGAAAAGGCAGAAGCTTTCAGAATTTTGTACTTCCTTCGAACAATGAATTCGGTGAATATTCAAAACCCGCAACTCGATACTGCGAGAAAACCCACACATCAAACTACAAATTCAGAATTTCCAGATAAGCCCTCTCTGGAGCTTCTTTGAATGGAACAACAAACAATTCAGCAAACCCAGAAAACCCAATTCAGCATTCCAACATTAGATCCATAAAAACCCAATCTTCCTTCACCCCACACCAAATCCAAATCAAACCAACCTTTTTTTTTTTGCTGTTCTCTGTTGTGTGTTGGGCACACAGACCAAAAAAACAGATCTTTTCAGATTCTAGAAGAAGTAGAGTGAAGGAGGAAGAGGACCACCATGAGTAGAGTGAGGCAATGGCAGGCAAGCATGCCTTCAAGCTTCACTTTACAGCCCTCCCTGTCTCTTCCTGTCCTAATCAAAGCTAACTAACTATTTTAATTCTCCACTTTAATGGTCTCTGAAAGAAAGAAGGGGAAAATTTCTCTCTCACACACACACTTTCGGCAGACAGGAGTGAGATTGTGGAGTGTTTGTTTATTGAGATTTTGGTGTCAAATTGAATCCAGAGTTCAATGGAAGTGGATTGTGATCTCTGTGGATTGGTGACAACTGTGGTAACTTCTTCCACATGCATCCTCTGCTATTTTTTATTAAACGATAATGACTTCAGCAGATAAAACATAATTATATAGATTGCTTGCACTTTATATTGAATGATTTTTCCACGTAAATGATTGCGAGAATTTAAGAAAAAGTACAGCCTTGTTCATATTAATTAGACAAGAGAAACAGGCATACGGACTATAAATCATTTAAATTTGTCATGCGTGAATCATAGTTTTTGAGGAATAACAAAAAATATCAAAGGAACTTAACATATCATACAGATTTAGTATACTTTTCAAAGAATAATAACTATAGAAGAGAAAAATATTAGTTTATCAACAACAAAAAACTTAAAACGAGAAGAATAAGTTTATGTTTTATATTTTGAAAAATAAAAATGACAGATTTTCGCCAAATGCTACAGATCAAATTTCCTCCCAGTAGAAGTCTTAAACCATTTAGCATCCTATAATACGAATATTACCGACCTCCGTAAAGTCAGAATAGTAGTACTCCAACCTTTTCTGCCAACCTCTATTGTCAATAGTGGTCCATATCTACTGAAGTGAACAGCAAATCAGAGCACCTTCTGACTAAAATCATAGGTTGGTGAGGCCACTCCAATATTCGATTGTCATCCACTCTTTTTGTTTGAGATGATTCAAGTAATGTCCATAACTTTATTGGGATGAGAATTAGATAATTAGATTGGATGATTTGGGCAGTTCTTAACCATTTGTTGAGTACCCAGCAAATCAAATTAGATCACAGAAAGTGCAGATATTAATGACTTTTAGAGTGGATTTCTCTTCGTATGTCCTTTATCTTCGTATTCTCATGTTCGATTCATATTTTTCTAAATTAGTATAAATCACCATTAAAATTGAAACTGATATCTGTACATTTCTTGGCCTTTGGCTAAGATACACTGTAGTATTTGTTCCTATCAGTTTAATATCTCTTTTGATAATCACGGAAAAAATAAGTATCTCATAATACAACAATGACAAGTGGAACTGGAAAAAAAATGCAGAGGCAAATCCAATTACTTTGTCCTAACCTCAACATCCAATAGTTTTCTTTTGGAAACTCTCAAATAGAAAACATAGAGCATGATTCATACATGTTCTTCTAAGGCAAATATTTGAAAGAACAGGAAAAAACCAGTTACAATCATTATATCTAAGACCTAAGTAATTTGAAATATAGGGGTGGGTGTTGTTCATATTAAAACTTACAACCAAAGGCTTCAACTTGTGACATCAGTTCTTTCAACATGCCATAGTTAGGCCAACCTAACTACTGTTATAAAAATCGTGCTTATTATATTAATTAGAAGATTCCAGTTTTGAATGCTTGTTGAGTGAAGTGTTGATTTCAAAGAAGTTATTCTGGATCTAGTGAAGTATGAAGGGGGTAGGTAGGAAGTGTTAAAAGATTCTTGCTTTGCCACTAATGAAGTGGATCGTTGCATGAGCACAAATGCACAATCACATATATCCTATTGAAGGATTTGTGACAAGCAGACACTTTCAAACATGAGAAAAATGATTAAAACCTTAAATACTTCTGATTCTGGTCAACAGATGGGCATTAAGCGCTGGAAAACTCAGTTCATTTTTTTCACAGGAAGACTAAAATTCAATCGTCTTATTGATGAGACAAACAAAAATTTCAGATAAACAGTTAGGTACAAAACCAATGCCCAAATGTGGTCCATAATAGTTGAAGATTCCTCCATGTCCACAATGGATTTTTGTGGGCAAAACATGAAGAAACTTACAAAATAAGAGTTATGGTCCTATGGAAGGGGGGGACAATAGAAGTAGGCAGATTGGAGACTTGTTGAGTGTTGAACAATGAGAATTGCAAATCTTGTTTGGTTGTATCTTCATTGTTAGAGAATAGTCTCACATTGGTTAATTTGATAACTTTCTCTTGGATTATAAGTTTGAGGGTCCCTCTACTCATAACCAATTGGTTTTGAGTTGGATACTCACACTTCAATATGGTATCATAGCTAAAAAGGTTCAACAACCGACTTAACACATCTACCAATGTTGTTGTTCACATGTAGACACAAAAAAAATCTCAGTCACATGTAGGGCTGCAACTCGGATAATATAACTCGGATACCAACTGTATCCGAATTCGAATCCGAATACCATATTCCATTACCAAATTCGAATTCGAATCCGAATTCAGTAGAACTATCCGAATCCGAATCCGAATCCGAATTCAGTAGAACTATCCGAATCCGAATTCAGTAGAACTATCCGAATCCGAATACTAAATTTTCGTATTAAAATTTTAGAATACTAAATTTTGGAATACTAATTTGTGTATTTGACCATGTATTCGAATAATTCGGATAATTCGGATAATTCGAATATTAAATAGCTTGTATCCGAATTCGTATCCGAATTCTAATTGGTAAATTTTTTTAAACCAAATTCGTATCCGAAATTAAATTGGTAACATTGAACTTACCAAATACCAACTAAATAGAAATTTTCGAATCGGATACTCGGATACTTGGTAACCATTTGCACCCTTAGTCACATGTGCGGAAGAGTGTTAGAGAATAATCTCACATTGGTTAATTTGAGGACTTTTTCCTGAATTATAAATTGGAGGGTTTCTCAACTCATAATCAATTAGTTCTGAGTTGGAATACCCACACTTCAATATTCCTAAACAGAAAGTGGTGCAGTGCCAGATTTTGTGGTTCATATTGGCTGCTTCCGACCCTTCACTACTCAAGAAACTTGTCCAAACAGTAGAAAGACAAAATCCAAGCATTATTAAGGAAAAAGAAAGAAGGATCCTTAAACAAGCGGTTTAGCAATGTTAGAACCAATCCAATAACTGACTCAGATCTTAGATGTTTATAATAAAATTGGTGGACAGAGAATTTTATTTCAATTGTACTTTATTGACAATTTTGATGAAGATTCTGAAAATGAAAATGGACAGTCTGAAATATTTATATTCTACAATCCTCATTTATTATTTTCAAAGTTAGACTTCGTGCTTCTAATTGTAACTCTTAAAACTGAAGAATTTTTTGTGACAACGATCTAAAATATTTTACTCTAATTTGCAACTTTTATTGAATAAAAAAGAAGGAATTTGTATAAAAATCAGAACTGGATCCACACTAATACTCTATGTACACTTGATTATACCAAAAGAATAGTATTGTATATAAATAGGGTATTTTTGGATATTTCTAGTTGTTCATTGGTTAATAGAAATGTAATAGATATTTGTGTTAAAACTTGATTATATTCTATACACTTGTTAGAACTTAAAAGAAGAAGAATACTTGACACTGACCTAATTAGATGAGGATGGTAATTACAATTTCAGTAAATCTAATAAAATATTCGGTAGATTGTAAACTACAATAGTTGGAACTTTGTAATCAATGCAGAAAGATCAGAGTTTAATTTTATTTGGTTCAGGAGACCAATATTGACCCTAAAGGATAAAGCGTATGCATATATTTCTGGAAAATGAGAAATGACTACTAACCACCTCAAACATATCCTAGATGCAAATAATTTTATAGTTTATCTTCACCTATCACTTACTATAAAAATATGATGGCATAATAACATATTGCGCTTTTAGATGCCTATCTCGACAAGTTATTTATTCCCTGGGTGGTTCATCATCTTTATCAAATCTTATCCCATCCAATTTTTGTCTACTTACATGATGACCAATTTCCAAAATAAAAATAACAATACAATTAATGATTAAAAAAATACATTTGTACACCATACTGACATATTTTCTGCATTAGGTCTCTTCTATTTCTATAGGTTTTGGATTCTCTGTTTTCTGTCACTGCAACAGCATTCAATATATAAATAATTTCTTTTTTTAGTTCCATTACAGTAATCAGCTTATGGTAATCAATATCACATGGTGCCAGTTATTTTGCTGCATGTATGTACTTTGAGAAATGTGCTTCATTCTGTCATTTTAAAATCCTTGATTTCTGTTATGAAGCTTGTATTTAATTTTCCTTTCTTCGAATTGTTAAAACACATTGGGAATGGGTGTTACAGCACATGCAATGGTACATAAAATGGGTTATGGGTACGGTTTGTTGTGTACATAAATGTAATAAATGAGCAATTTGGTATTACAGTGGATTTATTGGAATATGATTACAACCAATCAACCATTGAATTCAACACGAAAACCAATCACTTAACATAAGTCAAAAAAATATGACAATCAGTAAAGAGAAGTTGAATTCAAAATGATAGGGAATGAACACCAAGTGAAGCTAGATCCTGTGATTTCTATTATAAAATGGTGGTGTCACATGCTAAGAATATTTTATACACCGCCAGTGTCCCACAATCATCACATTCCAAATATCTTTAAATCATTTTAGTAAACAAAATTCTGTAAGATCTTTATGAAATTTTGTTTGAGTTCAAAATTATTAGAGACCTAAGATTGCTCCTTTCTTATGAAATACTATTATTAAACCCTCCCATCTTACTTCTGCTATTTTGTTCTCTTAAGAGCAAAACAAACTCCACTTATGTAATTGTATATAGTCTATCCTAAGCCAAGATCAAGCAGGGTTGAGATAGGCTTGACGAGCTAGCGTAAAAACCCCAGTTACTCCTATAGGAAAGAGCAAAACAATGAGATGGAGGCAAAACAATAACTCTTTGGTGATCACCCATGCACATGGTCATAGAAGTGATGACCCAGGTGCGGTGGCTTACAATCGAGGCCAACGAACCACAGACTTTGTTGCTGGATGACCCTGGGCATGGCATGAAGTTTGAACAACAACCATGCTATTGTACTATAGTAGAAGTTAGGAACAACATTACGAGTTATAAGAACGTAGGCTACTCCACTCAACAACTAATTTTGAGACAAAAGTGCACACCTTGATATGATATCGAAGGTCCTATGCTGACCCAGCACATCCACCAATCCTTGAAGCTACACATGTTGGATTAAAAAATACCACATATGAGGGAAAGTGCTGCAAGGGACACACTAATGAGTTATAAGATCTCGAGTTCGATGTTAAGAAACAAACTCGCATTTGAGTACGGCATCATAATCAAATAACCAAGGAGACACACCCACAAATGAACTCATAACTTAACACGTGTTGGACTCAGGGCCGTCTCGGGAATTTTCGAGGCACTGTGTGAAAATCAACAATGAGACTCCTAAATTTGAAAAAAATTGTCCTCCTAGTTTAAATAATAAAAAATTCACTAACTTAATGCAATATTACTTGATTTTTTTTGTCCTCCTAGCATTCTTTGAGACAAAATTTATCAATGTTTATGTGTTATCTATGTGTTAGCACTAATCTTCTTTGCAACCCAATAAACCCATGTACATAATTATTATTATTTTTTGAGGCCCCCTCAAAATGAGGCCCGGAGCAGGAGCTCACCCTGCTCCTGCTATGGGCCAGGCCTAGTTGGACCCAAAAACCACATGTGAGGGACAATCTTGAGAATCTTATATCGTTTCACTGAACACCAATTCATTTTAAGATAATGGCTCACACTTTATCATGGTATCAGAGAAAAATTGTATTAACAGTGACTATACATCCATTCATCTCTTGGATCCAAAAGAGTAAACATGTGAAGAGAATTAAGAATAGTACCAAAAAGGTATTGAGACTAGTCTCATAAGTCATGAGTTACAAGATCTTAAGTCACTCCACTCAACACAAACTGATTTTGAGATGGAAATATACACTTCAAAAATATTTAGGAATACGCTGACAAGTATCACTTATTTGGAGCTTTCTGTTCAAAAAATGGATCTTTCAAGAAGTTTAAGTTAGAAATAAGTCGCAACATACAGATGCCAAAGGATTATTCTGTCTTTGGTTAAATTTCTATATGAATATCAGTTTTTGTTCAACACAAGAAAAAAATCATTCAAATATATATATATATATATATATATATTCATTGTTACAAGATCTATTTAGATATAGAAAATGATATTGACAGGTTATATACAATAGGTAATGTACACTTCCACTAATCTTGATAGTAAAAGAATGCTGATCATGACATACAGATGAGTAGTCAAGCTGAGTTGTAAACATTTTCTTCAGGTCCCTCCTGGTGAGAGTTTAGATTCCTCTTAATGGTAGGATGTATCAATGTCCATACTGCACATAAACATAAGTTCACTGAATTAAAGCATGAACAAGTATACTACTCTGAGTAATGGTGAAAAACACAATTTCTTTTTCATTTATGAAGGATAAATGTGCAGATTTCTCTTACAAAACAGTTAACAAAATAAACATGAGTTTTTTTATCGGTAATAAAACATAGTAACGAAATCACGATATACGAATGCGGCAAACCACTCATTAATTATTTTAATCCACGTGCTAACCCAACCAAAGTCCATTCTCCACCTAGCAAGTAAGAGCAGAACAGATTCAATATGCATATATAATATAAGATGAAGAAATGAATTTTATCATAGTTAATTCATACTTCCCGGTTGGACGATCCAACTCCCAGCTGATGAAAAACATTGCAAAGTACATGGATCCAAGGGAAAAAATGAAGTGAAAGAATTCATATTTGTATGGAACGCCATCTGCATAATTAGCATGGTCTCTCTGGCACTAGAAAGAAAAGAAATCAAGATAAATTTCTAGTTAAACTTTCCATAAATAGAATTTTCAATAATCTTGACATAGTAACTTTTTAAAGGGTTTTTGAAGTAATATTTTGATGTGTTCCAGTAAGTTGATTTCAGAGACGAAGAATATTTTACGTTCTACTTTTGCCAAAGCAAAATACATATTTTACCTGAAAAGCTTTTGAGTCTATCCCAGTGGAAAATGTTGCTATCACGATTGCACAAATAGCAATTAGAAAGCTCTGTTAGTATGAAAAGTAGAAGATAGAAGCACAACTATATAAGTGTCAAAATTTTGAACAACCAGCATTGTGAATTGTGATTCATGAAAGCATTATGAATAGCAACTGTTGAGAAGGCTGCATGATAAACTCTTCATAGAATATTAAAAAAAACAAAAAACAAAAAAAACTGGATAGCCTCAACCCAAAAATCTGGAGGAATAAGCATGCCAGTCAATTAAAATAATCACAAACTTAACACGAGGGTATTTTCTTGTAAGAAGAGAGAATGTGGCAAAAAGGAATACGGAACTACAAGATAAATTTTCAAAGAAATGGAGCATGACTCAATAGGCCACTTCAAAAAGGTTGCATTAGGATAACACAGAAATGCAATCTTGTATGTAATTCACTGGTGTAGAATATATAATTCAAGAAAGCAATGGTTCGAAAATCAAATCGATGCCGCCTGTAAAAACCAATATACACAAGGCAGAGTGCTGTAAAAGGTAAAGTTAAAAGGGTAAAAGGTAATTAGCAGATAATTGTTTGATTATTACTCCACTTGGGCCGATTAAATGACAACATAACCAAGTGCAAGAAGCATAGACCCATTAAGATTTACGACTGAGGTTCCTCCTGAAATAACATCTTAACCACCCATTTGTAGATCTTCGTATCCTCTAATACGATATTTTAATAAGAATTCGTGAAAGATATGCACTACTGATCACAACGAAAGTAATGAAAAAGACGTTAACATTGAATCTTACAAGCATAGTAACCCAGTCTCCATCACGAGAAATTTGGTTTTCCGAGCTGAACTTCGTCAGGGTAGGTTCACTGCAATATACAACAATTCATGACAGAAATTGTAACATCCCGAAATAGCGGAAATTTAAAAATTTATAATCAAGACACAGGAACTCAATAATCAAATACGGGACTGTTACTTCTCATAAAACAAATAGCGGTGCACCAAAATTACATCAAAGTTTGTCAAAATGAATACATGATTACAACAAAACGACAACAGAAGATAAAACGTAATCATGTCGACCTCAGCGGTCCGAGAAGAGGATCCAACTCCAAAATGCGCGTGCCCGCCGATCACCACCCAACTGGACCTACTGCGGTCCTGAAAATATATAACAACAATGCCTGAGTTTCCAGAAGGAAACTTTGTATGCCAACTCACCTATATGCATGCAATACGCAAATGAACCTATCATTCTAGTAGCATGTCATGACATCAACAGAAAGGAAAAACAGTTCCCCCGAAAGGTAAAACAGGACATCAGTCCGACAGTCAACATCGAGTCTCCCGAGGAGACCTACTGCAGGCACATGCAGTCTTACAACACGTGACATCGCACCCCCCACACGCGGCTACACTACACAAGGGTTCGGCAGGGAGCCTCTGTCACGCCTGCGGGCCGATAGAATACAGATCTGCAAATCTCAGTGGTCGGAACCACAGGGACCAACGGGGCCGTCGCCCAGAAGGTATAACAACATCATCTCGATAGGTGCCCAGTCGAGGAATCAACATATCCGGAACAGCCTCGGCCCAACAATCATCATCGCCGGCACAACCTCGGCGGCATCACCGGCACAGCATCGGTGGTCCAACACAAATGTCCGGCACAACATCGGACGGGTCCAGACCGAAGTCTGTCAGGTCATCAGGCTCCACGAGCCGCAAACACCAACTGCGCCGCTATAAAAGCAGGGCAGCGACCTCCGTAGCCCGTAGGCCGGTAGTCACCTCACCCAACGCCAGTTGCGTGCCCGCACAAACATCAAACATTGGGATCTGCGATCCCTCAGGCCTGCTATACTACAATGAGTCCAATCAATCCATCACCTTAGTCACACTCCATACGTGGAGGTGACGCGTCCCGAACACCCACACTCTTCTCAACGGCGGTCCCTGGGCAGGCACGCGGAACGCGCCTACCGTCACCTCCCGGCTCACGCACAAGGCGAGGACACGGGTTTCCGTGGATAAAGTTGGCATTCAAAAAGGGAACCAGGAATTCTGTCCTGAGCTCAAACGGTCGACCGGAAGAGGTGATTCGGTCGACCGGTTCCAGAAAGGAATCGGTCGACCGTACGCCTAACACGGTCTACCGCTGCGCTCAAAACACAATCCCCAACGGTCGAACAAAGGTCTAAAACCGGTCGACCGAACGAGGTCAAAATCCGGAGTCTGGTCAACATAAAATCAATCTATCGGTCGACCGACTCAGGGGTCCCAGTCGACTGAAAACTAACATGGCCTTTCAACATCATTTTAAACTATCGGTCGACCGACTCAGGGGTCTCGGTCGACCGATAACAGATAGGGTCAACCTATTATTCTACGCCATATAATCGGTCGAACGCAACATACAACGGTCGAACAAGCATGCATAGAAAATCAGTATACTTAAGTTCCGGTCGAACGACCCAAGTAACCGGTCGACCGAAAACAGACAGAGAGTCCCAACTCACCAGCAAATACGCACTACCGGTCGACCGCCACAAGGCATCGTTCGACCGGTGAAGGTTAAAGTCGGGTAAAAACACTACATTCGGTCGACCGCCCGAAGGGACCGGTCGACCGTTGGTCGTCTTCCACCTCGCGCCAGCCGAGGTTTCTCACGGAAACAACGCCGAAGAGGTCTCCGACCTCCCCGTCCGACCAACACAACCCTCCCACGAGGGTTAGGAACAACAAAATCACACTAGAGAGCGGCATACCTCAAGCAAGGGCGACGAACCGCCGGAACTCGCTCACGCGCGTCGCCTCCGGTAGACCTCGAGCACGCACCGCGCCTCCTCTGGACGTCCGACCTCTGCCCGCGCGTCGTCCTCGCCTCCTTCGATCGTCGCCTCAGCTGGAAGAAGGAGAAGAAGAATGAAATGGAGAGTGAGAGAGAGAGAAAAAAAAAAAACACGTTTTAACCCATCTCCTCGCTACAGCGCCCTACACACCAGCCCACACCTCCCCCTCACGTCCACAGTGCTCGCCTCCTTCCCCTTCCCCATGCACAGCACGCCTCCCCATGCTAAACACCTTCTAATCCTCCATTAACCCTAAAACCGGGTTAGGGTTCTAACAGAAATCCCTGAGTATTTTGTTCCTTAAAAAATTGCAATATGGAATATTAAGAGAGGGCTTTGAGTGGGAAAATGAGAACAGTTTTACTTCCATCGCATGATTGATGGAAATGAATTGGAAATATTTCAAAAAAATTGTAGCATGAATGATAAAAGATGTTGAGGATAGTCTTGTTATGAGAAACAAGACATTAGCATGAGCTATAGACTATGATATCATGAATTGATTTTTTTTAATATAGAAGCCCACATCGTATCAAACCCCAATGGCCTAAGAACGAGCTCAATACAACCATCTATCCTTGAATTTTTCATGTCGACCTAAAAGAGGCCATATGTGAGGCGAATTTTGAGAATAAATGCATTTTTGAAAACTTAAAGGCATCAAGCTATAAGATCCTGTATTTATAAGTTCCAGTAGTTAACACAAATATATGTGTTTGCTACACAAGAGTAGAAGTAACAAAACAGACCTCCTTATTGCTGACCAGCAAAGGAATAGAACATAAGAAGCCATGATGCCAGAAGACAGAAGACCTTTGTTGACCTATGGAACAAATGTTAGCTGAGACAATAATTTTTTTATGTTAACCTCACTTTCATATAATTACATGTTCTTGTCACGAACAATGACAAATTATAGAAAATAGACAATGCAATTTATACGTACCTTGGAGTGCAGTGAAACAAACATCATTACGTTGACTAAAACTACTGTCCACGTGATAAAAATTATGTTGAGAGTGCAAGCCGGTCCCCGAGCATATAAGAAATACATCGAAATGATTCCACAAAAGGAAGCAACGTAGAATAGAGTTGCTAAAAAAGTCCCAAAGAAGTATCTGCGACGATAATAGAAGTGAAATCATTCATTAAATGAAATATGTAATTAAACAGACCATGTTCCACGATATTATAGATGGGGCAAAGGAAACATTCAGAAAGTACATATACCAAATCCTTTTGTACTCTGGAATTGGGGGGAAATTTAGCATACATGAGGTGTATTGTACTTCGAAGAACTACAGAATTCTTGTACTGATATTATAGCCATATTGGCTAAGTGTAATTTAGCATGAATTCTTTATGGGTAAATTGCCTGATAGTTATTTTTGGAGGTTCATTGGGGAACTTCAAGTACGATGTGTACAGAACATAGAATGAGAATCATTCTGAATTTCAAATTTTATGCAGCACTAACTAAGTTGGTGTTTTAAGTAAGCCATACTCATACCTAAGATGCCTAGAATAATATCAAACCAACCACGTTAAAAATGGAAATTTACAACTTAACAGGGAAATAATTCATACCGGAGCTTGGATTGTGATTCTGACAAAAAATAGGTTTCGCATTATTTGAGGAATTGAATCACACTTATGAGTTGCAGAATAAGGAATAACCTATAACAACACAAAATACATAAGTCCCTAACTATGTGGGTGTAGCTTAATGAAACAATGTGTTTTATCTAATATTGAAGACTAAAAATAAAAATGTATGCATATGATAGCAACAGTAACATCTTAAACCATATCTCAATTCAAGATTCATTTTACATCAAAATAAGATTAATTCAGAAAATGTATGTATTATTTACTTTTTTCCATACACTATATTTTATGGTACATATTATTCAGTCTAAATATTCGAGTATCAACAAAAACTGTGTTCCATTTGACAACATTTGAAAAATTTATTAGCTGTTTTAGAGTAACACCAGATGACCAGATATTTGACATCCTCGTTCTCAAATTTTACAAATTTTTTCTTAACCTGTTCATATACATTTAGGAGAAAGGTTTGTATACAAACTCCAAAAAGGTTTCTGTATGAACTACAGAAAGAATCAAATTTCAGCCTTTCAAGCATTTGTTCACTAGTAAGAAGTATATCGTTCGGAATGCTATTCGTAAAGTGAGCCCAGAGATAGAAATAAAATAAATAATAGGACCTAAACAAAATGAGGGCTGAAGCGAGAGCGGCAGAGATTACCCTGCTCCACAGCGAGCAATTTCACCTGCGTAAAAACAAGCATTTTCACTCGCTGTAGTAACTTCTATTGAAATAGATAACCAGAGAGAGAGCTAAGGTTGCATTGCATTTCAAACTGGAGTATACCCAATAGACTCTTTAAAGCAAGAGAACATGATGAGCACTACTCTTATGTACATACCGTAGGTTTGAAAGAAAGAAACAGGGATGAGAATTGAAATTGTCATGACTGTGATCCACAAGAGAAACTTGAGACACCACCAATTTGAATGCCAGGAATTCCGAGCTCCATCCAGCTTGCAAGTGTTAAATGTGGTTGCAAACATAACTAAGAAAAATATCTAAGATTTTCAACAAGGTTAAGGGTACCATGTATAATATATCTCGAAATTATAAAATGCAGACTTCACTTTGTCAACCACAAATTACAAAATCAATACACTAACCATAAAAACCTTGAAAGTATTAGAAGTTTATTAGCTCGTGAAAGATACAAAGCATCCAAAACTGACACGAAGAACACCTTCTGCATGAAAACAATCTTCTTCATTTCTGCAAGCCCGTGAATCTACGTTGAAACAAGAGCATTTAATAATGTAAGAGTACGCAAAAACTTAAGCACATTTAATGTATAAAATATTGGCACATCAGCCCATTTGTTTATGTTTATTGAAACGAAGTCTATTTCTCCAACAACATCGGTAAAATCAGTTTGGAAGTTGATACGAAGAATGTCAAATAAACTTGCATCCTAGAATTAATAGCAAGAAATCATGCCATTGTTCTCCACCTTTCCATAAAGAGGAAGAATTCCTAAAATGTACATTTTTCAGGTAGATATTGTGGGAGTTTTTTTTAAATCGTTCCAAAGTTATACATCTATGAAAAGCAAAAAAGATATGAATATTGTTGTGATTAAAGCATAATATTCATCAGATTTTGTCCAACTTTATGAAGCACCAAAAAGATAGCTTTACTCATAACTATATAGTACTATGATTCTTGAATATTCTACTTACAACTTCAGCTGAGCAAAGGAAACACTACAAGTGTCATTTCTTGTTTCCAGAAATAGCATGTGCGTGAATTTCAGAAAGATTTTCTTAAGAAAGCTCATTTATAAATTAAAAAATACAGATATTTAAAAGGTTCCCAACATAAAAGTTCAGCAGCACTGAAAATAGCAACAAGAATCTGAATTTCTTTAAATAACAACATACAGTGAATCTTCTGTAGAATCTCATATCCATAATCACGAACAATCCAAGTGAATAAATTGGAGGCCAAGAAGATGAGACCGTATATATATCGAGCCTGTAAAGCTAGCTTTTTCTGAACCGAGAAATCAATATTCTTGGGAGATGAAGGCTCCTCTGGTCTAACAACCTCCATGTTTCTAACTTCGCTTTCTAATGGTTGTTTGGTTCTTACTGACTCGTTCATGATTGTTGCCCTGAAACTTCCATATAAGACACATTAGACCGTTAAAAATCTAACAATTATCTCAAAGAAAACGAGTTATTGGAAAGAAACTACAGCAATGCAATGCAATAAAATCGAATTATCATAGTAATACCAGAGCCAGTAGCTAAAACAAAAAATACCTTCAGATACATAGGAAACCAATGTTATTAGTGAAAAACTAAAGTGGTACCCCAATTTATTCCAAGAAAGAATAATACCATTCTTATACTTATGATGCAAGATTCTAGCATGAAAATAGCCCAAATAAGTGAAATCATATAAGAACTCAAAGTCAAATTTTAACTTTAAAACGCACCTGACTATGTTTTTTACTTAATACAAGATCAACAATAAAACCATAACCACATAACATAAAACATTCAGGAAAATGCCACTCGAACAGAGAAGAACATAACACGTTAGCTAACAAGAAAGATAACTGACTATTAAATTGCTAATTACACTTAATACTAGATTGACAAGGTAGTAAGCAGAAGCAACTTAATAAAATTTACAACAATAAAACCATAAACGCATCCTAAACACGCCATAAGCGCAATGCCACCATATGTCACAAAATCGAGCAATATAAATATTTAAAAAAACTCACATTTGTCTCAGCCCTTAAGAGTTAAGACACAAACATCCATTGTGACTCCAAACCACATTACACCTTTATAAACAAACTAACATCACCTCCACTACATTCCAATTTGAGGTTTCTTCCATCTTACAAAACTTGTCCATTCGATTGTTAACTTCTCCAATCAAAACCAAGGAGACCAAAACCGGTATTGGGTAAAGAACAGGACGTGGGGCCTCCATTGATGGGGGTAAACGTGAGAATAAACATGAGAAAAAGAGGGTCACGAGGTAGAGGAGATCGAGATTGGAAATGGGTAAGCGTTGGTTGGTTGGATTTGCAGGGAATTCGACATGAAATTTGTGGGAATCTTGTGTCGTTTGAGTTTTAGAACGTTGTTACTTGCACCAGAGCAAGTGTGTCGTGTGGGTTCTACTTGAAGTTCCACTAGTCGGATCCGGTTTGTACTATTCGGGTTGTATTCGGGCCTCTTGGTAAGAGCCTTCAGCCCGATACAACAATCCTTCTTTTTTCTTCAAATTATTGTCAATATTATTGTATTTGTAAGTTTAAGTGTTTAACCCTCTCAAATTATATCTTTGGAAGAAAATCGTGTTCTGAATCCTGAATCCTGATAACTTTATATATCGCTTTCATTTTATGTACTTTATGCAACTATAATAAACGACGCAATAACATAAAGTAAACGAGACATTCTTCTATAAAAAAAATGAAATGTGCGGAATTCTAAAGTGAACGATTCTATGAAATTATAATAAAGAACATAACCCATAAAAACACATATTAACTGAAAGATTCTATTGAATTTCGGTTTGCAACCTAACGACTTGGGGTGGTGTTCCATCAGTCATCGCTCAAGATTAAAATGATATCCACATTGTTTGAATTATGTCATGAACTGATCGAGATGGATAGGTTGAAGACATACTATATATTTGAAAGATAGGTCTTATAATTTTACTTGTCCCTATGAAGCAACACGAGGTTAATAGTAGATATGAAGATTTCTTCAAACAATGCTTCGAATGATTATTGTGAAATGGGTTGGATAACCTAAGCATCCAGTGATCTTGAACTGATGTTACCTAGAATTGCAATTGCAAACTCCTAAGTTGATTTAATCGTATTAGTTTCTTTTGTATTTCATATTTGATCCTATTTTTCTTCTTTTTGCAATTTGGGACTGCGATGAATGATGATTTCGATTATTCGACAAAATAGGTATTCCAAAACCTCCCAACAAAGAAAAAGTAATCTCCTACACTCCTTCCCACTCTCTTTCCCACGCAGGTGACGTGGAAGGTGAGTTGGATTCCACCTCACGTCATTTCAAAATTTGAAATTGATAGTTAAAATTAAAATATGAAAAAAATAAAGCTGACAGTACATATGCAGAATGTTGCATGCATCACACTTTCCTCTCTCCTTCGATTTCTTCTTCCATATTTCTTTCATCCCTAACCTCAAGATTTCTTCTTTCCTCTTTCTTCTTCCCATTCTGTTGCCGTCCTCGAGCTCCTCTCCGCCCTCGACACCTCCTCGACCTCCTCTGTTTCCCTCGTCGTCAAGACCATAAGATTCCTCTCCCGTCACACTCCGATCCCTAAATCTTCGTAAAGGTGAAACCTTTACTAGACCTTTTGCTTCAACCATTTATTGAACATTTTCCTTTTTCGGTGCTTTTGTGTAAGGATGAGGTGTGTGCAAAGAGCTTCTGATGCAAGTTTTGGTGTTAGTCGTGAGGTTAATTGCAGTGCCCGATGGGGACACACGAATTGTGGAGTTCTTGAAGTCGTTCCTGATGTTTGTCGTGCTCAAAGTGCAGTACGGAGGTTGTACTACGTTTTTGCCAAGATGAGGCCGATGAATCGTCAAGGGGTATTTTTGTAGGTGTGTTGGGGTATTTTTTAATAAAGGCAAGGTTTTCTAGTTGTATGTTGTCTATGTTCAGGTATTATTAGAGAAGATACAATGGAGACAATGTTACTATTTTCTATTTTAGGTTATAGGGTATTCTCATTAAGGTGTCTTATAATTGTAGATTTTCACATTTAGTTGTGGGAGAACAAATTGTTTGTGGATATAAGTCCATTATTTTCTGAAAAATACAACGAATTTTTTTATATGGGACATGTGGGTATTTTCAGTCACCAATGTATTCAATTAGTTAATAAACTTCTTACTTCATTGTTTGGAATTGTACGAAGAAAACTTCATTTTACAACCTCTCTTTCTTTGTCATGCCTCAAGTTGTTGTGCATTAAGTACATTTTGTTGTACTATATTTTGTGTCTAACTGCAGCAAAGTTATATTTTTTTGGATTTTTCTATCCATTTCATTAGTTAAGATTATGATTGTTATGTTAGTTGTATTTGATGTATAGTATAGAGTGATTAATATTGCGGTTTTAATAACTTATGTCCTATATAGTTTGGATAAAAGTGTGAGTGGGGTTTTGTTGGATTTTTTCTCTCCTGGTGGTTGGGATTGGAGTTGTAATAACAAAAGAAGCTACATGCTTCAATTACCTGTTACACGATCAGGTTGACCGTTCGTGTCCTGAAATGTGTCCTCTCACTTCCTGACTTGTATTCTCTTGCACATCCTTTCATCATTTCAATCCCAACGGCTAGAACTAGTTTAGAGCTTATAAATAGAGCTGAGAACACTCATACAAGTTTCACCAATCTTTCTCCAAGCTCAAATCTCATTACTGTTAGGATCTATGGCCCTCTAATCGATAGATAAATGCGGAATTAAAAATATTAATCGAAGGATTAAGGAGTAGAGACAATGCAAACCACAAATCGTCGACACCGGAGTTTAGAGAGGTTCGGCACCCACACCCAGGTCCTAGTCCTCCTCGCAAGCCTCGCTCGATCCCCCGAGCCTCGCTTACGGTTCCACTAACCGATCTCCTTTCCGGGCCGAGACCAACGTCGTTTACAACACCGAGCCTCGCGAACAACCTCACCTCGCTCGTGTCTCCTCTCACAACCCGAGAGGGAGCTTCCTAGAAGCTTTTACAACTCTTTGATTCTTTGATATGGAAGTTGAATCACACTCTAACTAACACTCTATACTTGAGCACACTTGGATATGATATTGAATTGGATATGCAAGTGGTG
Organism: Triglochin maritima; assembly: GCA_963682175.1. Taxonomy (NCBI): domain Eukaryota; kingdom Viridiplantae; phylum Streptophyta; class Magnoliopsida; order Alismatales; family Juncaginaceae; genus Triglochin; species Triglochin maritima. The sequence goes on from OY821771.1 coordinate 63,109,547, forward strand.
AAGTTTAGGCTTGAGTGTTGTGGATTGAGAGCTTGAAGATGGAGAGGATTTGGCTTTGAGTATTGGATAGATAGGAAGTGTTCAAGATACTCAAAGAAACCAAATGAGGTCCTATTTATAAGCCTTCAAGCTCATATAGTCGTTTGGGAGTTGGTGGGGAATGGACCAATGAGAATGCAAGATGTGACTTAAGCTCGTCCAGAAATCGAGACAGATTCGGTCGACCGTTATCCACACGGTAGTCTGAAACATTGGTCTGAACTAAGAACTCGGTTGACCGATTAAGTATCGGATCACCGTTCACCAACCTCCAGTAGCTTTTATCTATTTGGCCCTAATTAAATTCGGTTCACCGAAGTCCATTCGGTTCACCGTTCCAAGGTGGACAGTAGAATTGATTGGGCTCTGATCTACTCAAGTTCGGTTGACCGTGTATACTTCGGTATACCGAAGGTAGCGCGGGTTTTGCGCTGACAATGCGTGGGAAATTGTTTTAACAATAACGGTCAAGTTAAATAGCCGTTGGACTCCTAAAGCAATATGATTCGGTTGACCGAATGAAGTTCGGTGTACCGAATATGGATAAGTCAATTGGGCTTTAGGTCAAGATTTAAATACGACCGTTGGAGCAAAGTCCAAAACCGATCCAGGCTATTTCGGTCTACCGAAGGTGGTTCGGTATACCGAGGTGGTTATTCCAGGGAACACCTAAAGGATTCTATACGGTTGACCGCAAGGTGTTCGGTGGACCGAACTCTACATGATTCGGTTTACCGAGAGGGGTTCGGTTAACCGTGGGGATACGAGACAGAATCCTAATGTGCTCAAGTTTACATTAATCCTTAGGACTCAAATTATACTAAATTACATATTGGTCCAAAGCTTGATTACATGTCTTGAGTCTTTATCTTCTTGTCCCAAAGCTCCTTAGCTTGATTCTTCATCAACCTATTAAGAATATCGCAAATACACGAATATATATGCAATGCATGTATTCATGTTTGCTTACTTTTATTGTCTAGGTTGATTGATTAAATATAGATTAAGATTAGTTTACTTAATCATCAAAACTAAATAAAGAATAAGGCTAAAAAGCCAACAATTACTACTGTCAATTTGCTCTAAACACGTGTGCTCGCATCTTCTCACTTGAAATCACAATCCTTTGATTGCATCATTCATTTCAAGTGCTCAAGATTAGTTGCTGAAGTATTAGTCTTCAAGAGTTGTACAAAGCTTCTGGAGTGAAGCTCTTCTCGGACTGTGAGAATGTGGTCCAAGCTAGGCGAGGGTGTTCGCAAAGCTTGTGGTGTAAATGCGTGATCTCGGCCCGCAACGGAGATCAGATTAGTGGAGGACGCAAAGTTGCTCGAGTAAGAGTAATTCATAAGAGAGGACTAGGATCCGGTGGTTGGATCCAAACCTCTATACATCCGGAGTTGTGGTTTGTTGTTCTCTCTTTCATATTTATTGTCTTATCTTTTAATTTGGCATAGTTCCTTTAAAAACATTAATTAGTCTATTCACCCTCCTTTAGACTAAGTTTAGGGGCTAGTAGATCCTACAGTAGATACATGCAACCTTACATCAACTGAAAATTAGTCGAACCTATCATTACACTTGTTGTAATTGTATGGGCATATTCGTTGACTCTACAATGCCAATTATTGGCATGGTTATTATGAGAATGTTCAAAGTATTCCCAACTATTGATGATGGTGTTTTCAGCGAAAATAACAAAAGCTTTATTATTTCGGCTATACAGTGGTATTTCAGTTGTATAGTGATGCATATTTCTTAATACATAAATATAAATGTTCGTGACAAATTTGTAAGAGTAATCCCAATTTACCATGGTATTGAATTTAACGTACATTGTCTTTCAATTAGGGTTACCCCACGAGTCATCATGTAATCAATTCTATTTAGTCAAAGTTTCCCATCCTATTAAATCAAATTACCCTTTTCACAATTACATTTACCCCAGCCTACCAATTGGATTATTAGGGTTGCCTTATCGACATATGTTCATCATTTTATGTAAACCGTCAAAACTTACTCCTATTAAATCAAACACCAGTGTGACTGTTATTTTGAACCATTTGTGTGTTATTTTCCAAGTACTTGTTTGGCGATGTTACCTTTTTTAGGTAATAGAACTTCTACAACTTATTTGGACTCATTCATGTGTAATATCTATTTAGTTACGGATGAACATATGTCGACCATGCTAAGGAGTAAATCTATAGGGTAACTTCAATTGATATGTCTAGTCTGTAGAAGAGATGGTAGGTTGGGGTAAATCTAGATTCTATATGGGGTAATGTAATTTAATAGGATCAGTAACTTAAAGTAAATAAAATGAATTAAATGTTGGTTCGTGTGGGGTAACCCTAATTGATAGACGAGGTAAGTTGAATTCAATAGCAAAGTAAATCTACTTGATAGATAATGTAAATTGAAGTCAATAACATGATAAATTTAGCATGTAAATCTAGCAGGGTAACCATAATTGATAGATTGTGTAAGTTGAATCCAATAGCAGGACAATCCTAATTAAATTCAATTCAATTCCTTCTATTTAATCCAAATTACCCTAATCCCGAATTCAATTTACACTGTCTACCAATTAATGTAACCCCTACAAGTCATCCTTTAATTTATTCTATTTATTCCAAGTTACTCATCTCATTAAATCCAATTACTCATGTTCATAATTAGATTTATCTCAACTCACCATCATGTGGAATACACTCATCCCCAAATAATAGTTGAATCATAAATTGCTATAATCAAGTGGTGACCAAATATTATCTGGATTTCAACTTACCGCGTAAAAAGTGGTTACCAAATATTGTAGTGTTTTGGAAAGAGTGCAAATGTTATCTGAATTTCAACTTACCTCGTCTATTATTTAGGGTTACCCGGCAATTAAATTCAAAATACTTCATCAATCAATTAAGTTTACCCCGTCAGATTTACCTTGTCAGATACAACTACATTTACTCACATATTGAATTAAACTTACCCCGTCCATCAATTAGGGTTACCCCACAAACCAACTGCAATATATAAACACTTCAGTGAGGAATTTCAACCCCAAAAGTTGAATCAGGCATAGATAAATCAAGAAATAACAAAAAAGGAAAAATGTGGTGAACAAATATAATAGTGTTGTGGGAAAGAAATTAACTTTTAGTTGAATTTCAAATAAATTCAAAATTGGATACTTTATGCAAAAGATACTACGCATTATGCTATTGCTGTAAAAGTTGGAGAGATATAAAGTTGATAGGTGTTTTTTACTTTTAATCGTTTAAAATCATGTTCTCTTCCATATTAACCTATAAACCGGTCCAACCACACCTATTAACCATGTACAAGTAAACTTCAACTCAAATCCTACAAAAAACAGAAAAATAGGTAAAAAATATCAAGTCAGCAAGTCAGCAAGTACAGTACAATATGCAGCCTTAGACACTCACTCTACATTTATTCAAAATGTTTAAACCCAATAAAACGTATCCTACCCAACTCTAGTCATTCCTACGTGACTGTCACACTGTCACATGTGATGTGCGTGGGAAGTTGGGTGAAATTCTGCGTGGGTGACTGGGGATTTTTTTAATTTTACGACCATTATTAAATAAATTATGTACCTCCACTTACTCTTTGGTAATCTTTTTTTTTGCGTGTCAAATGTAGACCTTCTCTGACCCTTCCAGCATGATCTGTCTTGAACACTTGTTTATGCCTATCTTCTTAAATTAAACTCTATATCAAGCACGTTCCTTTGGAGATTCTTCATCCTTCTAGATAATGACATTGTTATGTTGCACACATGGAAGTTATTAGACTAAAGATAGGAGATATTCAATTTTCCTTGGAAAAGAAAGATTTGTGAATGGAAATCAAGCTTGTAAAGATAGAACATCGTGTTGGCTTCCACTTAAGGAGAAAAAGAACGATTGAGATTTTTGACTCCGTCCAAAATTCTTCGAATTTAGACTTGTTTGGTTCTTGTATAATTTATGCACAAACATATGATCGAAGTAGAACATCATATAACACACACACACGCTTTTTGGGATTTAAATTGTGTTCCATGTTCTTTAGATGTTTGGACAATTCCTGGACATTCCTTGTAATTCCAGGAGCTGATGTCAAATCGTCATGTTCAAGCTTAGTGGGTTTGATCGCATTTCAATTTAAAGTCATGTGAATCGTTGATGACATTTTTAAATTTTCACACTTAAAAACTTGCTGGGTTCAACCACAGGATAATTTATTAATTTTGTGCGGAATTTTGTTAATTCAGTTGGTCGTGCAAGAGTAATTTTCAATTATGGTTTGCGAGAACGAACCACAAACTATCAATGATGATCGCAACATTAATAGTCACCAGTTAAGTTTATTTTCGTATGCGTTCTAAGTATTAAGCTTGTGAACTTGAAATTGTACCCAAACTTGACGTATTGGAAAACTAGTACAAACTTCAAACCAAGACGGAAAGTCGGAAAGATACTAGACTTGCAGATTTATTACTCTAAATAAAACTAAGATAATGTCATCAAAATCTAAGAACGCATCTGAATCAGTCAAATATAAACACAGAGTTGAGTGCAAAGCCAAAATGATGACCGAGTGTATTTAAGCATGTAACATATGTTCTTTAGTAAAATAACAATAGATTCTTGTTATACAGTAATAACTTTTCTAAACTCTTTGAACATAAGATATAGAATTAAACATAATAAACAAAATGTTATTAACCTCACTTGGACAATAACTGTTTAAAAAGCTGCTCGGAAATAAGCCTAGTTGACTGAATTATTTCTCCAACAAGTGGGAACAAATGGACCAGCAATCTAACGCAAATATATAGTAAACCCCGTAATTGAAACTGTCTTAATTTGGTCCACTCTTACACGTGTTATCTAATAACCTCACTGAAACCGTTCCCATTCTGGAAGAAACTCCAATCTCCATCTTTGAAACCAATCCATCCTCACCGAAATTGTCCCCATCTTCAAAACCAATCCACGATCCTGGAAGAAACTTTGGAACCAATACACTATCTCAATCCACGAATCAATATCTGGAAGAAACCGTTTCGATCCCGGAAGAAAACTCCTCTCACCAAAACCGTTGCCATCCTATGTCACTTGCTCGACCGAGCCTCTCGCCACAGGAGATTGGGGGTTTGTGGATTTGGTAGATTTTGCAACTTCGCAAATACTTGCTGTTTTGTCGTTTTGTAATTTTAAAATATAAAATTTATCGGATGTCATTAGTTTAGTAACTGAGTCATTAAGTTTAAAGAGAGAAAAAAGAGATGATAGAGGAAGATAAAGATGAGAGAGTATAGATAAATTATTTGCGTAAATTTTTGCAATTTTTGCAACACGTATAATGAAATTTATGAATTTTAGGTTTATTTAGGACGATTCTGCAAAATTCTCGTTAAATATTAATAAACGTTAACGACCGTTAACGACGCCGTTAACAGAAGTCTGACAGAATGACATTGTTGCAATTAGAGAAAAAGTTAATGGTATTAAAGTAATTTTTTTAGTTTTTCTATGACATTAGTGCAAATAGTTACTTTCAGATGACATAAATCCAATTTCGTTGTTTCTTGACGGTACCGTTGCAATTCACCCTTTAAAATATACTTTTAAAGTCTTCCTACTTGCATACTAATCATGAAAGGATAAATTTGTTGCACTACGTTGCCAAGAAATAAGGGGAACAACAACTACGTGCAGTTAGGAGTGAGCATCTGATCCGGATCGGATCGGATTTTTATCAGGGGTCCGGACTGGATGCCCGCAGACCGAAGACCGGACCGGACCGGACCGAATCGGTCTGGTCCGGTCCGGTCCGGTTTGGTCAAAAACCGATTTTTTAAAAATAAAAAACAAAAAAAGACCGGTCCGGACCGGACCGAAATTTTATAATCTTCCGGACCGGACTGGACCAAATCACAACTTCCCAGACCGAACCAGGACCAGTCGAGGTTTTGCTCTGTCCTACGTGCAGTAAGTTATTTGGCATTATATAACTAGATTGTTGTTCATTCTATATGAGTTTGTTGAATTGACCAAGTGATGGTGTGTAGGTATGTATCACATGTCTTTGGTTAATAGACAATGCAAGCATTTTTGGTTTTAATATCTGCAATCTATGATTTGTTTTAGCTTGATTTACATATATCTCTTCCGATCCACGGAAATCCGTCCCATGTTGGAGTATGTGTGATAGAGTTGATCATGTTTCGATCCAATAAGAACAAACATGTTCTGTTACTCAAGCAAATCATCATATTATAATTGGTGAAAAACAATTTGTAGGATACTACACTACTTCAAAAGCTTATGGACATACTAAGGTGGTTTAAGACCACCATTAACCCAAACCCAAAAATCCCCCACAACTCAGTTTCTCTCTCCGTCACGTCAGCAAAAAACATTATACAACCCAACCCAACTCATTTTTCATCTCTTAACCCCAACCCCACTTTCAACATATTCTCTCCTCCAATTTATTTCTTTTTACCTCATTTTTATTCCACCACAAAAATACAAAAACTATTAAATAAATTATTTTTACAACGATTTTATCTTATTAATTTTCATTTATTTTAATTCTCAAAAATTAATTCTAATTATATAAAACTATATACATATCAATTAAATAATTTACCTAATTTTTTAATATTGATAATAGTTAATAATGTTAATATATTTATTTTAAAGTCATTTTAAATCTTTTTCCAAATTTTATTTTCTGGAAATATGTTTTTTATTTGTTTTCATTTTTTAAGATTTTTAAGATTATTTTTTTATCAAAGATTGATCTCCAAATAACGTAGAGGGGAGAGAATGTATGGTATTTGGTTATTTATTTTAATTTTCCAAAAATAATTATAATTTTATAAAAATATATATATCAATAAAAAATTATTAAACATATAAAAATTAATTTTTAATCGTTTATTTAAAAAAAACCAAAAAAACAACCAACCCGGGTTGACCACGTGGCCAACCCAGGTCACAAATCAGGTTGGATCGCCGACCCAGGTCGGGACCCGACCTCCTCTTTTCCCGCGCTAAGGGAACTGGGGGTAAGTTGAATCCCGCTCCGCCCCTGTTTCTCCACCGCCAAGGATGCTCTAATATTAAGAATTTGTTTGAAGTAAGATCTATAAGTGGACTTGAGTGGCTGATGTTTGTTTTACTTTGAAATATGACTATTGGTGCAGGATTTGATTCTAAACTTACGTTCAAATTTGTGAAGTTATTTTGTTTAAGAAAGTTGTTACAAGTTTAACAAGAAGTGCAGAACCAATAAGTCTACTAGAAACTTCATGTATGTTTAAGATGGTATACTTTCTTATTAAAATTTGTTTCTTACTATTGGGTCAATTTTGATTTTGTTTTCGTCTTTATGTTCTGCTACTGGATGTTTTAATTAATTATTTATTTGTCTTTAGATCTTTTAGTACGTAGAGGTTAAATAGAGCGTGTGGTCACTAATATAAGAAAGTAATAAACATAAACTGAAATGCAAAGAAGTGACTTCACGTTAAACCGTGTAGGATGTTATGGGTTTTGATTCCTACCCAGAGTATTTCTTTGGGTGCATTGCAAATATATCGTTTTAATTCATCTTCAATCCATATCGATTGAATTGTGTAGGATGTTGTTGGTTTTAATTTGCTCTTGTGGATTTTTATTTGGAAACTATTATTCATCGTCGGAAAACTACTTAAATCGCTCCAATAATTACCATTTTGCCCTTCACAATTTATTTAATACAAATTTTGTCTTGTTTCTTAAAATAAGATTTCTACCTACGTTTTCCTCATTTTCCCAGTACAAACACCACGAAAATGTCTGTCAAAACGCCTGGACTCGGTGAAGTAAGCTCAGCAAAAAAATTGGGTCAGGCGTCTGGGTAAAACGCCCCCCATGGGGAGGCGTCTTAGCCAAATCGGGTCGGGCGTTTACCCAGACGTCTCCCCCATGGAGGGGACGTCTATCTAAGACGCCTCACCCTGGGGGGTCTGGCTAAGATGTTCGTCCAAAAAAAATCTTAAAATTATACGGTGTGTTATCTCAAATTATTTGAGGTTTGTTGTAAGTTTTTTCGGTGGTAACGGGTCGGATTACAATGAGTTTTTTTACAAGTGATGAAGATTCAAAAAAATTCAGATCCAACAATTTCAAGATCCAAAAAATTCCGGTGGTAAAACTTTCTGACTTACAAATACCACCTCGACACATCGTTCGGGGGTCTCGCTAATGGATAATCTACTAGTGTGATTTTTTTTGGATTTTGAAATTGTAGAATCTGAAATTTTTTGAATATTTATTACTTGCAAAAACTCGTTGTAATCCAACCCATATAATTACCAATTAATACCAAAATTTTTGGAACGGAACCTGAAATAATTTGAGATAACACAAATACCACCTCGACAATTTTTAAATCTTTTGGTACATTGCAAAAATATTGTTATAATTCATCGTCAATATTGATTGATCGGACGGTGTAGGATGTTATGGGTTTTGATTTGTTGTTGTGGACTTTTATTCCTACCAAGAGTATTTCTTTGAGTATTTTTTTTTATTTTGGGTACATTGCAAAGAGTATTTCTTTGGTTCTTGCACACCAAATGCTTGGCTGTGAGGTGATATTAATCGTGTTTATTAATCGTGCTTTGCTTCCAATCATAGAAAACCCCACAAATTATTTGTACAGTTGCATACCAGGAAAAACATAACTTCGTCATGTTGCATATTGGAGAATCAACAGGGGCAACCAATATGCCTCCAATCTCTAAGCCAGAAGCATGTTCTTGGAACAAGACAGTAAATCAAGAAACCATCAGTAACAAACGTGGTAAAGTTTGTCTCTTCCGATTTCTCAATGACATGTATATGTGAAATAATTAATATTCTAAGTGTTTCAATGTATTAATGTTTTTATATGTCTTTTTAAACATTGTCACAAGTCTAACTTGGAACTGTTTTAGGTAAATTTTTAACCATTAGACTTTTTATCATGTATCTAGACTTTATTAATTTTTATCCAAAATAAGTCTGGGAAGATTATTTATTGTTTATTTTTTGAATATATAATAGAACTTTCTGTTGCGGAACAAGACCCATATTCCCATACCTCTTGCTAATGCCCAGTTGTGCGGTGCAGTGGAGATAAAAAACCCAAATGAGAATGATCGATGGAGGACAAAACATATATATGGACGACCAGACATGTCTATGTTTGACGAATTTATTAGTTAATTTGTTTTATTGAGTATGTGGATGTCACTCTAAATTTGACTTCAAACCTTGCTTTCCCTTCCAAACAGGTGTCATGAAAATTCCTAACCCATTTTCGCATATGCTTTTACTTAAGCCTAACAAAAAGAGTGTAATACCTAAACAATACTAAAAATTCAGCTAATTTTTTGTGTCTCTAGTCATGATCAAGAAGTTATATATATATATATATATATATATATATATATATATATAGAATGAACCTAACAAGTACCAAACTAAGGTTGGTTTCAGGAGTGGAGATAGAATGTTATATTATAAGGGGACGATTCAGGACAGATTTTTTTTGAAGGGATCAAAAATTCACGAGAACGAAGTATCAAAGTTTCTTTAAAAAACTAGATGAAATTCCAAGTCCAAAGAGATCACCCCACTCTCTAGTTCAACACGACACTATCCTTGCCGACAGTGTGTATTAAGTTGGTCAAAAGAAACCAAAAGATGAACACGTATTCTATCTTCAAAAAACTATATCCATAATTATTCAATAACACAACCATACCAACTATAAAAGGAATTCTTCCCTTAAAAAAGGTATAAAAAGAAGTATTAGATATGGGATTTACCATATTCAATCATTATTAATTTTTCTGATGTGATCAGTAGTCCACTTCAGGTAATACACGTTTCAATCACATGATTTTGGTTTTTAACCTTTATTTATATACTAACCATTACAAGGACAAAACCTATATTAAAATTTAAAAAGATGATATTCTTAGACCTGTAACGTACCATTTAGTTTAGAGCAACTTGCGGAGGCGATCGATGTTGGAGCAAATCAAGGGATGCTTCGTTGACAAACCAACTTAACAACAAACACTAAAAACGTTTATTTATCAAAATCAAACACCAATAATGCTGCTTCTAGGCAGATTCCCAAGGAATCGATTCACAAACCCCCCACAAGAAAAAAACAATATCAACTCAACAAGTAGACCCTCACTTTACGCCCTTAATTTAACACAAATCGTAATTACTTTAATGGAGTGTTTTCTTTTCTTTATGGAAAGGTCATATCTCATTGGATTTCGCAGATCTAGAATATCAAATAATTCATGGACATTTCCTGAATTGTTTATACCCATATCTTTCTTAAAAAATGTAGAAGCGAGAGGAAAACACGTGGAAGTTTCATGTTCTTGGAGGATTGGTGGATGATTTTGGAGGATTGGTGTTGGAATTTATGCCCGTCCACATAAATCACGTCTAATGGAGACAAAGCATAAGTGTCTTGGCAGACAAGCTCCTGACATTTGGGTCAATTTTCAAAGATTCCCCGTTAGGAAATTAAGAATTATGCAAGTAAAGACAATGTTATTTTGTTTTCGAGTTCCACTTCCACGTTAGACCACCCTCAAAGGTTGGTCTTTTTCGGATACCCAGGTTGAACGCTCGAAATGTCGTTTCTTAATGGGAGGGTGGATCCGGACGGATATCCGTCTAAACCCCCAATCTGGGGGTCACGTGGCCTTTCGGATTGGTTGAATATATTTTTTTTGTTTTTGATTTATTGTTTTAAAAATTATTTAAAATCATTTTTTCAAAAAAATATATCTGAAAATATGTTTTTTATTTGTATATTTTTGACATTTTTTGTGTTTTACCTAGAATTGATTCTCAAATGTCATGGAGGGGAGAAAATGTAGGAGGGCGTTTGAGTTGTTTCTGAGTGTGGTTAAGAAAAATTTAGGAAGTTGTTTGAGCTGACGTGGGGGAGAAAAGTTAACGTGACTGAGAGAGAAAATTGGATGTTGTTAATGTTGGTATTAATGACAGTCATGTCATGTATCTCAATTGGGACAAAATACTACTTACGAAAATGTAAAATACGGATTTAACATCCATCTAATGATCCGGTAAAATAAGAATTTACAACACATGTTAATAACTAAAATTAATCCTAACTACTTATTAAAAAATGTTGAGGGGCCTATACTTTATATGTGTAAATATACAAATGCTTGGGCTTTAACAAGTAAATTCTCCTTCAATACATTGTATTTACGTGTAATTTTGCTTACTTTTTGATGGGGGGTAAAAATACGGTTGTTCCTCAACCATAATCTCACGGGGTAGGGAAGACAACCACTTATTATATTTTCTTTCGTTGACCCAAAAAATACGTCGGCAGTACTATCTATGACAATTACGGCTAACGTATTACATCACCACGTCAATTTACCAATTATATTTTTATGGACGGATGATTATTTTGTGCTACAATTTTACCAATAATTTTGGGTACACGTGGACGTTCTTTGCTTTATGGAGGAGATTTCGATGCTAAAAAATTGACCGAGTGTTAGATTCAAATTATTTTATTATAACCCTTACCATTTTCTTGGTGAAGCACAAACTTGTTGGAAAAGCATATTATATTAAAACTACTACATTAAAAAAAACTGAAATAAATGATTGAAAAATTGCACGATTTTCAGTAATTAAGTATATTGTATCGACAATAGAATTATACCGATCATACAATAATAGCACCAGATTTTTTACGTATGAAAATCGGTCATACAATAATAACACTAGATTCGTTACGTTTGAAAGAGAAAACAAGACATATATACAATTATACAATAATAACTTGTGGATTTTGTGCGTTATAATTCTTATTGGACTCAAATACCAACTCAAACGAGGTGGTAGGTGAGGTAAATGTTGACCGGATGAAATTTCGTGGTGGGCGGGGAACGTTGAATTTCGAAGGTTCCAACAATAGAAATTAATGAAATTTCGTGGTAGTAGGTGAAGTAAAATTTTCATATTTTGAAATTTCAAATTAGAAAAATGAAGGCTATGCGATTGTATTTTACCTTTCATTTGTTGATCACCACACACACACTTCAGGAAGACATAAACTTGAGACTTGGATAACCTTCCGTTATAAGTGAGGTTGTTGAATATATTCCTCCAACAACAAAACAAACAAACAAAAAAAACTAATTTGATTTGGTTGTTGAATAAGAGATAAACAAGCTTTAAAAAAAAGGGAAATGATTTATGAACGCAGCGCGTCACGGACGCGCTCTACGTGGACATCCATGTCAGCCCTTATGTGGCCAAAGCATGAATGTTTTTTTGTTTTTTCTTCCTGATGTCCACTCAAATCACATTAAATGCGTTTCAACTCAGCACGTTCTCTCTCTCCACCCAAATACAAATATGATGACACTCTTTCTTTCTTCTTCATTCTTTCTCTCCAGAATAAATCATCATTTCGAGCAAGATATTAGGTCGAAGAAGCGTCTGATGCCGACTCCCAGGATTCTTCACAACGTAAGCAGCGTGAATGGGATGGCGCGAAGACTTCCCGATGTTCTACATAAACAGGAAATCTGAGATGCTATTTTTTTCCTAAGCGTAATTCTTGTGGGGTAAAATATACAGTGGGAGGTTTGTTGAGTTTGTGCGGGGGTGGCAGGGGGCGGCAGCCCCTGCGGGGGAAAGTTCGACATCATATTATTGCATTCCATATATTGATTCGTTTATTCCGACAATAATGAAGCCATATATTATTCCGGACTGCAAATACACTTATTCCGATTCCGGACAGCAAATACACTTATTCCGGACAGCAAATCCACTTATTCCGGACAAACTTTATGTTCCGTTTCTGGACACACTTTATTCTTAAACCGGACAACAAATACACTTATTCCGGACAACAAATACACTTATTCCGGACAAACTTTCTGTTCCGTTTCTGGACACACTTTCTTCTTATTCTGGACAACTACACTTATTCCGGACTGCAAATACACTTATTCCGGACAACAAATCAACTTATTCCGGACAAACTTTATGTTCCGTTTCTGGACACACTTTATTCTTAAACCGGACAACAAATACACTTAGTCTGGACAGCAAATACACTTATTCCGGACAAACTTTCTGTTCCGTTTCTGGACACACTTTCTTCTTATTCTGGACAACTACACTTATTCCGGACTGCAAATACACTTATTCCGGACAGCAAATACACTTATTCCGGACAACAAATCAACTTATTCCGGACAAACTTTCTGTTCCGTTTCTGGATACACTTTATTCTTAAACCGGACAACAAATACACTTATTCCGGACAGCAAATACACTTATTCCGGACAAACTTTCTGTTCCGTTTCTGGACACACTTTCTTCTTATTCTGGACAACTACACTTATTCCGGACTGCAAATACACTTATTCCGGACAGCAAATACACTTATTCCGGACAACAAATCAACTTATTCCGGACAAACTTTATGTTCCGTTTCTGGACACACTTTATTCTTAAACCGGACAACAAATACACTTAGTCCTGACAACAAATACACTTATTCCGGACAGCAAATACACTTATTCCGGACAAACTTTCTGTTCCGTTTCTGGACACACTTTCTTCTTATTCTGGACAACTACACTTATTCCGGACTGCAAATACACTTATTCCGGACAGCAAATACACTTATTCCGGACAACAAATCAACTTATTCCAGACAAACTTTATGTTCCGTTTCTAGACACACTTTATTCTTAAACCGGACAACAAATACACTTATTCCGGACTGCAAATACACTTATTCCGGACAGACACATAACGTAAACAGGACAAACACATAATGTAAACTGCACACACACATAAAGTAAGCTAGACAAATTAAGTTGATCCTACGTAAAACTTAAAAACAAATATTTTATTATGATAAGTGTGGGATCTGCACGAATAATGAGACTGCACGATGTCCTAGGATCTGCACACTGTCTTATCTGTGTATTGGGAAATGAATCGTTCAACTTAAAGAACCGGTATTTTTAAAAAAAACCAAAACGCGCGAATAGAAATTTCGCTGAGTGGACGCTGACTCAAAGAAAAATATCTGAGCTGTACAGATCCACGTAAGGCGCGTCCGTGACGCGCGCGTCCGTCTATCACGGCTCTAAAAAAAACTACGAGGAGCTACGAGCAAAAAACCCACACGCCAGCGTACACACGTCCGCACGTCAGGCGAACCGTTTCGAACCACAACCTCTTCAAATACGTGGCAAATGGTCTCCGCAAAAGATTCGTTCTTAGCTGTCCCACTAACCTTACCTCCCAAACCCCAAACAGCCTCTCTGAACCAAGCATTCGGGAGGTGAGAGGTATCTTAAGATGACTTGCGTTGGGGTCACCATATCGGGCTAGGGTTTGGGGGCTATAAATATCTCTGTTGGGTCAAGACTCACTGGAATAGAAGAAAAAAGAAAGGAAGTTTTTATTTGCTTCGTTCCCGTTCGTTTTCTCTTTGATTCCCCCGTTGGGTTGGACGTCTTTACCGATTCCAAGGGTTTCGTCTTGAGATCTGCGTTTCGATTTGAGGAGCGAAAAGGATCGTTCTTCTCTGAATCCGAACATATATTTTGGTAATTCCTCCTCCTTTGTGATCTCTCGTTCGTTTTCTTTTGGTTTTCCCCCTTTTTCGTGTTGGTGTTAGTTTTGAGATGTTTAGGTGATGTGATTTGTCATCTGATTTCGGGATCCGATTTATTTTTTGTCTTATGTGGTTTTGATTGCGTATTTTGTCTTCTTTTAGATATTTTTTCGACGTTTGTTTTTGGGATCTGAGATTGGATTATTGATTTTTCGATTGTTTCCGTTCGATCCATAATTCACGTGATCTACTGTTTGAATCGCTGTTTGGATTCGATATCGATTTCTAGCATCTGATTTGGATCGATTTGATACATGTTGAACGAATAAACATAAATAATAATCTAATATCCGTTTAGTTCTCTTGATTTTATCGTTTTATTCGATCTTCCTAATTTATCTTAGGCATCTGTTTCTTTATTGCCAACAAAAGAAATGAAATCGTCCAGTTTATTCTTTGTCTATTCTCGATCCACCTAAGGTTTCTGGTTTCGTTTCGGATTGTTCCATCGTTTAGTGTTCTTATTCGGTATTGCTTTTCTTCGGAGAATTCTTCGTTGTGTATGTTTGAGCGTTGTGGAGTTTGTAGGGTTTCAATTATTTCTTTTCGAACAATTTATTCGGTTTGGAGTAATTTTCTTCTGAATCTGCCATGAATGAATGTTTAAAAAAAATATGTCATAGGATGTTTTTTGATGTTGTACCTTTAATGTATGAAAATTTTCTCGAACCTTTCTTTTCTTGTTAAAAAATAAAAATACGTTGTTGTATTTCATGATTCCATGTTAAATGAGATTACTTTGCTTATTAACTATAATGTTAGAAATTCAAATTCCTAAGTAATAAATCTGTAAATAACCATGACCAAAGTACTGTTACAAGGTGTAACAACTTTGCTTCTTTCGCTTTTTGTTTGTTCATTTTCTCTGAAATTTAGTAGATAACATTATGCTATGTATACCCTTTAGCTTATTAGTTATTACGTGTATATATACACACATACATTCTTCTAAATTCCGAAGTTTTATGCAATTTCAGTCATTATGTGTTACATTTTCCTTCTGTTATTATGTGAGAAAACAAGTGCTGGTGTTCTGTCCTATTTTCTCTGGCCAAGCTCTAACTCTTGTTCAATTGGTTTTGTTTGCAGAAGAATTGATGCTTTAATGGAGACAAAAGGTGGAAAAATGCAGTCTAGTAATTCATTACAGTACGAAGCTCCCCTTGGCTATGGTATTGAAGACGTTCGACCAAACGGAGGCATCAAGAAGTTCCAATCTGCTGCATACTCCAACGTAAGATTTGAATATTTTCATGCTCACGGCTTTCGTCTGTTGAATGATATGATCATATTATTAACTTTTTTCTTCTGTTTTTCCTGCAGTGCGTGAGGAAGCCATCCTGACTACCCCACGAGTATTCTTAAGTAACTTAGGATTTCCCTTTTTCTGCACTTCCAATTCTGCCCTTATTTTCTTTGTCCTGGCTAGCTGCTTTCCGAGAACCAACTCTTGATTTTTTCGTCTTCTTTTACTTCTGTTTCTCCTTCTCTTGTTTTGTTTCTTTGGTCCTTCCTAACCTTCTCCGATCAAATTGCAATCATTGATTCTCCAATGTCGAGTCCAATCGGGTTTGAGGGCTTTGAGAAACGCCTTGAGATCACTTTCTCTGATGCAACACTGCTTTCAACTCCTCAAGGGAAGGGTCTACGTGCTCTCTCCAGGGCTCAGATTGATTCCATTCTTGACGAAGCTAAATGCACAATTGTGTCTCACCTCTCCAATGAGGACTTTGACTCTTACGTCCTCTCCGAGTCCAGCCTCTTCATTTATCCCCTGAAGATCATCCTGAAGACATGTGGTACCACCAAGCTGCTCCTTGCAATACCGTTGATTCTGGAATTTGCTTCTGAGCTATCACTTTCTGTCATGTCTGCAAAGTACTCTCGTGGCAGCTTCATTTTCCCATCTGCCCAGCCTGCTCCGCACCGCAATTTCTCTGAGGAAGTTTCTGTTCTTGATGAGTACTTCGGTGGTCTTGCCTCTGGTGGCAATGCGTATGTGCTTGGTGACCCTGACATGCCAAACCATAACTGGCACATGTACTATGCCACTGATAAGCCTGAGGACCCCAATGTGACCCTCGAGATGTGCATGACTGGTCTGAACAGTGACCTTGCATCAGTGTTCTTCAAGAAACCAGCTGTTTACGGGGAGTATTCTTCTGCCAAGCAAATGACCACACTTGCTGGAATTTCTGAAATCATTCCTGAGATGGAAATCTGTGATTTTGAATTCGAACCATGTGGATACTCAATGAACGGCATCACTGGCAGTGCACTCTCGACAATCCACGTCACACCTGAAGATGGATTCAGCTATGCCAGCTATGAAGCCATGGGATTCGACCCCAACAAGCTGGACTCTGAAATGCTGATGGAGAGAGTTCTGAGTTGCTTCGGCCCTTCCAGTTTCTCCACCGCTGTCACAATCTTTGGTGACCGTTGTAAAGCTGGTTCGTGGGCAAGTGAGGGGAATGTGAAGGGCTATGCTCTCACAGACGTGGTGGAACAGGAACTCCCAGGAGGAGGCTTATTGGTGTACCAGACCTTCACTGCCCGGGCTATGTCTCCTAGGTCGACCTTGAACTGCTGCTGGACTGGAAGTGACTCAAGTGACGACGGAAGGTCAAGTGAAGATGAAGCCGAGGAGATATTATGTGGGGAAAAATGAAAGTCGAACTATGATTTGTCTTTGTTTTCATTTTTTATTGGCTTTTGGATTAGTATGCAGCCAGATATATTCTACTATGTCGTACGGTTTATTTTGTTTCCCGCTGATCTTAGGGCTCTTATTTCTATCTAAATAAAGCCTCTTTTGTATCAGCATTTCCTATGTTTGTAATTCTTGCCGAAATGTGGTGATATAAATAAGCAGATTGTTCTGCATTTTAGTCTGTGTTTGCTTCATGATCTTTGATATCTTCTTCAGTTCGAATGAATGTAGTCAAATAATCTCATCCGCACTATAAATTGCCATACTTTCTTCCTGTTGCTCCTGTATCTTGTTTGCATTCATGGTCAACGAGGATCATGTAAATTTTTTTATGGGAAATGACATTTACTTACATTCAAGTAAATGTAGAAAATAAACCAAGTAAAAAAATCAAAATCAACAAATAATTCGACATTTATTTGTTGAAAGTCGTAAGGATAAGCATGCATAAGTCATATACGGTTAACAATTTGGGTTATTGATAGCTTACAACGTAAATTACTAAATTGTGTGCGATGCATAAGTCATATACGGTTAACAATTTGGGTTATTGATAGCTTACAACGTAAATTACTAAATTGTGTGCGAATATTGAATTTCAGCGCAAATGTTTGCCAAAATGCGCTCTCAGTCGTTTGTAATCAATAACTGATTGGGAAATGTTTTATGAACGCAGCGCGTCACGGACGCGCTATACGTGGACATCCATGTCAGCCCTTACGTGGCCAAAGCATGAATGTTTTTTTTTGTTTTTTCTTCCTGATATCCACTCAAATCACATTAAATGCGTTTCAACTCAGCACGTTCTCTCTCTCCACCCAAATACAAATATGATGACACTCTTTCTTTCTTCTTCATTCTTTCTCTCCAGAATAAATCATCATTTCGAGCAAGATATTAGGTCGAAGAAGCGTCTGATGCCGACTCCCAGGATTCTTCACAACGTAAGCAGCGTGAATGGGACGGTGCGAAGACTTCCCGATGTTCTACATAAACAGGAAATCTGAGATGCTATTTTTTTCCTAAACGTAATTCTTGTGGGGTAAAATATACAGTGGGAGGTTTGTTGAGTTTGTGCGGGGGTGGCAGGGGGCGGCAGCCCCTGCGGGGGACGTGAGTCCCCCCCTCAAAGCGAGCGGACAGAGGCCGCTCGCTTTGCGGACGTTTTTTTGTTTCGACATCATATTATTGCA
The DNA here is from genome assembly GCA_963682175.1 of Triglochin maritima. Taxonomy (NCBI): domain Eukaryota; kingdom Viridiplantae; phylum Streptophyta; class Magnoliopsida; order Alismatales; family Juncaginaceae; genus Triglochin; species Triglochin maritima. The sequence goes on from OY821771.1 coordinate 63,128,267, forward strand.
TTCCATATATTGATTCGTTTATTCCGACAATAATGAAGCCATATATTATTCCGGACTGCAAATACACTTATTCCGGACAACAAATACACTTATTCCGATTCCGGACAGCAAATACACTTATTCCGGACAGCAAATCCACTTATTCCGGACAAACTTTATGTTCCGTTTCTGGACACACTTTATTCTTAAACCGGACAACAAATACACTTATTCCGGACAAACTTTCTGTTCCATTTCTGGACACACTTTCTTCTTATTCTGGACAACTACACTTATTCCGGACTGCAAATACACTTATTCCGGACAGCAAATACACTTATTCCGGACAGCAAATACACTTATTCCGGACAAACTTTCTGTTCTGTTTCTGGACACACTTTCTTCTTATTCTGGACAACTACACTTATTCCGGACTGCAAATACACTTATTCCGGACAGCAAATACACTTATTCAGGACAACAAATCAACTTATTCCGGACAAACTTTATGTTCCTTTTCTGGACACACTTTATTCTTAAACCGGACAACAAATACACTTAGTCCGGACAACAAATACATTTATTCCGGACAACAAATACACTTATTCCGGACAAACTTTCTGTTCCGTTTCTGGACACACTTTCTTCTTATTCTGGACAACTACACTTATTCCGGACTGCAAATACACTTATTCCGGACAGCAAATACACTTATTCCGGACAGCAATATACACTTATTCCGGACATACACATAACGTAAACAGGACAAACACATAATGTAAACTGCCCACACACATAAAGTAAGCTAGACAAATTAAGTTGATCCAACGTAAAACTTAAAAACAAATATTTTATTATGATAAGTGTGGGCTCTGCACGAATAATGAGACTGCACGATGTCCTAGGGTCTGTACACTGTCTTATCTGTGTATTGGGAAATGAATCGTTCAACTTAAAGAACCGGCGTTTTTTAACAAGACCAAAACGCGCGAAAAGAAATTTCGCTGACTGGACGCTGACTCAAAGAAAAATATCTGAGCTGTACAGATCCACGTAAGGCGCGTCCGTGACGCGCGTCCGTCTATCGCGGCTCTAACTGATTTGTGTACGTTTCCCTTTTTTTTGTAGCATTGACAATTTGGAAACCTCCACCATATTTACAACTTCATATATAACGAAATGAAATTGAGATTCGTGGGGAGTTGTTGAAGTTCCTCGTTTCTGTTTCAAACAAATATGTGACATACCATAATCATCTGAAGTCCTAAACATTGTTTTTCATGACTTCTAAAGTTTTTCTAAGAGACAAGATGAGGTAAACATTACCAGAAAAACATACTTAGCTAAAACCATAGTTATGAATTTATTTTACTGAACTACTAAACATCGTCCGTGAATTACTTAAATCGCCCGCGTCAATTACCATTTTGCCCTTATCTCATTTCTATTTATCTCTCCGCATTTCACTCTTCCACCACCACTCTATTCATCTCCCTATTAATCATCAAAAACAATATCTTGAAGGCCAGAAAAGGAGACAACAGAGGCTGATTGATTCGTTTTATATTAACCGCAAGTGCACGGCCGCGTTGAAGCGGTGACAAATACGGGTCAATCCACAGGAAAGTGTGTCGACTTTTGGTGTGTGCGAATGCGAGTGGGAAAGAAAGAGAAGAAGGGATTGATTACACTAAACTAACTACACTAAACTAATGAACTAGAAGCAAGGAATTGAAAACATGAAATGAACTACTAAGCTAAGTTAAGCAATTATTAAGAAGAAAGATAAACTGGAAATCAGGAATCTAAAATCCCTAAGGGTGGAGTGTGTGTGCACATGAAATAAGTGTGGTGAATGCATACAATAAGCTCAAGTGTGGTTATTGTTTGTTAATGCATAAGAAGTACCTCGTGGCAAGACCTATCATTTTCAACACTAACCTAGGTGATTAATATGAGCAATGCAAGGTTGTTATTAAGAACATAACGAGCATGGAGTGTACCTAACTATGGCAGAAACCATCAAGTAAAGTTCTTATTAATTCAAGCAAGCATACTAATATCTCTCACAAACAATAATATCTAGCATTCATACCACCTACATAACATGTACATACATCTACTCCACCCCCAAAGGGGATGAAACTACTCACTAATCATTACACTACCTACATTAACAAAATGAAACATTATACTAAAAGGAAATTTAACTAAGCAAGAATGGAGCATTAAAGAAGCTTAAAAGGAAAGGAAACACTAAACAAGCATGCACAAATTAAAAGACAAGATTAAAAGAAACTAGAACAATTATTTTATTAACAATGACTCACATTGAAGGTAGCATTCTTCTCCACATTGAGTTTTACTTCAAGGCTTACTCCTTAGTAGATAGAATGTCACCAAGCAATTGGGTAGTTTACAATAGAAGGTGAATAGTTCTGTTTATAGCCATAGAAAAGGTAATCCAGGACAATCCCCCGTTGCGGGACTAAACCAATACCAAAAATAGACTAAACATCCACTAATACGTGTGCTCCTGAAATCTTAGCGGATCCGGGAAAATCCGGACCGCCAATTGGCAGTCTACAGGATCCGGATCTGGCTCATTTTTGTTGTAGGCTTGTCTTGACGTATTTGTTGGTATTGGATGCATCTACTTCGCTTGTTAGAGCTCCGACCCGAATAGAATTGCCAAAATACTTCCCATGATGGTGTGGAGTTTTCTGTTTTGCTCTTTGGTCCTTCGGTCTTACGTTCAGGTCCTTCTTCATTGCATCTTAGTCCCCAGGTCTCACAATTAAGTCATTTTCCCTGCTTTTGGGTCCTTTCATGCTTCATCTCTTCAAACATAAAACTCGTCACGTAGCATTGCTTAGGTGTAAGATAATGGATATAAGAAACAAATATACGCATGAAATGATGTCAATCAGAGGTCCTGGTGTGCTCGAATACGGTAAAATTTCTAACTACTTTAAAAAAAATAAAAATGCATATGCGTCTTGGCCCCCGCTGGGGGGGGGGGGGGGGGGGAGGGGGCTCCGTCGGACGCTCTGAGGGGGTGGGGCAGTTGGGGGGGCGTCCGGGGTAGACACCCCAATTTTTTTTTAAAATTTATTATTAATTAGTTATAATTGTTATTTGGTAAAAAATAATTAATACTAATTGATAATTAGTAAAAAATAATTAATAATTGTGTTAATTTGGTAACTTAAATCAATTTAACGAAATTTTATTTTTAAAATTTAATTAATAGTCATCGGGTTTCCGTGGAGGAAAAAGAAAATCTATACCCTTACACGATGTACATGCTTACGAAGAGGATTTATCACCTCGTCATCCACGTAGACGGGATATATCTGCTTCGGTTAAAAGGGAGAGAGATATACGGCGTCGTCAGACACGTGATGACTCCTTTGATGATGAGGAAGTTTCGGACGAGGTGGAGGACGAGAGTGACGATGAGGGCCAGTATGGATTGGAGTTGGAGCGACATGCGGAGGAGAGGCAGGGGGTGTATGGTAGAGGACGAGGCGAGATGAGCAGTATGGTAGAGGACGGAGGCGACATGGTAGTTCTTCTACTACTGAGTATCTAGTTTGGAAAGGTAGAGGTGGCAGGTTTGTGACAGGCGATTCGAGTTCGTGCATTGTGGATGCCCGAGCTCACAAGAAGAAGAGGGTTGAGGACGATTATTGGATCGTGACTGCTATGATGTCTGGTGGTCCTATAGATGGGAGCATCATTCTTAGTTTTGGGAGCCACATCCCTAGACGCATTTGGGCAGACGATGATCGGAATGTTCTAAAAGTTCATAATCGGAACAGAGCATGTACTACACTGCAAGATTGAGGATCAATTTTGAGTGTTGATATCACGGGGGACATTACTGCTAGCGGATTGAGTCACTTGCCTTGGAGCATGTTTACTCACATTGACATGTCGTTGATATCTGCGTTCGTGGAGCGGTGACAACCTTATACGAACTCTTTCCACCTGTCTTTCAGAGATATGACGATCATGCTACATGACGTGGTCCAGATCCTGCGCATTCCTGTTGAGGGTTGTATGGTCGGTGCTCAGGTATCGACGGTTGAGCTGAAGAGTTATGTATCTGAGCTACTCAGGGTGAGCGTTGATGACCTTGGAAAGGATAACCCATGTTGGAGTGGCGGTGGTGTTATAATTGACGAGTTGTGCAGACGGGGACGACCTCCGCGGGCCGAGGATACGTAGTTGACTGCCTACCTGTTCTTACTGCTCGAATACGTCTTGTTTGTCGACGAGCGATTGCAGAGCCAGAATACGCGACATATTAGAGGCTAGGGACCCAGATACCATTGGTGAGTACTCATGGGGGGTCGGCGATGTTGGCATACTTGTATCGCCAGTTGGGGATAGCTAGCCGGGCTGATTGTGAGGTATTGCGGGGTGTCTTACGCTACTGCAGACTTGGATATATGAGTCAGGCTATCCTAGTTCGAGTATGTGAACCGTCCGGAGTGAGGATAAGAGCGAGGGGCAACTCCGTTCCATTCATACCATTTACGTTTATTTAATTATTATTATTAACGTTTCAACGTTTAGGTTGAGTGGTTGTCTTATGGTCCTGACCCTGCTGCGGAGGTGCCGAGGACTTTATTGATGGACCTTATTCGTTATCGGGATATCATCGAGCCTTATTTGCCTGATCGCGTGTTGCGTCAGTTAGGATACGCTCAGGTGATCCCGGTTGACATCCTAACCCCAGAGCATGTCGTGTGGTCTCAGACTGTGGCGACGTACTACCTGAGGTATCCCGCTTCGACCACGAATTCGACTTGGCGGACATTTCCGAGAGGAGACCGACTTCACGTTGGAGATCTGACACGTAGTTGTAGGGATGTAAACGGGTCGGGTTGGGGCGAGTTTTGAACTCATTGCTACCTGACCCGTCTAAGATGGGTGGGTTGTCGGGTCGGGTGATTTGTTTAACCGCTACCTGATCCGCCTAAGATTGGGTAAACGGTTTACGTGGGCGGGGAGGATAAAAAGGATATGCGGGGCGGGTAGATGGATAAATGAATTTTTATATGTTTTTTTTTCTTTTTTTTTTGCATAACATCATAAATTAATAACATAACACATTAGCACCTTAAAACATGACTCATGTGATGAACACCATAAAATTATAAATAATTTCAACTCTATGACATTATTACTAAATTAGTTATTAGAGAATATGGATATGTATATGTATATGGTATATAAGTGTGTATATATATTATTTATCATTTAATCTATTAAATTCTTATGCGGGTAATCAGGTAAATGGAGCGGGTAGAAAATACAACCGCTACCCGCCCCGTTTATTAAATGGGTATTCGGGTATTCGGGTAGGCGGGTGGCGGGTTGGATTTTTTACACCGCTACCCGACTTAGGCGGGTCGGGGTGGGTTTTACCCACCCCATTTACAACACAACGTAGCCACGACCCGTCCACTTGTGATGCAGATTATTTGGATTGGTTCTGTAAGTACTCACATTCATCTCTCGTGCGCGGTACCGTGTAGAGACCTGATAGACCACCAGATAGGACATGTGCCGATACAGTAAGTTTTTAATTTATTTGTATTTCTAATGTATATTTGTTTTTTATTGTTAATTGACGGTTATTTTGCTCTTATATACAGTGGATAAGAATGACAATAAGGTGTACGCAATCGTTCTTGGAGTTTAGGGATCAGATGTCGAACGACCAGACGAGAGCTGCATGTGCAGAGTTGGATGTGATCATAAGGTCGTGGAACAGTCAGTTAGGCAATTTTTATCATGATCCGGAGGATGAGTCGTAGTTGTAGTCGACTTGTACTCTAATTACTTTATTATCTGTTGTACCCTTATTATTTGTATTTGTTTATCTGTTGTAGTCTTATTATCTATTTATGACGAACATATTTTCTCCCTATTTACTATATATAATGCATTTGAAATTTGAAATCTGATAACCAATCCATTACAAATTACACGTTACAATCAAAATCTACTACGTAAATGCTTCCAATATACTCTCCTCTGTTCGTACTCCAGATCCCATCCAACAACACTCTCATCTCGCATTTGAAATCACAAGGTCTCTATCAGAGGTACTGGGAATCCCTCAGATAATTCTAAGCGAATATAATATTGTAACTCCCTAGATGAGCAATGATCAACTCTCTACATGACTTCGTCATGATAGACAAACTCTCCCAAGGTAATACTGTAAGACACGGGTACAACGAACCATTCGTTCCAAGTGAGAAACACATAACTGCACACTTGTAAATATTGGCAATCGGGAACAAGTCGCATCAAATCTCCATATAGTGATCCTCGCCACAAGATCATATGCCCCTATCAAATTCGCTGATGAGCTTGTACCACACCATCGTAATAAACATGCTCATAAATGAGATGCGCCCCTATCTCATTAGAAATCGCACGACGGGCGTAAAACTAATTGTCTTGACCATCATGAAAAACATCGGCAACACATCGAAATCCACAGTTGTCATCAACCGTACATCATTCCACCGCTCCAGAAATGGTAAGATGATTCCTAGAAGTTTATCCACACATGGGAAGTCATCTACGTCAATCCGTTCAGACACTACAGGATGAACAAAATAGCAAAGTTATTTATAATAACCGGAAGAACAATACAAACTGGAAAAAAATGGCAGAGTTATAATAATAATAACAAACATGTCGTCATACTAGATCTTGTACTCATGTTTACAGACGATCGAGACGAACTAGAAGATCGACCACGCCCCCTGCTCTGATTACTAGAAGATCGACCATGACCTCGCTCAGCATACTCAAAGGCACTTGGGTCCCGTCGTGTCGACTTTCCCCTTGATCAACCTCGAACCTTAGTATTTTCTGCGGGCTCAACATAGTTCGACTGATCAGGATGTAGCTGTGTGTATAAAATACGAGAGACACTACAAATTACTGTAGGGTCGCTTCCCAAAATCTCATCAACGAGGTTCCGAAAATGCTCGACATCTTGTGATGACTGATCCATACACTCTGGAATGTCGACTCATTCTCCAATGACAAGTGTTCTACAGAATGGATGAATCCGCTCCAAATAAATCATTTTGTCTGACTCAATACAACCGTGGATGGTACATGCACAAGGAATCTTATGTGAAATTAGAAAAACACACCCACAACGATATTCAACTTGATCACTTAAGTCACGCATTCACTTAAACTCATGACTCAACAATGACAAGCAGTAATGGGAGATTCGACCATTTAGATGCTGATATAAAACATTTATGAAGTTAGTGCAATTTCGACATCTCGAATCTTCAAGAGAAGTTTTGAATATTTGTTAGCTGCATTTCAACAGCCTCGTTGACGCAGTCAAAAAGAGTAACCAGAGCTGCAGTCGATGAAGTGATTCAATCTTTCAGAGCCGAATGAGCGCTTTCAACCATATAGTTCGTAATGTTGCCAAAATGAAGGACGTTGTTCGTCCAATTCAACACAAACTTTTCTTTATGCACTAATCATGTCCCGTCCAGATACTCCGTGATAGCCACCAAGACCCATACGAATCTTTCAGAAGATTAACAACTCTGTTATACTCGATTTCTGAAGTAGAAAGTATGATTTTCCTCCACTTTCCGCACTTCAAAGTCTCTGTCATCTACTTGTTTTTGCCAAATGCGTGGAATGCGTAATTGTATACGTCTTCGTTGATATGTTGGAACGGTCCTTCCTCATTAACCATTTGAACCGGTTTAAGGTTGTTATTTCCTGAAGGTGCTTGATAGGATTGATATGAATTATTAGATCTAGGGTTCACCTCAGGTTGACTTGGAAACCGACCCTTTTCTCTTTCACCTACTATTTGTGCTAGTTGGCTGACTTGTGTTTCTAGCCTTTGGAATGTCTGGTTGGTTGTTTGTATAAAAGTTTTCATCAAATTTTCCAAGCTAATCAACCTAACCTCATGATCGTTATTGTTATTAAACCCAGATGATGTATTATTTTGGTTATACGGGTTTGGTTGTTGTCTAGGAGGTTGACCCTGTTGGTTTGATGAGAAATTGGAATTATTACGCCAACCCGAGTTATAGGTTGATGCGTATGGGTCATTTCTAGCATGGTTATACATGGCATTAACTTGGTCACATTCCGCACAATCCTCCTTTACATGACCAGTCTGACCACATCTAGAGCACGGGATAGTCGAGGCTTGATTCACTCGGTTTTGGGTTTGTAGCTCTAAACTTTCCATTCTGCGCATAAGGGTAGCTAGTTTTGCTTCAGTCGCTATGTTGGCATCTACAGCTAAGACACCTGGTTTGGGTTGACTTGCTATTCTAGATCCAATACTCGGGTTAAGCGGTGTTCTAGCATTGTCCCATTGCATACTGTTTTCAGCTAAATCCTCAAGGAAAGTCCAGGCATCATTTTCATTTTTTGACATAAAGTTCCCTTGGCTTACGGATTCTACCATAACCCTAGATGTGGGTGTCAATCCCTCATAAATAATTTGGCATAATTGTCATCTTGGAATTCCATGATGAGGGCATTGGGTCAGTACACTCTTAAATCTTTCTAGATAGGAATAGAACGGCTCGCTCTCAGACTGAACGAATGCAACAATTTCATTCCTAATCCTCATAGTCTTATGGTTGGGAAAATATTTTTTCAGGAATACTTGAACAAACTCAGCCCAACTCCTAATAGATCTTTCGGCTAGACTATATAGCCATTTCTTAGCGTCGTCCTTTAGTGCTAGAGGCACGAATTTCAGACGCACTGCCTCCTCAGGGATATGCTGGTATTGCATAAGAGAGCAGATTTCCTCAAATTCTCTAAGGAAGAGATATGGGTCTTCCCTAGAGGTGAACTTAGGCAACATACTCATGTATTGTGCCTTAAGTTCGAAGTCGCGACCCGGTATGGTGGGCATAACGATGCACGATGGCTGAGCAGCCATCGCTGGATAGCATCGATCCCTCAGAGTTATAGGTTGTGCAACAGGCGGGTCCACTACGTTCTCACCCATTGGATCTGGGTGAGGTGGTGCAACAGGTGGATTGGGGCTAAGTTCCAGACTGGAATCTAGATGAACTCGTGAAAGTCGATTACTCAAGTCCCGAATCCAAATCTGAGTGCACCGGATTGAATCAATTTTTGAATTCAAATTCGAAATTTAAATTCCAAATTTAATTTCAAGAATTAATTACATTTTTTTTAAATTTTCGTTTTTTTTATGTTTTTTTTTCAAAAGGGAAACAAACAATAGAATGGGGCAAGATGAGAAAGGAATCCTAATCTAGAGAATTTAGGTGAGAAGAGAAAGAAGACTCAGATGAGAAGGGAAACCTAACTCTAAAGATAGAAAGAGGGTTGGTCAGAAATTTCCTAAGAAAGCACGGTTCAAACAATCCTAGACCTAGTGTCGCTTATATCTAGACGACTCCTAACTGGTTGAGTCGAATTGATTCGCTTGATTCACCTCCCTCACTAATCAAACCAAATTGGCCAGGTAGTGTATAGCTAGTGGGGGCGCTTCCGACAGAGTCGGTGCCAATTAGACAACCACTTCGCTTGGAAGACTCTCGTCAACACAAAAACACTTCCTAGACACCAAATTGAATTCGATCGGCTTCACGTCATAGCAAGTCAAACCAATTCTTCTCCTTAAATGAGTCCGAGTCCTTAGGGGCCAATGTCTAATTGATTTTAAATTTAAGGCTTAGGTGACACTTTAGCATTGTGATTTGTGGGCTACGGAAGGGTGATGAAATCCCCACCGTATCTTTGCCTATGGAGTTGCCCTTAAGATAGTTTAACTTAGATCTAGCAAAGATAGTCAAACAATGGTCTTTAGTGGGGGGCAATTGCAAGGTTGTATGCAAACTAAATTATATGCTTAAATGCAATCGTTAAAACGCAATACGTACCTTGCCTCCAGCACTCTTCAACAATAAATAATTTGCAAGAATTTAGCAAGAATAATGCAAACAAAACACTAGATGATGCATGCACTAAGGCCTTTCTAATTTTGCCAATTTTAGGTCAGAGTTGAATTATTGCCAATTATGGAATTTTTCCCTAACACATGCAGTTCTAATAAAAGGAAATTTTCTGAAAATAGAAATTACGAGGAAAAGAGGCAACAAAGGTTACCTTATGCAATGCTCAGTCGGGTTCACCGCCCGCTCTCGAAATTTCAGATGCTCTGCGCGTTCACCCAGAGATGAGTCGCGTCCCAGAAAAATTTGAAGCCCAGAAGCTCCAAGTGTGCGGCGGATTCGCCGCAAGTTCTTCTTTAGGTGCGGCGATTTCGCCGCTCGTTTAGCTCCAAATGTGTCCGGATTTCTCCGCGCACTCTGTTGTTTCCTGAAACACAAATCCAAATACTTAGATCGCGCACAAGATAAACAGAATAAAATCGAAAACACAAAAATAAACAAAATCTGCGTCGCCTCCCCGGCAACAGCGCCAAAAACTTGTTGAGAATTAAATTTATACCGCAAGTGCACGGTGTCAATGAAGACGTGGCAAATACGGGTCGAACACAAGGAGGGAGAGATTTTGTTATTAGTGTGATTTCGATTGGGGGAAAGAAGGAGAGAAGAAATAAGTTTGGTTTTGAGATTTTTGGGTTTTAGTTATTTAAAGCAAGAAACAAAAACAATTAAAACTAAAGCAAGAACAAAGAAGTGAATTCCGTTGGGTGGAGGATTAGATTTAAGGTTTAGATTAGAGAATTCAGAAACTTATAATAAATCATATTAGTTATGAAGCATTACATGATAAATGATTTAACATAAACTCAAGTAATCAAAATAGACTAATACGAACTTAAAATAATAACATTTATTCGTCTTCTCTTCACCCTTAATCCGTCACCTCCACCCTTTGGAAGGAGTTAGAAACTCATAGAGGGAGGAAGAATGGGTCCTTGAGACATTACAAAAGAAAACTAAAAGTAAGAAATAAAAGACAGAATTTTATTAATGAAAAGAAGAATACAAAACTAAGATTAAGAATAAAAATTACAACCAAAGACTAAGGACTAAGGACCCTTCTAACATCGTTCTCGGGTCTATTTATAGTTGCTACAAGGGATCTAGGTATAATATTGGAAAGTACACGTGTCCAGACACGACTGGACGAAATTGGAGCACACGGATCGATGCTTGGGCGGCGGAAACGCCGCATATTGTATGTGTGGTGCGGCCGAAACGCCGCACAATCGGGCCTGATTTTGTCCGGATTTTGGTTGAATATTTATGGTATGATTTGATCCTTCTTTGCGCGTCTGGATTGATTCTTTCCATTCTTTTGAACTCCGGATTAATTCCTTCACATATTTGGAGATATACATTGATTTTTCTATATATTTTCTCCAAGAGAATAAAAGCTACTCGTGATTTGCAATTAGGTCCTTGACTTTTTGCAGTTAAGTCCCCGACTACTTTTGTGTTTAAGTCCTTGTTCTTTTTGCAATTAGGACTTGAATGCTTTTATGCTTGGATACATTTCCATTTGTAACCCGATAAACTTGAACTTGGTCTTTATGATAGAAATGAATCTTTTGCACGCGTTTATGCTCGGGATGTGGGTAAATTGCATTCAGGTCCCTGTAATCTGTAAATAAGACTAAACACATACCTTAGTAGCATTTATTGATGTAAAAGTAATCTAAATGAAAGACATATGATGCAATGTATGCAATGCATCAAATACCCCCACACCTAGATTTTGCTAGTCCCTAGCAAAACAGAAGATACGAAAAAAATAAAAACAGGGAAATCCTAACTCACTTTCGTAGGAATCACGGTTGCACTTAGCATGTGCAACAAGCCGTTAAACCTCCTTGTTGCCAAGGGGAGGAGTGTTGTCTCCTGAGGGTTTTCAGCGGATATACCCACAAAATCCTGAATAAACATTTCATTAATAGTTCTCAATATCCCTACCTCAACCATATACATCTCACTGAGAATTCTTGCATGCGCATTATATAAATCTAACTCATTAAAAATATGACTTGGTCTTTGTTCCTCCAACATTCACACCACTAACCCTTCTACACATGTTTATCACTTGAAATATTTTGCACGCCTCCTCTGGTGGTGAAGTATCATTCGGATCAACCATGGCATGGATCATTCTTTTAGCTTTGGGCCTTGAGTATTATTTTTTTTTCTTTTCTTTTCTTCCGTGATTCAACACATTTGCTTTTTGACACTTTTACCCTTTTGCATTCGTGTAGCGAGTTTGGTCGATAATCCCGAGCTGGTAGACTCAAGTTACCGGGTTTCAAGATACCCCTACGGACCAGTGACTCAAAGGCTTGGGCTTTTGTAATCATTTTGCAAAATGTGTTTTCTTCACTTTATTCCTTTATTTTTATTTTTATTTTCCTCAAGGCTTAATTGCTATTAGAAGTCCACACTTCCCGGTATATTTTCCTCAACCTCTGCTTTTTATCAATCACTTCAAAGATTTGATTCATCCAATTTAAGTGCATACATGTCTTAAAGGGCAATGAGTTATTTCTTTGGAACTTAGATTTATGTCATAATTTCTACAAGCAGAACTATATAATAAGGAACAAAAACTCAATGCAATTTGTACACGGGTTTTGACAGTTCAATCTTAAGCTATGTCATGAAACATTGATTTTTTTTTTGATTTTTTTAAATTTTTTTTTATTTTTTTTAAGAAATAAAAGACAGATCTATAGATAAATATATACATAAACACCCCCCACACCTAAATCATGCATTGTCCTCAATGTATGCAAATATAAAGCAAATGCACTTATTACCTTGGTGAACTGCGGTGGAAGGATGAAATTTGCTCAAAGTCAACCATAGTCAGAACTGGATTGAATGACACCATATTGGTGCATGTATCCAGTTGAATTGTTCCTCATGTTGCAATGAGCATCCTGAGTTACAGGTTCCACACCCCTCACATAAATTGGTTCTCTTATTTGCTCGAGTGACGGTGAGTGTGTAGATGAATTCCTCCCCTTTTTCTTACTTCCTTTTTGATTTTGTGATGATTCAGAAATATTATAGATACGTGATTTCATCACAACATCACTTTGATTGCATGTTATTTCTGGCTCACTATCAATATGAAAGATATTAAATTCAGCTTTTAAGTTCCCAAAAGATAATTGCATGAGCCCATTTCGACAGTTTATCAATGCTTCAGAAGTGGCCAAAAAAGGTCTGCCTAGAATTACAGGGATTTGTCGATTAGGATTTACACTTGGTGCGGTATCTAGTACGACAAAATCCACTGGGTAAATGAAGTCACCAACCTTGATCAAAACATCCTCTACTATACCTCTTGGTTTCTTAATAGAGCAATCAACAAATTGAAGGGTTGTCTTAGAGGGTTTTAGTGGACCAAGGTTCATTTGCTCATAGACAGAATATGGGAGTAGGTTAACACTAGCACCAAGGTCTAGAAGGGCTTTGTTGATAAAAGTATCTCCTATTGCACATGAAATTGTGGGACATCCAGGATCCTTATATTTTATAGGAGATGTGTTGGACAAAATAGAACTTATGTTTGCAGTTAAGAATGCCTTCTTTGGTACGTTCGTTTTTCTCTTTTCAGTGCACAAATCTTTTAAGAATTTAGCATAAGCAGGTATTTGTTGAATCATGTCTAAGAGTGGAATGTTCACCTTAACTTGCTTAAATACTTCCAAGATTTTCTCTATTTGTGCACTTGAGTTCTTTTTGAGTCTATTGGGAAATGAGGCTTTAGGGACATAGACTCGCTCAGGTTCAGGTTGAGCTACGGGTTCAGATTGAGTAGGTGGGTTGGGCGTTTCAGATTGGACGTCAGGTTCAATGGTCAGGTCATATGTGGGTGCTTGATGGCTAGATTGATTGGACACTCTAGGATTTACCACATTGTTATCAACTTGTCTTCCGGACCGTAATGATACTACAACATTTATTTGTTGGAACGGTCCTTCCTCATTAACCATTTGAACCGGTCTAGGGTTGTTATTTCCTGAAGGTGCTTGATAGGATTGATATGAATTATTAGATCTAGGGTTCACCTCAGGTTGACTTGGAAACCGACTCTTTTCTCTTTCACCTACTATTTGTGCTAGTTGGCTGACTTGTGTTTCTAGCCTTTGGAAGGTCTGGCTGGTTGTTTGTATAAAAGTTTTCATCAAATTTTCCAAGCTTGTCAACCTAACCTCATGATCGTTATTGTTATTAAACCCAGATGATGTATTATTTTGGTTATACGGGTTTGGTTGTTGTCTAGGAGGTTGACCCTGTTGGTTTGATGAGAAATTGGAATTATTACGCCAACCCGAGTTATAGGTTGATGCGTATGGGTCATTTCTAGCATGGTTATACATGGCATTAACTTGGTCACATTCCGCACAATCCTCCTTTACATGACCAGTCTGACCACATCTAGAGCACGGGATAGTCGAGGCTTGATTCACTCGGTTTTGGGTTTGTAGCTCTAAACTTTCCATTCTGCGCATAAGGGTAGCTAGTTTTGCTTCAGTCGCTATGTTGGCATCTACAGCTAAGACACCTGGTTTGGGTTGACTTGCTATTCTAGATCCAATACTCGGGTTAAGCGGTGTTCTAGCATTGTCCCATTGCATACTGTTTTCAGCTAAATCCTCAAGGAAAGTCCAGGCATCATTTTCATTTTTTGACATAAAGTTCCCTTGGCTTACGGATTCTACCATAACCCTAGATGTGGGTGTCAATCCCTCATAAATAATTTGGCATAATTGTCATCTTGGAATTCCATGATGAGGGCATTGGGTCAGTACACTCTTAAATCTTTCTAGATAGGAATAGAACGGCTCGCTCTCAGACTGAACGAATGCAACAATTTCATTCCTAATCCTCATAGTCTTATGGTTGGGAAAATATTTTTTCAGGAATACTTGAACAAACTCAGCCCAACTCCTAATAGATCTTTCGGCTAGACTATATAGCCATTTCTTAGCGTCGTCCTTTAGTGCTAGAGGCACGAATTTCAGACACACTGCCTCCTCAGGGATATGCTGGTATTGCATAAGAGAGCAGATTTCCTCAAATTCTCTAAGGAAGAGATATGGGTCTTCCCTAGAGGTGAACTTAGGCAACATACTCATGTATTGTGCCTTAAGTTCGAAGTCGCGACCCGGTATGGTGGGCATAACGATGCACGATGGCTGAGCAGCCATCGCTGGATAGCATCGATCCCTCAGAGTTATAGGTTGTGCAACAGGCGGGTCCACTACGTTCTCACCCATTGGATCTGGGTGAGGTGGTGCAACAGGTGGATTGGGGCTAAGTTCCAGACTGGAATCTAGATGAACTCGTGAAAGTCGATTACTCAAGTCCCGAATCCAAATCTGAGTGCACCGGATTGAATCAATTTTTGAATTCAAATTCGAAATTTAAATTCCAAATTTAATTTCAAGAATTAATTACATTTTTTTTAAATTTTCGTTTTTTTTATGTTTTTTTTTCAAAAGGGAAACAAACAATAGAATGGGGCAAGATGAGAAAGGAATCCTAATCTAGAGAATTTAGGTGAGAAGAGAAAGAAGACTCAGATGAGAAGGGAAACCTAACTCTAAAGATAGAAAGAGGGTTGGTCAGAAATTTCCTAAGAAAGCACGGTTCAAACAATCCTAGACCTAGTGTCGCTTATATCTAGACGACTCCTAACTGGTTGAGTCGAATTGATTCGCTTGATTCACCTCCCTCACTAATCAAACCAAATTGGCCAGGTAGTGTATAGCTAGTGGGGGCGCTTCCGACAGAGTCGGTGCCAATTAGACAACCACTTCGCTTGGAAGACTCTCGTCAACACAAAAACACTTCCTAGACACCAAATTGAATTCGATCGGCTTCATGTCATAGCAAGTCAAACCAATTCTTCTCCTTAAATGAGTCCGAGTCCTTAGGGGCCAATGTCTAATTGATTTTAAATTTAAGGCTTAGGTGACACTTTAGCATTGTGATTTGTGGGCTACGGAAGGGTGATGAAATCCCCACCGTATCTTTGCCTATGGAGTTGCCCTTAAGATAGTTTAACTTAGATCTAGCAAAGATAGTCAAACAATGGTCTTTAGTGGGGGGCAATTGCAAGGTTGTATGCAAACTAAATTATATGCTTAAATGCAATCGTTAAAACGCAATACGTACCTTGCCTCCAGCACTCTTCAACAATAAATAATTTGCAAGAATTTAGCAAGAATAATGCAAACAAAACACTAGATGATGCATGCACTAAGGCCTTTCTAATTTTGCCAATTTTAGGTCAGAGTTGAATTATTGCCAATTATGGAATTTTTCCCTAACACATGCAGTTCTAATAAAAGGAAATTTTCTGAAAATAGAAATTACGAGGAAAAGAGGCAACAAAGGTTACCTTATGCAATGCTCAGTCGGGTTCACCGCCCGCTCTAGAAATTTCAGATGCTCTGCGCGTTCACCCAGAGATGAGTCGCGTCCCAGAAAAATTTGAAGCCCAGAAGCTCCAAGTGTGCGGCGGATTCGCCGCAAGTTCTTCTTTAGGTGCGGTGATTTCGCCGCTCGTTTAGCTCCAAATGTGTCCGGATTTCTCCGCGCACTCTGTTGTTTCCTGAAACACAAATCCAAATACTTAGATCGCGCACAAGATAAACAGAATAAAATCGAAAACACAAAAATAAACAAAATCTGCGTCGCCTCCCCGGCAACGGCGCCAAAAACTTGTTGAGAATTAAATTTATACCGCAAGTGCACGGTGTCAATGAAGACGTGGCAAATACGGGTCGAACACAAGGAGGGAGAGATTTTGTTATTAGTGTGATTTCGATTGGGGGAAAGGAGGAGAGAAGAAATAAGTTTGGTTTTGAGATTTTTGGGTTTTAGTTATTTAAAGCAAGAAACAAAAACAATTAAAACTAAAGCAAGAACAAAGAAGTGAATTCCGTTGGGTGAAGGATTAGATTTAAGGTTTAGATTAGAGAATTCAGAAACTTATAATAAATCATATTAGTTATGAAGCATTACATGATAAATGATTTAACATAAACTCAAGTAATCAAAATAGACTAATACGAACTTAAAATAATAACATTTATTCGTCTTCTCTTCACCCTAAATCCGTCACCTCCACCCTTTGGAAGGAGTTAGAAACTCATAGAGGGAGGAAGAATGGGTCCTTGAGACATTACAAAAGAAAACTAAAAGTAAGAAATAAAAGACAGAATTTTATTAATGAAAAGAAGAATACAAAACTAAGATTAAGAATAAAAATTACAACCAAAGACTAAGGACTAAGGACCCTTCTAACATCGTTCTCGGGTCTATTTATAGTTGCTACAAGGGATCTAGGTATAATATTGGAAAGTACACGTGTCCAGACACGACTGGACGAAATTGGAGCACACGGATCGATGCTTGGGCGGCGGAAACGCCGCATATTGTATGTGTGGTGCGGCCGAAACGCCGCACAATCGGGCCTGATTTTGTCCGGATTTTGGTTGAATATTTATGGTATGATTTGATCCTTCTTTGCGCGTCTGGATTGATTCTTTCCATTCTTTTGAACTCCGGATTAATTCCTTCACATATTTGGAGATATACATTGATTTTTCTATATATTTTCTCCAAGAGAATAAAAGCTACTCGTGATTTGCAATTAGGTCCTTGACTTTTTGCAGTTAAGTCCCCGACTACTTTTGTGTTTAAGTCCTTGTTCTTTTTGCAATTAGGACTTGAATGCTTTTATGCTTGGATACATTTCCATTTGTAACCCGATAAACTTGAACTTGGTCTTTATGATAGAAATGAATCTTTTGCACGCGTTTATGCTCGGGATGTGGGTAAATTGCATTCAGGTCCCTGTAATCTGTAAATAAGACTAAACACATACCTTAGTAGCATTTATTGATGTAAAAGTAATCTAAATGAAAGACATATGATGCAATGTATGCAATGCATCAATAACAAATCTCTCAATTTCTGCCACACCCACCGATAAGTAGACTTGGTCTCATCCTTCATAATTGCATAACCGATAAGGAAGTTCAACCAACTCGAACAAAGAGATCTTGTACTTGTTCGTTTTATACGTCGAATCAATGTAAATTACCGAAGGGTATGTGCGCAACAACTTAACTGACGTTGGATGTGCCAAGAATACGTGAGTGACAACATTAGTTTCTTCATCTGCCATAATCCAATACAAGTACTGATACTGCACTGCCTGATGCAGAAACTGCTGAGCGAGATTCCTGTCTTCAGATTTCATCTGTCTCATGTAATCTCTACAGTTATAAATGTGTCTCTGATTGGGGTTATCCTCCGAGAATTTTTCCTTTACCGCCAACAAGATGTTACGCGGTTTCGCTTATGCCTCAGTCATGTCACGAACAATTTTCTTTGCTCTAGGACTAAGACTGTTGATCTATCGGTGGCCCTCCGGATAAACTGCAAGTATGTGATTGTGCTGACTATGAGAACTATCAGAAACTACGACCAATCCATCATGTTCCCGTCGCTTGACCACCTTTATCAAGAAACGACACCTGCAACCTTTTCTTTTCGCGTTCTTCCGTACTGCAATATCTATTTCCCGGGAACCCATTTCATTTATGCGATATGATTTCAAATAACAATTCATTCGACTCTCTCGTTGTGGTTTATACGAGGAAACTACAAAAAAGCCGACTCCGATGACAACTTGTTTCGTCCATGTTGTCGCGTCTTCGATTGTTGGAAATACTTGTTGACTTACAAAAAGCTCACTGTAATCTACCCCGTCACCGCCGAAATCTTGTAACGGAACCTGAAATTATTTGAAATAACACAACATATAAGATAAAATAAATTACAGACGCCTCCCCTATAGGAGGCGTTTGGCTCGGACGCCTCTCCCGCATGGGAGGTGTTTTTTTTTGTAGACGTCCGATCAATTTTACACCCAAACGTGATTGATCCAATCGATAAATTCCCAACCTCGAATAAATCAAAATCAACTATTGACCGGATGACCCAACCCAATAGGCAATAACTAAATTTCCTAAAATCAACTAAGGACCAACCTGCAAAACCCCCCATCCAAGCCAGATTAGATAGACCACAAAGATGAGAAGAAAGAAAGAAAGAGAGGAGAAAGAAATCAATCAATCAATCGTGAAAATGCGACCAACTTTTTGCCAAAGCTGTCTGGCGTCGATCCTGAAATTCCTGAACTTCCTCCAAGGCTTCGTGGGCGTGTCGATCGTGATCTACTCAATCTGGGTTCTCGACCACTGGTTCAAACACGACCTCGTCGGGAAATCCCAATCCAAACCCCACCTCGCCGTCCCCGACCCATGGTAGGAACCAGAATTTCTAAAAACCCTAATTTTGTGCCCAAAGCTCTCATCTTTACCGGTTTGGTGTAGGTTCGTTTACTGCATGATGGGGTTGGGGGGGTTGATGTGCTTGTTCGCTTTCGCCGGGTACGTTGCCGCCGAGACTGTTAAGGGATGTTGCCTTTGCTTTGTATCCTCTTTGATTGGGTTTAATTTTTGTTGATTATTGTTTGTTACTGGTGCTTTGATTGTTGGTTGTTTTTATGGGTTATTAGTTGGCGATCGAGTTTTGGATGGGTTGATAAGCTAATGCCTTTAAAGCTTCATTACAACAAGCTGAAGATCAATGTTAGAGCCTTTTTCGGAGACCAACTTTAGACGAGTTTCGAAGCTTTTTTTAAATAAAAAAATGAAAAGGTTTGCAGGAAGACTGAATGGTATATAGATTTCTATTAGCTTTTGTCTGGTGATAAGGGAATGGTTATCTGAAACAAAGAAACTTGTTGTGACGACCGCAAAAAAAACATGCAAATTACTATTCCAGTTTCCATTATTACTGGGGATATAGTCAGCTGTTGTGTAGTCCCACAATAACAGCTTAACTTCTAAAATGCGAGATTAAAAGGATGCTGATTTAAGTTCAATGGAATTATTTCAGTTTTTCAATCTCCTTATTGCCAAGTAGTGAGCTAGATAAGAACGAGAAAGACTAGGGTTTGTGTTGGATTTGCTTGTGGGCACATTCTGATTGACTACGCTTCAATAAGTTGGGTTTGGTTTTGTAGAAATAGCCTTCTGTTTTAAAAAGCCTTAAACGAAGCAGTTAAATGGTTGAGAGCAAATGTTTGAGGTAAGCTTGCAAGAGAGGTTGAGACATTTAGAGAACTTAAACAAAGTTGAGAAAATAGTAGTCAATGTTATAAGGCTAAGCTTTTTTTTTTGCAAGCAAAATTCCTTATAGAATTTATCTAATGGTTCTTGGAGAAGAAGAGGGGAACACACTTGAAGAGAAAGACCTTACATGCAAACATGATTACAGGAATAAGATATTGGATGAATGTTGAACTCATCCATCTCAGAGTATGAAAAATCAAAAGAAACCAACTTGAGGTATTGGTTCATCGATTTTTGGTGTATAACAATTTGTACGTTGTGCTCAGTTTGGGTTTCCCCATTCATGCAATAGCCCTACAATTCAAGAGAATCCCTCGAGGTGAGGTGTTGGTTCACCAACTTGAGATGTTATCATGTTGAACAATTTGTTTATTATGCTCAGTTTGAGTTTCCACTTACATCCAATAGTCTGACAATTTAAGAGAAACCAACATGTGTTGGTTCATTCACCTGACTTGGCATGTTGAATAATGTGTTCATTATGGTCAGTTGAAGTTTTGGGTTTACATTTTCAGATCATTGCTGCTCTAGTTCATTTTTTAGGCTTATGCCCTAGTGTTTCTTACTGTTTGGGGGTAACTAGCTCCATTATAGTATAATTGGTGAAGCTTGAGGTGGCAACAAGTGTTCATGGTTGGGTTTTTTTTCCTACGCTAGGGATATTTATGACCATTGTCAAAAACTTCTGAACCATGTGGTTAAGAACAACTCTTTGTTGAAGAATGCTTACCTTTTGTCTAGAATATCCATTGAACAATATATTGGCATAATTTATGGGACCAAAAATTTCATGTTAATGGGCATGACCAATGTTCAAAATTTTGCATACCCAAACTGTGGAAAAGAGTTTGTAGACTGTGCAATGCACTTCTCACCCAATGTGACATTAGAAACTTGTTTGTGAAAAAAAGTGTCAAATCTGCTGCTTCATATCATTACATATATTGTGTATGCCAGTATGAACCTTTATGTGGCATGTGTGACATCGTGCAACACATATGCTTCACATACCTAAATGCTGGTGGCCGTGACCTAGTGCCAAACTTACGCACTTATACGTATCACTCTGGTTTTCTTAAATTTGCACGTAGTCATGCATAGCATTCCATCACTGAACCTTGAATTACACACCACTCTGGTTTTGCAGTTAAGTACATATTCATCTTGCTACATAACAGACCTTTGATAAACATCTATGAAGCATGGATCATAATGGAAATTTTTTGTACGTTGTGCCAATTAATCATAACATTTGTTCTGCATGTAGGGTGTTATATGGATATTTTTATCTAAATCACAACTAACAAGAAATTATATATGATATTTACACTGTCATAGAAATTATATGATATTCTTATTTAGTTTAGACCATTTGTCATGGACGTTCATCTGTGATTGCATTAGCATATTTTCCTCTGCCATGGCATCCTTGACCATGACAGTATGCTCTCCTGTCCACTTTATTTATTGTACTAGAATCTGTTTTGCTGGGTTTCGTACTCCTAGACAAACGTTGGGAGGAGGTTAGTTTTTAGTTTCTACAAACCACAACCTTAACTGAAATTCTTCATAGGCACACCTGTGCCATTTGTTTTTCATATAATTATGATTTTTGCATGTTGTGTGTTACAGGACATTCCAAATGATCCTACCGGAGAGATTGATGAGCTTCGTTCATTTTTTGCAACAAACCTTTTAATATGCAAGTGGTCAGGACTAACTGTTATTGTTATCCAGGTATTATCATATTATCTTGTAGAAATGCCCAGTTTTTTATTCTGTTATCACTTTTAAGTAGGATAGTATCACCTTTGCAGTCATAAGTTAGAATTCATATCGATGTATCTTGGTTAAAAGGTAACTAGGAGAATTGGTTATCCCATTAAATTTTCTCTCTTATTTAACTCTTAGGCTATCCATCTTTATATACTTATCGGGTGCTTTAAGTTCTAAAATGTGAAATCCTGTCTTAAGATTGCTTGGTGATTGGATTTATCAAGGATGTTCAACAATTTTTGTAGCTTATCCATTTGTAACTTTGGCCATCTTCTTACATATTTCCCATAAGATACATAATGCAGAATCAAAAGGTTATGATTTGAGTATAGCAGACACTGTATGTAGCAGGCACTATATGATATGGCCATATGGGGCCTGCTATATATATGATCTTTGAAGAATAGAAAATACATCTATATCAAGGCCAGACCTATTTTTCTCAACCTGATGTTTGAGAATAGAAAATACAACTTATCTGTTCGACTTTGAATTATATTACCCCAAAGTGTCTCCTTGGCCGCAAATTGGATCCAAAGCACCAATTTGCATGGACCAAAAACATGTCTAAAAGGCTACTAAATAATCATTCTGACCTTGGTAGCAAGGTGACACCAAAGACCAATTTGTATGGACCGCAGAAGATGCCCACAAACCTACAGAATTTTTATTTTCCTGCTCTTTATCAGTCTACAGCACATTGTCTTTTTGTTTGTGAGTACTTTAATAGTTTATCCCAATATCAACTGACGCCCCCTGTTATCCTGCATGTGTCAAGGCACTATCACTCATATTAGCAATTGTCCTGCGATCCATGGTTTCAACTAGCGATGACTTTGACAGTGATGATGAGGATGTTTTAATCAGAAGGCCACTTCTGAATCCTCAATTTGTGCCATCTCATGTTTGATATATGCTGCAAAGAAGCAATAAGCAAAAGGTATAGTGTACTGTACACACTTCATAGATGTTCAAGCCTGTGATTATGCATAAGAAAGTTGCCAAAAGGTCTGCCAAAATCATTAGCTCAGTGACAGCCAAACCACACAATCCATTCATCCTAGCTTGAGTCTGGCATCAGAATTATATGTTTCTAACGTGTGATAAATCTTCAGTGATTTAGAACCCAAACCTTCTCCATTTTCTTTCTACTTGAAAAATTGTTTTCATCTACTCAATACATATAACAGTGTCCACTGTTCATTACGACACAATTCATCTCTAATTAGTCATAAATTAGTCTCTTAGTCTGTCTTTGGTAGTTTGTTTCCTGCTCTTTCTTCTGAATTTTGATGCCTTCTCTATAAAAAGTATTTTGCTGATGAAGTGCCATGCAACTTTTCTAGGTGGTTGCATTTGCAGTGCTTGTGCTTAACACTTTTGAAGTTCATGCTATCGACCCAAATTACTGGATCTCCATCTAGTAGCTGTAAAGAAGACGTAAATTGTGCTATGTAAGTATAAGACAGAGGAAGCATCTCATTTTTCGGAATTTTGTGTTTGGTATGTGTGGTTGCTTGCTATTTATTATCCTGTACAGCTTCTACAGACGTGATCCGTTTCTTTCCCAAGGGAGTAAATATTATGATGGACTTTCTACGAGTTTGGTGTGACTGAAAAATGACAGTACATACTTAATAATTTGTGTTGAAATAATGTCCTGTTCGATTTGAGACCTGTCACCTTCCACCCTGTGAAAGATACAGATAGGGTTACTTACCGTTTGTCATTTGAACTATACATTGATATTACTTTACACCTTTAAACTTTCAAAGTTAACAGTTATCAATCCGATTTAAATTCCAACCATATCCGACATTCGTTTTGATTCAAACTTTCACGTAAATATAGGTTAAGAGTGTATTAGGGATACAACAAAAAAAACGTTAAGTGTTAAATAATGAATTTTTGAAGTTCAATGGAGTAAAATGTTACAAAATGAAAGTTCAGGGAGGTAATAGTTAACTTTGAAAGTTTAAGAAAGTTCAAGGATGCAAAGTGATACTAATATATAATTCAGATGGACAAATTGTAATTAACCTTTATTAAAACTTGTATAGTTGTACAGCAGCTGCACCTATCATTTCAATTATCTTAATTGAGTTTCACTCTACCTATTTTTAAGAGAAAACGGAATATTGATAACAACAGCAGCAGTCAGATAGGCCCCAAATTGATTTTGGTGTGTATTATTTTCATCAGTTGCTCTCTTGGACCACATCCTTATCTGCACATCCTTTGGTGTGCTGCCAAGTTTCTAATGTCCATACAGGTCACTCATAGTTGGTCTTCTTTCCTTGGATTCATTACTAAATTCCTTGTACAAGTTGTTTTGTATTATGTGCAAGCAAGGCAGTTCACCGTCCAACCTGTATTGTTCACATCCATAATAAGTTTTGATTGTGATGTTAGCCAGGTAATCTTCACCAAGCATGCGATATTTCAGGATGAAGTCAATGCTTCATCTGAGTAGAATGAAATGATCACATCAAGAATGCTTATGGTTGTCTTTAGCTTATCATACATGGTGCATTTTTGTGAACCTGCCCTTTGCCGACCGTCACTTTGCGACTTAGAAGGTTTGCAATTTTATTCTCAATCGTGACTTGGCACGTCCTCAGACTTAAGCTGATTGCGTTCTGAGTTACAAGGGTTTGCGAATCTGGAGGCCTGTCTTTGTTTCATTATGAATTTTGATGTGTCTCCGACGGTTTATCAGCTCCCAATTCTGCCATTCCCAACCAAACTTGACAATTATGCTCCATATGAAAGACTTAACTGCAATTTATTCTTAGGAATTAATCACCCTTCATAACCTAAAATATATTCCCAGGGCTTGAGTTTTGTGTAGATTGCTGTTGTAACGGGCCTTGGGGACATGCATGTATCTTATTATCCGTGTAATGATCTGAGGTCCTAGAATAAAATAGGATAAAGATTGTTAAATTATGTTGCCCATTTGGTACATGCAGGTGAGCCCATATAGTGTGCACTAAAAACAACCTCAGATCTTGGTTTTATTTCCAAGATATCATTATTAACTTGCATGATTCGGCAGAATGCCATAAATTAATCCATTGGTGCTTTGAGCACATTGTTATCTTACACCACTTGTCTTTGTAGCTGATCAGCTTTCACCAGGTCATGCCATGATCTTGTCAGGAATAAAAAAAGATGGAAAAAACTGAAGATGGTTAAACATGATGAGCAACAGACCACATAATCTTACACAGCTCATCCTTTAGTTTGGGTGTGCATGTGCAGGATTCCTTGGACACATTGTCTAAACCCAAATTTCTAATCACCTAACTGTTGAAAATCTTAATATCACCCAATAGTTTGAAAGTGTTCTGATATTCTTCAGTGGGAAAGTAGCAAACCACACGTTTAGTTGTTTGCTTGCTCTTGGATAACAACAAACATGCAATTAAGCGTTACGTGAAGAATTGGATACATGCAGTGTTTGTTGCTTAGCTGTTTAAGTAAGCAATGACAATAACAGGGCTTCTCCGGGTAATGGTGATTGGTTTGTGACAGTGCTTAAGAGTTAAGGGAGCCCGTGTTTGTGCATTTTAATTTTGTAAGATTCTTAGTACGGAGTTTTATGATTTTTAGCTCAATAATTTGACTAGTCAAATGTGTCAGATTAAGATTGTCACACCAACTTGTTGAGATGCGATCAAGCAGCCATAATAATAATAATATATGGTGATTAATTATAGCATTATACCAACCCAATCTATTCTACACGAGAACGCCATTACGTTTATTAGTATAAGCATGCGATAGAGAACTTCTCATCTTAATCTACAGGATATTATTCTCTTCTAGGTCAATTTTTAGAATTTATGTCAAACATGCCCGTAAAATTTAAAGCCCCATCTGCTTTTTTTCCTCAGAATTTATTTTTGCTCAAATTTTCAATAGAAAAATCTTGCTATGTAAATTAATAGTCAAATTTTAAGATAATACTGGTAAATCTATACAGAAACTGTCAAATAATTTGGAAAGGACCATTTCGTGCTGTCCTAATCTGATTAAAAAAGCATCTTTCATTCTTCCTGAAGCATCATTTTGCTAAAATAATTTCCAGTTAGTGCAAGAAAAGTAGGAAATCTTAACAAATCTGAAACTTCCTTCAGGCATCTTATCCCCACAGTTTTAGTATTTTTCCCCCTATTTTCTCCAACTATATTGCCTAACACATTGAAGCATTATAGGTATGTTGCACCAACTTTGATGCCAACAATCCGAAGCAACTAGTCAATATATCACCGGGTTTCAGACCAAAAAAGAAGCAGTGTTTAAAGACACTGCAAAAATCTAAAATTTTGAATGCCAAATTTGTCCTCAAAGATGGTACGCTGAAGGAATCTTGACTTTGCAACACAAGAATTCTGCATGTTGCGTTCCGATGAAAATGGTGTTGGACCACTTTCAATTTGGAGTCGCAACCTATCTGTTCCAAGTAGGAATTATAGGTCATAAAAAAAAACTAGTCAATATATCACTAGGTTTCAGACCAAAAAAGCAGTGTTTAAAGACACTGCAAAAATCTAAAATTTTGAGTGCCAAATTTGTCCTTAAAGATGGTACGCTGAAGGAATTTTGACTTTGCAACACAAGAATTCAGCATGTTGCCATCACATCTTGCCATTTCATTTCATGATTTTCCAATCAAGGAACAAAACGAATACCAAGTATGAGCCCCGATGAATTGCAGCTATTTCTGTACTTGCTAGTAAGTTTGTCAATTAATCATGTCGTGTTGTGTACTTCTCTTAGCGGAGTTGTGTTTATCGCATTATACACCTCGAAGAGAGTTAGCCACATGAATTGACAATAACAAAATAATAACATATCAATGTTCTCATGATATAAATGATGCAATACATCTTAATCACCATATCAAGCAAAAGTTAAAATGGCAAATCGTATTGTTTTCATGAAAAATAAACCGATGGTGGTCTTAATTGCTTCATATTCACTCTTCATATATAATCACAACTAAGGTAATTAACCACTGCTAAAGTCTATAATGCGTCAGGAATAGTAAAACATTTTTTTGGCAAAAGTGTGGTCCCTTTCAATAGGTATGGACGAGAGGGGGAGCAATGGAGAGTGGGAATCCTGTAGAAGTACAGTGTAATACTGTAATATGCAGGGGCAGAGCAATGTGGATGATATATCACAAGAATCTGCAATGTATATTTGAGACACTAGTGTTGCCAGAGCAGGAAGTATATATATGGTCTGAGAATCCAAAAACAAACCACTATATTTTACCACCACAAAGTGAAAAAGAACAGAAGAGAGACACCAGACAAAAACAGCAGATTATGTCCTGTAACAAAATCTTGATATTTCAGAACACTTGCATTTGCACTATGAACATATAGATATACAAATGGATCAACGTGGGTTCTGGCCAAAAATAGAAACCAAAACAATACACCATGGCTTGGTGGCCTAAATTAGATGACCATGCAGGAGAAAACACCATAATTTTACCGATACAAACACTAGCTTGTGACCGAAAATAAGAAAATATCACATGAAACAAATCTGGAAGAGGAAGAAATATTTCAACGTCGGCATCCAGTTGTGAAGCCACCCAGTACTTCCTCCACAAGCTCCTCTAAAATCCGAGCTTCAATAACCACGCCTATCTCAGAAGTTTCAGGCCTCATTGCATTCGACCACTCCATTCTGGTCACTTCTTTCCTTACAAACATGTCCAATACCAGGTTGCTAGTGTCTCCGCGGCTGAATATTCGCCAATCGTCGTTCAACCATCTTCTTACTTCAACCAACACATCCTCCATCAGAAATTTGGTGTTACAAATCACCTTTGGAGTTCTCAGTTGGCTCATCGACAACACATCGCAGCTCAACTGTAAAATTGCGGCATTTACGCAATCAAACAGAAGCTTCTGGCTTGATCTTCTAACCCTGCAATTTGCGTCTTCTCTATGCTCCAAGAGTTTCTCAAGGAGAGCTGGATTCAAGGGACTCTCTATCGAATACCATTTGGCTAGGAATGTGCTAGATGTTTCAGTGGCTAAACCAGCTAACGAAAGTAGTGACTGGACAAACAAGAGCTTTTCTTGCTCTTCTAGATTTGTCTTCACGGTTGAATGCCTCCACGTAACTGACGTTTTTTTATCAGACAGGAGGTCATTGTCCCACGACAAAGATCGCACGACTGATTCGATCAGTGGCGACCTGGATATAGCTCCTGTAATAACGATAAAATCAATAAAACAGCGAAAAAAAATAAAAGGTGGTGCAAAGGCCACGCGGGCCAGAGGACTTACTCTCACATCCCACACCAGTGTCAAAGGAAAATCGCAAAGATATTTCATCCTCGTATTGTGAATCAAATATAAGTGAGATTGGCTGCTCCAGATGATCACTTGATTTCTCAGAGAATGTAGGAACTTCATGAGATACCTGAGAAAGTAAAGAAATTTCATGAAAGCCGACTGACAACAATAAGATAAAAACAAGGACAGAGATCAGAAGATGACATGTATTGATAATTTTGCTTGTGTGATGATAAAAAGGACTATGTTGCAATAAAGAATTAAATACGCATGGCAAAGACGTACACAAGAATTAGAATGAAATAATAAAAATACAGATATACAATAAGAAATCACAAATTTGAGCTGGTAGGTACCTGCTTCGGTCCATTGTGCTCTGATTTTGGGTCAAGATTCCTCAGAAGCAGTTTCTCTATACTGCAATTGGCTGCAGAAAGCGAGGCAGGGTCACAATTACCATTAGCAAGACTTTGAGCATTATCAATAGACTTTGCCGAGGCAGATAGGGATGTTTTAACTTCATTCGATTTCTTAATTTTGGAGAAGAAAAAATTTGAGATTTTCCCCTTAATAGATGACTTCCTGTCCTTGACCTTAGGAACCTCTCTTAGCATGGACAATTGCCTAATCGGAGACTCGGGCATGTCTACATGTGGCTCGGTCTTATCACATCTCGAAGGAGATGTAGGAACAGATTTTGACCTTTGTAGACTTCCTGGGGTAAAGATTCCATCGTTTTCATTGTCATTATTGTTGCTATGGAGGTAAAATAATGCACCCATTGAAATCTCCTCTCTAACTGACGATCTACTACTTGAGGCGGCAGGTATTCCATCTGTCCCCTCTTCTTTATCTGATCTGGGAAGAGCGAGCATTTCGCCTAAGGTACTAACACTTTGGTGCTCCTGCCTTGGTTCTTGACTCTGACATTTTGATGTTGCCATCACCCATCTCTCTGAAAGCCTTTTTTTAGCTTCTCTAATAACAGACGATTCTGGTGAATATGGAGAATGACTGAACGAAGTCTCAGAGCGAGGACTCTCGGGTCGATTTACATAGTCCCACGAAAGACGTGAGGTAGGAGTTACGACCTCTGAGTCACTGAAACTACCACAGTCTTCTTCCATGCATCCAATCTCTGACCTGTTGAAAGAGCTCTCATCGCCAACATATCCGTTTGATAGAACAGAGGATAGTAACATTTCATCTCTTCGGCTACTACTGACATTGTCTCGCATATGTCGTGCAATCTCCTTTGCGATCACTCTCGATGTCCTTGCCTCTTCGATTTCCACAACACCTGAAGAAACTTCCCCTTCCGATATTTTGGGCGACGAGTTATGGGATCTTACCATAGGTTTTGCATCTTGAAGTTTCCCAGGGCTAGGCTTCAGCACCACTATCCTTGTCTTTGGAGTAACACTTTCAACCTTCGGAGGAACAAAACACGAACTTTTGCTAGATGTTTTCACCTCACATTCTTTTGCATTCCATGAACTTCTCGATAAATTTCCAGTTCCCATATCCTGTGGTTTCGAGGGCTTCAGCACTGTGATGCGCTTAGGCTGACCAGGAAGAGGATCTGTCTCAAGCTCATTTACGCTACTCGCAAAAAGAGAATTCGGTTCTTCAAGAAACTTAATGAACATGTCTCTATTCGAACTGAGAACCTCAAGAGCATCTTGAAACTCCTTGCAATGTAGTAAATTTTGGCTAGTGGCTAGGCGTTTAGCTTCTATGAACTTCTGACGAACAAGGGACATTCTTTTCTCGTCAGAGTCCTCACTAAGAAAACCTCTTGAGTGATGCTCGTCCCTAGAATCGTTGGAGCTTCTTCTCGGAGGCTGCTGCCAAACTTCATATACATCTTTGTATACTCTTTGTTCAACGTGTGGCTGTGTAGTCCTATCATGGTGTACGTATTCCTGTTTCTGACGGTCCCACGTGATTCCACCGGTAGTATATGATTTACGTATACATCGGGGGATGCCTCCCTTCAAAATAGCCGCTTCTTCATCAGGAAGGGCATCAAGCCCCATCAACCTGGCAATTACAGTCGGGTGCTTCTGCGGGATCTGCATCTCTTTGGACATCTCCTGTGCTATAAGCATTTTCATGGGTGTTCCGCAAGATTTCATGCTTGTAGAAATTCTCGATTCATTGGTTACCTGATGTTTTTCCAAAACAAAACAAAGCAAAAGCTTTTCATTAGTACATCTACGAAACGAGCTACCAAAAAAAAGAAACAAAAACTTCAATTAAAAACCTCCTGATCTAACCGATTTTCTGACTAGTGTCCTACTGTACCTTTTTCTCCTCTATTTCTTCTGCATCAAAACCTTTTCTTGTGGTGTTTGCCTGGCCCTTAGAAATCTGGCACTCTGCTTATCCAGGAAAAACTAGACGAAATTCAGCAAATAATCTTAATGTGACTTATACATTAATTATTACGACATGATAGAGGTATAAAACATTTTGGCAAAAAAAGAATCGATGAAAGCCTGAAATCTAGCTAAAGATAGTAGACAACAATAAACTAATGCAATATTCTTTTGAATAAGTGCATAAAAGGCATCATTAGTTCCCTCGAGTTACATAAGATGATAAAACAACAAAGAATTCCGAAGGATCTCCTAAAAATAATTTCAGGGTCTCAATATTTCTCGGAACTTTGTTAGAAGGAGCTGAATCATATAAAAACCCAAAATGATAATATGAATAAGTAAAATCTCAGTTGATCCAGGGAGACAGTAGTATGCATGCAGGATTCATCAAGATGCACTAAAAAGTAAAAACTTTCACAATTTGAAAAGGTTAATATTTTAGATCATTAATGGAAAGAATAGAGTATAAGAGAGTGGAACTTGCCATCTACATGGAATTTATCTGTGAGCATCTTGGTCCCTGACATGCCAGCACTGAGATCAAATAGGTTAATCATCTTTCCCATGAATCCACAGGTGTAAGTTCAAGATCTCTGCACCCTTCCAAATTGCAAGTTGTTGATCATATCAACTGATATCAGATAAAAAAGGCACGGAATTAGGATCAAATGAGAATTCCAACAACTTGAGAAATTCGGTCCCAAATCACTCACCAGAGAAATAGAGAGGAGCATCAGAGACAGCAACAATACTCACCTCAGCTGCCGTTATATAGTAAAGCGTGTCAATTTTAGAAACAACAAGAATGCAAGCAATTATTAAATAATACTAACAGTAATAATATCTGACAGTGGGTGAAATCAAACAAAGAGATCTCAAGCAATCATATCCCCATAATTTCAACCTCAAGAAGAGAATGTAAATAACAGAAAGGACAGATAATAATATTAGCCTCCTGAGCAATGCCCTTAAGAGTCCCAAATTGACACAACTCCACTTCTTAACCAAATACATACAAAGTCTGCAGTCAATCATGATTCCAATTGTAGAAGAAAATTTCCAGATGGGTGACATGAAGAACCATGATTAAACATGTGAACTCTGATCTCAGGGCCCTTGTTAAGAGACCAAAGGAAAAGGAATCAAGAGAATCACCACAAAGGAAAAACACACTTTTTTTTCTACAACAGAAGGGAGGCAACAGAAATGGAAAAAAGGGCAAGAAAAAATCATTCTTTCCACCTCGACAACACAATTGGACCCTTAATTTGGTTTTGTGGAGTACTTAACCTGCATTTCCCAGTAATTTGGTTTTCTGAAATCCACAATTAGAGAAAGAAAGCATCTTTCTTGTTTGTTTGATTTCAAATGGGAAATTCACTTGGAAAGAAGTGGTCATTCCCAACATTGACACGAAAGTCGACAAAACTATCAAATTTAGCAAACAAAAGGAAATCCAACGAATCAACACAATTGGAAAAGGCAACAAAAAAAAACCTTTTTCCCGAACGTAAAAACAAAAACAAACAAAAAACCTTAAAAATCAAATTTTTATCACACCCCACCCCATTTCTCTGCTCTCTAATGCACATTCCACTATGGAAAGGGCCAAAAACCCTTGCAAATCGATTTTTTATCACACCCAAACCCATTTCTCTGCTCTCCAATGCACATTCCACTATGGAAAATGCCAAAAACCCATAAAAATCGCACCTTTGGTCAAAAAACACGAGGGAAAAGCGGAGAAGGACGAGATCAGAGCGAAAGAAGTGGAATTCAAGGACGGGAAGGGCAGATCCGAAGGAGAAAACGGCACTTACGGGGTGGATTCGATGAATGTCGGTCGCGATTAAGATCGGATTCCGGCGAACGGAATGGGGTTTTATAGATTCTTGTGTTCGGTTTTTTATGTGTTTGATTTATTAGGGAAAAAGAAGAAGAGGAGTGTGTGTGTGTGTGGAGAGTAGAGAGAGAGAGAGAGAGAGAGAGAGGTGACCTAACTTTAAGGTGCGCTTACCTTCCGCTTCACAATCCCCCGTCTGCCAATGCTAATATGCAATATTGCAAGGATTATCATAAGTATAAAAATTTAGGTGATTAACTAAGTCTGTTATAATTAACCGTCGGATTTAATTGAGTATAATTAACCATCAGACTATATGACTTGAATGTCAAACTTTTCGGGTATATTTAAGAGTTGTGTACTAACGTCTTCAACACCGAGAAGTTGTGTTAGTTTAGGTGTTAGCAACATTGTCAATCTTACCTCCTCCTCAGCTCTCACACTTTCAACCTGCTCCCCCTCTCCTCGTCGACATCCCACCTCGCTCCACCGTTCCCACCTTCTTGCTTTCAGTAAGTCTTGTCTTGTTCCTCTCAAAGAAAGAGACTTTTCTCTCGGACGATCATAGTGATCGATCTTGGGTCTACCGACAAGGAGCACACTTTTCTTAGTGATCTCGAGACAACTTCTCTACCAAAACGATACCCTTCTCAACTAAGAAGTCAAATGCGTCCGAGCAAAGCCTAAGGATACGTACATCGTCGGTAAAGTATCACATCAAAATGCTAGTCTTTTTTATCGCTTCCAAAAGTGAAGCCAACTTAAAGGATTCAATCCTGAACCAGACTAGCCGGTTCTCAGACCGAGTAGGGCACAACTTCCTTGGTGGCTGGCTTGGTGATTCATCTACCAAGTTTTAGCAGTCCTTATCAGCGTGGGTCTTCCACATCTCATGTGCTTCAGAAGGCATGGTGAAAATGTTGCACGATACCAAAGGAGCAATTTTTAAACTCAGTAAATTGTCAAGTGAAAAGATCACAACACATAAAACTCAAAATGCTAGGATATGGATTATCGTTTGGGGGTCCCCTTGCTGGGAACCAGAAACTTTTCGTGACATAACGACAAAATTTGGCAACCTTGTTAACATAGATGGCCAAACTTTAGCAAAGACGGTGATCACGGTTGCGCACATCCAAGTGCCCCCTTACCGTGGTTTCTCGATCTTCCCTTCCATCACAAAGGACATGTGTATAAAGGTCATTTTACTCTAAAAATGGCCTTGTTAGCCAGAAGGGCGTAGCCAACCCCAACATAGCAAAGTCACGCTATGAGTAGTATGGAGATTCGCCACCTCGTGGTGGGGGAAAGAAAAACCAATGGATGAAAGAGGAAACACAAGAATGAGATTTGGAACGTGGGATTCATGAGAATACTCAGAGAGCATGGAAGGTCAATGGTTGAAACAACAAACATTATTCGTCTCGTAGAGGAAATCAAGGCACGAGGGCGACCTCAGAAAACTCATGGTGATTCAAAACAACTGTGAAGAAGCAAGACGATCATGCACCCCTAAAGTACGGATGAAATGAAGGCCCTTAATTCAAAGCGCACTTCGGAATAGTTCTTTCTAATGGAATGGGGACACCATCAATAAGAGGAAACTGCGGTAAAAGGGGTTTGTATGACGCCTCTCTCATTGGAGACCGAAGCGGTGATGATCCAGAAACTTCAACTCAAAACTCTCACAGATCTGGGCAGACTCCTCCAAGGCCTCATCCCGCTCCAAAGCCTTAAAAATTTGAAGTTTAAGGCGTCAGGATGCCACAAAAATGTCCTCGTAAATATCCTAATGGCGAATGGTGATGGTATCATCGTTGATGGCAAGGAAAAAAACAAAAGGATCAAGCTACACCAGTTAGTCCCTATTCCAAAATAGGTCGGGCAAAGAACTCATGGATGATGACAAAAAATATCCCTACGCCCATAAAGATCATGACTACACCATTTGCTGGGGCGATGGAGGAAGGCAACACCTCAAGGAGGGTAGCAAGCTTCCTACTCCAAATGCAGATGAAAGTCGTCGTGGAGCATGTCCAGATAAAAGATATCATGGCGACAGGATCCGCTCAAGGTACCATCGACACAATATTTCTAGATCCTAATCAAGTAATTATTTCCTCACTTCATTATGACGAAAACAATACCGTACAGCACAACACTTTTAGGAGGCAAGATGCCTCTCCTGGAGATGAAAGCTTGTCTTTCACTATGCCCATAAATGATAGTTGTTCATTCTTAGATAAAGATATCTTCGACCCTCTTATCTGGGAAACTTCTTCCCATTTTAATGCATTTTGTGTCTAGCTAGGAATTATGTTCCAAAACATGGAACATGCTAAACACTTCCTTAAAAAAAAATACGCCATCAAGGCCTTCCCTCTGAGGACCTTGATGACGCCTGATTGACATTATTTCATGCTGAGTTGAGAGACTCGATTACTAAGATGCAAAGGAGAAGGACCTGAACATAAGACCGAATGACCAAAAAGCAAAACAGAAAACTCCACACCATCATGGGGAGTATTTTGACAATTCGATTCGGGTCGGAGCTCCAATAAACAAAGTATATGCATCAAAGACCGACAAAAAAATCCAGAAAAGCCCACAACAAATTCCAGCCAGATCCGAAGTTTATGGACCACCAATTGGCGGTCCGGATCTCTCCGGATCCGCTAAGATTTCGCGTGCACATGTATTAGTGTTTGTTTATGCTATTTTTGGTATATGTTTAGTCACATACCGGGGGATTGTCCCGGATTACCTTTTTCTATGGCTATAAATAGAACTCCTCCTCTTTTGTATTCACTCATTGCTTGGTGGCATTCTCTCTACTTGGAGTAAGCCTTGAAGCAAAACTCAAGGTGGAGAAGAGTGTCACCTTCAATGTGAGTCATTTTAATAAAATATTTTTTTTTAGTTTCTTTTAATCTTGTCTTCTAATTCTTGTATACTTCTTTAGTTTTATGTCCTTTTAGTTTCTTTAATATTTCTTGCTTGCTTAGTTTAGTTTCATTTCAGTAGAATGTTTCATTTTACTGTAGGTTGTAGTGTAATGATTAGTTAGTAGTTTCATCCTCATTTAGGGGTGGAGAAATATGTGATATGATCATGTGGTGTATTAGGTGTATTATTTTAATTCTTTGAGTCTTATATGATTTTCATAATCATCTAATGGGATTTCACTCTTATCTTTGATATGTTAATGCTCTTGAATGAAGCTTGGCTTATACTTAAATTAGTGGACCTATTTTATGGGGAATGATAAGGTGAGGATATGGATGGAATTGATGAAAGAAACATGATTTGTAGCTGCATGTACTCTTGTTGCCTTTACCTTGGTTAATGCCTTGTATGTTTTAATTATAATGTGTTATCTTATTTCATGTGAAGGCATAGTAGGGTGTAGTCTTTATACATGAGTTCATTTAGCTTCATTCCAATTATTGTCTTGTATGTTTTAATGATATTGTGTTATCTTAATTCATGTGGAGACAAAGTTGGATGTAATTTTATGATTTTCATGCACTACATATTGTGATGAGCTTAATTGAACACACACACATGCACATATCTTTGTGTTCACACTCTTTTCTCTACCCCCTTTGGGGTTTAATTTTATTGCTTATCTTCCATTTCCTTTTGCATTTTAGTGTAGTTTAGTGTAATCAATATTTCTCTCCTTTCTTTCCCACTCGCCTTCGAACAAACTAAAGTCGACACACCTCCATATGGATCGACCCGTATTTGTCACCGCTTCAATGCGGCCGTGCACTTGCGGTTAATTAAAACATATCAATCAACGCCGCCTTCCATGTGCAAAAAGCACGCAGATTGTCCATTGCCTAAGCGGGCCACTTAAAAAGATCATAAGGACATTACTTAATAATGAAAATTGTCACATTAAATGTTAGAGGACTTGGAACAAATGTTAAACGTAGAGGTGTTAGGAATATCATCTGATCTTCAAAACCATGCCTTAATCTTAATTTAAGAAAATAAGTTGGGACGGCTGGAGGATGGTCGCTTAAAATCAATGGGTGACATCTTTATCACATATTGGGTGGGCCTACCAGCACAAGGGGCATCGACGGGAATCCTAATAGGATGGGGGAATTATGAGCACACCAAAACTACCATCAAGATCAAGAAATTATCGATTTCCATTGGTTTTTGATAAGAGGTTTCGGCGAACTCTTACGAGAGTCTACGACCCTTGCACTCCTTACAACATGTCGATCTTTCTACAGGAAATGAGTAACTTTTGTCCCACATCCCCTTCTTGATGGCTTGTAGGAGGGGATTTCAATCTTGTGTGAAGCAAGTTAGAAAAATCTAATTTCTCTTCATAACATGAGCCTTTGTTTGGAATGTTCGAACAATTTATCGAGCAAAACCCTCTAATTGATGATCTAAATTACACTTAGACAAATATGCAAAGATCTCCACTTTGGGTCAAGCTTGATCGCTTCTT
This sequence comes from Triglochin maritima, assembly GCA_963682175.1. Classification (NCBI taxonomy): domain Eukaryota; kingdom Viridiplantae; phylum Streptophyta; class Magnoliopsida; order Alismatales; family Juncaginaceae; genus Triglochin; species Triglochin maritima. Next base: position 63,165,288 of record OY821771.1, read on the forward strand.
CATCTCTACAGAGTGGGAGGATCACTTCTCATTCACTAACTACCAAGGTCTTTCGAGAGTCACATCGGATCATATACCACTTGACCTAAACATTATGGGACATGTTGTTGGACCTAAGTGTAACGTCCCGAAACAGCGGAAGAAATTTTTCAAAATAAAACATACAACATACGACCGTCAACGGTCAACAAGGGCATGTTATTGGAAGTCAACTGAAAACATATATATAAAATATCTCCACGTGGAAGTCATAATACATAGTGTCAAAAGAGTGATTACACGTCTACTACATAACTACTGTAATCACTACCTCTACAAAAAAGATACGAAGACAGGACCCGATCCCGGAAGTACTCCCCTCAATCACCACCAACATACGACTGCCTGCTCCCTGAAAATGAAACATAAAATTTGCCTGAGTTCCCGCAAGGAACCCCGTATGCCAACATCTCCTATCATAAATAGAAACAAATACGAAAAGCCATGAATATGCATGCAATGCAAATCCACCTCGGGCCCACTGACTGCCTCCGCTCTCCAACACAAGGAAAGTGTATCCCCTCCCTACACAAGGAAGAAGGTGTCTCTCGGTCGCACAGGCACAAGTGACATCTCTCTCCGACACACGGAAAGTGCAACCCCTCCCTACACAAGGAAGAAGACATCTACCACCCACACAGGCATGGAAGGCATCCCTCTGCCGCACAGACTCAAGGGGTCCAACTGAAATACGCTCCCGTCGAAGGTGAAATCCGTAGCTCCGAGGTCCGGTGAACAACCGTGGGCTCGACAGCCGGTAGTCGCCTAAACTCGACGGCTCGCGTGAAGATAAATCCACCAATGAATAGTTCGACCCACCGGTCGAACAAGGTCAAATCTAGCAGTCGACCGTTTGGAAGGTCTACGCTATACATTTTATATACATATATATCCAATCGGTCGAACTAGGGTCCGTCAAACCGATAAGGAAGACTGCCTGAATCCTGCCTATAGCATTCGGTCGACCGAAACCTCCCTTCCGGTCGACCGATCTACAGGCACTTCACTACAGAAAAACTACACGCGGTCGGTCGACCGGATCACAACGAGCGGTCAACGCTCTTGACCGACTTTGCGCAGTTCGGTCGATCGAGACACACACTCGGTCGGCCGAAGATCCATCTACCCTATCTACTGGGTTTGGTCGACCGAAACACCACCGGTCGACCGGACTAATATAACCCTTATAAATATTTCCGCTAAAATTTGGCATAAACGGTCGACCGTCACACAGACGTCGTTCGACCGTTTTCGGGCAGTAAGCAAATATATACTAAACTCGGTCGACCGAATTCAACCACTGGCCGCAGTGAAATATACTGGAAGTGACCCTCAAGAATCTTTTGGCTAAAAGAGGGAGACCAAAACACAACCTTCTTTCATAGAATGACAAATTCAAAAACAAGGCAAAACCAAATCATTTCCTTAAAAATTGGGGGCTCGACATACTTTGCTAAGAATCGCATCGTTAATGAAATAGTCTCTCATTTCATGAAAATCTTCAATAGTGAGCCGAGCTTACGAGTCTCGATAAATTGGGGAACGATATTGCTCAACCAATTAACCCAACATATGGAATTAATCAAACCCTTTACGGAGACTGAAATTAAAAAAGCACTTTTTGGACTTCCACCTGATAAATCTTCTAGTACTAATGGATTTCACCTTTGATTCCTTCATACCTATTGGGGAGACCTCAAGGGACAAATCCAATATATGTTTGAAAGACTACACAAAGATCAAATCTTGAAAGCAAAGTTCAAAAACTTTAACCAATGCTTTATAACACTAGTCCCAAAGAAAGCAGTAATTAAAGAAGTAAAGGACTTTCGGCCTATTTCTTTGCTTACATGCAAAATTTGGGTCAAAGCTCTAGCTAATCACCTATCATGGCCAAAGCTCTGGCTACAAGATATCATCCTAAAATGCTCAATCATCCTTCCATCTAGGGAGGCAAATTATGTACACAGTAATTACAGATACAAGAAGGAAACTAGATCTTAATACTCAAACTAGATTTTTAGAAAGTCTTTGACAAAATTGACTCAAACTTTCTTTTAGCTAATTTGCAAGGGTTGAGATGTCCTAAAAATGGTGTGATTGGATTGAACTTTGTATCTCCACCTCCACATCTTTCATCCTAATAAACGAGACTCCTGAAGGTACTTCTCCAGTCAGAATAGATTAAGGCAAGAAGACTCATTATCCCCGTTGCTTTTTTATTGTTGTTGCTAATTACATTGGGCATATGTTGCGCTTAGGGATGGGAAACAACCTTATTCAAGGGGTTTCCCTGGGAGACTCAAGCAACCAAGTCTTGAACCTACAATTTGCAGAAGTCATTATTCTTTTCCTTACGCGGACTCAAAAAAACATAGTTAATATCAATCGCATAATGATAATCTTCCAAACCATTTCAGGCTGAAAATCAACTTTTCAAAGTCATGCATCTGTGGAACTAACGTTTCAACTGACACATTATACAACAATATATCAATTGATTTTGGGACGTGGGTAGGAACAAATGTCATTTACTTACTTAAGTTTGCCCTTACTGTAACGTCCCGAAACAGCGGAAGATTTAAAATTTCAAAATAACCAACATAACAGACAACTCACGCGGGAACGTCACTAATATATAAATATATAAATCCGGGTGCACCCAAAATACAAGGAGTTTTCAAAAGAAGTACAACTACAATACTGATACAATGAAATAGAATACAAGTAGTCGTACGGTCTAGCAACTGCCGAAGAGGATCCGACTCCAAAGCGCTCCGTCCTCGGTCACCACCCACCCGGACCTACTGCGGTCCTGAAAAAGATGCAACAACAATGCCTGAGTTTCCAGAAGGAAACCCCGTATGCCAACTCACCTATATGCATGCGTCACATAATGAACCTATCATACTAGTGGCATGTCATGGCATCAACAGAAATGGAAAACAGTTCCCCCGAAGGGTAAAACAGGACATCAGTCCGACAATCAATCATCGGGTCTCCCGAGGAGACCTACTGCAGGCACATGCAGTCTAGTAGCCCGCGACATCGCACCCCCCACACGCAGCTACACTACTCAAGGGTTCGGCAGGGAGCCTCTGTCACGTCTACGCGCCGATAGAAACAGATCTGTAAATCTCAGTGGTCGGGGCCACAGGGACCAACGGGGCCGTCGCCCGGAAGGTATAACAACATCATCTCGGTAGGTGCCCAGCCGAGGAAAACAACATAGCCGGCACAGCCTCGGCCCAACAATCATCATCGCCGGCACAACCTCGGCGGCATCACCGGCACAGCATCGGTGGTCCAACACAACAGTCCGGCACAACATCGGACAGATCCAGACCAAAGTCTGCCAGGTCATCGGGCTCCTCGAGCCGCAAACACCAACCGCGCCGCTATAAAAGCAGGGCAGCGACCTCCGTAGCCCGTGGGCCGGTAGTCACCTCACCCAACGCCAGTTACGTGCTCGCACAAACATCAACATTGGGATCCGCGATCCCTCAGGCCTGCTATACTACAAAGTGCCAACAAACATCTCAAAAGTCACGGTCCATACATGGAGCTGACGCGTCCCGAACACCCACACTCTTCCCAACGGCGGTCCCTGGGCAGGCACGCATCATGCGCCCACCGTCACCTCCCGGCTCACGCACAAGGCGAGGACACGGGTTTCCGTGGACAAAGTTGGCATTCACAACGGGACCCAGGATTTCAGTTCTGAGCAGATTCGGTCGACCGAAATAGTCTAACCGGTCGACCGTTTTCACGAGGAATTCGGTCGACCGAAAGTCTGAATCGGTAGAACTCACTGCGCAACACTAATTCCCCAACGGTCGAACAAAAGTCTAAAACCGGTCGACCGAACGAGGTCAAAATCCGGAGTCTGGTCAACATTAAATTCCACTCTATCGGTCGACCGACTCAGGGGTCTCGGTCGACCGAAAACAGACAGGGTCAACCTAGTATTCTACGTCATCAAACGGTCGAACGTAAACATACTACCGGTCGAACAAACATGCAATCGGTCGAACGCAATATAAATCGGTCGAACAATTCATACAATAATAACAGGTACACTTAAGTTCCGGTCGAACACAACAAGGACCGGTCGACCGATAACAGGCAGAAAATCCCAACTCACCAGCAATAATGCACTACCGGTCGACCGCCACAAGGCATCGTTCGACCGGTGAAGGTTAAAGTCGGGCAAACAGTGCTAAAACGGTCGACCGCCCGAAGGATCCGGTCGACCGTTGGTCGTCTTCAACCTCGCGCCAGCCGAGGTTTTACGAAGAACGCGTCGCCGGAGAGGTTCCCAACCTCTCCCGACCCGACCAACGCCTCCCCCACGCTTGGGTGAGCAACAAACCACACTAATAAGTTGACATACCTCACGAGAACGACGAACAAAGCCGGAGCACCGCTCGCGCACGCCGTCTCCGGTGACCTCTCCTCGCGCTCACCGCCGCAACTCTCCTGACTGGACCGCTTGTCCACCTCCGTCACCGACCTCCGGAGCTGCTCGACGCCAAAGAGAGGAGAAGATGAGGATGGTGTGAGAGAAAACAAGGAAGGAAAAGAAAAGAAGAGGAAGAAGGGTTGGGTGCTCTTAAAGCAACCCCCCCCCCCCACACTCCTTCCATCCCTCAACACGCCTCCCCATCCCTCACCCATGCCTCCACCCATACCTCTCTCTCTCTCCACAAAGTCAAACCACCATACCTCTCTCTCTCCTCTTATATCACCAATTAACCCTAAAAGGGGGTTAGGGACATAACAATCCACCCAACTTAAAAGGATTTCGTCCCGAAATCAAGCAACTACTCACCGAAAAGCTCTGGATACTGCCTTCTGACATCCTCCTCAATCTCCCAAGTGGCCTCGCGCTCGCTGTGATGCTGCCACCTGACCTTCACCATCGGAATGGTCCTCCTCCTGAGCTGGTGATCCATGCGATCAACAATCTCGACCGGCCTCTCCTCGAGCGACAAGTCCTGCTGAATCTCTGGCACTGCTATCTCAATAACGTGCGACGGATCTGCCACATACTTCCTCAGCATCGACACATGGAAGACATTATGCAGACCTGAAAACTGCGGCGGCAACGCAATCCGGTAGGCAACCTCTCCAACCCGGTCGAGGATCTCAAACGGTCCAACATACCTCGGACTGAGCTTCCCCTTCTTCCCAAACCTCATCACACCTCTGGCTGGGGAAATCTTCAGAAACACATGGTCGCCTACCTCGAAACTCAACTCACGTCTGCGTCGATCAGCATAACTCTTCTGCCTGCTCTGTGTTGTGGCCAGTCTCCTCCTGATCACATCAACCTTCTCTGAGTACATCTGCACAATCTCTGGCCCCACTAACTGCCTCTCGCCCACATCACTCCAGCATACCGGTGATCTGCAAGGCCTCCCGTACAGCGCCTCGTACGGTGCCATCCCAATACTCGAATGGTAGCTGTTGTTGTAGGCGAACTCTATCAGTGGCAGGTGCTCATCCCAGTGCCCTGCCCAATCCAACGTGCATGCTCTCAGCATATCCTCCAAGGTCTGAATCGTCCTCTCTGACTGACCATCTGTCTGCGGATGGAACGCTGTACTGAACCTCAGACGCGTCCCCAAAGCCTGCTGCAGACTCCCCCAAAATCTGGAAGTGAAACAAGGATCTCGATCTGAGATGATGCTCACCGGCACTCCATGCAACCTGACTATCTCCTCCACGTACAACTTAGCTAGACCCTCCAAAGGCAACGTGGTCCTGATCGCTAAGAAATGCGCCGACTTGGTCAGTCGATCGACTATCACCCAAATCGCGTCGTGGAATCTCCTCGTCTTCGGCAATCCCGTGACAAAATCCATCGTCACGTGCTCCCACTTCCACTCAGGAAGCTCAATACACTGCATCGGTCCTGCTGGCCTCTGATGCTCAATCTTCACCTGCTGGCAGACCAAGCATCGCTCCACAAACTCGGCAATATCCTTCTTCATGCCCTTCCACCAGAAGTTCCGCTGCAGGTCCTTATACATCTTCGTGCTCCCCGGATGAATGGTGTATCTGACTCTGTGTGCCTCCTCCATGATGTCATCTCTCAGCCCATCGCTCTTCGGCACCCAGATCCGACTCCTGAACCTCAAACCACCATCAACCCCTATGCTGAAATCTGACCCCTCTCTGGAAGCCAACTGTAGCAGACCAGCTAGCTCCTCATCCCCCTGCTGAGCCTGAACCAACCGTGAGACAGTCTGCGGCTCCACCCGAAGCCCAGCAATCACTGCTCCCTCTGTACCCTCTGTGAACGGTCTCCACTCTGACAAAGCCTCGAGTAGCCTCCACTCCTGAATGCACAGACTCGCAACAGAAACCTCCACCTTCCGGCTCAGCGCATCTGCAACCGAATTCGCCTTCCCCGGATGATAGGAAATGGTGAAGTCGTAGTCCTTAATGAACTCGAGCCATCTGCGCTGCCTCATATTCAGCTCCTTCTGCGAGAACAAGTACTTCAGACTCTGATGATCGGTGAAGACCTCGAACTGCTCGCCATACAGATAGTGTCGCCAGGTCTTCAACGCATGAACTACTGCTGCTAACTCCAGATCGTGAGTCGGGTAGTTCTTCTCGTGCACCTTCAGCTGCCTCGAAGCGTACGCGACCACCTTCCCATGCTGCATCAGGACACAACCCAAGCCTATCCCGGATGCATCGCTGTAAATCACGTAGCCTCCACTGCCACTCGGTAGCGTCAGAATAGGTGCTGTCGTCAATCGCCTCTTCAGCTCCTGAAAGCTGTCCTCGCACTTCTGGGACCAAACGAACTTGACGCCTTTCTGCGTCAATGCTGTCAGCGGCGATGCAAGTCTGGAGAAATCCTGGATAAACCGTCTGTAATACCCTGCCAGACCTACGAAACTCCTGATCTCCGTCACGCTCGTCGGGGCTCTCCACTGAGTCACTGCCTCGACCTTCGCCGGATCCACTGAAATCCCATCTGCTGACACAATATGCCCCAGAAAAGCCACCTGATCCAACCAAAACTCGCACTTCGTGTACTTGGCATATAGCTGCTGATCCCTCAAGATGCCAAGCACAATCCTCAGGTGCTCTCGATGCTGCTCCCTGTCAGGCGAGTATATCAAAATGTCGTCTACGAATACAACGACAAATCTGTCGAGGTACGGCTGGAAGGTCCTATTCATCAGATCCATGAATGCTGCAGGCGCATTCGTCAGTCCAAATGGCATCACCAAGAACTCGTAGTGGCCGTACCGCGTCCTGAAGGCTGTCTTCTGAACATCTGCCTCCCTGATCCGCAACTGATGATAACCCGAACGCAGATCGATCTTCGAGAACACTCTCGCCGTCTGCAACTGATCAAACAAATCATCAATCCTGGGCAAAGGATACCGATTCCGAACGGTAACCTTATTCAGCATCCTGTAGTCGATGCACATCCGCAACGACCCATCCTTCTTCTTCACGAAGAGCACAGGCGCTCCCCATGGAGAAACACTCGGTCGAATGAACCCGGACTCCATCAACTCCTGCAATTGCTTCTTCAGCTCTGTCAACTCTGCAGGTGCCATACGATACGGTGCCTTCGACTGAGGTGTCGTACCCGCTACCAGCTCGATGCCGAACTCGATCTCTCGGTGCGGCGGTAACGCTGGAATCTCCGCTGGAAACACATCCGGAAACTCCTGCACAATCTCTATGTCCTCCAGTCTCCTCGTCTCACGATCAGGAACTACCAGCGTGGCCACAAACGCTCTGCATCCCTGCTGTATCAGTCTCTGTGCCCTAACTGCAGACACAATCAGACGACCCCCTCTGCTCCTCGCACCTCTGATCAGAACATCTGGCAAACCCTCCATCGGAATCAGGATCTTCTTCTCACGGTAAAAGACTCGCACGTCGTACCGGGACAGCCAGTCCATCCCCAGTATGACGTCGAAGTCCACCATCGGTAACAAGACCAGATCTGCCGGAAAATCGTGGTCTCCCGAAGCAACTGTGGTGCCGGGGAAAAAGCTCCCCACAGTGCCCACCTCACCCATGGGCGTGCTGACCTCCAAAACATCAGTCAGCAGCACAGGGGTCCGACCCAACTCGCCAGCAAACTTCTCCGAAATGAAGGAGTGAGTGGCGCCGCAGTCAAACAACACACGCGCTACTGAACCAGAAACTGAAAGCGTACCTTCCACGACGGTGTTGGAGTCCCTAGCCTCCTCAGCCTGGATAGTGAAGACTCGCCCAGTCCTCCTGCTCTGCCCCGGTGCAACAACTGATCGGCTGCCTCCGCCTCTGCCTACTGCTGGTGGTCCCGGCCTCCTGCTCGGCTCACCCTGCCTCTGAGGACAATCACGGACAAAATGCCCCATCTGACCACAACCCATGCACGCTCCAGTCCGACGGGGACACTCCTGCCCCGGATGGAACCTCTCGCAGTAAGTGCACGCTCCTGACTGACGTGCTCCTCCACCATCGAACCTGGGCCTCTTGCCCGAGTTCCCTGCTCCACGACCAGCGACTCTGCTGCCGGTGCTCACTGGCGCCTTCCGCGCCTCCTGAATACACTCCCTCTGGTCCTGCTCGATGATCGTAGCATGCTTCACCGCATCAGCAAGGGTCCGCGGCATGCTGTTGATCACCCGAGAACGAAGCGGCTGCCTCAGTCCCTTCACGAACTTCCTCGCCCGTTGCTCTGGGGTCACACAAATCTCAGGGCAGTAACGCTCCAAAGCGTTGAACCTGCTGATGTAGCTCGTCAGTGTCATGTCCTTCTGCTCCAGCGACATGAACTCCTCCCTCTTCTGATCCCTGACATGCTGGGGGAAGTACTGCTCATGAAACACCTCCAAGAACTCCTCCCAGCTCACATCCACACGATCATCAAACAACACCGTGGACGTAGATCTCCACCAGTTGGCAGCCTCGCCATCGAACACGTAGGTGGCCAGCTCCACCATCCTCTCAGGTGCTACACCAATAGCACGGAAAATCTTCTCCATCCGGAAGACCCAGTCCTCTGCAACCTCTGGGGCCCTCCTGCCATCAAAAGTCGGCGGGTGCTGACGCATGAACCGATCGTGCTCAGCTCCCACCCCGCTCTGAGCGCTCTGAGCAGCCTGACGCTCCAGAAACTCGCCCAGCCTGTCCCACTGAGCACCCGAAGTGTCGTCACTGGGATCACGATCGCGTGGAGAACTCCTCACACGCCTAGGTGCCATCTGTCACCACAACAATCAACAGATAAGCAACAATGCATGCAAGAGCTACGAAAATAATGCATGCCTCTAGCACTACTCCTAAGGGTGGTTCTTTAGACGAAGACACAGGAATCGACCGCTCTGATAACAAGTTGTAACGTCCCGAAACAGCGGAAGATTTAAAATTTCAAAATAACCAACATAACAGACAACTCACGCGGGAACGTCACTAATATATAAATATATAAATCCGGGTGCACCCAAAATACAAGGAGTTTTCAAAAGAAGTACAACTACAATACTGATACAATGAAATAGAATACAAGTAGTCGTACGGTCTAGCAACTGCCGAAGAGGATCCGACTCCAAAGCGCTCCGTCCTCGGTCACCACCCACCCGGACCTACTGCGGTCCTGAAAAAGATGCAACAACAATGCCTGAGTTTCCAGAAGGAAACCCCGTATGCCAACTCACCTATATGCATGCGTCACATAATGAACCTATCATACTAGTGGCATGTCATGGCATCAACAGAAATGGAAAACAGTTCCCCCGAAGGGTAAAACAGGACATCAGTCCGACAATCAATCATCGGGTCTCCCGAGGAGACCTACTGCAGGCACATGCAGTCTAGTAGCCCGCGACATCGCACCCCCCACACGCAGCTACACTACTCAAGGGTTCGGCAGGGAGCCTCTGTCACGTCTACGCGCCGATAGAAACAGATCTGTAAATCTCAGTGGTCGGGGCCACAGGGACCAACGGGGCCGTCGCCCGGAAGGTATAACAACATCATCTCGGTAGGTGCCCAGCCGAGGAAAACAACATAGCCGGCACAGCCTCGGCCCAACAATCATCATCGCCGGCACAACCTCGGCGGCATCACCGGCACAGCATCGGTGGTCCAACACAACAGTCCGGCACAACATCGGACAGATCCAGACCGAAGTCTGCCAGGTCATCGGGCTCCTCGAGCCGCAAACACCAACCGCGCCGCTATAAAAGCAGGGCAGCGACCTCCGTAGCCCGTGGGCCGGTAGTCACCTCACCCAACGCCAGTTACGTGCTCGCACAAACATCAACATTGGGATCCGCGATCCCTCAGGCCTGCTATACTACAAAGTGCCAACAAACATCTCAAAAGTCACGGTCCATACATGGAGCTGACGCGTCCCGAACACCCACACTCTTCCCAACGGCGGTCCCTGGGCAGGCACGCATCATGCGCCCACCGTCACCTCCCGGCTCACGCACAAGGCGAGGACACGGGTTTCCGTGGACAAAGTTGGCATTCACAACGGGACCCAGGATTTCAGTTCTGAGCAGATTCGGTCGACCGAAATAGTCTAACCGGTCGACCGTTTTCACGAGGAATTCGGTCGACCGAAAGTCTGAATCGGTAGAACTCACTGCGCAACACTAATTCCCCAACGGTCGAACAAAAGTCTAAAACCGGTCGACCGAACGAGGTCAAAATCCGGAGTCTGGTCAACATTAAATTCCACTCTATCGGTCGACCGACTCAGGGGTCTCGGTCGACCGAAAACAGACAGGGTCAACCTAGTATTCTACGTCATCAAACGGTCGAACGTAAACATACTACCGGTCGAACAAACATGCAATCGGTCGAACGCAATATAAATCGGTCGAACAATTCATACAATAATAACAGGTACACTTAAGTTCCGGTCGAACACAACAAGGACCGGTCGACCGATAACAGGCAGAAAATCCCAACTCACCAGCAATAATGCACTACCGGTCGACCGCCACAAGGCATCGTTCGACCGGTGAAGGTTAAAGTCGGGCAAACAGTGCTAAAACGGTCGACCGCCCGAAGGATCCGGTCGACCGTTGGTCGTCTTCAACCTCGCGCCAGCCGAGGTTTTACGAAGAACGCGTCGCCGGAGAGGTTCCCAACCTCTCCCGACCCGACCAACGCCTCCCCCACGCTTGGGTGAGCAACAAACCACACTAATAAGTTGACATACCTCACGAGAACGACGAACAAAGCCGGAGCACCGCTCGCGCACGCCGTCTCCGGTGACCTCTCCTCGCGCTCACCGCCGCAACTCTCCTGACTGGACCGCTTGTCCACCTCCGTCACCGACCTCCGGAGCTGCTCGACGCCAAAGAGAGGAGAAGATGAGGATGGTGTGAGAGAAAACAAGGAAGGAAAAGAAAAGAAGAGGAAGAAGGGTTGGGTGCTCTTAAAGCAACCCCCCCCCCCCCCACACTCCTTCCATCCCTCAACACGCCTCCCCATCCCTCACCCATGCCTCCACCCATACCTCTCTCTCTCTCCACAAAGTCAAACCACCATACCTCTCTCTCTCCTCTTATATCACCAATTAACCCTAAAAGGGGGTTAGGGACATAACACTTACTCCCAAAACGGGAAGACCGAATAACTTACATAACCCAGTCATAGCAAAAATGAAAACTAAGATTGGGAGCTGGAAAACCAAAAACCTCTCCATGGTTGGGTGTGGAATTATGATTAACGCGGTTAGTACGCCTATAGCCTCGTATTATATGAGTGGCATGATAATGCCGAAAGGGGTTGTCAAGGAATTATTGAGAAACTCCAACGAAACTTTCTCTGGAATAGTTACACATAATTCTTCTGAGTTAAGAATCTCCTAAAATGGACGTGTGTGTCGTCCCAATCTTTTAGGAGGTGCAAGAGTATCATAGACACACAAGAATCCAATCTCTGCATGAGGCATTGAGGCTCAAAAAACTTTGGAACTTAATTAGTATAACCCAAGTGCTTGCCAAACAATCATCACAGATAAACAAAATTCATCAAGGTCTGTTGTGGGCCTTCTACCAGAACAAGATAATGTTTGCTCTCCATTTTTCAAGGATTTAAGAGAATGGATCCCGAGCATGTGCCAACTCACTACGATTTTAATGGGCTCCGACCACATTACGGTGTTCTAGTTCGACACATGGTTCGGTGCGAGCATCTTTGACAAGTTCAGACAACCTTGGATCTTAATTGCAGGATTTTTTAGCAACAAACCATATCCTTATTAATATGAAGATCTCTCTGGACCCAACTTGTGTAATTTGTGACACCAAGCATGAAACGGCTGATCACATTTTCTTCAATTGTATCTCTGCGGAAAGATTCCGGTTAATATGATTCCAACTAACAACAAGGAATTCCGAGGTTTAATATCAAACCAGCTTGATTTAAATCCTAAATTATGGAATGGTCTTATTAGTACATTTATTTGGAGTCTATGGTGTGAACGTAGTAATCGTATTTTCCGAGGGGAACAAAAATCTTTTAAAGCACTTATAAATGTATGTTTTGAATTATATGTTTGGCTTCTACATGATCACTCAAGGGTACTTTTTGTAATTGTATGGATTGTGGAGAGTCCATTAATTAATAGTATTGTGTAAATTTCAGCGCAAGAAATTAACTCCATTGGTAATTGATCAAGTCTGTAGGGAAGGACTTGTTGAATTGGCTTTACTAAGAATAGTTTGACAATAAGTTATAGGATCAAATCATTCCTACGATTATGAGTTAGCAACAAGACTTTCCTCACATCATCTCAAAGAAAACTTTTATCTTGGAATTAAGTTTTATATCACCGGTAGGTTGTAAGTGAAAGCTAGTTTTTTCAAGAATTATAGGGCTTGGAGTAGACAACATAACTATTTGCACTTTGACTTTCATTATTAATAGGTACCTCTATGGGCATCTTTTTCCCAAATAACTAGCTTTAAAATCTCATGATTTGGTTCATATTATAAACTTGTAGAACTCTGGTCTCCTTAAATTGCACATTTAATATTTTAATGTAATAAACCATGTAAGGTAATTCTTAAACTAGATACTGGAAATTTCGCTATGGCAATTTAGACAACATCTTAATTTAGTGACTGTTTATACTATCATAATACATGGTTAAAATAAATTCTCCAACATGAATGTCTAATATTTGATTCGTATAAGCTTCCATATTCTCCATCTCAGTTTAAAGCAGGCACTTATATTGCAAAACACAAATGCCTTTCTAACACTTATTTGATTAAGAGTACGATTGACTTTAATTGATGTGTGAGTTTTACTAGATCAATATTCAATGGTTTGCAATTAAGATCACGATCTTGGAGATTATCAAACTAATTAAACAAGGACTTGGACGACACATGCATGGCAGTGACATGACTGAGATAGAAAAGACATGACCACGACTGCTGATCCACAAATCACAGGACGATACAGATTAAATAACGTAAAATCCAAAAAGAAGTGTGGAGAGAACAATATTCAATGGTTTGCAATTAAGATCACGATCTTGGGGAGATTATCAAACTAATTAAACAAGGACTTGGACGACACATGCATGGCAGTGACATGACTGAGATAGAAAAGACATGACCACGACTGCTGATCCACAAATCACAGGACGATACAGATTAAATAACGTAAAATCCAAAAAGAAGTGTGGGAGAACAAAGTGGGGACGACATGTTTCACAACTGTTCATGCATGGTTCTCTCTACTTTTTGCTTATCTTCTCTGTCCAAACAGTTGTGATCAGTAGTAGTATGTACCCTTACATTAGTCTAACATAGAATATTATATTTGTTTTGTATGTATTCTGTGTATGAAAATACTGTATAACGTTTCGAAAATAACAACTCCTAGGTTGAAAATTGAATGGTCATTGGTCCACTCTGAACCTCCAATATATATAATATCTTCCTGTTTTTTTCCTACCAATACCAAAGTTGTTTTCTCCCCTCAATTTACTTCACAATGGCAACACCATCACATAAAACTATAACAACATATAATTATTAACAACAGTTAATTCACGTTAGAGGTGTAAAACTAGGTAATCGAGTCGAGCTTAAATTTCGAACTTCAAGTATAAATCTATATTATTACAAAAGACCGAAAATATAATTTCAACAATAAAAACCTAAGTCCAACCTCAAGTTTTTTTTCAAATTCGAGCTGAGATGTTTATCAAACTAAGTCAGATTTTTTATATATAAAAAGTCACCAAGATTTTTCATTTTAAACATAAATTAGAGTCAATTTTTTTTCAAATCGAATTCAAGTCGAATTTCGAGCTTGAGTCAAATTTGGCAACCCTAGTACACACATACATATTGACACTTAATTATCACTTCAGTAAATGGTACGAGAGCTAATTAAGACATTTGGCCGTTTGGATTTGATAAGACTAATTAAGATGAATAAGTTTTTTTATCATCTCTACTACGTAGAAAATGAAGCTATTCTTTCTCACTTACTTTTCCATTTAAAAGGTGATATGTTACGGCGGTTAATTTTTACTTTTTTTTCTTCAAAATGTCACAATTTAAATTAATATATTAAAGTTTTTTCAATAAGTATATTTTTTCCGAAACAAACATGAAATTTGAATTTTCCAGCAAATTCCTCTAGATCTACACGTACAAAACTATTTGTACATGATGGTACCGCGTTTGAAATTTCTAAATTGGTGGTGGTTTCAGTTTGCATGAAATACATGTTCTAAATTTTTAAAAACTTACAGCACTAAAAAGTGAAAGTTGGTAACTTAATTGGTAATTGCAATTCAAACTCTTGAAAAATATGTACGACCAGCAGACATTATTGTCAAAGAGATGATTGTCTCAACTCAATTAACACAAAACAAGCATTATTGATCCTTTAAGCATTGTCTCACGGGATGAAGCAACCACACATATATCCTACAATTTTTGAATTTCGATAATTAATTATAAACACCTACATCTTATTTTAAATTCATGGTGCTTGGTTGTAAGCGTGTTTCCGATCATTCATATTTAATTTGTTGGCTCCATGGAAGTAAACTTCTTTAAAATAATGACCGACACTTCCATGAAGAAACCCAGACATTATTCATGTTACCATTATTGGATATTGATGAACCCCTGCTCCAACTTCATTTATAAAATATGTTTTTTAGATGGTTTAAAAAAATTATATGGCCCAATTCTAAATTAGATGGTTTATAAAATATCATTTTCTTCTAAAACAAGCTTTGCATCTTTATTCTTCATATTTCATCAATACATATATTCTTCCAAGTTAGAGTTTTTGTAACTTATAATTTCCATCTTTACCACATTGTTATCAAATAATGTTTAGAATAGTATTTGTGTGTATCTGCACTTCTGCAGCAACGTGTGGTGAAACACTTCTGATTGATATGTAGTGACATTGACATAGAAGCTATCTCAAGGACGTATATAGTACTATAATCGTGTTTAGTAAGCTGAGTTAACATAAATTTGATGCAACAGAAAGTATTCTTGCAAAAATAAAAAGATTTTGAGATTATATAACCAATATCCAATATCATATTGGAGGGTATGCATGAGCTAATATTAGAGAGAGATTATTACTGTAGATATAATCAGCTTATTCACTCCAACTTAATCAGTTTATTGCAAAGGTCTCGTCGGAAGAGAAGAAGAAAAATAGTGATTGTGATTTCTGGATTTTAAATTAAACCTAATAATGTAGGATTTGTGGGGAGACATCTTTGGTGGCTGAAGTGATCAGAAGCCCACCCATAACAACAGCTCATACCGGATTTTGTCTCAAGAAGACAACAAGAACCATTAAATATAGACATGTGAAACTTATAAATTTCGAAAAGAAATTATGCGTGTACTTGGTTGGAGCCAATGCTGGTTGGTTCTCAACCGTCAATTGGGAGGTTACCAACATGAGTGGCCTTGAAATACATTGGACCGTCATTATGATTTTGTATCTGACTTCTTTCCAAATATTTGTCTTGCTTTGATATCTTCTGATTTGTAATTAAGCTAACTAGTGTGGTATTTCTTAGATCGTAATTAAGCTAACTACTTGGACATGACCAATGATACATTGTGTAATTCATGGTGTGTATGATCTCAAAACTGGATTAAGTTGGTGTACAATCGACTTACAATTCCAACTTCAACTTGCGACTTGTTAGTCCGCAATCCAAATAGACACATATTTTAGGAGATAGCTCAACTTTATTGTTGTGGAATTTAGGTTAGAAATGTCGGAATTTGTAAGGATATTCTAACATAGTCAGAAAATCATCTATGTATCTAATTATTGGTAAGATATTTTTTCCAGATGAGTTGTAATCCAGAGATGTTGGAATCCAAAATTATCAATAATATAAATGATGGGATGCAAAACAAAATCTTTACAAACCAGGTTAAATTCCAAAATCTAGAGGGGTTGAAATCACGTAAGTTCTTCAAAATATAGGTAAAATATCAAAAAACGGGATCAAAATCCAAAAGGTTAAAAATTCCAGACAGGATGCCCGACTCCCCTTCCCACATCTTGTTCCTTAAATGAGTTAGATGTATCGTACTTTTCTGAAAAGATTATGCAATTGATTGTATTTTTTGTTTCTAAAATTCATAAAAAATAAGCATCAAATAAATCATATTTATGGTTTCTCTTCCAAAGTTGCAACCATAATAGTTTTAGAGAATATGATCACCAACTAATAATAAGGTTTTAATTGTACAAAATCGATGCAAAAATATATAAGTAGATGAGTTTAGTTAGGTGAGGGTCAACATAATTGATTCCTACAGCATCGCCACCTTTTTTTCTGTCTACGCGTGAATGAAGCCCAGAGTACATAAACATACATCTTGCAAGTCACAACAACCGACCTCATACTAATCACTGTTGCATACCTTCATTTTCCCACCACTATTCCCACAATTGCTTCTTTTTTTCATTCTCCAAGAAGTGATTGCAAACTTTCAATTAACTTAATTTTGCCTTGTGTGATATGGAAGTATGAAACTTCTATGCAAATGTAAGCCTTACAGAGAAATTAAGATTATAAATGTAAAACTAAACACGCATTCCGGTCATAACGTGGTCTTGCAAGGGGGTGGAGTTTGATGGTCGTTCTTTCCTCGAAAGTCAAAACAAACCGACATGTTCATACCTGTCCGTAACATAACGGTTAAAGCTGTGTCTTTTAACATGCATGCCAAGCTGCCCTGGATTGCTCAGAATGTCGGGTGCTCAACTTTAATTACGTGAAGATGATGTCGTGTAGAAATAAACATGTTATTGAAACAGGAACTTTTAGGCATTGCATTGCATTGCAGTAAGCTTGCCGTCATATTCTCTGCTTTCCAACGTGTTTTTGTTCCCTCACTTTTCTTTCAAAACAAAAAAAAATGCATTGATGATTGGGAGACGTACGGGCTATTAGCTCGTGAGCAAGCACGCATTCTCATAGTGCAATAATTCGGCAGGCGCCTTTAGTTGTGATTCTCTCGAACAAAATCATTGATTTTTTCATCACATACTAACACCAAAAAGATGAAAACAGATGAACTAGCAAAGAAAGAACACCAACTGAACCATAAACTATCATGCTGAAAAAGTTGTACCTAAGCATGAAATTTGATCTCAAAACTTCACTTAGCACTCTCTGCGTCATTTAAGAATAAGATTTCATAATTACTTTCTAGATTCCCGTTGAGCACATATGCTAATCAGAGATCCTATTGAGCACGGACAAAAATCACCAAACAGTTCCACATTGAAATTCCGTAGTTGCCAAACAAATGAACCAATTGTAAAGTGTATAGCGAGGGCAATCAAATGAAACACAGATACACGTCAAAACATCACCACGATAACAGGCATCGTCAATCCAGATTTTAGCATTCCGAAGCAACATAAACATAAACCGTAGAAGAGTTATTGACGAGCATCAATCCACCTCGTCGAGATTCAGCCTCATTAAAGTAATACTGATTTCTAACAATCTGAGGTTAAGGCATAATAAAAAAATAAAAGCACCATGAGCAAATTTATGATGATGTGAGTAATCAAAAACACGCTATGATAATATGAACACCTACTTTAGCCCCAAAGCCACTCCAACCAATCCCTAATGATGTGAAACTACAAATTTCACAAGCACCGCCAGGAAAGAAACACTCAAAAAACAACTCACTAGCAAATTCTTCTTCCCAGTAAGTGAAACATCGATACACTATACAAATACACAATAATAAATGAACACCAAAGCATAACTGTACTAGTAATTAAGATGGCTGTCAATGGTTAGCATCAATGTTTGTTCCTGATCTTGCTTGTGAAATCCGATTTGCATATATCGTAACAAGCCGCAACTGTGTGCTGCTAAGTCCCTCCAAGTGTGGCAAGAACTCTTTGCCAAGCATGATGTGTATATCCACTAAGCAGAAGACAACACTCTGGGATAAGATGAAACAAATCAGTAACCACATGGAAACAGATGCACCAATTTGGATATTCGTAAGCTGGCTACAATATTTTACAGGGGATTTAGTTTTTAAAGGAAATCCATTAAAACTGCCAAAAAGAGACACCACAAAACTAGGAAAGACCTTCAGAAAGAAAATGATTTGCAAAGCAGGTGAGGTCCATACCTTGCGTACATCAGCACTTGGGTTTCCAAAAGCATCAAATAGCGCCGGTAAAAAAGAAGGAAGTTGATCCATAAGTTCTGATTGTGAAAGACGCCCAACAAGCTGGAAGTAAAAATAGGTTTGATGTTAAAAAAATCAATAAACATACAATGAGATTTAGTTCGTAAACCATCTGGAAACAAAATATGGTTACTTGGGTAGGACAACTGGTAACCAGGTAATAATACAAGGAAACAGAATAATAAACACTTGCAAATCCATCAAAGACCGACCATACTGTGATTACTCCATTGTGGTTTCATTTTAAGTGAGCACTACCATCATAAATGTGTTGGGTGATGACCCAGTTAAAGTTCAAAATAACTGGTATTTGTGTTTGTTCAAGATGGAATGATATTGGTTCACCACTACACTTTTGTATACCATATGCCTGTAATACAAAGGATGAAGAGCACCACCTCTTATCTTGTTACTTGGTGCTGTGATAGAAGACCGTACAATCACAAAACTGCCAAACACTCTTACAGGCTCCCATGCAATACCACTAACTAAGGTTGTTATCGAATCTCCATCTTTATTGCTGCTATTAAAGCTATTTCTATATATTGACATGTACAGTACAAGAAGTGCATAAAAAATTTGGCTCTTAATTTTAACTGCCACACTGAAACAGAGCAAGATAACCACATCATTGTGGATCGATGCCATCCCATTCTGGTGACAAATGCATGTTGATCAACTGGCTATGGTAATGATGAAGTTTTTTTTATCGGTACTTGGTAATGACGATTAGGCACAACATCCCCTAAAAGGTAAACCTCGCACCATTCCAACTTCTATATCAAAATAATAAAATGGGAGAGAAGAAAGCACCAAATATTTTGGAGGTCAATTGATGTCCAGTCATGTACTACACTGACAACCCGCTTACCTTACAAGAGCCTTACTCTTATAGCACGAGAAAAAGGCCCAGAGAATAATGGATGAAAGTAAAACAAACAGAAGATTAGCACATTGCAGATATTTTTTATTAATTTTGAATATAAAGAAAATAATTCACTTTTTGGCACGTGGCCAACTGCATCTGTCCGCAGTTCCTTGTGTACTAGATTGTTGATCTTAGTATATGTTGTTGGCATCTTAGATTTTTTTTTCTTGCTGCATCTAAAAACCCCATAGCCAAACCTATCCTTGACTGCAAGCCCTGTATACATACCTTAGATGCTCGTACTGTTAAACTGAGGATAACCATGAAACATCTTACAATTCGTACACCGAACATTGAACAATCATTCGAGCTATATCCTAGTTGAACAATAAAAAACCGAAGACCCCACAAAATGATTTGCAAAAGTAGGTTCATGATGTGGTCCAACAGCATACCTTCGTCAAACAATTGATGCATGTCACAAGCATCTTCTCGTCTTCGGTGACCAATAGAGGAATAATAACCTGATATTCTCATAAAAATTAGATAAAAGCTGGATTAATCGAAGTTTAAAAGGATCGTTCTAGATGTTAGGTAAACAAGATTTCAAACTAAAATTGATTCGTTATGGGCTTACAGTAAGACATCGGTGAGGGTCATATTGAGCGAGCAGATTCGTTAAGCAGTGGTGGGCTTCATGCGCAACCTGGCAAATTTCACAATGTAGATCATGCCAAAAATATCGATGAAGAACTTAAAACAAAAGAAGAATACCTTAGCAACATCGTCTTTTGTTGCATTCAGCAATTTCTCAACTACTATCTCAACAGAATCTTCCATGGCATCTTTCTGCAATAATATTAATTACTAAACATCAATTAAGGCTCAATTTGACTATGTCGAAGTCAAAAAAATATTCTTTAAAAAACCCTCAAGAATAAGAGAAGTTAACCTTTCGAATAAGATGTGCTTTACCAACCTGATTGTTGACCATTTCAACTACAAGTGAAAGAGCAAGCTCTCGAATGCAAGAGTCAGAATCATCCAAGACATCAAGTACAGCGGTCAAAATTTGATTGAAGTACTGTGGAGAGAACAAATAACTGTCATCAAGTAAACTACCAATCTTAAGTCAAATATGAAAATACAACAAACCCATGTCAAAGATGCATTACCAAAGTACGTATTGTGTCATGAGATCTAGGATTCAAACGAAGCAAATGCAAGTGATACGGTTTTTAGTTTCCAGATAATGTTAAATTTAGAGAAGAGTTTTTTTATCAGTTACAACTTACAAAGAGAGAAAAAAACAACATTATGACATTGAACAGCATGTCCTTGAAATTGAGTCATTAAATTATCCTGGGCTATCAACAACAGACATTGGCCTGACAGAGAAGTAAATCAGACCTAGCATGTGAAGAAAAAAAGTCGCCCACCATAACTTGGCCACCATAATTCCATTACACGATTGTAGAAAATCCTCATGGAGAGTTTCCATGCCCATGAAGTAGATTGGGGAATTATTATGCAAAACAATGTGGAGATAATGACCAGTGCTAATATACAACACGATAACAAAGCATATATTGTAAAATTCAGAAGAAGAAAAATGAGATTGAATTTCATATGCATTTTCAATTACGTAAATACATGACCCAAAAAATTGATGACGATTTACTGCAGTAAGCAAGACACATATTTGAGAGGGCAGCTTATTACAAAGCCATGAGTAAAGAATACCAGTAAGATACAATGACAAATAAAGGAACACAGTATTCCCCTAAATGGTCAGATAAATAGTTGACCAGCACGACCCTTGGACAAATAGTTTCTCAAATGTATCAATGTTGTTTTTACCAGCATGATTATTTAATAAATACCTTTTCTTACTTAATATGGATATCAAAATATGTAAGAATTAAGTTAAAATAAGAGGTTCATTCTTTCATTCCATAAATATAATACAATAAACTACCACTAAATTATGATTCTTACTTCTAAAATTGCAACAACAAAAAAACATTTTCTTTATATAACTTCAAACATCTCTCTTTAGTAGAAAGTGCAGAAAAGGCACTTGAAATGGCTGAATTACACAAACATGCAGACTTGATAGCATACAACTTTTTATGCTTCATCTAAGTTGTATTCAAGTCGTATTTATGATATAATAACATATTCCTTTTTTATCGGTATATATAATAACATATTTCAAATGACAAATTATCCCCATGGTGAATCCAATACGCAAGCAATCATATTTGCAATTGCAGACACAAAAACGGACTGGTGGGATTTGTTTAAACTCATGAGCAATATCTCATAGCAGGTAACTGCATGTGACAAGACTTTGCACAATAGTCAGGCAAGACTTCCTGTATATGCATTATAACTTTATTAACACTGCATTTTTAGAATGAATTACTAGATAGTAGTTAAAAACTAAGCACTGTGTTACAAAAAAAAATTGACACAGGATAAGAAAGACCAATAATACAACACTTGCAAAATCACAAGTACCGTAAACCAAAACCAGTCCCTGCATATTATTTTTATTCCTAGATTGCAATAAGAAAAGGAAACTAACAGCAAGAAAGCGTGCAAAACATTAGCTTGTGCCTTATTCAATATTGAGAATAAAAAACATGAGAGACTTAAAAGATGGGTTTTTCACCTTAGTCCACACAGAGTGTTCATTTGATTTAGATGCTTCGACAAGATGATGGAGGGCCTCCTGCTTGGTTGTAGTTGAGTTCTCATCGTTCCCGGAGCAAATCTAACAAAAATAAGTTGTATGAAATTAAAAATACGTCTACATGGTTTTAGGAAATGCAGATATGAATTTAAATGAAAGCTGGAAGAAGGGGTTAACTTAGAAGGAAAGATTGAACAATTATCAACCTGATGAAGAAGTTGAGGAATGCTAGCTCCACTATCGGCTGTGGATTTGCTTTTACTAGAAATTGACTTTTCAAGTTCAATATCAGGAAAGTTTTCATCACCAATATCAAATCCATTGCTTTTTTGACCATCACTTCTTGTAATCGTGTTATCAAGTTGTTGTGGGTTTGCAATGGATGTTGGGAATTCAACCCTGGAATCAGCATTCCCAGGAAGATTTGCCAATAGCCCGGTTCTTTCTGAAGTAATATCAGCATTATTGCTCAAGTCATGCAGTTTCGAATTTTGGATTTCTTCATTTTCC
Organism: Triglochin maritima; assembly: GCA_963682175.1. Taxonomy (NCBI): domain Eukaryota; kingdom Viridiplantae; phylum Streptophyta; class Magnoliopsida; order Alismatales; family Juncaginaceae; genus Triglochin; species Triglochin maritima. The sequence goes on from OY821771.1 coordinate 63,188,140, forward strand.
ATATTATCAATATTTTGATAGAAATGCTCTCGAGTTTCATCAGAACCAACTTGCCCAATAGAACCACTGCCATGAGTTAGATCTTGAGCGGAACTCCACTTCCTTATGCCCTCGCTATCAAGTGATCCAGCAGAATACCTACCAAAGAATGAATTTTTCTTTGACGTTCCCATTAGACCTTCCTCAGAAGAAGTACCGACAACATCTGAAGGGTCATAAGATCTTGTGCGTTGGCGTTCTTTCTTGCACTGCAAGAAGTTCATGAGATCAACCTCTATCCTAGGGGTAAACTGCTTTAGAGCCCGTCGCAAAGTATTCTGCTCCTCAACAGCTAGACCGGCAATAAAATTCAAAACAGCAACAGAATCAAAATGAGAATAAACCGATATGATGCCTGAGATAGCTGCCTCCCTCAACTTTGTGTTTTTAATATTTACCAAAGGCAACAACTTAGCAAGCCACAACTTGAGAAAACCACTACCACCAGAACCCTCGGAATTTATAGCATGCTTGTTGAAGGAATTATTCGCGAACTCAATGACGGCCAACTTGGCCTTTGGGGATCTCTGCTCATCTAAGGAACGAACTAGAGCAGGCAAAAGAGAATCGATGCCATAAATTCGGCTGACAATTTCTAAGGTTGTTTTAGAGGGTTGTCGTACAAGCTCCTTGGGATCGATTAAACGAGAAAAGACATGCGGTAATGTCCTCTCCAGGTAACTTTCGAAGGGCTTTTTACAAGCTGGAATGATCTCTGCAAGTGTAGAAAGAGCTGCCTGTGCAACTTTATGGTGAGGATCATCCAAGTGCTGAAAAAACAATTTCATGACCTTCTCAAAACTTTGTGTAACTTCTTGAATACCCTTTGGACCTTGCTGCAGCAAAGTTCGAAGATAATTGAAAGCAGAAACTCTAGCAGCCCAATCCGAACTAGGACCCAGACCTTCTGTAAGAGCATCATTAAGTGAAGCTGGACCATCTACATAACTAGCTACCTCACCAGCAAAAGGTTGATATTCATCAAAACTGTTTCTACTGCTTACAACCCTGCTTGTGATCTGTTTTCTCAAAAGTGGCCTCTGAAAGTTAGGCACATGATGAGCATGTGTTTCTTTAACATCATAATGTTTTTCAACGTGGAAGTTTCCAGCCCTCCTTGCAGATCTTGTATCAGCATTGCCATCAAAAGAACCTCCACCTTCCTGCATCCGTTCAGGTAGTCTTTTTGCTGAGAAAGGCAGTGACAAGGCTGAAAAAGAATTGGATGTCATGTTACTGAGGTAAGGCATTTTCTTAGAATCCATGGAAGTTTGATTCTGGAAATTTGAGTCGGCAGAATATGAACCCCCATTACGAGCACTACCTCTGGTGATATTAGATGGGGTTGAATCAATTAATGCAGAACTCTTTAGAGCATGGTGGTTTGATGCATTAACCGCTGGAGGAAAAGGAGGATCACGAGATGATGGAGGTTCAACTCCTGCACTAGGAGGGGCAAAGACACCTGTTAGCATTTCAGAAAAGTATACAGAATGATCGAGGTTTAGATAAATATTTCCCCAAGAACAGAAATCACTTTTAGTCAATTATTGCATGTGTAAGAAAATGTTTCAATTATTCACTGAATACCTAGATCCAAGCTCGTTGAGTGCAAAGAGGAACCATGTCTCTCAGACAGACTTACTCCCTTCAACAGACTTTCTATAGCAGTAACTTTTTGCTTGCTGGAATGCAGGACACTTTCCAAGCTTCTTCCAGGCTTTATTTGTGATAGCATATTTCCTGTAGAAACAGTTGCTCCGGAAGAAATACTTGAACTTCTGTCCATGGCAATGATAGCAGATGTTCCATATCCAGGTACAGTTGAAGCAGTGGTGTGAGACACAGCACGTGAAGTTGGCGCACCCTTATCACGGAGTGAAGGAGAGGTATACCTTTTGTGCATCCCCCCATCTTCATCATTTATTATCTAAAAGACCAAACTCATTTTAGAAATTCATGTACATCTTCAATTAGAATTTAGAATTTGGTTATTGTCCTAATCCTTTTCTTTCAAAAGGTTCTGTCAATACTTAATTATATCATCTGGCAGAAATCTGTATGTGCCTATCCACGCAACATCAACAAAACAGTGAAACAGGAAATAATTGATGATTTTAAATCAATAAACGATGGTAGCCGCTATTTTATAGACAATGCACATGGAAAAGATTGTTACCCTCTGTATAACAGGATCAAATGACAGAAATAAGCGTCTTGAACGCTCTGGCCAAGTCTTTGAAAACATTCGGTAACAGGTTCTTGCAGTTGAACGTACCTGCAATTACGGTGAAACATTTATATAGTTGTTGCACAACCAAAAATAAATCAGATAACAGTCCCGGTACTTTCTTTATTTTTCTTCTCTCTAGGAAAACTACCTTTCTCATACAATCGGTACTATTGAGAAAAAAGATCGCGTGACAATGAGAGAGATAGGCAATAAGTAACATGTAGCAACTCCCAACGAAAACATGAAGCCCACAATTTTATTTGGCAAGGCACTAACAAAGAAGAAGATATGGTAAAACCAAAAATTCCAGGATTTCATCTTGAACTGGGAGGGCTACTTTACATTATTTTGTTGAGATCTCGAACCTAGAGAGCAAAAATTTATGTAGATATCTAAAATATTGATAGCCATGCCATCCTCAGAACTGTAAAATAAAGGTTCTGATAAACTCCAAAAATTAATGAAAACTGATATTGATATTTTATAACAATATTTTTTTGTAAAATAGATCAACCGCCAACGTGTTGGAGCACTTAGAACTTATTCAGGAAATAATAAACAGTGGAAAACCATGGTCTACAAGAAATCATGTTATCAGCACAATTAGAGAAGTTACCTCACTCATGGCATCTGCTACACAACACTTTATGAGATCTTCATAAAGATCAGCTGACCGTTGGATCTCTGGGGCATCTGCCCAATACTCCAATATCAGAAGTGCATACTCACAGCACCTGCAGGAAATAAGAAAAATTAGTTAAAACATGTGAACAATTGGATATTAGCAGTTATCAGTAGAAACACTCACCTGGCACGAAGCACTGCATTGCGGTCATTTTTCGCACAATCCGCGATTCGTGGTAAAACACGTGCAACCTTGCAGTTACGCAACATCTGCAAGATTAAAATATACATAATGTAAATGAAAGACATATAGATACAGTACATTAGCTATAAGTCAAGATGTCAAACCGTTTTTATGCAGTTATCAGCAGACTCGGCAATTACGAGGACCGTAATGACAACAAGCTTGAAAAGCACCTAAGTTAACATTACAAAGTCAGAAGGTTCGTAAATATATAACTAAAAAACTTATGTGCAGAAGGGAAAGGTTCTTAACTGGAATGAACATCTCAGCACAAGCATCAAAATCTCCCATTAAGTCCTTCGACAACAAGCACAGAAGATGACAAGTCTGGCACGTAGATTACAAAAAGGAAATGAAAGCAAATAAGAAATTAAATTTATGCATGAAAGGGCAAGTAGTCGCATACTTGCACTTACTCGGTTACTCCAAGTCAAAAGATCAGCATGTCATGAATGAAGTCAATACCTGCTTAACTATGCTGGATCTTCTATCAGAAAGTTGGGTGCTCAAAGGAGGACCAATTTGTTTCAACAGTGTGAGAAAAGATGGATAGTCCATTGCACCTAAACAATCAAGAGATGTTTAAACTGAACATACTTTTTACAAACAAATATACAGAAAGAGAGCATTTTAGATGTCAAAGAATATACATTCAGATTCAACAATGCAAGAGGATAAAGGGTAAAAACCTAATAAGTACGCTAGTTTGTGAAGCTGACTTGTAAAATTAATAATATAAATTTCACATGGAAATTAAGAAGGACCACTTGCTCAATGCCTAACAATGATCTAATCATCTAATATATGCACTTCATATATGAAATATATCATTGAAAGATTACTAGAACACATCTCAAAACTGGCAATCTTAAAGTTTGTTGAGAAACGAACCTCCAGAAACAAGGCCTTCGACTCTTTGCATTGCCGCTATCCTAAGTGACCAATCTTTCTCAGGCACTAAAGTAGCTGCAATCTTTTCAAATTCCCTGATTAGTTCTTTCTCGGAGTACACTTTTATAGGGTCGACTGGCTTTTCTGTCGTATCACTTTCCCCTGAAAAGAAGACACATTGCATAATGAAGCTAAACTAAGTGAACAAATGAGGATATTTTTTTATTGGGTAACATGTGAGTGTACCATAATGCTGCATAGTTAACATAGCTTACGTGAATCACATAGGCAACCATCACACATGGAAAGAACAGTGTTTTCACATATTCAATTCCACGAGCACAATTGCATCATAATGTTGCATAGTCTAAATCTAAAGTAACCAAACAAAATATTTTAAGCAATTGTTTTTTGCCACCACACATTGTGCAGATTAAACTGTATGCCATGAATGTCAGCATATGTGAAAATCAAAAGTTGAACAACTAACAACAATGTGGCAGTTGTTGAAGAAGAAATTATAATGGGAATATTTTTATTATTGCTTAAGTAGGTCCTCTAAATATAGAGGTTAGAAGAATGAAATAAGGAAACAACAACTAGGAAATATTAATAAGGAAACATCAAACAAGGAAAGTCTTATCAACTAAATATCTAAATTTAATTATTTCCTAATATCTAATATTCTAACAAAATTAAATAAATGACTATGAGATACAAAGTAATGCCAATAGAACAAGCACACAACTGTGAAAATAAAAAAGGAAGAGTATCCCTCGATTTTTGTATGGTTTAACAAAACAAGTACAGGAAAAAGAAAGTCATTTTTCACATGTATCCAAATTATATGAGAAACGTATGGCTATCATCAGTTCATCACTAATATACACGTATTCATCCAGCCAGCGGTGTATGCTTACTTGACATGTATCATCATCCATTACTGTGAAGAACTTTTGGAGGATGGAAGAAAGACAGTATTATCGTTGTTGTACAACATTAAAATGGTAAACATGAATTCCTGGCTTGATGAGCAATTGACAATTGCTTCTTTTTCAAGTAGTGATTATCTGCAAGACACGTCAAGTTTTCCCATAGACTCCTACTAACGAAGGGAAGAGTTTCATTACATTGGATGCTATAAAAGTTTTAGCAGCTGCTACCAAGACTCTGAAAAAGGATGTTGTACGACAAAACAAAAGTCATAGTTGCATATCTAGTGTTCCTTAAGCAAGAACATACCAGCAGAGAGAAAAGATTCTCGTGGAGTACTCCTCGCCTTTGGACTGTTCCTCTTTTGGCTGTGACTTATAGGTTTTGTTTCAGTCTGATTGAAGGGACTCCCATGACCATCCATTTGGTGCACTCGGGGTTCAATTCTCTCCAATCGAGAATTAATCTCTTTCATCTACCAACAGCCAAAAAAAAGTATTATAGTACGTATTATCGTCTAAATACTAAAGTATCACATAAAAAACTGTTCATCTGCGAAATGAAACTATATGAGTATCATGGATGAAAACTTGTTAGTGTAATATGATGGATGACTACCATGGCGGCAGGAAGATGGTAACGCTGCAACTCATCACGAAATTGAGATCCAGCCTGAGTATACATTTCCTAAAAATACATACAGAATTGGTTAGAAACTATAATCAAACATTATTTATTTGTCAACTGACTATAATCATACGAAATAAAATTTTCACAAAAAAGAAGTTTGTATTAACATAAAAATACACAAACTCCTTTGTTACTAAATGAGATGGTATTCTTTGATGTACCAGTAGACGTAAAAACATACCAGTAGATAGAAAACATCCAATATTACATGTTGGACACCTTACCAATAAATCAAAAGCAATGTCTCCCACAAATCGCAATCATGAGATCACATCAAAAACGGTATTGCTTGTAATTACACAAAAGCAGGGAAAATATCAGACACTAGGTGGTTAAATTTTCTATCATATAAGAAGAAAATAAGCTTAAGACATTGATATTGCCCATCAAATATACCCATAATTACTTATCTAAAAAAATGGTACAAGATAACTATTTGTTTCCGAACTTCCCATGGTAAAAAACTTCAAAGATGTTAATTCCATGCATGAATTTATCTACCCACGCAGCATCAGGAAGAACTTATGGTTGGACCATTGGACAACAGCCAATTACACTAGAATGTCTGGGCAGTGGGAGTTCCGCTTATCTTGTAATCCTTTGTGTTTTGGAGGGCCATTTTTATTGGATATTAGGTGTTTCTTAGTGGGTGGCTACTTCTGATGAACTTTTCGTAGCGATACTTCTGATGACCGTGTTTTCTAGTAGCTTGTTTGTATGAACAACATTTTATGGAATAAAGTAGCCTTCAGCCATGTTAACGGTAAAAATAAATTCTAATTATAAGAATACAAAAGAATATTTGTAAACCTGTGTAACTTAAGTTGTAAGAGAAAAATAATTTCAGTTAAACACAAAAATAATATCTACAACAACAAGATTTAACAACCAACAGGAAACCATGAACTAGAACTATTAGAATCTATTCATAGTCACCACTATAGTACTAACCTCAATACATGAGGTTGCAGCCTCTCTCACACTATGATTTGGGTCACTTAGTAGCCGCAGAACCTGATTCACACACCAAAAATGGCCTAAGTAGGAATGATACAGAATATGTTTTCAAATGCAAATCTAGTCTTTGCTGAAACAAATTTCCATACAGGAGGGAGAAGAACCCGCTGAAGAGGAAGTTCCGTGGAAGCAAAAAGACCAATGGCAGCAGTCACAGTACGTGCAAACTCTTCCCTCACCCTCCAACTCTTGTGACTCCATGCGTAAATTCCAGCCCTTTCGACAATAATCGTCGGTGAAGAAACCTATGGTGGAGCGATTTATTTGAATTAATTTTGTAATTATACTCTTTCAACCTTCAAAAAAAATACATGAGAGAAGGAGATGGTAAATAAAAGGGCAAAGATCGTATTTAGCATGTATGCATCTTCGATTTAATGATTTGTTCTCAAATTAATGAAATTAAGGCATTGACTCAGAGACTCGTTAAAGAATCTCAAAGGAAAGTAGAGGGTTTTGTGCACAAGAAGTGTAGGGAAATACATAAAAAATGTAATGAAGTTCACATGAGGAATTTGGACAAGCACACTCCCTGAGGTTAATAGGAACATGCTCCAGAAGAAACTGAAAGATTAAACGCTTCCTAAAGAAATGATAAGAACACAACAGCAAACACAAGAGCCTGCAGTGCAAACTACATGATCCATTTTAAATATATATAGGCAAAATTGGCTTGCAAGTTGCAATGCCCATTCTTCAGGAAGAAAAAGATGGAATGCATCCTTCATCTTCGCCTCCCACGTTTTGCATAATCGTTGGGGAAAAGGGAAAACAAAGAAAAACCGTACCAAATCAGGCAATAACATCGAAATAAAATGCATAATATTAATTCTGTCGACACATTTTGTCCGCTGTACTTGAATAGCAGCACCTCCCATTCATTGCACCGTCCGATTTTCCCTCTACTTATTTTGTTCGTACGAGGCTAATTTTGGGGGGGAATTAATTTTATTTGATGACGAGCACTGCCATCATTGATCAACAAAAACGCACCAAAATTGCTGGCTACATTCAGAAACATAATCAACAAGTGATCGACAAACAAACGTACAAAATATATATATAAGAAACAGGAACAGCAAAAGTATGAGATCCACTCAATTCGAGTGGGATAAAACACAGATAAACACAGCAAACATGAAACCAAAAGATAGATGCAAATCGTACATCGAAAAACCGGAAGAAGAAGAAGAAGAAGAAACCTAAAAATCCACCGGAAAAAACGTCCAAACCACAACATTCCACCACAAGAACAAAAATCCGAACAAACTCAAACCTCCATGAGAGTAACGAGCAGCTGTCTGGCGGCGTCCCTGACGGGCTGCTTCCCGTCCCCCAACCTCTCCACAACGGCCGGCAGCAAGCCGTTGAAGTGCAGCTTAAAGTGGTCCCCGGAGAGCACGACGGCGGAGGACAACGCGTGCAGCGCCCCCTGCGAAACCCTAAAGTTGTTGTCCTTGAGCAGATCCATGCAGCAGTCGACGAGCGCGGTGACGTCGGAGGCGGAGAGGCTTTTCCTGGAGGCCTCGAGGAGCTCGTGGAGGCGTTCGACGCCGGCCATCCGCTCCTTGGTGTCCTTCGCCCGGGCCATCTCCATGGCCTCCTCCATCGTCGGAGGGACTGCCGGATCTAGGCAGATCGGATCTGGGGTTTGAGAGTTTGGGGAAGGGAGTGTGAGTTGGTGGTGGTTTGGGATTGGATTCCGAGTTTCCGACGATGATGCTTTCGGTTTCGCCCTCGTTCCACTCCGTATTTACCACTCTACCACTGCTGTTGCTGCCTGCTCGGTTTTTGGAGGTTGCTCCCTAGTCCCTCCCTTTTGCTTTTATTTGTAAAATATCATTTTTTTCATTTTGATCCAGTTGGACTATCAAACTCTTTGCTGACATTTTTACATGTCACTCACTTTATATTCATTTCTTTTTTTGACATAATGTTTAAAAAAAATTAAATTAAAACCGCATGTCGTGGTACAAATAGGACGATGAGAAAGGGGGAAAATTAAAGAAATAAGTACATCAAGACAATGTGCATGAAAGATGCAAGGAAAAGACCTAAGTTATGCTAGGTTGCAAAGTTGATTAGTCTCCTATAGTACGTCGAAACTATCTCTATAAGTTATTCAAGAGGAACTCTTGAGGAGTGACCTGATATATGAACACAGATGTTCAAAGGACTATATTGTGAGTAAAATCACACGTCATGAACTCCAAAGAGGGAGAGGTGGTCTTAAAAGCACAATTTGTTCATTTTCAACTCAAATAATAGTTTCTCGCAATTTGCAGATATATGCATCCATGTGAATAATTCCATGTGTTTTTTATATTTACGATGATATATTTATGTTGTCGCTTTTTAGAAGAAGAAAACACATATTTGAGTCCTAAAGAGGGTGTGTTTAATTTACTTTCATGAAGTTGAGGGTCTATGTGATAATAGGCAGGGGCAGATAATTATAAACCATCAAAATAGAAGTATACATGCAAACTTCCCCATTTTTTAAAATAGTAAACCGTGCCGTTCGGATTTCCCCCTGCAACCAACTTTTTACATGGCGCAGAAAGAAGGCCTCATACTGACATTAATTACGAAACCCACCACTGAGACGGTGCCAAGAACCGCGGAGGAAAAGGTGAAGGGAAGAGAAACATTTTTTTCCCGATCGATCTGACGGTTGAGGTGATAGGTGCACGTTAGATAAACCGTGTGCGGGAGGCACACGTGCCGTCAGGGCAATTTACCGAATCGCAGTGGGGACCACACTGTAACAGTATCGGCCAACTGGATGGGTGAGACTAGGGGTGTAATCGATCTCTAAACGAGCGATCCGAGTCTGCTCAAGATCGGCTCGTTAAGGGTTTCGAGCGGAAAATTCTGCTCGTGCTCGGTTCGACCTGCTCGCGAGCGGCTCACGAGCGGCTTGTTAACCTAAACTTTTGTTTGTGGTATTGAATTCCTAATAATGGTGTCCTAACAAGTAAATTATAAGATTACTTAAGACAAATATAATAATAGTTACTAACACAATTTTAAAATTAACACCTAAAATAAAATACAATCTTATAAATTATACGACAACATCAACATCTTATAAATAAGATTATACACTTGGATCAAACAAAATCAACACAATATTAAAATCAAACACAATCTCCTAAAGTATAGGACAACTCACAACATCAACATCTTATAAATAAGATCATCCACCTGACCCAGACCTTAATTTATTTGAACTTTTGGTGTAGAAAAGAATGAGAAAAAGAAAACAAATAATAATAATGAAAAAACGAAAAATTTAGGACTAATAAGGTTTTGATTCTTATGAGTATTTTTGTTTGGTTTGTTAAATAGATTGTTGGGTTTGGTAAATTAGTTTATTAAATGAGTTTAACACTTTACCGATTGGGTAATTGGATAGAATATTCAGGTTAATCAAATAATTGGATATAGTAATCAAGTTTCGAGCGATAATTGAGCGAGCACCGAGCGAGCATCGAGCGAGCGTGGTCTGCTCGTGCTCGGCTCGTTACTAACCGATTCGAGCAATTTCGAGCAAAATCAGAGCAAAATCGAGCGAACATCGAGCGATCTATCGATCCCGAGCAGAACTTGACAGCCCTAGGTGAGACTTTAATTAAACGACATTTAATTGTCAGGAAAAGAATGTGATATTTTAATGTGTAAAAATTATGTCCTGGGCATTGTCATTTCCATGGATTTCGTGTTCTCAAAATTGGAAGTTTCTCTGCATTAAAACTTGTAAAAGTTTGTCTGGTTCGTGTATTATAGATATGACATTAACAGTTTCTAGTTGTACACGATACGATAAGAATTTGTGTACACATATCTGGACACGATAATTATCATGTATACACGACACGATATGTACACGATTTCTAACGAGTTGTGTTACACGATGAGATACAAGAAGTACATGTCTACACAATATACAGATAAGACATGAATAGACAAAAAATATACATGAATAGTTGGAATCTGATATGTTTATAAGACCACAAATAAGGGGGGGTTGTCCCCCTCAACAACCGTGTAAACAACCAGTCGTCACTGTTCACACATGCGTGAACCTTTTCTTTTGATGTTTTTAATTTTAGTTTTAATCCTTTTTAAAGAAATGCGTTTTTCTAATTATTTTTGGCTTTTTTATATCAAAAATTCAAAGATCAGTCACAAAATGATGTGGATGGGAGAGATGAGTTGTGGTTAAGATTGAATAGTGTAGGAAATATAAGAAAGTAGGTTGAGGAGAGAGAAGCTGATGTGGGTGAGAAAGAAACCTGATATGAAAGAGAGAGAAAACTCATGACCAGATCGTAAAGGTCATGGTTACAGATGGTCTAGCATGTATCAATCTGTTATATTTGTACCCGCTCTCGTGCTAAAAATTTGTACATGTTGTTATAAAGGATGAGTCGATAGGTGTCTCACACGTCTATATAAGTATTATTCACTTAGTTGTCATAACAACACAAAGGTGAAAAAGACTATGAAGTTTGTGATCTTATTTGTCGTGTCAATATACAGTTATATACGATTAAAATTTTGAACAACATATATATATATATATACAAGAATTCTCAAGTGAGCTCAGGGCTTAATCAAACTAAATTAAGCCCCCACAATATCCACCACTTATTTCAAAATGTAAGGTAGATTAAGAAAAAAATGGTTATGCTAATGAATGGTGAGATTAACTGTAAATAAGATCCAATAGTGAGATTGTAGGGGACTTAAACTAAATTTGATGAGTTCTGAGCTCACTAGAACTTGACCATATATATATATATATATATATATATATATATATATATATATATATATATATATATATATAATAATCGAACATAATTGATGCATCAACGCCGCTCCGTGAGGAGCTCATAATTAACTTCCCAACATTTTTTGAACTTCAAAGTTTTTCAAGGGAATAAATAAAGGGAACTACTAAACGTCGTCCCAAAACTACTTAAATCGCCCCTTCAAATTACCAAATTGCCCTTAACAATATATTTAATACTCATATCGTCCTGTGTCTTTAAACAAGGTTTTTGACTCAGTTTTACTAACATTCCTAGTACCAACACCACGAAAATGTCTGGCGAAACACCCAGATCATGCGAAGTAACGGAGACGGATTTTTTTTCCGACTCGGGCGTCTGGCTAAGACGCCTGCACCATCGTGGAGGCGTCTGGCTAAGACACCTCCACCATGGTTGAGGCGTCTTATCCAGACGCCTCCACGTTGGTCCAGGCGTCTTAGCCAGACGCCTATACCATGGTGTAAGCGTCTCGCTAAGACGCCTCCACCACGGTGGAGGTGTCTTAGCCAGACGCCTTCACGATGGTGCAGGCGTCTTAGCCAGACGTCCCGTTTTTTTTTTTTTTTGTCAAATTAAAATTATACGGTGTGTTATCTCAAATTATTTGACGTTTCTTTGCAAGTTTTCGGTGGTAACCGGTCGGATTACAATGAGTTTTTTTGCAAATGATGAAAATTCAAAAAAATTCCAGATCCAACATTTTTTAAGTTCCAAAATCCCCCGGTGGTAAAACATCATGACTTACAAATACCACCTCGACAGGTCGTTCGGGGGTCTCGCTCCCCGGTGAGCGAGCGGCATTCCACCTCGCCGGTGAGGTGGCGGGGGTGGCAAGGGGGCAGCGCCCCCTGGAAATTTTTTGGATTTTGAAATTGTTGGATCTGGAAATTTTTGAATTTTTGGTGTACCGAAGGGGTATCGGTCATTCGAATATAGTAATTATTAACTTATTAATTAATTAATTTAACAATTATCTAAATTTATAATCAATTATCTTTTTAAAAAAATAATAAAAAATAATAAAAAATTACGGGCGTCCGACGGAGCCGCCCCCACGTAGGAGGGGGCGTCTGTGTAAGACGCCTCCCCCATAAGGGAGGCGTCTTACACAGACGCCTGTCCCAAGGGCAGAGCGTCTGGGTAAAACGCCTACCCGATGGGTAAGGCGTCTGGGTAAAACGCCTCCCCCATGGGGGAGGCGTCTTAGCCAGACGCCCCCTCCTACGTGGGGGCGGCTCCGTCGGACGCCCGTAATTTTTTATTATTTTTTTATTAAAAAGATGTTAGATAGTTTACCAGATTCGAGTACACTTGGGCGTTCGTTGGTTCATTACTGACCTCCAAAACATTATTTTTTATGATTATAAGAGGAATATGAAGAGAGATGTGTGATAGGAGGGTAAAATGTCGCGTTATAGCAGTAGAAATGAGAGAAGGGCAAAATGGTAATTTCAAGGGGCGATTTAAGTAATTTTGGGGCGATGTTTAGCAATTCAGTAAATAAAAGATCCCCACACAATGCCCAGTGATTATCTCGTGGGAACTTGCAAAGCATGTCACCTTTGGATTACAACATTTTTTAGTTTATATCATATTTCAAAACGAAGGACTTAAGTTTAACAAGGGCTCAATCAAGTAGTCGTTTGGATGACCGAGCATACTAATGCTAGTGAAAGAGAACGCACTTGGTTTGTCTTCCTTAATTAACAACACGGAGAAATTGTAATTATTATGTTTAAGTCACTACTGCAGAATGTTCAATAGACGTCACCGAATAGACGTCGGATGTTTGGACATCCGACGTCTATCTGTTTGTATAAACGTCGGTTTTTTAGTATAACCGACGTCTGTACCTCCTGAAAGAAGAAAATATTTTTTGTTTATTTTTTGGATTTATTTTGTATAAGAATTTATGTAAATTTATTTTGTATAAGAAATAAATAATTTTTTTGGGATTTATTTCGTATAAGAATTAACGTAATTTTTTTAGATTTATTTTGTTTAAGAATTAACGTAATTTTTTGGGATTTATTTTGTGTAAGAATTTACGTGGATTTATTTTGTATAAGAATAATGTGAATTTAAAAATAGTTACATCAATGTAACTATCACATGTGTTGAAGTTTAGTCTCACATTGGAGAATTTTTTTTATTGGTGGAGTTGAAGTACTTCACCATTCATTTACTTCTAAATGAGATGGGAGTTTGGTACCACACTACAAAATGCAAGTGAGGTATATATATATATATATTTTTAATGGTCAAAAGATTGACATCTTGGGCTCAAAATGGTTGCAACGTTTATTTTTACTATTAACTCATGTATAGACGTCGAATATATAGCATGGCTAACGTCTATAGGGTGTATTTTTTATTAATTATTGATATATCAATGTATAGACGTCGGATGTATAGCATGACCGACGTCTATAGGTCATGCTCTAAGTATACACGTCGGTCAACCTATATATCCGACGTCTATAAGGCGTAAAAGTTTAGTCCCACATCAGAAAATTTATTTTTGTTGGTGTGGTTGATGTACTCTACCACTCCTTTACTACTGAACGCGAACGAGTTGGTGCATGCACCTGGGCATGTTGGTCTTGATATTCTTGGTTATTTGTCAAAAGATTGATACTTGGGGCATGTTGGACTTGATTAATGTGAGTGCAGAAAGTCTGATATAGGATGTAATGTATTTTTTGGATTTAATTGAACGTATAATAGACGTCGGTCGTATATAGCCGACGTCTATACAACAAGGAATAAGCGACGGGGAAATATACGTTGGGTACTTGGACTGTCAAAATCCGACGTCTATACCCCTGTATATCCAACGTATATGACATTTTCTGCACTAGTGAGTGCAAGATGAGATTGACAATTTCGAGCTCGTAATGATAAGTGGCTATGTTAGTTGAGACGTACGTAACCATCGATCCATTGGCTGATTGGGTGTGAATGATGGTACTAAATATATCCACTTTCAGGTGCATCTGCCATTCTGGTTGAAGCTTGGATTTGAAGATTAATTACTAAGCACGGTTTATCTTTTGTAATTATAGCTATAAAAGTAAATATAGTTTTCTAACAGAAGTATTTGGAAGTACACAAGTAAAGCCTATGTTTGGTAATAGTGTGTGGACAAGACAAACAATGAATCAATTCAGAAGCTTGTTGAGACAAGTGACAATCCAACAACATCGAGCAAATCCTAAACACAAACCAAACTCTAACAAAAAAGTGGTTTGGAAGTGGGAATGAAGTGCTTAAGATATACAATATGCTTTGTTCTGATGACAAATTCAAGAAATGTGACTGTCCTTTGCCATACGTATAAATTATGCACCATATTTTAAATAAACTTACATTTTTAATCCACAGTTAAGATAGGTATGACACCTAATCACTAGATGTTGGTGATATTAGGAAAGAGTACAAATCAAAATCAAGCTTAATTAATCTCCTTCAGTCAGTCAATTGTCTTATACCAAGCTGAAACATTATACATAATTATTTTTTCTAAAAGAATATATGGATGACCCAAGGTCTAGTTTTTTTTACCAATTGATAGTTTTTTCAAGCTGTTGATATGTCAAATTACCAATCCAAGCACAAGACGTTTCAAACATATAATGTTCAAAGTTGATCTCAAAAACAGTTTTTTATGTCAGACCTGGAGCCCAATCAATCCAAATCAAAACAAGCTCATCAAAGAGTCATGTCGATCGCACAAAATTGTGAACAAAGCAACTTAGACGAGCAGGTAGTGTTATTGTCGCCTTCCTATACAAAACAAAAATAAACTCAGAAACCAACACTAAATCTAAAGAATTATTATGACAAGAATCAGTACCAAGGGATGTTTCTATTGTCATTTTGTTCAAGTGCAGACAACACTCCAACCTGTCAAAGAGAACATGTGTTTTTGTCTTTGCATTGAGTTTCCTTCAAAAAAATTAATGAAAACACTTATTACTTTATGAAGGTCACAATTCAAAAAAATAAACGATTGGAACGATTTGAAGCATGGAGAAATGGCAACCAACTTTTCACGTTTCTTCCTACCAATCACTTAATGTGTTCTATTAAACCGAAACAACTCTTTGACTATAGCCATACACAACAGAATATAATGTTTAATGGACTCGACTAACATAAGACAATATGAAACTATAATGTTTAATGAAACTATAATGACGTCACAAAAAGATTAGCCGATTAAATTTCCGTGAAAGAGCCTGTTTCATTGTAGCCTGTTTCATGGCCGAGTATAAAAATGTTGGTCTGATCATTACTATATAATGATCAGACCAACAACTCATCTTTCTTTGCGATTCATTTAATTTTGTTTTGCAAAATTTCCATGACCTTTTTCAAATTCAGCCATCACAAATTTACACAATTCTATTTCAAATTAACCTCACCTTTGTGAATCTTCCCTCCCCGATTGTACGCCCACCTCGTATAACACAACCAAGGAAGGAACCCACCACCTTCTTATTCTTCTTCATACCCATCAAACGCCCCTCTCAAAACCAAGGAAGGATAGATTGGAACAAACAATTCATTTATTGCTTCGAAAACAGTCCCGCTGTTTCAATTTGATCTTGAGGTGATCCGTGATCGATATATCGGTCTGGAATAACTATTGACCTCAACTGCAACCATATATATGATTGTTAATTAAACACTACTTTGTTAGGAAATAAAAAGAACAACTATTTCTAAGGGCTCTTCTACCTATAAGAAATGATAGAAAATACTACATATCTTTTTTTTCTTTATTGAAACCATCATTTTGAGGGTTCTTCTACCTATAAGAAATGATAGAAAATGCATCATTATTGTTCTCTAAAAAATGGAGCCTTAAAGGTACAAAAGTAGATTTAACATCCAAACTTTATGTATTCTCCATCAATATATAGGTATGGACTTTCTGTATAGCTAATTTCTTATTTTAATTTACCCATATTTTATCTTCTCTTTTAGTCCTTTTTTCTTCCCAAAGACCCCTTTAGCTCATAATTATTCATTAATTAATAGTAATAATGAGAAGAGGGTGAAATAGTCATGTTGGCAATAGAAAAATTCAAGATTAAAGACACATTTTTTGCAGTTGTTATAACTCATTTCGCAACTTAATATATTCCCAGCTTGTAAACAATAACAACCCAATTAATGTTTGATTTTACCTTTTCCTCAGGTAATAAAAGCCCATTAGGCCCAAGAAGCTTTCATATTGAAATTGTTTTCATTCACTTGCATACTCTTTATTGGAATGAAATTTATTGGTTGGCTCTTGGCAGCTCTGTAAACATTAGTCCCACATCGAAGGTTTTTTACCAAAATCCATGCTTTATGACTCTACATCGAGCTACAGAATTCGCCGAGTATGGTAGCGCATGCTTGTGACCCTAGAGGGGGCATTAAGGTGTTGGGATGGTTGGTAGTGGTTTCGATGGTGGGACTGCCCCTGGGCTTGTTTCTGGCCCGCCCGTTCCAAGTCGATGGTCGAGATCTATGGTTTGGGCGAAAGCTTGGATCATTCTTCTCCTGAAGCGGAGGAAACCGTGTAAGGCTGGTTTCACAGAGCAGCATTACCTCCCGCTACCGAACAGTGGAAGGATAACGGGCCGGTGCCCACCAGACCCAATTAGCCTAGGAATCCCACCTTATCAGACCAACACCTTTTTTTTTACCCCCATTAACTTTTTGGTTTTTCTGAGGTTCGGTAGAACTCTCTACCTCACACGGTTCATCGACTTTGAATTTACTTCATTTTTTGGGTAAAATCAAACAGATTCAATTTATATTAGATAACCTCTTGCCATTATTATCTACTACTAATAACCACGGATAGGAGTTAGAAATTAGAAGTTGCACCAGTAGTTCCAAAAAGAGAGAAAAAAATAACATTTCTTTGTCGCATTCTAACAAACACAGGTAAGCTGCTGTAGAATTCATAAGGTAAGGAGCAGACGTTAACTCCTTGTTGTTTTCCTTTGCTTGCTATCGTGTGAGTCATCCTTTGCCCACAGTCATGCAACAGACTATTGATATAATTACTTTCATCCCTACCGTCCATATGCTTGCTTCTTCAACTACTCCAAATGAAATAAAGATTCATCGAGATTTTTTTTTTACAATTTTACTTTAAGGGCTTTTGTGGGTTGTGATTTGACGATTTCAGTCCGAGGTGAGTATTAAATCCAACAATAACACAAACATGAAGGCTGATGCTGGTTCCTATATGGATCCCACAACATGTATTCAGCCTTAGAATATTTGTATGGTGACACTCGAAGTTATGCAAAACCCATTAAAAACTTTTGAGTAGCTTCTATCATATTTTAATTTCTTTTGAGCAGCTTGTTTTCTGTTTGGTATTTAAACTGCTTTTTCAGGAGCTTCCCTAAGAAGTATTTAGTTCTTAATTTATGTCAGACTCTTCCCAAAGCATGATAATCCTTTCAATTAGAGAACAAGCAAAGTTTGATGACTCATGTTAGAAGTAGTTATTGTTGCCTATCTAAAAAAAGCTTTTTACTTCGTTGTAGCTAATTCTGACTGTAATTATGAGTTTACAAAATATGCAAAAAATGTTGTAGCTTTTTTTTGTAGGATGATTTTGTTTGAAGTTGATTTACTTGCAAACTGAAGCAAATGTAGACAACTCAGAATTGTTTTATTGCAAATCAGTAGTGAAAAGAGAAACACAAGTTGTGAACCAAAGGAGTTTGTCTACCACCTTCGTTGGTAAGTTTGATGTCTTCCAATCAAATTATGTGACATCAATTTTGAAGTTTTTTTTGGTTCAAAAAGGTAAATTGTAGTAGTTTCTAATTTATAGGCCCCGGTCACGGTTAGAAGTAGGGGTGAGCATCGGTCCGGACCCGGACCGGACTGAACCCGGATGCTCTCCGGGGTCCGGACCGGAATTTTGAGTGAAAAATTAGATTTTAGACTGGGTTTGGACCAGACCGAAAACCGAATTTGTCCCGGAGTCCGGACCGAAACCCGGACCAGTCAGATTCGGTCCAGACCGAAATCCGCACAACCCTAATTAGAAGAGAACTAAAAAGAAACTGTTTGCCAATAGAATAATGAGATTATTAGAAACTCTATCAACAAATGTAGATGTATTTGAAAACATTGGAGAATTTTATTAGGAAAAAAAAGAGGCTACTATTCTGTCGTCGGAAAACTACTTAAATCACCCCAATAATTACCTTTTCCCCTTAACAATTCATTTAATACTCATTTCATCTCGTCTCTTAAAATAAGATTTCTACCTACGTTTTCCTCATTTTCCCAGTACAAATACCATGAAAATGTCTGACGAAACTCCTGGATTCGGTGAAGTAAGTCCAGCAAAAAACGAATTCAAGTCAGACGTCTAGGTAAAACGCCACCCCCAAGGGGAGGGGGCGTTTGGCTAAGACGCCCCGTCCTAAAAAAATAAAAATAAAATCTTAAAACTATACGGTGTGTTATCTCAAATTATTTGAGATTCATTTACAAGTTTTCAGTGTAATGTGTCGGATTCAAATTTTTTCCAGATCCAACAATTTTAAGATTTAAAATTTTCCAGTGGTAAAATTTCCCAACTTACAAATATCACCTCGACATATCGTTTGAATTTTTTAAATTTTCATCACTTGCAAAAACAAGCAGCATTACCTCCCGCTAACAACAGTGGATGAATAACGGGTCGGTGCCTAAAGGGCCCAATGAGCCTTGGATTCCCACCATAATCAGACCAACATTATTTTAAGGCTCCACATATTTTATTGATTGCCCATTACCCTCTCTATTTTCACGGAAATCTCATTTATCTTTGCGATTCATTAATTTTGTTTTGCAAATTTTTTTCCAGTACTGCGGTAATTAGACCCAACAAGTATCATATCGAAATTGTTTTCATTCACTTGTATTTATACTCTTCAGTTATAATGAATTTCAATTTTTTCACTCTTGAACGAACTTAGTCCTGCGTTGGGATTAGATATGCTGACGTGATGTCTCTATCTACTTAATCATGTGTGTAAGTCTCCATCAAAAAATTCCTTCGAAGCCTTTCAAATTTATCAGGCAAAGGTTCGTGATGGTGTCATTATCAGGTGGATTGCCTAAATGTAATACTCAGATATTAATTGTGAGCGTTGTTCGGATCTAATCTAACATTTTGATGTTGACTTCATCGTCCCCTGAGGTGCTCTATCTTTAATTTTGTTCTGTGATCATGTTTTTTTTATCATTTTCCCCGCCAATACAAAGAACACCATACCTAAAGAACAAATCAATTAAGTTAAAACCTACTACATGCATGACCACAAATTTAACTGAATTGATTTAATAGATAACTTTTTTCCGTTATTGTCTACCGGGGTATGACTTGATCAGATGTAACATGTAAGCTTCTAACATGCTAGCTGATTGTTATGATCATATCATTAATCATTCTGAGGTTTGTACCTCTATTATTTTACAATGCCAAAAAAATATTGTAATCATATCAGTCTGAAGAAATTTCTGTGGATGTTGTAATCTGTGAAAGAAACATTTATCCAGTGTAAGAAGTTAAGAAGAACAGCATGTCTCCTCCTATACATGGTTCCAGAAGGGACAACGAAGATGGTGTTCCTAGCTTGTGACACATGAGACTTAAATGGCCGAAAAAGATGGTGATTCAGATCTACCAAAGTGGTTGATTTTTATTGTTTTTTTTTCCTGCACGTAACAAAACCCTAGTTTTGAAGGCACCCAACACGTACACTGTGTACAAGTACTGATCATATGCACCACTTTTGTGCCATGGAAATAATTGCATGCATGATATATATAGCCACTTTGCTCAAGAAAGATAATCTAGAGCATTACTACTCTCTTTCATATCTAGCTAATAATTAGAGTTGGGTTCTAGTTATGTTTCATATATATTAATCAAATCACAAGTTGCTAAATTTAATTGGTTAAACGACCTGTGACCTATAGAGTTGGGTTCTAGTTATGTTTCATATATATTAATCAAATCACAAGTTGCTAAATTTAATTGGTTAAACGACCTGCAGGCGATATATTCTTACATTGCTTATGAGAGTGTCAACAACTTTGCACTTGTACTTAGCTTGGTTGCTTAATGTATGTCATCTGAAAACGGTAGACCGACTGAATTTCATAGAAATATTGGCTTTGTGAAATGTAACTTCACTGCTCCCTAAAAGTTTCATTTCTGTTTTGATATATATATATATATATATATATATATATATATATATATATATATATATATATATATATATATATATATATATATATATATATATATACCCACACTATTTATGCGACTCACATGGATACTCCACTACCTCCCTGACACCTTAATAAATGTGGATGAGGTTGAACTACTTGATTTTATGTTGATTCATACTTGCAGTTGGCATTGGTTGAATTTCATTTACTCACAAAGTGGGATGAGCACTGATGTCTCCTTGAATTCATATGTTTCACCACTTTTTATTTAGAGCCAGAGTTTTAAAACCTAATCTACCACCAAGACCTTGTTGTGTAGGTGGAACTAAGAATAGTTTTGAGGAGATGATTTGGGTCCAACACTGATTTTTCATTTATGTACTCACTTGCCCAAAAATAACAGATTACTAATAATAACAACTAATGCAATATATTTAAGATGTTCAATATATACATGGCAATAAAGCAAGCTAATTTTAATGTTATTTCAAGAGACGAGTCATGCCGGTATCAAGGAACGGAGAATTGGAAAAGACGGAGCTACGTTCTTGAAGCTCAAGGACGAGCTTTAGCTATTGTAAGACCAAAAATCTATCTGTACGTATGTCAAACTCTATATATGCATGATTCAAGAGAAAAAAATAGTGTGTCACTCTTCTACAAAATAAAACAAACACATGTGAGTCCTAATACTAAGTTTCAATTTAATATCTAAAGGCATTTTTGTGAACAAGACCTGAAAGCAATTGACAAGTACATCAAGCAAATATATTGTTGATTGCGACTACCATTATATGCACATACATCTTCCAAATTAATCAATAATTTAGGTAGCCATGTTAAATTTATTCAACTACAAATTTTGGTATAATTAATAACTTCACTACAGCTCTTTAGTTATCATGGATCTTCACAGTTTCACACATCCGTTTCATTAGAGATCATCACCTGCTGACAGTTTTCACAGCACAAAGGTAGCAACACAATCAACCATATGTGATGGTCCAATCATTGACTACATTATATTTTTTTTTCTTGAAACCATCATTTTAAGGGCCCTTCTACCTATAAGAAATGATAGAAAATACATCATTATTGTTCTCTAAAAAATGGAGCATTAAAGGTACAAAAGTAGATTTAACATCCAAACATTATGTATTCTTCATCAATATATAGGTATGGAGTTTCTGTATAGCTAATTTCTTATTTTAATTTACCCATATCTTCTCTTCTCTTCTCTTTTAGTCATTTTTTCCAAAGACCCCTTTAGGTCATAATTATTGATTAATTAATACTAATAGTGAGAAGAGGGTGAAATAGTCATGTTGGCAATAGAAAAATTCAAGATTAAAGACACATTTTTTGCAGTTGTTATAACTCATTTCGCAACAATATATACTCCCAACTAGTAAACAATAACAACGTCCTAATTAATGATTGATTTCACTTTTTCCTCAGGTAAGGTACACCTCATCTCTAGACCATGAACAAGTAAGAAGGCACGTGAAAGATAAAAGTAAACATACCAACCAAAGCTTATGTCTTAAATCCACAATTGCTTTGTTTGTTGGCCAACACCTCTTCTCTTAATTCATTGCCAAAAACGTACCCTAGTGAAATGAACACATCTTCACAATTACAACCCTAGATCTCACTACTATAAATCCACAATATCCCACCACCTTCTCTTCACACCCTTCAAGCCAAAACCAAGTGCTAAATCTCTCCTAATCCTCACCCCTCAATGGCAACAAGTTGTTGGGCTTTGTTAACCCTTGTGGTTGGCATTGTGGTGGTTGGATCGACGGTTGCACCGGCCGAGGCGACTCGAGCTTTTTTTGTGTTTGGTGACTCCCTTGTGGACAATGGAAACAACAACTTCTTGGCCACCACTGCCCGTGCCGATGCGCCTCCCTATGGGCTTGATTACCCGACCCACCGCCCCACCGGACGGTTCTCCAACGGCCTCAACATGCCGGATCTCATTAGTATGTTAATCTTGAACTAATTGTCCATACTTAATTTTGTGATGAACGTACTAATTACTTACTTAATGTTCTTAATTATTAGGTGAACACATTGGTGCAAGTGAGTCCACATTGCCATACTTGAGCCCTGAGCTGCGTGGATCACGGCTTCTCGTGGGAGCAAACTTCGCCTCGGCTGGAATCGGCATCCTTAATGACACCGGAATCCAATTTGTATGTAGTCTTCATCTTCAGCTATAGCCCGGCCGGAAGAGAGTTCTAATTAATTACAAGGAAGCTCGTATATTAGTATCAACAACTTACCCAAAAAATTAAAGCATTTACAAACTAATATTTAAGAATTAGTTATAGTCTCCAAATGAGTTATAGTCTCCAAATAGTATTATCACTCAACACTATATATATATATAAACAAAACAAAAATATAGGTACTTTCTCTCTCCATAGATATAAATATGAGAATGGTGTGTATATTAATTAATGGGTTGTGTACGTTTTTGTTAATGTGTAGCTAAACATCATTAGAATCACAAAGCAAATGGAGTACTTCCAACAATACCAACTAAGGGTGAGCTCATTGATTGGGGAACAACAAGCAAGAAGTTTAGTGAGCAATTCACTTGTTCTCATCACACTTGGAGGGAACGACTTCGTCAACAACTACTACTTGATTCCATTCTCTGCTAGATCTCGTCAGTTCTCACTTCCGGACTACGTCAACTACATCATCTCCGAGTACAAGAAAATCCTCGCGGTAATTATTTTTTACTTTATAATATTTTTGAGATTAATTAATTTCAGTGATAGAGACATATAGGAGTACAAGATGAATAGATAATGTGTTGGTTTGGTTTATGTTTGCAATAAATTTTGTTGGTGAGGGACTGAGAAACTATAAATGTGTGCATAAATTAAGGAATCAAACCATATAGTTGTTGGGCCATTTTTTCATGGTTTTCGAGTCAAAGGTTCACTAAGTCTTCTTTCTATTTCTAGATCTACAACAATGTGACATCAAATTATTGTTTAGAAAAGTCCATTTTAATGGCAAACTTAGATGTCTCTCGCTATCACATAATCCTATTTGCTACCGAACTCATCAACATGAGCTTCCCCAAGCAAATAAATAACTTGTGTTTGGTTTTCTTAAATTACTCTTTCATTCAAAATTTTGAACATGAAAAATAACTTTCCTGGTTACTAAAACGAAAGGAATTCTCTTAGAGTTGAAAACCAACATGAATCACATGAATACCCTTGACTTACCAAAAACCTAGTTTACAATTAATATTCAAAATTTTAAAATAATTCATGAGTCGTTCCTTGAATCAGAACTGATGAAACACAAATACTTCCGAATTCAGTCAAACTGTTAATTATTCAATTATTTTTTGCAAAACAAATTCCAAACCTGTGTGGCTACAGTTTCACGAAAAAAAAATCCAAAACTAAGA
This sequence comes from Triglochin maritima, assembly GCA_963682175.1. NCBI lineage: Eukaryota > Viridiplantae > Streptophyta > Magnoliopsida > Alismatales > Juncaginaceae > Triglochin > Triglochin maritima. The sequence goes on from OY821771.1 coordinate 63,212,349, forward strand.
CGACTACAAAAGTCTAGCTTTTGAACCCAAAAAAAATATTAGGAAAAAAGGGGGTAGTTTTATTGAAATTCTGAAGGGAAATTTCGACAAATAACCTGTACTTTTGCAAAATTCCCTCGACAACAACCACGTAACGTAAGCCTGACTATTGATTTTCGAGATCAATACGAATTTTCAGCCCATTGGGCTTTTTGTAGGATTAATGCAATTTTTTAATTACTAACAAATAAATTTCGCTTGTCCAAAAAAAAAAAAAAAGATTATCCACGAGATGGGACCTCGCCGGATTCTGGTGACTGGAACAGGCCCACTAGGATGCGTCCCAGCAGAGCTGGCGATGCGGAGTCGTGACGGCAATTGCGACCCGGAGCTTATGCGAGCGGGCGCCCTCTTCAATCCCCAACTCCTCCAAATCATCAACGAGCTCAATGCCCATTATGGAGGCGACATCTTCGTCATGGCTAACGCTTTCAACATGAACTTGGACCTCATCAACACACCCCAACGATATGGTAGGTTTCATTTATATATCTAACTATTATATATGAATGTCTAATTACGTGTTAAAATAATCTGTGATTGGTAACTATAATCACATAAAATGTACTTCACATTTCAGATAATAATCGGTAATGATGGTTGAGATTGTAAATTATTTGATATGACACAAAATTACAAATGGTGGTATGGTTTTAGCAATTTTTCACTTTGAGCGAAATCCATCCGTTATTTACCTACCTGATGCTATCGTTTTCCTTCGAATAATTAAACTTTTAAGTTGTCAGTTGAGCTATAATATATAATACATATATGGGTTAAAAAAACTTGTTTTTTCACAGGATTTGTTACCTCGAAAATCGCATGTTGCGGACAAGGGCCATACAACGGGATAGGCCTATGCACGGCGGCATCGAACCTATGCCCGAACCGGGACCTAAATGTGTTCTGGGATGCATACCACCCAACGGAGAAGGCCAACCGGATCATCGTGAGCCAAATGCTGAGAGGCACGTCGGAATACATGCACCCGATGAACCTCAGCACCATCATCGAGTTGGATTCCAGGGTCTAATTGATTCGGTCTCGATATCGATCTCCCGATGAATAAATGAAGTAGTAGATTGCTGCTAGCTTCTGGGGACATATATGCATGCATGAGCCTCACTCAGGCCACTTTGTCAAAGTTTTTCTTCTTATTTTTCATTCATGTGTACGTGTTGATGATATATGTCATTGTAGTAGTCGTTTGTTTGTAGTCTGTAGTGTGTGTTTTGAGTTGTCTGGATTTGCTACATTAGCATATATTAGTGTTGAAATTAATGTTATTTCTTGGTCGTTAATTAATTTGGTGGTGTTTTTTTTTATGTAGTTCAATTGTGCGCTGAGAATGGTATTATATCGATCAAATGACATGAAGAGAAACTTTATAATATTTCATGTGAATTTAAACTCTACCATTTTAATTATCCAAAAAAAGAAAACTTTCTTTTCCATTTCGTTTTCGGAAGTTTAGGTGTCATTGTTTTCACAAATTGGCTTCTCCTCAATGTCATGTCGTAGAAACGCTGTGTGAAGTAGGGGTGAACATGGGTTGGGTTTGGACCAGAACCCGACCCAACCCGAAAAATTCGGGTTTGGGAAAAACCCAACCCGAACCCGAACCGATTCGGGTTCAACCCAACCCGACCCGAAATTTTCGGGTTGGGTCGGATCGGGTTGGACCCGAATTTAACTTTATACATCATCTTAACTCTTCCATCCTCTCGTTGGAAGATAATCTATTTAATCAAACACTCATAACATCTACTGCTCGGTTGAAATTCATGTCTCCTCATCTCATTCGTCAACTAAGATGTGCACGTTACTTCATTGCTGCTACAACAAATATCACATCTCCTACTTAACCATAATTTTAATTGCTCTTAAGTCTTAACCATAGATATCACAAATCCTATTTGACCAAAAAATAAGAAAATCAATTCCATGCTTAACAAAATCCTTCACTCGATGTCTAGAAATAGACTTAAACATCAAAAATCCTACTTTATAAAAATACAGGAAATATAAAAAATCCTACATCAGAAGAAGACGATGGCTGTAGAGGAGTGCTGCGCGAATCCACCGGTGCTGAACCCCACCTGCAGGAGTGGATCTGAGAAGACCTTCGGAGGTCTGAGGTGCTACGTCTCTTCTTCTTCTTCTTCTTCTGCAACCACAACCACAACCACCAAGGGTGTCGTCCTCCTCGTGTCGGACGTTTACGGGTTCGAGCCCCCAGCCTTAGGAGTCTGGCCGACAAGATAGCAGCGGTGGGTTTCTACGTTGTGGTCCCCGATTTCCTGAACGACGACTACTTCAACCCCTCCAAAAACCCAATCTCCGTCTGGGTGAAAGCCCACTCTCCCGAGAAAGCCTTCCAAGATTCCAAAGGCGTGATCGAGGACCTCAGGAGCCAACTTGAAGATGTGCCGTGTGTTTGTGACTCTGCAAACTGTTATGTGGAGTTGATGGCATTTCTTTTGTGAGTGACGTCGACCAAAATATCGAAGAAAATATCAAAAAAACCAAATCCGATGTCGACCAACCTTTGTTTGCTTGACCTTGAATCCTTGATGAGCAGATCCTTCTACTTCACGAACGACTCCGCCACAAGCTTTGTTGCCTCGACGATGTTCCCCTCGATCTTCTCAGCCGCGAAGACAAGTCGTCCTACGACAGTTTCTAGGTTGTCGTCGAATGTCGCGAAGGAGGTGTCGGGAAGTCCCGCGGCTGCAATGAGGGATCAACGGAGGGACTTGGGGAGGGATCGACGGAGCAACCATGAGGAGAGGGGCGGGGTTTGGGAAATGGGGGCTGAAATCTGAGTTTCGTTAGGGTTTCAGAGTTAAGAATACGGGGTAACATGAGATGGACGGTCAAGATGGGATTTAGGGATAAATTTATTATAAAAAATATTCGGGTTTGGGTTGGGTTGGGTCAACCCGACCCCTCAACCCGAACCCGACCCGAAAAATTCGGTTTTCAGATTTTTCAACCCGACCCAACCCGAACCCTTTTCCAACCCGACCCAACCCGACCCGACTAGTCGGGTTTGGGTCGATTTTCGGGTTCAACCCAACCCGTGTGCACCCCTAGTGTGAAGGCAGCATACGGCCATAATGTTTTTTTGATAACGAAAAAAAGAAAAAAAAATGGTTTGCACGTAAGTAAGGAAGGAAACTCTAGCGTGTATTATTCTTTCGTTCTTCATGTCAAATTGCATCTCAATTATTATGTACTTATTTGTCGTGAAACATTATTTAAGTTTTTCGTGCTAACTTCTGACATTGATCTATCACATCCGTTGTGTATTTCAGTTCGATTCCAATACCTATTTTTTAATTTATTTTTTTGAAAATGTGTTTTATAATTGTTTTGATTTTTTAGAATCTTTTTAATTTTTCCAAGATGAATCCCGAAATGATGTGGATGAGAGAAATAAGTTGTTGTGAGTTGTGGTTAAAATGTGAATAGTGTAGAAAAGAGAAGAAAGTGGGTTGAGGAGAGAGAAAACTGACGTGGAACAGAAAGATTAGAGAGAACATTCATGACCGGGTCGTCGCGAACCATGATTAGAGATGACCTAAGGGTCGCATGATGTCGGTTCAAACGCAAACTCCAAGAAGAACCTACGGTCAGTGCCTCAGTGGTATACAAATCTGCAATCCACTGTTAGTATTTAAAAACAATATCTACCACTCGTTGAAAACTTATATACTTAATTGGGTGTTTTTATATTTTTCTGTGAACAAGAAATATAATATATGTTAAAGAAAAGGCCAGAAGGCAGCGTCCAAATCATAATGGGCTTGAAGTCGTCCCGTCCCATCAAAAGGCCAATTTCGGGCTAAAAGACATCAAGAAAAAAGAAGCATCCTATCTTGATTTTGATGGAAATAATTTTGATAACGTGCCGACGTAGAAATTTTTTATCGGCTTTGTAGTTGTTAGACCCTAATCACACGTCAGATATGGGAATTTTTTTTCTCAATTAGGGGTACGTTTGACGAAGAAAATATATGTGAAATTTTATGATATTTTATTGTACTAGGTATGATTGTAATTTATCTAATTTCAATTTTATCTTGACTAACTTCTTGATTCTCATGTAATACCGAGACGCTAGAAGCCTAGAAACTAGAAGTCCAACCACCAAAAAATGTTTAGGTGTACTAAATTGATTCCTATTGATTTCACTAACAACTCAAATGTAAGACTAAAAAAAACTGATGTCACCAAACGTACGTACACCCTCGAGTCAACAAGACCCATAATCTCAAATTAAGTGAGTCGTCATTCATAGTAAAACATCCTTCTTCTACTTGGAAAATCCTTGAAAGAAATTACCCAAACAAGTAATTTGACTTTCAAATGATTGTTCTCAGATCCAAAGTTAAAAGTAAAATTCGTATTCGAACACAACCTATAAAAGTTTGTCCACAATGATGGAGTGGAGGTCAACCAGGTACCTCGCCGTTTACGGGTTGGGAGGAGTAAAGGTGAGTACGAGAGGTAATGTTGATGAAATCATAGGGGGAAGTTAAGAAGGAAATGGCAGAAAAACCTGAGAATCGGTTATGAAAAAGTTTCTTGCGCACTGTTGCAATGTGAGCGCCAGAAACGGGCTAAAGAATCTAGTTTCCGAAAAACAGATCAAATAAACCACACATGTTGTTGAATATTGACTTATATCTGTTAAGGAAGCAAATCCGAGAAGAGTCAGACGACCGGATTGGATTCGGTCTACCGACGCACAACCCAGGAAATTTCGACGAAGACGGGTCGGTCTACCGAATTAGATTCGGTCCACCGAACCGAGGATTCCAGGCACTCCGTGTGCAGCTGGGATCGGACGACCGAATTGGATTCGGTCTACCGTCAGAGAGCAAGTGACACTTCAGAACAACGGGTTCGGTAAACCGTCAAGGAGATTTTTAGTGTTCCGAGAATCTAAAAGTGTCTGGACAATTTGGCACGGTCCACCGAGGGGTTCTAGGTCGACCGAAGGGTTGTTGGAGAATTCATTAGTTCGTGGAAGAATCGTTCTCGCGATCTACCGAGCCGCGTGAGAAGTATTCCCTCGGTCAACCGGGAAGGATTCGGTTAACCGAATCGGAACACGAATCACTCCTGTTGAAGCACGCACGGTTAACTGAACGAGCATCGGTTAACCGTGTCCCTACGAATAGTTCTGTTCGGTTTTGCTTAATTGTAGCTCAGTTTTTGAGTCTATAAAATGGATTGTTTGCTCTTAGTCTTATATCATATTACATACAACATAGTTCCCTTCATTGTGAGTTGAGAGGTTAAGGCTAGAGATAGATCTAGAGTGATTTGGATGGCATATTGTCTCCATATACTTGTAATCTCAGTTGCTTCTCTTGTTGGAGAAGCGGAAGAAGGAAAGGAAACCCGCAGGAGACCCCCCTATGACGTAGGCACGTTGCCGAACCTTGTAAATCGCGTGTGTCGTGGTTGTTTCAGGTGTGCATTTATGTTTGCTTGTTTATTTACATCTTATTAATGTTCTTGTTGCAATTGAGTTTGTGAGAGAGTCCGAAGTTAATTCCGCAATCAATATTTGGTATATGTGGTGCGTTTAATCCGTATTTCGTATAAGTGCATTGTTAGATTCCCTCACAACACATATTCCACAATTCGTATTTGGTAAACTGATTTTAAACCAAAAAAATCTTCTACAGTAGTGGTACCAAATACACTCTTAGAAACTAAAAGGAAAAAAAACGTTGTCTACATGTTGAAAGTTGGATTCCGTGACAAGAGGGATTTGCTACCTTTAAGATGTTCACATCGATTTATTTTTGTTAATAAAATAACATTTTAACTTTAAATAAAAAATCAATTTGTGTATCTGGATGTATGACTTAAGTTATTTATGCAGGTTGAATGTCATAAAATTTGACATATGTGTTGAGCGAGCTGAATGTATGAAAAAACATATGCATGCACTATTATGTTTATTGAAAAACCCCTGCTCATGATCGTATATGAAATCATTATTCAATTTTATGATTTTCGACAAGTATGAATTGTTCGACACAAGTAGACTTATTTGAAGTTGTTTTCACGAATAAATCGAGGTTAATATATTTAAAAGATACTTGAGCTATATTATTCCAGTATTTCTTGTTCCGAAATTTCATGGTCTACAACTCTCTCTCTCTATATATATATATATGACTATAGCTGGGTTAACTTAATCCAAGTTGGCAGCCAAAAGATGTGATGGTTAATTGGGCAACCAAAACTTGGCAACTAAGATAATTCTGATTAACGTTTTCTTTTTGGAAAATAAAGAGTTGCATTATTTGCGTTGAAGATCTTAAGGCCGTATGCTACAAAAGCTAAATAAATTATTTCAAGCAGTCGTAATTAACCGTAATGGGTTTGCCCATTCGCTGGATAATGACATGAAATATGTGCCCAAAATAGTAAACACCTTTTCGATATCTAAAGCCTTTGGTTTGGAGAATATAATACAAATATTTTTTGACTTTATTATGGACGATTCATTGCTTACGTTCACTTTCTTATCTACGTCGTGTTGCTCCATGTATGGTGCATAAAAAGTTTAATTAATAAAAATACGTGGACATTGTCAATAATTCAGACGTACTGGCAAAGTCATTCTGATTGCTATTTTTTATGACTTTTGAAATTAATGATAATTACAGACGCTTAGACTCTTCCAGGAAAAAAACATTATTGGGAAATGTTATATTAGTCGACCGTAATACATGAGATAATGCACCATCTTCGTGATTATTTTTTGCTCAGGAGTAATTTGTGTATGAAAGGAATTTTGGAATTTGATTTAATAAATCGAGAAACTCTACTAAAATTAGAAAAATGCGAGTGTAAACTATAATTTTTTCAAAGCCAAACTCTATCACGTTATGTTTAATTCTATCACGTTGTGAGAAAGAACACCTCTAACACTAGATGACTCCAAATAAATCACGCTCGTAATACGAGACATCTATAAACAAGTGAAATTTAAAAATATAACTTGAACCTTAATTATTCTCTCCACGGTTGTATTATTGAATAAAAAAACTTTTAAAATTCTCACGAACATAAAAAAGAAGAAGGAATTAATGGATCTATCTTTTTAAAGATGTCATTATCACCACACCGACCAATTTGATTTAGTAATTAGGAAAAGTGCCGATGTTAGTATCAAAACAAACATAATAATTGTCTGTCTTTTCGGAGTCCATAATTTGCAATTAATTCTAATTAGATGGTCTGCATCAGAAGGCACTTAAAACTTTTACTAATCTCAAGTTCTCAACGTCGTTGTGTCTTTAATTATTTACTAACTTTTAAGGTGTTTGCAAAGACACAGAATATTCCACAAAAATCTTCTTATCCACCCAAAAGGGTCGATATCTTTACAACCGAGCTTGTAAAACTTACTGTATTTTGCAAATATCATGCTTTAGGATGATTTTGAGTTATTTAACGTTCATTCAATATTTTAATCATGTCTTTTAAGATAATATTAGGAGTAAATCGAAGGCAACTATGCATCCTAATTCCTAAGTATTGATTTGGACAACACACAATAATCACCGACGTTTATTCATGTCATCGAACATAAAAAATGAACACAATGTTAAAGGTTTTTAGTGTTTTTTCTTATCTCGCTAACCAAGTTGGGAATAAATATGGTAATCAAGTGACAAGCCCTCAGTCAAAGGGCAAGCCATGAGATAAAATTTGTCAGCGTTACAATTTTTTTACTTCGATCCCTAGCTACACTTGTTGCCAAGCAAACATTTCTCAAATCAGTCAAGATGGCAAAGAAGGAAAACATATGGAAGATTATAAGTTGTCTTGAAAACTTAATTAAGGATATTTTAGAAAAAATTATCCACTACTAGTATTCAAGAAACACATCCACTAGCTGTTTCCAACAAATAGTATTTTCCAAACATACTTATTAAATAGGAAAAAAAATTGCAACCAACAATCAAGTACTATTAATCAAAAACCAAATCCCACGGATTAGTCAAGAACTGACACTAATAATGGTAGGTGAGTGTCTCACACTTGGACCACCTAGTCCCCCACCACCCACCGGATCCATATCTAGATCTATATCGGACCCGATAAACACTGATTGACATAATTTCATCCTTATATTTGTATTTTATATTCATTATTTTTCACCTAAACAATGCTATGTGACGAGTTTTATGTTTAAATTTCAGAAATAAATAGGTTTGAAAAGAAGATGCATAAAATGACCTAAGAGCATGAAAAATGACTAAGTTTAGAGACTCAAGGATTAAGATGCAAGATCGAAGGACCTGAATATAAGATCGAATGACCAATGAGCAAACAAGAATACTTCACACCATCATGGGAAGTATTTTGACAATTCTATTCGGGTCGAAGCTCCAGCAAGTGAAGTAGATGCATCAAAGACAAACAAAGTCATCTAGAAAAGCTCAGAAGAAATTCCAGAGCGATCCGAACACTGTAGACCGCTAATTGGCGACCACTTTTGGTCCGGATCCGCTAAGATTCATGTGAAGCGTGTATTAGTGTGTATTTAGTCTATTTCTGGTATTTGTTTAGTCTCATACCGAGGGATTGTCCCGGATTACCTTTTTATGTCTATAAATAGAACTCTTCACCTTCTATTGTATTCACCCATTACTTGGTGACATTCTCTCTAGTTGGAGTAAGCCTTGGAGCAAAATCTCAAGGTGGAGAAGAATGCTGCTAGTGATGTGAGTCATTTAATAAAATAATTTTTTCCATTGTTTTGTTCTTACGTTGTTTCTTTATGCGTGCTTAGTTTAGTTTTATTTTTTTGATTGTAGGCTAAAGTAGTTAGAATGTTTCATTTCTTCTTTAGTTTAATTGTTAGAATAATGTGTAGTGAGTAGATCCATCCCCCTTTGGGGGTGGAGATGGTGTTCATACATGCATTAAATGAATGGATATGAATGCTTTATATTTTGATTGTGTTGATAAATGTGAATGTATGTTTGTTTGTTAGAGTTGAATACTACACTTGATGAGTTTTGCCACACATCTTAGACACCTCCCATGCTTGTTTGTGTTCTGAAATAACCAGCTTGTGTATATGAATGTTAATCAACTAGGTTAGTGAATGAATTGATAAGTTTTGTCATAACCTTTAAACACTTCCTATGCATGAAAACATTACCTACATTTGTGCCTATAGAATGCACTCTTCACCATCTTTTTACATGTGTGCACACACTCCACCCTTTAGAGGTTTTCAATTTCTGATTTCCAACTTTCAATTTCCATTGCTTTCGTTTTCCTTATTTGATGCTTACTCGTATAGTGTAGTTTAGTTTAATGTAATCACAACTTCTTTCCATCTTTTCCCACTTTTGCCTTCGAACAAACCAGAGTCTACACATCTCCTTGTGGATCGACCTGTATTTGTCACCGCTTCAACGCGACCGTGCACTTGCGGTATTTAAAACGATTAAACAAACACCCTCACCTTTCCCCCAGTCATATATCATTGGGCACGACTATCGTGCTATGTTGTATATTTGTGTTAGAAAATCGTGTACATATCCTGTAAATTCGTTCCAACAAACATCTTAAACAATAGTTTGGAAATAAAAAGATAATTAATTAGACTATGAAAAAAATAAATGTGTCAGTTTTGGGTTTAAAAAATTCAAAATTTTCGTTCGTATTTACCTAAAAATATATTATAATCAAGTAAATCGACTAGAAAAAACAATGAGTGTCTAAATCTCATTATCATTTGGTGTGTAATCTGAAAAGTTAACCTATATATCTCACATTCTCACCCTTCCCCACAACCAACCAACTAACCACCCACCCACCCTTCCCCGCCGGCTCTCCCCCCCCCCCCCCCCCAAACCCTAACCCTAACCTTCCTTCTCCGATCCGGTCATGGCGGTCTCGAAGGCGTCGGCGGCGGTCGCCGAGGAGGGCTCCCCGTCCAAGCGGTTCTGGAACAAGTCCCGGAACGACGCCGTCTTTGCCTCGTATAGTCCTTTCATCGTCTGCCTCGCCGCCGGGAACCTTGACCTCGACGTCTTCCGCTGCTTCTTGGCCCAGGATTTGTTCTTCCAGAAGGCGATCGTCGATGCGTGAGTTCCCTCGCTGTTGGACTGGATTTTTGGGAGTTTAGTTTTGAGGATTCCGGTATTTTCTTCGAGTTTAGGGTTTGGTTTTGGACGATGTTGTTGCTGATTTGACTCGATTTTTTTGTCAGGAATTCTGGTTAGTGAGTCAAGACTCGTACGATCATAACTCTGGGCGTCTTAAATCCTGCTATTTTTTGCGAATTCTGATAAGTGAGTCGAAATTCGTATAACCGTAACTCTGGGAGTCTTTAATTCTTCTATTTTTTTGCGAATTCTGATCAGTGAGTCGAAATTTGTATAGTTATAACTCAGGGGGGCAAAATGTACTGTTTTCTGTGGATTGTGGTCACCGAGTCAAAATTTATATAATTATAAGTCACGGGGTCAAAATCTACTGATCTGTGTGAATTCTGGTCAGTGAGTCAGGTTTTGTATAATTATAAGTCAGGGGGTCAAAGTTTTCTGATTTGTGTAAATTCTGGTCAGTGAGTCAAAAATTATATGACTATAATGCCGGGTGTCAAAATCTACTAATTTTAATATGTAAACTGCCTATAATTTGTTTTTTCCAATGCTAACTAAGTGTGTAACGTCCCGAAACAGCGGAAGATTTAAAATTTCAAAATAACCAACATAACAGACAACTCACGCGGGAACGTCACTAATATATAAATATATAAATCCGGGTGCACCCAAAATACAAGGGGTTTTCCAAAAGAAATACGACTACAATACAGATACAATGGAAGAGAATACAAGTAGTCGTACGATCTAGCAACTGCCGAAGAGGATCCGACTCCAAAGCGCTCCGTCCTCGGTCACCACCCACCCGGACCTACTGCGATCCTGAAAAAGATGCAACAACAATGCCTGAGTTTCCAGAAGGAAACCCCGTATGCCAACCCACCTATATGCATGCGTCACATAATGAACCTATCATACTAGTAGCATGTCATGGCATCAACAGAAATGGAAAACAGTTCCCCCGAAGGGTAAAACAGGACATCAGTCCGACAATCAATCATCGGGTCTCCCGAAGAGACCTACTGCAGGCACATGCAGTCTAGTAGCCCGCGACATCGCACCCCCCACACGCAGCTACACTACTCAAGGGTTCGGCAGGGAGCCTCTGTCACGTCTACGCGCCGATAGAAACAGATCTGTAAATCTCAGTGGTCGGGGCCACAGGGACCAACGGGGCCGTCGCCCGGAAGGTATAACAACATCATCTCGGTAGGTGCCCAGCCGAGGAAAACAACAAGCCGGCACAGCCTCGGCCCAACAATCATCATCGCCGGCACAACCTCGGCGGCATCACCGGCACAGCATCGGTGGTCCATCACAACGTCCGGCACAGCATCGGACGGTCCAGACCGAAGTCTGCCAGGTCATCGGGCTCCTCGAGCCGCGAACACCAACCGCGCCGCTATAAAAGCAGGGCAGCGACCTCCGTAGCCCCAAGGGCCGGTAGTCACCTCACCCAACGCCAGTTGCGTGCCCGCACAACATCAACACTGGGATCCGCGATCCCTCAGGCCTGCTATACTACAAAGTGCCAACAAACATCTCAAAAGTCACGGTCCATACATGGAGCTGACGCGTCCCGAACACCCACACTCTTCCCAACGGCTGTCCCTGGGCAGGCACGCATCACGCGCCCACCGTCACCTCCCGGCTCACGCACAAGGCGAGGACACGGGTTTCCGTGGACAAAGTTGGCGTTCAAAAGGGGAACCAGGAATTCTGTCCTGGGCCCAAACGGTCGACCGGAAGAGGTGATTCGGTCGACCGGTTCCAGGAAGGAATCGGTCGACCGTACTCCTAAAACGGTCTACCGCTGCGCTCAAAACAGAACCCCCAACGGTCGAACAAGGGTCTAAAACCGGTCGACCGAACGAGGTCAAAATCCGGAGTCTGGTCAACATTAAATTCCACTCTATCGGTCGACCGACTCAGGGTCTCGGTCGACCGAAAACAGACAGGGTCAACCTAGTATTCTACGTCATCAAACGGTCGAACGTAAACATACTACCGGTCGAACAAACATGCAATCGGTCGAACGCAATATAAATCGGTCGAACAATTCATACAATAATAACAGGTACACTTAAGTTCCGGTCGAACACAACAAGGACCGGTCGACCGATAACAGGTAGAAAATCCCAACTCACCAGCAATAATGCACTACCGGTCGACCGCCCCAAGGCATCGTTCGACCGGTGAAGGTTAAAGTCGGGCAAACAGTGCTAAAACGGTCGACCGCCCGAAGGACCCGGTCGACCGTTGGTCGTCTTCAACCTCGCGCCAGCCGAGGTTTTACGAAGAACGCGTCGCCAGAGAGGTCCTCGACCTCCCCCGACCGACCAACAACACCCTTCCACAAGGGTGGGCAACAAAATCACACTAATGAGCGGCATACCTCAATAACGCCGGAGAAACGCCGGAGCAACGCTCGCGCCTCCGCACCCGCAACCTCCTCCTCGCTGCGACCTCCTCACGCCGGAGCCTCCGTGTCGTCTTCCTCCTCCACCGCTGGCCGAAACGCAAGGGAAGGAAATGTGAGGAAGGTGGTGGAAGAATGGAATGGAAAAGAGGAAGAAGAAGGAGTTCTTCTCCTTAAAAACCCAAGCCAACACCCCCACCATACCTCCCATACACCCCCACCTTACCTCTACACCCTACTCCATACCTCACCCATACCTCTCTCTCTCTCCAAGTCAAACCACCACCTAACCACCCCTTAATCCACCCTAAAAAGGGTTAGGGACTTAACAATCCACCCCACTTAAAAGGATTTCGTCCCGAAATCACAGCAAGTACTCACCGAAAAGCTCTGGATACTGCCTTCTGACATCCTCCTCAATCTCCCAAGTGGCCTCGCGCTCGCTGTGATGCTGCCACCTGACCTTCACCATCGGAATGGTCCTCCTCCTGAGCTGGTGATCCATGCGATCAACAATCTCGACTGGCCTCTCCTCGAGCGACAAGTCCTGCTGAATCTCTGGCACTGCTATCTCAATAACGTGCGACGGATCTGCAACGTACTTCCTCAGCATCGATACATGGAAGACGTTGTGAAGACCCGAAAACTGCGGCGGCAAAGCAATCCGGTAGGCAACCTCTCCAACTCGGTCCAAGATCTCGAACGGCCCAACATACCTCGGACTCAGCTTCCCCTTCTTCCCAAACCTCATCACACCTCGGGCAGGGGAAATCTTCAGAAACACATGGTCGCCCACCTCGAAACTCAGCGCTCGTCTGCGTCGATCTGCATAACTCTTCTGCCTGCTCTGTGCCGTGGCCAGTCTCCTCCTGATCACATCCACCTTCTCTGCATACATCTGCACGATCTCTGGCCCAACTAACTGCCTCTCGCCCACATCACTCCAGCATACCGGTGATCTGCAAGGCCTCCCGTACAAAGCCTCGTACGGTGCCATCCCAATACTCGAGTGGTAGCTGTTGTTGTAGGCGAACTCTATCAGTGGCAGGTGCTCATCCCAGTGCCCTGCCCAATCCAATGTGCATGCTCTCAGCATATCCTCCAGGGTCTGTATCGTCCTCTCTGACTGACCATCGGTCTGCGGATGGAACGCTGTACTGAATCTCAGACGCGTCCCCAAAGCCTGCTGCAGACTCCCCCAAAATCTGGAAGTGAATCGAGGATCTCGATCGGAGATGATGCTCACTGGCACTCCATGCAACCTGACTATCTCCTCCACGTACAACTTAGCTAGACCCTCCAAAGGCAACGTGGTCCTGATCGCTAAGAAATGCGCCGACTTGGTCAGTCGATCGACTATCACCCAAATCGCGTCGTGGAATCTCCTCGTCTTCGGCAATCCCGTGACAAAATCCATCGTCACGTGCTCCCACTTCCACTCAGGAAGCTCAATACACTGCATCGGTCCTGCTGGCCTCTGATGCTCAATCTTCACCTGCTGGCAGACCAAGCATCGCTCCACAAACTCTGCAATATCCTTCTTCATGCCCTTCCACCAGAAGTTCCGCTGCAGGTCCTTATACATCTTCGTGCTCCCCGGATGAATGGTGTATCTAGCTCTGTGTGCCTCCTCCATGATGTCATCTCTCAGCCCATCAACCTTCGGCACCCAAATCCGACTCCTGAACCTCAGACCACCATCAACCCCCACACTGAAATCTGATCCATCTCTGGAAGCCAACTGTAGCAGACCAGCTAACTCCTCATCCCCCTGCTGAGCCTGAACCAACCGTGAGACAGTCTGCGGCTCCACCCGAAGCCCAGCAATCACTGCTCCCTCTGAGCCCTCTGTGAACGGTCTCCACTCTGACAAAGCCTCGAGTAACCTCCACTCCTGAATGCACAGACTCGCAACTGAAACCTCCACCTTCCTGCTCAGCGCATCTGCAACCGAATTCGCCTTCCCCGGATGATAGGAAATGGTGAAGTCGTAGTCCTTAATGAACTCGAGCCATCTGCGCTGCCTCATATTCAGCTCCTTCTGCGAGAACAAGTACTTCAGACTCTGATGGTCGGTGAAGACCTCGAACTGCTCGCCATACAGATAGTGCCGCCAGGTCTTCAACGCATGAACTACTGCTGCTAACTCCAGATCGTGAGTCGGGTAGTTCTTCTCGTGCACCTTCAGCTGCCTCGAAGCGTACGCGACCACCTTCCCATGCTGCATCAGGACACAACCCAAGCCTATCCCTGATGCATCGCTGTAAATCACGTAGCCTCCACTGCCACTCGGTAGCGTCAGAATAGGTGCTGTCGTCAACCGCCTCTTCAGCTCCTGAAAGCTGTCCTCGCACTTCTGGGACCAAACGAACTTGACGCCTTTCTGCGTCAATGCTGTCAGCGGCGATGCAAGTCTGGAGAAATCCTGGATAAACCGTCTGTAATACCCTGCCAGACCTACGAAACTCCTGATCTCCGTCACGCTCGTCGGGGCTCTCCACTGAGTCACTGCCTCGACCTTCGCCGGATCCACTGAAATCCCATCTGCTGACACAATATGCCCCAGAAAAGCCACCTGATCCAACCAAAACTCGCACTTCGTGTACTTGGCATATAGCTGCTGATCCCTCAAGATGCCAAGCACAATCCTCAGGTGCTCTCGATGCTGCTCCCTGTCAGGCGAGTATATCAAAATGTCGTCTACGAATACCACGACAAAACTGTCGAGGTACGGCTGGAAGGTCCTATTCATCAGATCCATGAATGCTGCAGGTGCATTCGTCAGTCCAAATGGCATCACCAAGAACTCGTAGTGGCCGTACCGCGTCCGGAAGGCTGTCTTCTGAACATCTGCCTCCCTGATCCGCAACTGATGATAACCCGAACGCAGATCGATCTTCGAGAACACTCTCGCCGTCTGCAACTGATCAAACAAATCATCAATCCTGGGCAAAGGGTACCGGTTCCGAACGGTAACCTTATTCAGCATCCTGTAGTCGATACACATCCGCAACGATCCGTCCTTCTTCTTCACGAAGAGCACAGGCGCTCCCCATGGAGAAACACTCGGTCTGATGAACCCGGACTCCATCAACTCCTGCAACTGCTTCTTCAACTCTGTCAACTCAGCAGGTGCCATACGATACGGTGCCTTCGACTGAGGTGTCGTACCCGCTACCAGCTCGATGCCGAACTCAATCTCTCGGTGCGGCGGTAATGCTGGAATCTCTGCTGGAAATACATCCGGGAACTCCCGCACAATCTCTATATCCTCCAGCCTCCTCCTCTCAGAATCAGGAACTACCAGCGTGGCCACAAACGCGCTGCATCCCTGCTGTACCAGCCTCCGTGCCTTAACTGCAGACACAATCAGACGACCGTCTCTTCTCCTCGTACCTCTGATCAAAACATCTGGCTCGCCCTCCATCGGAATCAGAATCTTCTTCTCACGGCAAAAGACTCGCACGTCGTACTGTGATAGCCAGTCCATCCCCAGTATGACGTCGAAGTCCTCCATCGGTAACACGACCAGATCTGCCGGAAAATCGTGGTCTCCCGAAGCAACTGTGGTGCCGGGGAAAAAGCTCCCCACAGTGCCCACCTCACCCATCGGCGTGCTGACCTCCAAAACATCAGTCAGCAGCACAGGGGTCCGACCCAACTCGCCAGCAAACTTCTCCGAAATGAAGGAGTGAGTGGCGCCGCAATCAAACAACACACGCGCTACTGAACCAGAAACTGAAAGCGTACCTTCCACGACGGTGTTGGAGTCCCTCGCCTCCTCAGCCTGGATAGTGAAGACTCGCCCAGTCCTCCTGCTCTGCCCCGGTGCAACAACTGATCGGCTACCTCCGCCTCTGCCTACTGCTGGTGGTCCCGGCCTCCTGCTCGGCTCTCCCTGCCTCTGAGGACACTCACGGACAAAATGTCCCATCTGACCGCATCCCATACAAGCTCCAGTCCGACGGGGACACTCCTGTCCTGGATGGAACCTCCCGCAGTAAGTGCACGCTCCAGACTGACGTGCTCCTCCTCCATCAAACCTGGGCCTCTTGCCCGGGTTCCCTGCTCCACGACCAGCTACTCTGCTGCCGGTGCTCACTGGCGCCTTCCGCGCCTCCTGAATACACTCCCTCTGGTCCTGCTCGATGATCGTAGCATGCTTCACCGCATCTGCAAGGGTCCGCGGCATGCTGTTGATCACCCGAGATCGAAGCGGCTGCCTCAGTCCCTTCACGAACTTCCTCGCCCGCTGCTCTGGGGTCACACAAATCTCAGGGCAGTAACGCTCCAAAGCGTTGAACCTGCTGATGTAGCTCGTCAGTGTCATGTCCTTCTGCTCTAGCGACATGAACTCCTCCCTCTTCTGATCCCTGACATGCTGGGGGAAGTACTGCTCATGAAACACCTCCAAGAACTCCTCCCAGCTCACGTCCACACGATCATCAAACAACACCGTGGACGTAGATCTCCACCAGTTGGCAGCCTCGCCATCGAACACGTAGGTGGCCAGCTCCACCATCCTCTCAGGTGCTACACCAATAGCACGGAAAATCTTCTCCATCCGGAAGACCCAGTCCTCTGCAACCTCTGGGGCCCTCCTGCCATCAAAAGTCGGCGGGTGCTGACGCATGAACCGATCGTGCTCAGCTCCCACTCCGCCCTCGGCGCTCTGAGCTGCCTGACGCTCCAGAAACTCGCCCAACCTGTCCCAATGAGCACCAGATGTGTCGTCACTGGGATCACGATCGCGTGGAGAACTCCTCACACGCCTAGGTGCCATCTGTCACCACAACAATCAACAGATAAGCAACAATGCATGCATGAGCTACGAAATTAATGCATGCCTCTAGCACTACTCCTAAGGGTGGTTCTTTAGACGAAGACACAGGAATCGACCGCTCTGATACCAAGTTGTAACGTCCCGAAACAGCGGAAGATTTAAAATTTCAAAATAACCAACATAACAGAAAACTCACGCGGGAACGTCACTAATATATAAATATATAAATCCGGGTGCACCCAAAATACAAGGGGTTTTCCAAAAGAAATACGACTACAATACAGATACAATGGAAGAGAATACAAGTAGTCGTACGATCTAGCAACTGCCGAAGAGGATCCGACTCCAAAACGCTCCGTCCTCGGTCACCACCCACCCGGACCTACTGCGATCCTGAAAAAGATGCAACAACAATGCCTGAGTTTCCAGAAGGAAACCCCGTATGCCAACCCACCTATATGCATGCGTCACATAATGAACCTATCATACTAGTAGCATGTCATGGCATCAACAGAAATGGAAAACAGTTCCCCCGAAGGGTAAAACAGGACATCAGTCCGACAATCAATCATCGGGTCTCCCGAAGAGACCTACTGCAGGCACATGCAGTCTAGTAGCCCGCGACATCGCACCCCCCACACGCAGCTACACTACTCAAGGGTTCGGCAGGGAGCCTCTGTCACGTCTACGCGCCGATAGAAACAGATCTGTAAATCTCAGTGGTCGGGGCCACAGGGACCAACGGGGCCGTCGCCCGGAAGGTATAACAACATCATCTCGGTAGGTGCCCAGCCGAGGAAAACAACAAGCCGGCACAGCCTCGGCCCAACAATCATCATCGCCGGCACAACCTCGGCGGCATCACCGGCACAGCATCGGTGGTCCATCACAACGTCCGGCACAGCATCGGACGGTCCAGACCGAAGTCTGCCAGGTCATCGGGCTCCTCGAGCCGCGAACACCAACCGCGCCGCTATAAAAGCAGGGCAGCGACCTCCGTAGCCCCAAGGGCCGGTAGTCACCTCACCCAACGCCAGTTGCGTGCCCGTACAACATCAACACTGGGATCCGCGATCCCTCAGGCCTGCTATACTACAAAGTGCCAACAAACATCTCAAAAGTCACGGTCCATACATGGAGCTGACGCGTCCCGAACACCCACACTCTTCCCAACGGCGGTCCCTGGGCAGGCACGCATCACGCGCCCACCGTCACCTCCCGGCTCACGCACAAGGCGAGGACACGGGTTTCCGTGGACAAAGTTGGCGTTCAAAAGGGGAACCAGGAATTCTGTCCTGGGCCCAAACGGTCGACCGGAAGAGGTGATTCGGTCGACCGGTTCCAGGAAGGAATCGGTCGACCGTACTCCTAAAACGGTCTACCGCTGCGCTCAAAACAGAACCCCCAACGGTCGAACAAGGGTCTAAAACCGGTCGACCGAACGAGGTCAAAATCCGGAGTCTGGTCAACATTAAATTCCACTCTATCGGTCGACCGACTCAGGGTCTCGGTCGACCGAAAACAGACAGGGTCAACCTAGTATTCTACGTCATCAAACGGTCGAACGTAAACATACTACCGGTCGAACAAACATGCAATCGGTCGAACGCAATATAAATCGGTCGAACAATTCATACAATAATAACAGGTACACTTAAGTTCCGGTCGAACACAACAAGGACCGGTCGACCGATAACAGGTAGAAAATCCCAACTCACCAGCAATAATGCACTACCGGTCGACCGCCCCAAGGCATCGTTCGACCGGTGAAGGTTAAAGTCGGGCAAACAGTGCTAAAACGGTCGACCGCCCGAAGGACCCGGTCGACCGTTGGTCGTCTTCAACCTCGCGCCAGCCGAGGTTTTACGAAGAACGCGTCGCCAGAGAGGTCCTCGACCTCCCCCGACCGACCAACAACACCCTTCCACAAGGGTGGGCAACAAAATCACACTAATGAGCGGCATACCTCAATAACGCCGGAGAAACGCCGGAGCAACGCTCGCGCCTCCGCACCCGCAACCTCCTCCTCGCTGCGACCTCCTCACGCCGGAGCCTCCGTGTCGTCTTCCTCCTCCACCGCTGGCCGAAACGCAAGGGAAGGAAATGTGAGGAAGGTGGTGGAAGAATGGAATGGAAAAGAGGAAGAAGAAGGAGTTCTTCTCCTTAAAAACCCAAGCCAACACCCCCACCATACCTCCCATACACCCCCACCTTACCTCTACACCCTACTCCATACCTCACCCATACCTCTCTCTCTCTCCAAGTCAAACCACCACCTAACCACCCCTTAATCCACCCTAAAAAGGGTTAGGGACTTAACAAAGTGATTTTCAAAAATTCAAGGGGGTTAAATGTCCTTGTCCTTACTTGGTACTGCCTCTGGTTGTGACTTTCTAAGGTTCCGTGGTGTATTTTGGAGCTACTCTTGAAGATTTGATGTTTGTTTAGTTCTGTTTTCATGATTCTGTTGTTTTAGGCGTTGGTTATGTGTTCTTATCGGTTTTGGTTTGGGAACTTTAGATACGAGGTCGCAGAAGAATGCGCCGATGATGATGAGTGTAAGGATTCATTGGCCCAACTGAGGACTGCAGTTTTAACAAAGCAAAAGAACCAAAAGTCTGTATTCGAAGTAAGTAATGAAGTGCTTTCTTTTTCTGAGGGCAGTTTTTTAACACCAAATTGTGCATTTTCTTCCTTTTGAGTTCATATGTTGTAAATAATATCTCCATTTATATTTGGACTTTACCGGGTACAATCATCAAACATTTGAAACATAATCTTTCTCCTTTGAATATTTATATGGGAAAGAAACTATTCCATTCCAGAACTCAAGAGAAAACCAATTGTCTGGACATTTTGGGTCACCAAATAATACTATAGCTAATGCATAAAGTTGATAAGGTGGTAAATGTTAACTAAAAATGTTGGCACAGAGGAAGTGCTGTAAACCTGTTAATCAGCTAATGTTTGTGGGGAGTTACTGCACGTTTGCTATTTCATATTAAAGTTAATCATCAATGTAGTTTCTTATTGTTACTTAGTTCCTTTTGACCTTTCATCTCACATACTTAACCCTCATAAATTGCTTCTTCATAATGTATTTTGTATTCTCTAGGTAATCGTGCGCCTTACACTAGAAATGCATAATGTTGGAGTTTGGATGGGTTAAAGTTGACGAGGTCCAGAGAAATTGTTGAAATTGAAATAGTTATCGTTATACGCGATCTTAGATCTGTAGGAACATGTATGTTTTTGTTTGTGTGATGTACAAGTGTTTTCTGATGGTATTTAGTTCTACAGGAATGGGGTGTTGATCTTACCCAAAAGAGGACACCTAACCCCGCAACAGTGAAATTCAACGAGTTTCTAAAAGGGACAGCTGCAGGGAAGGTTGAAGGGGGAAAAGTCCCAAGCAAGATTGCAACCCCCTTTGAGAAAACAAAAATTGCAGCCTACATTGTAGGTGCCATGACACCTAGCATGAGACTATATTCTTTCTTGGTCAAAGAACTTCAAAATTTCCTGAAAAAAGAGGTTGGCGGCGATCATCCCTACAAAAGATGGATCGACAATTTCTCTTCAACAGCGTATGAGGTTCAGTCCTAAACTTTAGCATGTAACACTATTTTATATTACTACAAAATGATGCTATTTCTTCCTTTTCAGTTTTGAACAGTTGCCTGAGATATATTTTTCATGTTTGATGCAGTCTGCCACAGTGAACAATGAAGAAGTGCTTGACAAGTTGAGTGTTTCTTTGACCGGAGAGGAACTTGACGTCATAGAAAAGCTCTATAGCCGAGCAATGAAATTAGAAATTGAGTTCTTCAATGCTCAACCTGTTGTACAACAAACAGTTGTCCCAGCTGCTGATTTGCGCAACCTATTCAAACATCGACTCGTTATCTGCTCTGATTTTGACCTAACATGCACCATTATAGATTCATCTGCCATCTTGGCAGAGATTGCCATTCTGACTGCTCAGAAAACTGTTCAGGATGATCCTGATCGTCTCAGTGATCTGAAGTCATCGGCAGATCTAAGGAAGTCATGGAATAATCTGTCGACTACATACACCGAGGAGTATGAACAATGTATAGAAACCATTTTATCGACTGAGAAAGGTAATTATTCTATTTGCCTAAAAGTTGTTTTTTCAACATTATTATCAGAAAAAATTCCGAATCAGATGTGATTGCTATCTCTATAAATGTCAGGTTCAAGCATAAACAAATCTCAACTAGTATTTTTGTTCTTTTTCAGTTGGAGAATTTTACTGTGATGGTCTGTCTGAAGCACTGAAACACCTATCTGAATTTGAAAAGCGGGCAAATTTAAGGGTCGTTGAGTCAGAGGTACTGAAAGGTTTGAGCATAGAAGATATAAAACGAACTGGGGAACATATGCTCTTTCAAACTGGCTGTCCTGATCTTCTTCGGAAAATTATGAAGAAGAAAGAGCTCAATGCCGATATGCATGTGCTTTCTTATTGTTGGTGTGGGGACCTCATCCGAGCCGCATTTTCATCACGTATGTTTTTGTGCTCTATTATATTGCATTCCGTTCAAATTGTACTTGAAATATCCTAGCATAGAAGAACTCATGTGAATATGCTATTAGCGTGATTTAACTTCTCACATACCTTTCGGTTTAGTAAATATCATGATGCCACTTTTATAGTTATGAGTCTTATGACTTCTGCTTCCAACTGCATTTTCTTACAATCCATGAGGTTCATATCATGTGTTGTGTATTGTGTATTTATTAGTGTATAGAAGAGAAGGAAAGAGATAAGAACTGTTCGTGTCAGCAAAGATCTTCAAGAGGTGGTTTCTTGTTTTTAGAATTATAGGAATCATTTTAGGCAGTAGCTTACATTTCCTTACTAATTGGAAAAGTGCCTATGTTATTTGTGCAGCCGCACAATGATTTCTTTTCTTTTTGGCTCTCCTGTCTTTTCAGTTGTTATCATCCATTGGATTTCTGCTCAGCTTTGTACCATAGAAGACTTTACATGGCTAGATGCCTAAAGAACTTGGACAATAATGTGTTTTGCCATGTGCAGGTGATATGGAATTCTTGCAAGTGCACTCAAATGATCTCAGTTATGAGGATTCACGGACCACAGGAAAAATCATTGGGAGCATGGAGTCTCCTTTGGACAAGGTTCATACCTTCCAAAACATTCTGAGGAACTCCAATGATGTTGGCAAGCATTTTGCCGTTTATATTGGAGATTCGGTGAGCGATCTGCTTTGCCTTGTCGAAGCA
Organism: Triglochin maritima; assembly: GCA_963682175.1. Taxonomy (NCBI): domain Eukaryota; kingdom Viridiplantae; phylum Streptophyta; class Magnoliopsida; order Alismatales; family Juncaginaceae; genus Triglochin; species Triglochin maritima. Next base: position 63,235,021 of record OY821771.1, read on the forward strand.
GATATTGGCATTGTGTTTGGGTCAAGTGCAAGCCTCAGGAGAGTTGGTGCTCACTTTGGGGTGAAGTTTTTGCCATTGTTCCCTGAATTAGTAAGGAAACAGAAAGAACTTGCTTCTGGCGGGGAGGAAACATATCGTTGGAATCGCTTATCAGGAGTTCTATATACAGTCAATAGCTGGGTGGAGATACATGCATTGCTTTTGGGTGCTTAACTGTTGCACTCTATGTTCGCTCGTTCGTCCTTGTCTTTCTATTACCCTGGACAAGGCCGATACATATACATAAGTAGGTATAGATCATTTGAGTGACTATTTTACATGTCGCCATCTGTCCCCCCCCCCCCCCCCCCCCCCCTTACATGCCAATTCCAACTCTGGCTTGGTGGTCCGTTTTACATCAAGTAATCGCACGTCTTTAACCTTTAACTCGATCTTTGAGACAACTTTTCGCTAACTTGAATTCATGAACGCACATGTATGAGGAGTTGTTGGCAGTGAATCTGATAAGATATGAGGAGGCTGCTGGGATGGTAGCCTGATATCTGTCAATACACCTTTTTTCCCCCTTTTGTTGTAATGGAGTTGTTATCGAGGGGGTTGTGATTCTGTGTGATCCTTTTTTACTTTCGGCAGCTAGGCTGCTGTTATTGATAAGGTTTCAGTAAAGTTTTTTGGTTGCTGAGACTTGTAAACGCTTGTCCTTGTAATTTTTTGAATGACGTGGGACATTTCAAGCATGTAATAAACTGGTTGGTTCAATTGGTTTCATGCCATTTGTTCCTTTTCTCTTACTGGCAAAACTCGTGCGCCTTTATTTCTTTTGTCTCGCATCGTGTGGTCTATTGAAAAGGTTTGGTCGTTGTCTCAACCACCTGTCGATGAAATGGTGGAAAGCATATGTATTTCGTATGAGCAGAAATTCATTAAAGTGGAATAATTTTGAAATAACAAAGGAATCAGATGCTTTGGTATCCGTGATTTTATTCGCTAATCATACAAGTCAACGACCATCATTGAACCGAAGCACGTCTATAAGGAAGGCAACGTGTGAGTTTGAATGTTTGGTTCTCTTGGACCTTTTCCCTTGAATTTCGTTGAAGCTATCGCTCTTCTATTCCTTCTTACGTCTGAATATTCCAACGGTTGTGTACTTGTAATTGCCGCAAAGTAAGGATATTGTAATTGTCAAATGAATAACGCTACTTCGTCGATGTCCTAAGCGGTTGCTTTAATTCGCCAAATATTGCAGCCATCGTCGTTCAAGCTTCGATCTCCAACAAACCTACCGTCGGTGGAATTTCTAGCATTGTGTTGTTTTTACGTTAGGTTGTGGTGTAGAAGTAGAATCGTGTACATTATGTTTGACGGAAAATCACGATGCTTGGATTGCTAATATCTAAATAGCACAGACATATTAATTTTTTTATACCATGATTTTCAACTATTATTTCCAAATAACATGAAGTTGATTAACTTATAATTTTTCTTAAATATGCCATTTTTTTAATAACATAATAGTGTGTGCCTAAATGTATATACTTCAATCTCAAATTTGGACACGTTACGTGTCGTATTACATGGCAAGTAACTTGAATGAATCGACTCATAAGCTTAAACCAAAATCAACAATCAAAGACCCAAAAAGCGGGGAAGGATAAGAACGCCGGCCGGAATCCATGTCTCGTCAATCGTCAGTTTAGGTCATTTCCACTCCCCAAACTTTTTTTCTTTCTTCTCCTATTTTTTTCCATACCCACTTCCTTCCTTCCTTCCTTCCCATTCTAGGGTTTACTCCCCAATTCCGCACTGGATCGCCGATCCCACAGCCCCGCCGCGTCCAGATCCCGATCCGATTCGATCCGCAAATCCCGGTAAAACCCCTCGTCTCCTACTCTAATTTCGCTCCTTTCCTCTCGATTCGTGTTCGTCTCATGGTCTCGTCTTTGTTTTGCTCTCGATTCTGTTGGGACTCATTGCTGGTGTGGTTTGGTGTTTGGAAACGTCGTGATCTTAGTTGTTAGGGTTTTAGGATCCGTTTGGAGATGAAGATGACAGCTTCGGATGTGTGGTGGATGTGGAATTTTTTTGTTTTGTTTTTGTTCTTAGTGTTCCTGTTTTCTTAGTTGGGTGGAAGTGGAATGAACTTTGGGTTGGATGTTAAGAGTCAAAGCTCTGGGTCTGGGGTTTTTCATCGGTTTTGTCGTTTGGACTCTTTATGTGTTGGAGTTATTGGGTTTTGTGAGGTTTTGGGTTTCTTGTAGATGTGAGTGGGAGTTTAGCGCTTGAATAATGCATTTCCAACCTCATATTTAAGTTGGAAACACATTGCTGGAAATAAAAATGATCATGTACCGCCATTTCTTCATAAAAAGCACACACGAGAAAACCACATTGCTCTACTATGACACAACATATCAGGATTGGAAATTAAGAATCAACGTATGGATGAATAGTCGTCTAGCATGGTTCCATGGGCGGGCATGAACTTATGTTCTCATACTACTATAATCGAATCTCATGCTTATTTGGTGATTAGTTATTGTGGCTTGTTTAATTATCTTGGAGTTTATATCTTTGTCTGTCTTCGTAGTGTCGCAAATTGATGCGAAGTGAGTCAATGTAGTTTTTTAGTTGCAACAAAAAAAAAACACTTAAAACAAAATACTTAACATTTGAAGATAATTTTGGTTTAAAAGAGTCACTACTCTATAGAAGTTGACTTTTCCAACAATATGTTACCAATATAACAACAAAGAGCATTATTATAATTTTTTTGGGTATATTATAAGGTATATTTTTCGTCCCACCTCACATCAGTTTTTGACACTACAAAGATATATCACAATAAAATTTCTAAGATGATCAATGAAATCTTACAAAAACTAGTCATTAAGTAAATACATGATTCAGTGGCGAGATCTATGGGCATATGAGTCCATGCTCGACCATCGAACCATGTTAGATAAACTTTTTTTAATGTTGTTTATGAATTCGTAGTCCTAAAAATATGTGTCTTCTAATCTACCAATAAAAAATGTCTTCCAATCTACATAAAAACAATATTTATGCATATTTTTTTTCCAAATTTTAAGAAAAACAAAGAACAAAAATGCCAAAATAGCCAAATCATTTATTTGATATAGGCCAACCTCCCACTAAAAAAGTTGTTCTATTAACTAGGAAGCACAAACACTCAAACAACTTTCCGAGTCTATGTTAGACATAAAAAATGTAGTGGACTCGATCCAAACACATGTCAAACATTGTGGCATTCCTAGGGTAATTTTTTTACTCCACGTGTTTAGACTTTAGATACAACATAAAAACTAGAGGGCTCACTTTGAATGCGCTTTGTAGGGACAATATGACAACTTGTTTGTTTTATTACGAAAAACTTTTTTGCATGTTTTTCTTAATTTCTATGAATTTTTCATTGCAAATAAAATTACGATTCCTAATGTTAAGGTTAACTATTAGGGTTTCTTGGGAAGCACATATGTGCAACAAGCCACCAATATGGCACAACATAGATACAAGGACATGACCTTTCTATAAGTTGTAGGATACAACACGACATGAAAAAAAAAATATTATTTAGAAATGTGCCATGATTGAACGTGACTTTATAACCTCATTTATGCCATGATTGAATCCTATGCTTATTTGGTGGTTATTTTTGTAACTTGGTTAATTATCTAGGAGTTTGTATATCTGTTTATCCTTGTAGTGTTGCAAACTGATGCGAAGTGGGTAATGAAAAGACAAGTAAATTATTTACTATTATAACAACAAAAAGTGTTATAATAAATTCTTTTGGTTTGCTGTTTTAGTATATTGTTGTTTCTAGGGTACGTTTTTTGTCTCACCTTACATCAGTTTGCGGTACTACGAGGATGAATTGAGGTACAAATTCTAAGATAGTTGATGGAGTTCTACAAAAAACTAGTCATCAAGTAAACATGTGATTTGGTTGCGAGACTCATAAGCACATAGGTTCATGCTCGATTATTAAAACATGTCATGTAGTTTTTTTTCCACATTGATTCTAGCTTTATGCTCATAATATGTTGTCCTTTTAGAGATTTCGTTTTGTCTTTTAATCTGGATAAATGCCAACATGTATTCATAAGTAACATCCGGCTACTTCACGAAAATCCAAAAAGCCAAAATCTCCCACTAGAAAAGTTTCTTGCCAACTAGGAAGCACTAACACGTCAAACCAACCTTGAAGTCTGTGTAGAACACAAATAGACATGCGTTCGACTCGGTCCAAACACATGACAAACATGACGTGGGCATGTCCTTGGTAATCTAGGTACTTTGGTGCTCCACGTGTTTGGATACAACGCAGGCACGAAAAGAGAGACGCACCAGGCTTGCCTGTCCAGTGGAGGACATAGCAGCCTGTGTGTTTCTAAACATTTTTTTGTTGTTAATTTCTATAAATTTTTCTTTCAAACATAATTGTGTTTCCTAATGTTAAAAGTTAACTATTTTGGGTTACAATTCGATTTTATTAAAAATATTAAAAGTGCGGTTGGAAACTTTGAGATTGTGGGTGGTTAACAAGGTTCAATGTGTATATTACTGTATTTTACATTTCATCAATACAACAATGTCTAATAATTACTATTTATCCAATAAGTTCTTGTTTGCTACCATTTGCGATTGAATTCTTAACAAGTTGCTCAAGAAATTAATTATTCTTTTTTTGGCATTTCTCAGATTCTGTAATTTGCTGACTTCATGTCACCATTTTCTTTGACACTCCTTATTATCAGTTAAGGTTTCTAGAAAACCCATTGTGCAAATGTCGAATCTAATAAAATTGCCATTCTTCACTCTAGGAGTTTTTGCCATGCACCGTGTGGGAAGTGCAGGTAACACATCCAATTCATCACGCCCTCGGAGGGAAAAACGTTTGACTTATGTACTTAATGATGCTGATGAAACAAAGGTCAGCTGTGCTTTCAAAAAAAAATTAGTTAGAAAAATTCCTCGTATATGAGAAAAAGCAAGAGGATCTTTTTACATGTTACCAGTTAGCTGTTTTGTATTTTGCAGCACTGTGCTGGCATCAACTGTGTGGCTGTTTTGAAATCCCCTACTCATGATTCTAACTTTCTCTTTACTGGAAGTCGAGATGGGACACTGAAAAGGTGGTCAGTAGTTGACAATGAGGCCACATTTTCTGCAACTTTTGAGTCACATGTTGACTGGGTTTGGTCTCCCTTCCCTACTATGAGTTAATTTTTTGAAATGCGCGTCTCAATTCAATTATTGTATTACATCTTCGTTTGCTTACGTTTTGTATTAGTAGGTCATCTAAAATAATATTCAGTACCTTCTTAAGAAAGTGATATTTGGTGAATGAAGATAATTAGAGAACAATCCTCCTCTTATGCTGTATGCATGAAACATGTTTTTGTGCAATTCATTTTCGATAAAGTTGCAGGTGAGCCATTTTATATCAACTTCTTTTATGCAAGGACCATGTTATGCGTCGGTGTGTACTTTTAGCTATTACCATTCAGTTTCGTATATGTTGTTGGTTTGATCTGCATTTAGGTAGCAATTTATCGAATAAAATTGTTGAGAACTTGTATGTCACTGATGGGCTCTCATGCAGGTTAATGACATTGTACTTGCTGGCAATACTGTTGTTTCATGCTCTTCCGATGCAAATCTGAAGGTTATTTTGAAGATATATTAGTTTCTTTACAGATATAGTACATGACCTAGTGCTGATGATCATTTTGTTGAATAAATAAGGTGTGGAATGGCCTATCTGATGGGGTATGCTTGAGAACTCTTCACCAACATTCAGACTATGTAACTTGTCTCGCTGCAGCTGAAAAGAATGTAAGCATTTTCAAGTTGCCAATGTTCTTTCTAAAGCTTCGTCAATTGAGTTTTGTTTTCCGTATCAATGAGTGCTTTTTAAATTTCTGCAGCAAGGATGATAGCAATGTTTTTACTCTTTTCAGTTAATCTTATTTCCAGTTTTTAAAAGAATTTTACCGATAAAAAGTTAATAATAATTTTTCTTTTTATGTATTTAGAGCAACATTGTTGCTTCTGGTGGACTTGGTGGAGAGGTTTTCATATGGGACATAGAAGCCGCACTTCTTCCAGTCAGTAAATCTCCTGATGCAGATGATGACAGCTCTAGTGGCATTGTAAATCCAGTGAATTCTGGGCTTCCCATGACAAGTTTACGTTCTATTAATTCAAGCAGCAGCATATCAACACAGGCCACTCAAGCACATGGCTACAACCCAATTCCTGCTAAGGGCCACAAGGAGTCGGTCTATGCCCTGGCAATGAATGAAACTGGAAGCTTATTAGTTTCAGGGGGAACAGAAAAGGTGCCTCTTGTGCTTTCCATTTCCCCGTTCTCTTGGTTTGTCAATATTGGCATCAATGTTTTGACTGGTTCATGTTTATGTTTTTAGAAGTGCAATATTAATGATCTTTCATGTCTACTCTGAGAACCATTGTGTTTTTTGTTTGTAATATGAATGTTATTTTTCTGTGGCATTTACGTAATTCTTTTGATGCTTCTCAATAGGTTGTTCGTGTGTGGGATCCTAGAAGTGGAACTAAGAATATGAAATTGCGAGGACATACTGACAACATTAGGGCATTGCTTGTTGATTCTACTGGAAGGTATGCAGTTTAAAATTGCTTGTTATGTATGTTTTATAATAGTATAATACTATATCTATTTTTTATGTTTATGTTTTTTAGTATGAAAGTTGCCTGCTTTGACAACATGGCAGGCACAGTAGAACAAAACTCACAATTGTCCTCTTGGTAGCCTCACTTTTATGGGATTATTTCCTCTTTATGCTTAGTACGTTTTATCAAGTGCTCTTCTTGATTTTTGATTTCCCATGAACAGAAAATTCATTTCTTGTCCCTCTGACTCCCAATGTGCTTCTTTGAACCCAATTAGGGTTTTTCTCAGTTTGTGTTGTCCATTTCGCTACAACAAAAGAAAATGCTGACTAAATCCTAGAATCCAAAGGGGAACGGTTGTTCATAGAAAATACAACCATGCAACCACCCCAACTAGTTTGGGTTTCAAGGCTTTGTTGTTGTTGTTGTTGGGATCTTACTGTGGAACCAAGAAATTCTTTTGAACAAGTGCTATTCCCAAGCAAAAGCTCATCTGCCCACTTGAGGACTGCTGCATGCACCTCAGGAGGAATTCTCTCTGTTCCTATGGACCTTTACTCTGTATCTTCGAGTTCCTGCTTATATTCACTAAAACTTGTATTCCTTAATATGGTTTTAAAATTTTATATTCTGCAATGTGGCTAACTGTGGCTGTACGATTTCACTAACATGTTCTTTTTCGTGTCTTAAAGGTATTGCTTGTCTGGATCCTCAGATTCAATGATACGGTGAGAGTTTCTCCTTTGGCTAATTGCTCCAGTACTGTTGTCCACATTCTTAGCAATGTTCTAATGTTCAGGTTCTATGTCATGTAAGTTGTTAATAGCCGTTAGCTCTTTTTATTGCCTGGGTTTTCAGTCGAGAGACCAATGTTTTAATATCCCATATGCGACCCTGTGCGGCTGGGTGCCCCAGGGTCGCACAACGTTTAAAGTAATTTTTATTTTTAGTTTTATTTTTTGATTTTTTTTCTTTCAAAAAATTAATACTTTTTTCCGAAAAATCATAAAAAACTTCGAAAAAATCATAAAAATCCTAAAAACAGCGGTACGCCTGTACCCCTGCAACCTTATCTTCCCCCCTCTCCTCTTTCAACCTCATCTTCTTCTCCTCTCCTCCTTGAACCTCATCTTCTTCTCTCCTTTTTTTGGAAAGGTCATATCCTTTTTCGCGTTGTACCCCTGGCCACCTACCTTGTTGCCTCCTTCCCGGCGCTCATTGACGACATCCCCTCCTTCCTCCCTTCCCTCCCTCTCCCATCTTCCTCTTTCCTCCTTTTGCTGAAGATAGCATGTGCGGTTGCACATGCTGCATATGCGACGCACAACTCGCACCGTCTTTGGTGCGACTGTGCGGGGGTTTCATATGCGACCCCAGCCGACCGGGTCGCTTTGTGCGGCCGCATACCGAGTATGCGGCTGCACATTAAAACGTTGCGAGAGACAAATGAGCTTCAATTAATATGTAATTATGATAATTTCATCCTGTTAAATATTGACATCCTTAAAACATCCATTATTGAACTTTGATATTATAGGAATATATCATGTTTTTTAGGCATTGTAGACCTATAGTGTCTTTATTGTATTCTTTCTTTCGCTTATTGCACCCTCGTGTATAATGGTGATTTTCCTTGTGTCTTTTTTTCTCTCTCAATAAATTTAATGTTAATTTGGTGTGTTTTTTCCATTGATTTCATTGCTCCTCTTGTGATTCACAAAAATTTCTGAAATAGATATGATACTTTCAGTTTCAATATTGTTATTCATTTGGTTTCAGTCTTTGGGATCTTGGTCAGCAACGGTGCGTGCATTCTTATGCAGTTCACACAGATTCAGTGTGGACACTTGCAAGCACTCCAACATTTTCTCATGTTTATAGCGGTGGGAAGGATCACTCTGTGAGTGCCATTTCTTTGATCCCAGCCTTACCTCTTATGTAAGTGATTTTGATGAATTTCATGTATACACCAGCTGTATCTAACGGACTTGTCCACAAGAGATGCCCTTCTGCTTTGCACCGAGGAGCATCCTATTCTGCAGTTAACCTTACAGGATGACAGTATATGGGTGGCAACGACTGATTCTTCTGTGGATAGATGGCCCGCTGATGGAAATAATCCCCAAAATGTTTTCCAAAGCGGCGGCTCATTTTTAGCTGGTAATTTGTCCTTTACTAGAGCGAGATCATTCATGGAAGGATCGTCTCCAGTAAGTTCCATGTGCAACTTATTTTCAACCTTTTTTTCTTGTTCTTTCCATCTTTTGCTATCTGAAAGGATGTATGAGGTTACTTCTGCTTCTGCACTAAATGAATACCGGGCTATCACGTCCATTATTTGGAGCCCGGCCTCTGGATATATGTTCCCCTTTAAGATCCCTTTTAAATTGAAAATAACTTGCACAGACCTTGCAATGCATAATCTTCTCCATAAATTTGCATATAAGAGGACGTCTATCTATTTTTTTATTACCTCATCGTATGCCGTCTGTTGATGGCTGCCAAACTTACTGTTTGACTGCTTGAACTGCATTTTTTCTGAGAATTCACTTAGTTTTCTCTTTTGGTTTTCCAACTATCCATCTAATGTGTTTTCCTTTTTTTTTAGGTTCCTGTACATAAAAAGTCGTCCTTCTCGATCCCTGGAATCCCAGGAATTGTACAGCATGAGATTTTGAACAATAGAAGGCACATTTTGACTAAGGTAGAGATTCTCTATTTTCTTGACTTCATTATTTGTATTTATAAACTTAAAAACTTTTAAATATTTTGAGCATATACCTCTGTTAATATATTTGACCTAAGGTTCTGTAATTCCTAAAACAGGATGCTGCTGGTTCAGTCAAGTTGTGGGAGATCACCAGGGGAGTTGTAATTAAAGACTTCGGAAAGGTTGAGGAATATTTTCTTCTTTCTTGAAGAGTTTTGACTATTCTGTTTGTTTTTTGGTAAGCATAATCTGGAATTGCATTTCATATAGCTTTTTAAACTAATCGTTTTGATTACCATTCAGGTATCTTTTGAAGAGAAGAAGGAAGAACTCTTTGAGATGGTAAGGATGCTAGGGGTGTGAATTTCCATTTAATGTATTTCAGTCTTATGTTGAGGCTTTGCATTTAATTTCAGGTTAGCATTCCTGCATGGTTCACAGCAGATACTCGGTTAGGCTGTTTGTCAATTCATTTAGACACACCACAATGCTTTTCCGCGGAGATGTATGCCATTGACTTGAATATTTCGGGTGCCTCGGAGGACACCAAGGTACAAGAAGAACATGTTACTCTTTGTTTATATTCATTTCGAGAATGGGAGGTGCACCCCCATTTCATCCCCAGTGTGAGAATGGGGGTGTGACTAAGCCTGACAATCTTACATGAGTGACGACTAACGAGACACGAAATCAGGGTGCGAAAAAACCATGTTTGGGTTTAGGGATTTTGTCTTGTGTTCATGTCGTGCTTCCGATACACAGTTTGATTTTGTGTCGTGTTCCTATATTGTGCTGACATGTGCGAAAGTACATGAATGTGCACAAATTTGATAATCATTCCTATATTGTGCCGACATGTGCGATAGTACATGAATGTGCACAAATTTGATAATCATTATTTTTTCATATAGTATAATAAAATAAGTCTTTTACTCTATTATAACACAAGTTCCCAACATCTTATACCTTTTAAGTTTATAGATTTGAATTTTTACAATTGATGGTTATGCGTTAAGTATTGTACTTTGACAATGACATTATTTTTGGAATTTCTTATGAAATGGTGTAAAATAGTATAGTCGTTCGTTTGGATCATTTCATGTACTTACACAACTAGTACATGAATAGTGTCCATCTACAATCAAAGCAATACACTCAAAGTTTTCGTATTTTTTGTTGTTGATAAATTAACTACTACATGCAAATTCACATGACACTAAAATACTTGAAACGACATGATTGCCACTTGCCGGGCTGTGTGACCTCTTGGTGTGGGACAATACTCCTGATCTTTTTTTTAAAACTTAAGCAAATATTTAATTAAATCATTGTTATAAATTGTAATGTATGTGCATGTGTGATATATGATATATATTTCTATTTCTTTCTGGAATACGCATTTCAATATTTTTCATTTGTATTAATGAAAGTCGTATTATGATTCTAAATTTTGTTTTCTTCACAAAATTTTGATCTTTGGAGCAATAATCTGATGTCACGTAGATGTGATTTTCCCGAGAAAATATGATCATCAAAACCGACTTACAAGAAATATCATAAAAACATGATTTCAAAATGTCATTTATTGAAGAGATGATTCTTCAAAGAATTGGTTTTATGGTAAATTATGTTTATATAAAATACGAAATTATATTTTATCACAACATATTATTCAGCAACTAGTTCTGAACTTCTGATTCATCAAAATGATTTTTTCAAAAATTTATGTTTCATCAAGATTTATGATTTTATCAAAAAAATCAATTTATAAAATAATCTGTATCAGAAACTACTTAATATATTTTTAAGAAAATTGGATTAATAATTATCATAAAAAAGTTTTAAAAACTGAAGCACATGATGCTGCATCACTGCGTGCCCAGTTTAAAAAAAAATCCAGACTCTTAAGTCACCCTCACCCACACCCGGCGGAGAGTGATGGAGAGCCTCTACCCGGATTCTATAGTACAGTCATATGTTTCCCGTAGTTGTGGAGTTAAGCCAGGTAGGAGGATAATAGCTATACCTTTAGAATTGTTATGGGTTTTCCCCCGATACTTGCTGCTGTAATGATCAAGGTTCTAATTGTTTAAAAGGTAAAATACAACTTAAAAGTAACTAAAGGGCAGCGCGCATTTCTAAATCAAAATCTTTCTAAAACTTTTATACTAGATGATTTGTTAACGTGTTTTTGATTGCCCACTTTTGTGTGATGGCAGATCAATCTTGCTCAAGAGACTCTTCGTAGTCTACTGGCTAATTGGTTGGTTAAGAAAAGGCAGAGATCTGCCCCACAGGCATCAGCTTATAGTGATGTGCCAGCTGGGAAAGATTTCCCCATGAAGAATCACTCACACTCCAGAATGGATGTTGATGATGCCTCCGAAAACCAAAACGCGATGGTCCTTCCATCATTTGAGTTCTCAAAAATTTGTCCTCCTTCAATCATCACAGAGGGTTCTCAAGCAGGTCCTTGGAGAAAGAGAATTACTGAGCTTGATGGGACAGAAGATGAAAAGGATTTCCCATGGTGGTGTCTGGACTGTGTCTTGAATGGTCGGACGCCTCCACGAGAAAATACAAAGTATTTTGGCTTTGCACTTTACTCATTTCTTGGTGTTTGCATATTTTATGATGTATCCTTGTCCATACCACATTTTTGTTTTTCCATATTGCAAATACAAAAAACTGTTTCCCTCATGCCATTATATTAGTCTTGCTTTTCTTGCATTCTCAAGAAAATAAATGCATTGGTGCAAATTGCTGTCTATAATCTTTCATAGGTGCATTTCTTATTTGGAGGTTATCTTTGGTTCTGATATGTTTTCACATGTAAAATTGTTCTGCAGGTGTAGTTTTTATCTGCATCCATGTGAGGGTTCAAATATTCAAATACTTACCCAAGGAAAATTAAGTGCTCCACGTATATTGCGTGTACAAAAAGTAAGTCATCATGTTTTTTTGCTTGAAGTGCTTTTATTCTTCGCTCAAGCATTTCAAATGATTTGCAGAATGCAGTGTACTAATAGGAGGTATTTTTGTTGAAGTTTCTTATCAGAATAAAGCCACTTATACAAAATGAAAGGAAATGGCCATTGTGTTTAGTTTTGTAGTATTTTTCCTTGGACACGAATAATGAGTTAGCTTCTTTTTTGTCTTCAATTAATGAGGTAGCTCATATTTTTCTTGAAAATTTGCAGGTTATTACCTATGTTGTTGACAAAATGGTTCTAGACAAACCTCTAGAGTTAAATGCAGATTCGAATCAAAATGGAGCACATTCACAGTTTCCAACATCAGCAGATTTCCCTTTTTCCTCGGGAATGAAGTGGCAAAAACCAAAGCCTACTGTGGAGATATTATGTAATAATCAGGTAACCTTTTCTGGTAAAAGTTATACCAACTTGCCAAATTTTCTACTACTTGCATCCAATCTTCAAATGGAGATATAGAGTAAACAAGAAGCTCTTTTTTAGCAGCTGATTAGATGATTGTTCCATTCTTTGACCTGTCTCATGATTCAATGATCATAAAATGTTCATGAGTAGAGTGCCCCAGTGATATTTCTACGTTATCTTTTATAATTTGTCTCTCACTAGGCCTTCTCGCTATAGAATCATCATCTGTGTTAGTGTTACTGATACCTTCCCTGAAAACTGTTAGTGGGGTAACATATGGGTTTCATTTTAACCCTGTGATGCACAGTAACTTCTTGGGTGCCCTGGCATTGCTGCAGTTACATAAGTTGGAGTTCAATTTTGAATTCAGAATTCTGTGTAAAACACTAGAACCACTATAAGGTGTTGCCTGCCCTTCCGCAGAAATAGCTAGACCATCTGTTCTAGTTACCGGTTGATAGCGTACAAATATTTTAGCTCTCACGAGAGCCGAATTTATGTTTCAACCATCATCATAATTATCTTACAAGTTCAATCTGCACAGTCAACGTCATGTGACGGATAATGCTAAAACTTTCCTTTGCAGTTATGTATTTATGCCCGCTTATATTTTGCTTGCATTGAATGACATCAATTTGTTAATTGAACTACAACCTATGATGACATCAATACATTGGTTACCCTTGTAAATGTTGCAGGTTCTATCACCAGATATGAGTTTAGCGACCGTTAAAGCTTACATATGGAAGAAGCCTGAGGACGTGGTACTTAATTACAGGCTGGTACAGTCATAATGTTTGATACGAAATGAAGAGTGAAGGACTTCGCTTGCGAGGTGTGGTGGAACCTTTTTGTCGGCAGTGTCGTAAACTGTTGATCCCGATACTAGTGGTGATGTATCCCCCTCCCTTGCATCTTGTGATGCTTGAATCGCCTAAAGGATTCCAAGATGGAATTCAGATCCAGGTGTTGTGCCAGTGCTTCTGAGGGTGTACTGATTCTTGGGCGTCCCCAGGGTGTTTGCCTACTATTTCTTTGTAAATGATAAATGTACCGGTTATAATGTAGTAGTTCCTTCTTAATTTTGAAGGAGAAAGGTGTTTGATGTTGTAAGTTGGATGGATTTTGAACATTTTGAAAGCAAATACAAGTTAGTGGAGAATTTACTGGGTGGTGCAGAGCTCTAATGAGAATTATTACTATGTTTTGTAACGTGTGATCGGATCAGATGTATATGGTTGATGATGTAATGTAACTTTTCTTTTCTGCAGGTTTTTGATGTAAGTTTGTTAAAGAAATGCAACATCAGATATCTACATTTTGAACTAGTGAAGAGGTTTGAAATAGCGTGATTGCTGGCTTCTTTGTATTTATCTTATCAGAGTATCAGTTGGCTTTGATTATTATTGGTGTAAACTTTCCATGGGTTCCAACATGAGCAATTTTATGCCCCAGCTTCAAAGCCTTAAATACTAACGATATGTCAGTAGTTCGAATTAATTTTTATAAATGTTGTGGAATCTATACAAAGAAGACCTGTGTAGGTACCTATAAGAAGGCCCATGGAGACACCTATAAGAAGAGTATTGAATCAGATCGAAAATATAAAATGAGGAAGAGACAGACCACGATTGACTTGGGAGGAAGGGTCGAGAGTAATCATCGAAACAATTTACTAGCGTATCACCGTTTAGTGGAGAGGTACGACTTGGAACGACGGAAAGAGGGTTCTACGTTCAATTATCATTTGGATTTAAAAGATTGAAATGTTCCTAGAGAATTTGCATTAGATAGAAACACGGGGAAGAAGGTGATTCACGTGCCTAAATCGTGACTCATTAGAGTTTCATTTCTAACCTACCCAACTAGTTTGGGATAAAAGACTTTGTTGTTGTGGTTGTGAAATCTGCAACGGCGGACACTTTTTTCCCCTTCTTTTCACCTCATTGGCGGATGGGAAAAATATTCTCGCGATAGCTTGAGAATTGGTCTCAAGATTCCCATTGGAATATCTTGCACATCTTACATTCTTTTCTGAAAGCATTATATATTTTTAATTAATCACATAAAGTAACTCAAGATACCGAGACTAGATCGCTGGTATCAACCAATCTAAGTTACCTATTTAATGTTGAAATGTCATTTTGAGTTTTGATTATGTATATTTTATGCAAACTTTTGCGTTTATTTACAAAAGATGCCGCCTGAGTGCCATAATATAATGTTTATTAAAAAGGCTTTATTATAATAGCATTATCAAGAGCCGCATGCCATTAACCCCATCCTCCAATCATTTATTCTCTTTTCTTCCCTCGAACGGATATTCTTTATTGACGTGAACCAGAAGAGAACTTAATATAACGACGTGTCTAATACACAATTACATATTTTCCTTTCTACCTTTTTGTCATCAATATTGACTGGTCTTTTTCCCCAAAACACACCACTAGAAATTTAAGATACTATGGATACAGCACAAGGAAGACTTCGATAGTATATAATAATAATAAATAAAAAATACGTTAACAATTTTTCTATGATTAATTTGTATATCTCCTTAAACTCATGCTCGAGTCCAGCATGCTTAATTTGTACATCTCCTTAAACTCATAAATTATATCCAATATCAAAATTTAGACTCATAAACTGAATTGTTAAATGTCGTCCACGAATTACTTAAATCGTTATAACCAAACTGCTAAATGCATTTTTATCGAGATTTATCACCCACAAACCAAACTGTTATATATTATTATGTTATCTAGGGCCTTTTTGCAACATAGACGTTTTTGATAAATATTGCTTCAAACTTTCCATAAGTAAAATTGTTTATGTCCTCCCAACTTAAATACATCTACCTTATTTTGCCTTTTTATACAGAGTAGTGATACATTGACGTGGGCGTCCGGGACGCGCGCTGACATGGTCAGTACAGTCAGCAAAAGTAAAATGTCTTTTATTTTTTGAAATTAATTAAATAACAAATTTATTTTGTATCACATGTAATTTTTACTTTCCCCATGCAATATTACGTTCCCAATGCAACATTTCGTTTCCCAATGAAACATTTGGCCCGTGCAACCTTTTCTCAATGCAACTTATTCTGAACAGACATACAATTTAATATGAAAAGACACACAACTTATTCTGGATAGACACACAACATATTCTGTAAAGACACAACTTATTCTTGACAGTCACACAACTTATTCTAGAATGACACATAACTTATTCCGGACAGTCACACAACTTATTCTGAACAGAATAAGGTGTGAGTCTGTCCATTTTAAGTTGTAGATCTGTCCGTGGGGAAACCAAATGTTACGTTGGAAAACCAAATGTTGTATGAGGAAACGAAATGTTGCATTATGAACGTAATGTTGTACTGGCAAAGTACAAGTTGCATGTGACACAAAATAAATCTGTTATTTAATTAATTTTAAAAAGTAAAAGACATTTGACTTTTAATGACTGGACTGACCACGTCAGCGCGCGTCCCAGACGCACGCGTCCATTTATAATTTTCCTTTTATATAGTCAAGAAACTATAAATATAAAAGTATTCTTCACATTGGTTTCACCTAATGTTTTAATGTTTTAAATCAACTATCAACTGTGAAACTATAATGTATCTATTTTACAACTGAACTATTATTCGTCGCCTTAAAACTACTTAAATTGCCCGTACAGATTACCATTTTGCCCTTGTACCCTTTCTACTTATATAACTCTTCATTTCACTCTTCTAACACCACTTTCTCTTCATATTACTCTTCTATTCACCAGATATAATGTCTCGGAGGCAGGAAAAGAACTAGCGGACGTCCCAGATTACTCAAATCTGGTAAATTGCCTTGTTTATTTTAATTAATTTAATTTTTTTTTGGGTCGGACGTCTCTCACGGACGCCCGAAAATAGGGTAGGCGTCTACGGGAGACGCCTCCCCGAGCGTTGGGGCGTCTCCCGCAGACGCCCCAGATTTTTTTAAATTTATTTAAATTGATTATAAATTGTGATAATTTAAAATAAATTGAATATTATGTTAATAATGAATTAAATTAGTTTAGTAAATCCTTTATTGATTATAAATTGTGATAATTACTAAATAAATCAATTATTAAGTTAATAATTAGTTTAATTATTTTAGTTAGGAATTATTGATTAAAAGTTGTGGTAATAGCTAAATAAATTGATTATTATGTTAATAATTAGTTGTGTACGATTTAAGTAAAGGATTATTGATTAATTGTGATAATTACTAAATAAATCGATTATTAAGTTAATAATTAGTTTAATTATTTTAGTAAATTCATTAATAAAATTTTATTTTTAAAATTGAATTAATAGTCATCGGGTTACCATGGAGGAAAAAAGGGAAATCAATTCCCTTACGCGCGGTACGTAGTGTTGCAGACGAGTCAGGTCCTCGTCATCCACGTAGACGTGGTATTTCTGCTTCAGTTAGGAGAGAGAGATATATCTTTTACGTCGTCGTCATACACCTGAGGATTATTTCGACGACGAGGATGATTCAGATGAGTTGAGGAGTCACGACGATAGTGACGATGGGGCCCGGTATGACTTGGGGCCACAGGAGGAGGCGATACATTAGTACGATCAAGGACGGGGGCGAGATTGTAGTCCTTTGGCTGAGTGCGTCATTAGGAAGGGTCGAGGTGGCCGGTTTGTGACCGGTGATTCGAGTTCGTGCACTGCAGACGCCCGAGCTCAGAAGAAGAAAAGGGGTGAGGACGAGTCTTTGATCATCACGGATATGATGCCCGGTGGTCCTCTAGATGGCAGCGTCATTCCCAGTTTTGGAGGCCACATCGCCAGACGCATCTGAGATGACGACGATCGAGACGAATTGGAAGACCGACCACGACCCCTGCTCCCACTACTGCCAGACCGACCACGACCTCGCTCAGCATACTCGAAGGCACTCGGGTCCCTACGTGTCGACTTTCCCCTAGGTCGACCACATACCTTAATATTTTCTGCGGGTTCTTCATAGTTCGACTGATCGGGGTGTAACTGCTCGTATAAAATACAAGAGGCACTACGAATTACTGCAGGGTCGCTCACCGAAATCTCATCAACGAGCTTCCAAAAATGCTTGACGTCTTGTGCTGACTGATCCACAAACTCTGACATCTGGACTCCTTCTCCATTGACAAGTGTTTTCGAGAATGGATGAATCCGCTCTAAATAAATTCCATCACCTGACGCAAAACACTCGTACATGGTACATGCACAAGGAATCCCATGTGATGTCAGAAAAGCACACCCGCAACGATATTCAACTTCATCACTTAAGTCCTGCATTCTCTTCAACTCCTGAGTCAATAACGACAAGCAGCGATACGAAACTCGGTCATTTATATGCTGAAACAAAGGACCTATGTAGTTTGCCAAAATTCGATGTCTCGAATCTTCAAGAAAGTTCCGAATATTCGTCAGCTACATTTCAATAGCCGAGTTCACGCGATCGAAAAGAGTGTCGAGAGCGGCAGTCGATGTAGTGATAGTGATCCACTCTTTCAGAGCCGAATGTGTACTTTTCACCCTGCAGTTCGTAGTGTTGCCGAAATGAAGAACTTTATTCGTCCAATTCAACACAATTTTTTCCTTATGCACCAACAACGTGTCTTCCACATACTCCGTCAGCACTGACCATGACTTGTAAGAATCTTTCAGATTACGGACTGCTCTATCATAATCCGTCTGTGAATCAGAAAACATGACTCTCCTCCACTTTCCACGCCTAAAACTCTCTGCACACTGCTTGTCCTTGCCGAATACGTGGTATGCGTAGTTGTAAACGTCTTTGTTGATATGTCAGGTGCATAGTAAATGAGCAGACTCAGGAAAAACCTCTGTCACTGGTCGCATCATACCCAACTCCCGGTCCGTTATTATTGCAGTCAGGCAAACAATATCCAATAACAAATCTCGCAACCTCTCCATCACCCACCGGTAATTAGACTCAGTCTCATCCTGCAAAATCGCATATCCGACGAGGAAATTCATGTTTGTTGGAGTAATCCCAACCATCTCAAACAAAGACATATTGTACTTGTTCGTCTTATACGTCGAATCCATGCAGATTACAAATGGGTATGTACGCAACAACTGAACTGAAGTCGGATGTGCCAAAAATGCGTGAGTGAGGACATTAGTTTCTTCATCTGCCACAATCCAATGCAAATAGTTATGTTGCATTGCCTGATTGAGAAACTGCTGCGCGGGATTCCTGTCTTCAGATTTCGTTCTCCTCATGTACTCTCTGAAGTTATAAATGTGTCTTTGATTGAGATTATCGTCTGAGAATTTCTCTTTTACCGCCAACAAAATGTTACGTGGTCTTGCTTGTGCCTCTGTCATATCACGAACAATTTGCTTGGCCCCATCACTAAGTCCGCTGACCTGTCGGCGACCCTCTGAATAAACTACAAGTGCGTAGTTGTGCTGACCATAGGTGTTACTAGAAACAACGACACATCCATCACGATCCCGTTGCTCCACCACATTTAGCAAAAAACGACAACCACAACATTTTCGTTTTGTATTCTTTCGCAGTGCAATACTCGTATCACGAGAACTCATTTCATGTCTGCGATCACATCTCAGGTAACAATCCATCCGGTTATCTGCTTTTGGTTTGTATGATGATATAACCAAAAAAAATCAGCTCCTATTGCAACTTGTTTCGCTCATTTACAAGCTTCCTCGATTGTTGTAAATATTTCTTTACTATCAAAAAACTCACTGTAATCTACTCCATCACCACCAAAATTTTGCAACGGAACTTGGAAAAAATTAATTTAACAGAAAATTAAAATAAATTAAAAAAAACGGGCGTCTGCCCAAAACGCCTCCACCAAGGTGGAGGTGTCTTATCCAGACACCCAAGTCGGGAAAAAAAATCCACCCCCGTTACCTCGCCGGATCCAGGTGGTTCGCCAGACATTTTCGTGGTGTTGTTACTAGGAATGTGAGTAAAACTGAGTCAAACACCTTGTTTTAAAACACGAGACGAAATGTGTATTAATTGATTTGTTAAAGACAAAAAAGTAATTTTTAGGACGATTTAAGTAATTTTCTGGCAACGAATAGTAGCTCAACAAGACTCAACGAGACTTTAAAATCAAATCACGGTGGTTCCATTGATATTTCTCATAGCACGAAATAACAAAATTACATATTCGACCCCAAAACAGCAAAAGAATGTTTATGTCAAAAATAACAGAGGATCCCTCGACCAGATCCTTTTTCAGGTGCTTACGTCGATTTTCCTCCGAGCCTGACCAAGTAAAGTAAATCATGAAAAACAAAATATAAGAAAATGAGGGTGATTTCTGCAAATTAAAAGTTAAAAGCGTTATTTTCGCACGACCCCCTATTTATTACTCTCTCGTTCTCACGCACCTAACTTCTTCCCAAATTCCAAACTCCAAAATTTGACCCAAAACCAACAGAAAAAAGGGAGAAAATCTCGTAAAATCCCCGAAATTCTTGTCAAATTCCGCAGATTGAGGAGGAGAGAGAGAGAGGAAGAAGGATGTTGGGTTGGAAGTGTTTGTGCTGGAGCAAGAGGGATTCTTCTTCTTCGGTTCCTGACTTCCAAGGTCCCACCCCTTTCTCCCTCCCCGCTTCCATCCCCGAATTGCTACAAGGTAACAATCAAGCAACCGATTTTGAATTTTATTTTATTCGTTTTTTGTGGGTTTTGTTTTGGATGGTTATGTTGTTTTTTTTGGTAAAAATCATGTTCATTGTTGAATTTGAGGGCCCATTTCGTTGGATTTTAGTAATTCGTTTATCGAAAAACGAATGAGAATATAAGAATACCCTTCCCGTGCTTCACTCACAAGCCGAGTCCCTTGAGTGACACTATTTTCCTTTGAAATGAAACTACACTCGTAAATTTCCCTTCATGTTTGCAAAATCAAAATATGGTATTTCACTTGCTAGATCACATATTACCATGTATAACAAGTAATCATTCTCATTTGGTCGGATATTAATTCATTATCCATAAAACAAACGACCAATCGGTTCTTGGAAACTGTCATCGTACTTCTGGACCACACGAACTTGACGCCCTTTCGCGTCAAAACCGTTAACGGCGAAGCCAACCTGGAGAAATCCTGAATAAAACGGTGATAGTACCCCGCTAGACCCACGAAACTCCTGATCTCCGCCACACTAGTAGGGGTTCTCCACTACGTCACGGCCTCAACCTTCGCTGGATCCACTGAAATCTCAGCTCCCGATATAATGTGTTCCAGAAAGGTGACACTGCTCAGCCAGAACTCGCACTTCGAAAGCTTGACATACAACTGATGGTCCCTCAAAATGCCAAGTACAACTCTCAAGTGCTCTCGATGTTGCTCCACATCTGACGAATAGACCAAAATATCGTCCACGAAGACAATCACAAATCGGTCGAGGTATTGACTGAACGCCCTGTTCATCAAATCCATAAACGCTGCAGGCGCGTTCGTCAACCCGAACGACATCACCAAAAACTCGTAATGCCCGTACTTCGTCCTGAACGATGTCTTTTGCACATCTGCCTCTCTGATCCTCAACTGATGATAACCGGATCGCAGATCAATCTTCGAGAACACCTTCGCTGACTACAATTGGTCAAACAAGTCCTCGATCCTGGGCAAGGGATACCGATTCTTACGTTAACATTTTTCAACATCCTGTAGTCAATACACATCCGTAGCGACCCATCATTCTTCTTCACGAAGAGTACCAGGGCTCCCCAAGGTGAGACACTGGGGCGAATAAACCCTGTATCCATCAGATCCTGCAACTGCTTCTTCAGTCAGCTCTGCTAGCTCAGCAGGTGACATCCTATACGGCGCCTTCGACTGCGGCGTAGTCCCAGCTACCAAATCGATCCCAAACTCAATCTCTCTCTGAGGCGGCAACCCGGAGACATCATCGGAAAATACCTCCGGAAACTCCCAGACTATCTCAATGTCCTCTATTCTCCTCGCCTCTGGATCTGAAACTACAAGAGTGGTCACGAAAACTCTGCAACCCTGCTGCAACAACTTATGTGCCCTCAATGCTGACACGACTACTCTGCCTCCTCTTTCCTTCGTCCCCCTGATCAGCACATCAGGTAGACCCTTCTTCGGGATCAAAATCTTCTTCTCCCAGCACAACACTCGCACATCATAATGCGATAGCCAATCCATACCTAGTATGACGTCGAAGTCCTCAATCGGCAACAAGATCAGGTCAACCGGAAACTCTTGATCTTCCGAAACAGTCGTGCCGCTGGGAGGAAGCTTCCCACAATGCCCACCAGACCCAAGAGTGTGCTGACTTCCAACGTGACAATCAACATCGCAGGGGTACGACACAACACTCCGAAATGAACGAGTGTGTGACCCACAATCAAACAACACTCTCGCACTCAACCCAGCAACAAAGAACGTACCTTCCACCACCGTGCTGACGTCTCTCGCCTTATCCGCCTGGATGGTAAAGACCCGTCCAGTCCTCTGACCCTGCTGTGGCGGCGCAAAAGGTCGGCAACCTCCGCCTCTACCTGCTGCTGGCGGCCCTGAATGCCTACTGGACCCGCCTGACCCACTCGGACAGTCTCGCACAAAATGGTCTGGCTTGCCACACCCGTGACAAACTCCACGACCCCAACACTCTCCGGAGTGAACTCGGCCACAACCTCTGCACGCCTCAGGCTGACGTGATCCACCTCTTCCAATCCGGGGCCTCTTGTCCGGGTTCCCTGCTAGCGGAGCATCCTGACGTCTACTGACCTTCCCCGGTGCACTCTTGGCCTCAGCATAATTCTACTGGTAATCCTGATCAATGATCGTGGCAAATCTCACCGCATCGGCCAACGTCTGTGGTATACTGTAGGTCACCTGAGTACAGACGCGCTTCCTCAGCCCCCGTATAAACTTTCACGCCATCTGCAGCGGCGTCACACAGATCTCCGGACAGTAACGCTCCAACACGTTTAACCTCCGGGTATACTCATTCAGGGTCGTCTCTCCCTGCTCGAGGGTCATAAATTCCTCTCTCCTCCCATCTCTGACATGCTCTGCGAAATACTGCTCATTGAACTCCCGCAGGAATTCCTCCCAGCTGACATCCGTCCTGCCCTCAAACACCATCGCAGATGTGGTCCTCCACCAGTTGGACGCGTCTCCGCCCAACACATACGCTGCCAAGCCTGCCTGCCTGCCTCTCAGGCGGGCACTCAATCGCCAGAAGGATCTCCTGAATCTTCAGGACCCAGTCCTCCGCAGCCTCAGACTCTCCTCTACCATCGAAGGTAGGCGGTTGTTGTCTCATAAAGCGGTCGAGCATCGCTCCTGCCGCTGCTGACTTTCCTCTGCCTGACTGGCGATCCAACATCGCAACCAGTTGCCCCACCGTGTCATAGAGAATCCACCACTCCTCTGCTCAGTCCGTGCCCTCAGTCTCACCGCTGGTGCTACGGTCCCGTGTAGGAGGTCTCACGCGTCTCGGAGGCATCTATACACAAAGAAAATAGCACACGTCAAAACCATGAATGCATGAACTAATGCAGACTCTAAAACTCTAAGGGTGACATCCTTGGATAATGACACTGGAACCGACCGCTCTGATACCAAGTTATAACATCCTCTAACAGCGGAAGAATTTAATTTTTTTTATAACTCACAATCAATAAATGATATTACGAAATAACAGGAAACAAGTGCACCAACATATATAATATATATAAACATCAGAGTATTTCAAAAGTTGTGATTAAATCAAAAGACTATACAACGGATAGAGTAATCACCCGACCTCAACTGAGAGAAAACTGGATCCGGTAGCGGTATTCCTCTCCTCGGTCACCACCCTCTATCGCCGATTACGACCTGAAAGTAAAAATGCAACAATGCATGAGTTTCCAGAAGAAAACCCTGTATGCCAACTCTATAATGCATGAAATGAAAGCACCATAAGATGCAGTTCTACTAACAAGAAAAACATCTCAAACATGTTAGGCTGCAAGGCTCTTTCACCCAACCACAACACACATCACTGTCACGGGTCTATATGGTTTTTTCATCCAACCACCGCAACACACACTCGTCGCCAAACTGCGCTCCAGACCTTTTTCAGCCAACCACAGCTACCACGACACAACCAAAGACTCCAGGTCTTTTTCAACCAACCCAAACGTCTAAGGGCTCCATGTCTTTTTCAATCAACCCTTAACACGCGGTCTCTGCTTAGGCTCCAGGCATTTTTCAGCCAACCTGAACGCACTACGGAGCTTCAGGTCTTTTTCAACCAACCCCGCACAGACTTGCTAGGTTCCAGGTCTTTTTCAACCAACTGCAGCTCTCACACAGTTACGGGGCTCCAGGGTTCTTTCACCCAACCACCGCAACGCCACAAATTCTAAGCTGGGCCTCAGGCATTTTCCAGCCAACCCAAGATCTCACACAGTTACGGGGCTCCAAGGCTCTTTTACCAAACCACCGCAACTCTCGTACACCCTAGCACACTCGTCGGAAGGACCTCGGCACACAACTCGCCCCACACGGACGACCACAACAACCGCACCTCCATAATGCAAAACTGGACACAAACGGTCGACCAAACCAAAAGTCCCGGTTGACCGAATCACGAAAACACAGGGCAATCGCCTCGACCGACACTCCCTCGGTCGACCGATTCCCACCAACTGCACTCGTTCGGTCGAACCCAAATCAAGGGACGGTCGACCGTTTAGATGGTCAACTCCCAGGTTCAACGAACAAAACGACCAATCGGTTGAACGGCAAAGGGGTCCCGTTCGACCGAAAGTCACCAGGAACAATTCCCACAATCTCCACAACGAATCCGGTCGAACCCCCGAACACTCTCGGTCGACCGAATTCCACCAGGGAATCCCCCCAACTCTCACAACAAATCCGGTCGAACGCCCGAGCACTCTCGGTCGACCGAATTCGTCCAGAGCATTCCCCCACGCTCCTCATCAAGTCCGGTCGACCGAAACCACATTCAGTCGAACCGACCACTATTCCAACTTAAGTCACGGTCGGACGAAGTCAACGAAGGGTCGACCGTTTAAATGGTCAACGCCCTCAACCGACCTATGACAGTGCACACGGTCGAACGACAAATGAGTCTCGTTCGACCGAAAACCACCAGGCTTGCCTCTTATGCACGATCGGTCGACCGCCCCAAAGATATCGTTCGACCGATGTGAGGCAGAACCCGAATTCTCAATACGACCGGTCGACCGTTTGCACCAACCGGTCGACCGATCAGACAGTAAAATCTGCTGCACGTTTACTTACGACGAGCCGGAAAGCATACAGTCGACTTCCAAATATTTACGATTCTTAAGTGAGCAAGTTGACATACCGGAAGATTTGAAGTAACCTTTGAAGAACCACGACGACACCTCCACGAGCACGCCTCCCTAAATCACGATCCGTCGACGATCCTCGCGACTAAACCACGATCCACACTCACGATTCCACCTCCATCGACCTCCACCACCCAACCACGAGCAACCAAGACCACCGAAACGAGTTAGGTCGAGGGAGGGAACAAAACAAATCGGAAGGGTTAAGAAGCCAACACTCACCTCAACTTACAACCCACGCCCGAGCCTCCCTTCGCCGGAGCACGCCACCACCACGCCGGAGATCACCACTGAAGGAGAGAGAGAGACGTGAGGGAGAGAGAGGCAAGGGAGAAGTGAGAGAGAGAATTTCACCTAAATATCTTCCTCCAATCCTCACCATCCATCCAACTCCTCTCCATCTCAACCATCCATCTCATCTCCAATCCATCTCAATCCCTCATCATCCATCCACACTCCATCTCAGCCCTCCAATCCATCTCCTAATCACCACCTAAAACATCATTAATGCATAATTAGGATTAGGATCTCACACCATGTGCCTCTCATGAGAGTGACAATTTACTCAGAATTTTCCTTTGAAGATGCAACTACGTTTGTTGACTTCCCCGGAGTTTGCGAAACAAAAATATGGTAATTCATTTGCTAGATCACACAATATCATGTATGAAAAGCAATTTTTCTCAGAATATGGATGGGTGGAAATAGAGGTGGTGCCAGTAATTCAAGTTAGATGGTATGATCTTGTAAGAACAAATAGTTTCAGGGGGTTAAGTCCATTTGGTTGGATAATAACTCATTTAACGTGAAAAAATGAAAATATAAGAACACCTTCGAGTGGCTCACTGACAAGCTGGTGCTTCCCGTGCGAGTGGCAATGTACCTAGAATTTTCCATTGAAGAAACTAGTACAGTTATAGACTTTTCTTTGTGTTTGCAAAATGAAAAGATGGTAATTCATTTGCTAGATCACACAATTTTAGTTGGATAGTAATTCATTTAACATGAAAATACCAGAACACCTGCGCGTTGTTTGGTGGTAGCGGAATGGGTCTCGTGGGAGTGATAATTTACCTAGGATTTCCCTTTGAAGATGGAATTGCAATTGTAGACTTCCTTTTCTGTTTGCAAAGGATGGTAATTCATTTTTAAATGACGTAGATACTATGTCTAAAAAGTTATATTCTCAAAATAGGGGTACGTGAAAAACGTGAGCTACCACAGCTTCCAGCTTAAGCACTTTAATGATCAAATTGCAGTCAGTAATTATGATGTTGTGGATCAATGAACCATAATGTAGCATACCAAACCATGCTACGTCTTTGGAGGCGGATCACTATATCCACCGTCTTCACAACTTGCATAAATTTGATACTCAATGTTCACCAGAGTTTGTGCGTCAAGTGGTTTGCAAATGGTTGTCTGCATTTCTGATTTTTTTCCTACATTGTTATTTGTTTATAAAAATACACGTGCTGAGCATGTTCTTATCTGTTCTTTATCTTCGTTCGTGTAATATCCTGAATTTTTTCAATGGAGGTAATAACAATAGAAAAACATCCTAATGGATCTAATTGTCATTTGATGGAAAATTATATATCTGATTGAACAATTTCAGTAACTCCAGGGGCTTAGATGCATTTTGGTTATACAATTGATGACTTATCAAAAAGAAAGTAGCATTAGTCTGCTGTTAGTGTTCTTAAAGAAGTATTAAACAATTGGTAAGGTGTGCTAATCTATTGCAAAGAAATAATATTAAAAGTTGATTTAAGAGAGTAAGATAAGGATTAAGATGATAGAGAGTTGTGGGTTTTCTAAAGAAAAAGAAACTCACACACACAAGAGAGAGAAGAATTAAGAAGTGGAATAGGGTAGGATGACATTATTCAGTGAAGTGGGTGTAATATCCAACCTTCTATACTGAAATGTCATAGTAAAGATGATTAGTGGACTTGAACTTCCATGTCATTTTATCATTGGTAAATACTAGGGGCTAGTTCATGAAATGGTGGGATTGGAGTTTGTAAATTTACCATTAAAAAATATTAAGAAATTTTGCCATGAAGAGGCGGTTGTGGTGTTGGATATATTTATATAGGATAAACTCAAACGTAAAAAAAGAAGAGACGAAGAAAGAAAGATAGAAAGAAGAGAACAGAGAGGGTGTTCATTAGAAGAGAAGAAGAGAGAGTTACATGAGGTTAGAGGGAGAGAGAGTTCAGGGCTGAGAAGCGAGGCGTCGATTTGGTATGCAACTCTTGATGTTAACTTTGATCTCTTCCGATTGATAAATTAGTCCATGATTCTTAGGAATCGAACTTTTGGTGAAGGAAAAACTCTATTCAAATCAAATTTGTTTATTAAAGTAGCAAATATGAGGTTCATAAGCTTTTAATAGTTGAAACACATGTTAATCCATTCTTTTGAAAGAGGGGAGCCATACACATGAATCATAAAGGCTTGAGAGATTTATACATATATCAACTAGCTAATTTCATAAAGGTATTAGAGATGTTAATCCGAATTTATATGGTGTGAGTTGAAATGGAAGTTGCTTATGTTTAATTTCAATGTAGCAGAAATATTTGGATTAGATTCCATTATTTATTCCTAGCAATATTGATGTATAGAGTGGGTTTTGCGTTTTGGTGAGGGTTGGTTTCGTTGAGTTCAAAATCCAAGGGAGTAGTTGATGTTTCAGCTTTATAAGACGTAAATAAAGTGATGAACTTTAGAGGATTCGCATTCGGTAATAATATTTGAAAACCAAATGATTTCTACGATTCTGGCGATTTACGTATAGCTATTCAAAAGATATCTTGAAGATATCATCAGATTTGAGAGCCTTTGATGTGGCCAATATATGTGAATTTTTCTCTAAAGTGAGTGGATATTTGGCCAATTTGAAAATAATGTTTTTTTTCTCGAAACTATTTTGAATAAATGTTTTGAGACCCCCTTATGTATAGGGATTTTGGGTTTTATAATGAAGCCGAAGTTGAGTTTGGATGTTGTGGAAAGATGGGGTTTTATGTGGAATTGTTTTCAAAAATTATTTTGGAAACAACTATGCTATTTGTGATTTTATGATAATTTGGCTTTGAGTTGATGGTGTTTGAGAAGAATTATACTTTTGTGAGCCATGATGTGGCGATGGTTGTGGTATTATATGAAAAAACCCAATTTGAAGATGTTTTGATGAATTTATTTTTAAGGTGGTGGTTTACGAGACCGAAGTAAAGATGCTTTGATGATTTATGATGTTTTGAGACACCCCAGCAGCAATGTTAAGATGCAAATCCAATCGAAGGGGAATCGGACGTGGATTATATGGCTGATCGTGATATTCTTGAGACACGATACGGTAGTGCCCTATATTTGGGACCAAAGGATGTTAGATCCGGGACGTGACAAAAATTGGGTGGTCCCTCACGTTTCATTGTTGGGTACTTCGGTATCCATGTGTAGCCTTGATTTGGTAGTCTTGGCACCAAATTAGTTTTGATGGGATGATTACGATGAAAGTTTTGAGAAGTTTTCTGAAAATGAATTTCGAAATGGTTGGAAATAATTTCCGAAAGTTATATTTTTATAATCATTTTCATGAGATGATTTTTAACTTTGTGATGTTCTTTCTTTTGAAAGAAAAAGTGCTATTATCTACTAGAAATATGGATAAATATTTCGACAAAATTGTAGATTTATGAAGTGAGTGTGTCAATGTGGTTATGACCTAAATTGAACATGTATTCCATGAGGGTGATTATGAAGTTTGATGACAAATTTAAAAAAATAAGGTTATAATGTTTTTATCCCTGTTATGCAACTATCAGGAAAATCGAACTTAACCTGATAGGGTAGCATACGAGACGCCCTTTTGGTGCTTATGTATTTGTGTTGATATTTTTTAGCAAGTTTTGCATGCATTAATGTGATAGGATGGGAATCGACAGAGCTCGTTCATATTTCATGTTAGAGGTTGTTGATTATTTGTATAGAGTGTAATCGCACCTTAAAGAATTTCAATGTAAATTCTAGAGTATACTGTTATGATATGTTAATATTATTTGGAGGGAGTCTTTGTTGCTGTCACCCAGGAGGGGTGTTACAATTTGGACTTTGAAGAATATTATAGAACCATACTGCAATGGCAGTTTCAGCTTCATGTGATACAATTATTGGATGTATTTGCAGGTGAAGGTTTTGCCAAGGGTGTAATCTCGATAGGTGAACTAGAAGTTGCGGAGGTAACAAGCTTCCAGTATATTTGGAGCTGCACTACGTTAGGGGACAAGAAAAAAGGTGCCACTTTTTACAAACCAATCTCTCTTCCCGATGGCTTTTTTGCCCTTGGTCACTATGGTCAGCCAAACAATCAGCCCTTGCATGGCTTTGTTCTTGTTGCCAGAGAATCATCTTCCTCAGAATCCTTCAGAAGTTGTCAAAATGGTAGTAAAGTACATGGCCCTGCTCTTTGTAAGCCTATTGATTATAAACTTATTTGGAGTACTCATATTTTTGCGGAAGAAGGCCACGCCAACGTAGCCCATGGCTGCTTCTGGCTTCCCACTCCACCCGAAGGATATAAATCTATGGGGTATGTGGTTTCAACCAAATGTGAGAAGCCTTCGCTCGACGAGGTCAGATGTGTAAGATCCGATCTTACCGATACATGTGAAACTAATATTATGATATTGAATACAGAACCTCTGCTACCAAACTCTCCTCTTCGTGTTTGGAGCACACAACCTTGTTTGCGTGGAATGTGGGAAAAAGGAGTCTCAGTAGGTACATTCTTTTGTAGCTCCTATGGTAGTCCCGAGGATGAGCTGGAAATTTATTCCTTGAAAAATTCAAATCTCTCTTTGAAGGCAATGCCAAACATGGACCAAATTCACATGCTCATCAAACAATATGGACCCACTGTTTTCTTCCATCCAAAAGAGATCTATCTACCATCATCTGTGGAATGGTTCTTCACAAATGGAGCCTTGTTGTACAAAAAAGGTGAGGAAACTGGTGAGCCTATTGACTCGAAAGGCTCAAACCTTCCAAACGGTGGACAAAATGATGGCGAGTACTGGATAGATTTGCCGGACGACAACAGAAGAAGCTACGTGAGTCATGGAAATGTCAAAAGTGCAGAACTCTATGTTCACGTGAAACCGGCTCTTGGGGGAACCTTCACGGATATCGCAATGTGGGTGTTCTGCCCTTTCAATGGACCCGCCACAATCAAAATTGGGGTACTTAATTTTCCTCTGAGCAAGATTGGACAGCATGTTGGGGACTGGGAGCACTTCACTCTCCGAGTGAGCAATTTTACAGGTGCATTGTGGAGCATCTATTTCTCGCAGCACAGTGGTGGCGAATGGGTGGACGCGTGTAACTTGGAGTATATTGAAGGGAACAGACCGATTGTTTATTCTTCAAAGAGTGGGCACGCTAGTTTCCCGCACCCCGGAACCTACCTTCAAGGCTCCTCTAAGCTTGGAATAGGCATCAGGAATGATGGAGAACGCAGCAAACTTTTTGTGGACTCGAGCGTAAGCTATGAGATTGTTGCCGCAGAGTATCTTGGAGAAGCGGTGGATGAGCCTAATTGGTTGCAGTACAAGAGAGAATGGGGTCCAACAATTGTGTATAATTCGAAGTCCGAATTGGAGAGAATTATCAGTTTCTTACCAATCAACTTACGATTCTCTGTGGAGAATGTATTCGGTAAGCTCCCGGTGGAATTATACGGCGAGGAGGGTCCAACTGGTCCCAAAGAGAAGAACATGTGGGAAGGTGATGAAAGAAGTTAGGATTGAAATTTTCATTTAAATATAAATACAATGAGGTAGATTTTTGATTGAAGGATCCAGAA
This sequence comes from Triglochin maritima, assembly GCA_963682175.1. Taxonomy (NCBI): domain Eukaryota; kingdom Viridiplantae; phylum Streptophyta; class Magnoliopsida; order Alismatales; family Juncaginaceae; genus Triglochin; species Triglochin maritima. The sequence continues at coordinate 63,266,089 of OY821771.1, forward strand.
TTGGCAGTATTGTTGCTACTGGATTTAATGCATATATGCTACACGATATGCTAGCAAATCTAGCTGCTTAGGATGTACATATATCTGTAGCTTTAATTCGTAAAGCAAAGAACAAGCTGCAGACGTCGACGGGTTTATAATTTCGTATCCAATTGGTTTGTATTTAACTGGCTATTTAGATATTTTAAATTGCAATGCTGGACGATATGGTGGTGTGTTTAACTGCTAATCCCTTGCATTGGATGTGTGTAGTAGTCATGGTAAAGAACCGTATTTGAAGTCAAGTGGTTACTTCTTGCCCGTTACAGGTTTGAGTTTCACTTGTAGGGGTGTACACCAGTCTAAAACCGGACCAGACGGAACTGATCCGGACTAGACTGGAAACCGGAGGCGGAGGACCAGTTGGACTGGATTTTATCATTTTATAAAATATAATTGTGTTTTGTCAGGGAAATATTTTGTTTTGAAGTAATTTATTGTTTGATTTTTGTGAGTTTACAACTTTACATTGTAATTTAATTTTTATAGTTAAACACATAAAATAATATAAATAAAAAAACTAAAGAAAGTAAATAACCGGGTTTGGATGGAAGCGGACCAGATTGGACCCAGATTTCCGAAAATCCCCAGCCCTGGGACCAAACAGGGTTCCCAAGCTGGACCGATTTTGTACACCCCGGTTCACTTGTTTGCATAGTGTACTTTTTACCAACAAGTCATTCACAACTCCAATTCCAGAGTTCGAATTCTGTTTATTTCAACATTTAAGAATCTACTAATTGGTGTGATTGGTAGGTAAATTTTTTAAGAAAATGAGAATTAATTTTCTAAAATAAATTCTAGATTGGTAGGCAGATAAATTTTAGAAACTTGAGTTACACAACTTAAAATTTTATACTTAAAGTGAGTTCACCCACTTTCATTTGAAAACGAGGGGAATTTATGAAAACGATATTAGATTCTTACTTAACGCATTGTTCGTCTGAAGTTTAAAAAATCTACCAATTGCATTTAACTTCGTAATTTCGTCTTATGACCTTACAAGTAGAATGGTCATCGAAATGCACAGACAAAAACTTTGCATGCAATCTTCAGATATTATATTAAGGTACGATTGATTTCCAGAAAATGAATGAACTGATAGACTTTCAAGTTCACGATTTCCCTGAAAAAAAATTATCAAAAAAAAAGTAAAAACTTCCTGAAAAAATGAAGTGGAAGTACGAGAAGTCACACTGAGAACAATAAGTTAAGATTCTAAAATTCTCGAATAAAACTTCTAGAAATATTTTCTTACGCACCAATCACTTGAAAGAAAAGAACATTTTGCAAGTCAAATTTCGCACTTTAAAGTAATTTTTTGCAAACGTAAGACATCCCAAGTAAAATACTTAAATCACTAACTAAACACACGTAATCCTCCAACAAATCACAACCACAAGACACCAACCAGTCCACCAGCAGCACTATATAAACCCAACCACCTCCACTCCACTCCACTCACACTCCCACTCCCATCCATGTGATGTCCACCACAGCCACATCCCTACTAAAATCAGCTTTCTCCTCCCTCCCGTCTCTCCCTCTCCGCCGCCGCCCCATGTCCATCGCCTCCTCGAAGGCGCGGCTCAGAGGCGTCGTCTTCGACATGGACGGAACCCTAACCGTCCCCGCCATCGACTTCCTCGCCATGTACCGCGCCGTGCTTGGGGACGACACTTACGCGAACATCAAGTCGAAGTCGCCTCACGGGAGGGTTGATATTCTGCACCACATCGAGACGTGGGAGACGGAGAGGCAGCGGAGGGCGTATGAGGTTATTGCCGAGTTCGAGAAGGAGGGGCTCGATCGTCTCCAGATCATGCCCGGTGAGGTCTCTCTCTCTCTCTCTCTCTCTCTCTCTCTCTCTTTCTCTTCCTGTAGTTTGATTTAAGATTAATGTTGTTTTGAGTTCGATCTAGTGAGATTAGGGAAGTACATTGTACTTCCTGTTCATGTATTTTGGTTTTTGTGTGTTCAGGATTTTCAAGTATACCTTTTTTCTGATAGAGTGAGGTAGGAGAAGTACATTGCACTTCCTGTAATTGGAATCAAATAACATTCCAAAGATTTCGATGCTAGTTTGGGATTAGATTCCATCTAAATAGAAAACTTTGCCAATAAAAAATTCCGAAACTTGTAATCACATGTAATGAAGAGCGGTGCTAGTTTGAGATTAAAGGCTTTGCTGTTGTAATCAAGAGTGGTGTTAAGGATTCATGTCAAGTGGTTGGAAGTTGTAAGGACAATTACTAAATATATACCTTTATATTTGTATTTTTAACTAGAATGACCTCTCCACTTTGCTGGTTATAGGACTACGATTGTCAACCCAAATCTCTTTTAGTTGAAGAAACAATTTTAAGTAGTTATTACCGGAGTCTGAACTATGTGTGCACCACGAAGTAAGGATAATCATCCCCGAATCTTGTAAAACATGTGAAATTCATCAACTTATCTGATCAACCGTGAATGTGGCTGGCTGTACATTGATCCGTATGGGTCCGATCGATTGCTTAAAAATCCGTTGACCCACCAAAGAACATATAATTTATTAAGGAATTTTTTTTTGACCCAATAGTAGCATCTTGATAATCCAATATGGTCTTGGACTTACTTGGAGGTTTGGATGTATGAGGAAATCAACTATGCTCAAAATATGTCGATATTAATCTTTAGGCTTTTATATCGTCAGAATTCAGATTTATATATATTTCTATCCAAATTAGCCCTGACTCAATAGGGTTGGGCTGAGCTAGTCACCCATGTCCATCTCAATTCACAACACCAACATTTTTCTCCAGTTCTTGTTGACAAAATGAGGAGCAACTTCACTGTATATGAGTCTGAAACTCGATGGACGGCAGAGATAATTCAATTCGTAGCCAAAAACAAGTTTCATAATATCCTGATATGGTGGTATTATGATTTTCATTTGCGAAGTAGTTAGGTTTTTGTTTTTGGAATCATAGTAGCTAGGATTATTGGAAATGCAAAACATAGGGGTTATTGGGACTGAAATAAGTTTGGTTGAGGGTTTGAGATACTTGTCGGAGTTTGAACTTGGAATGACAAAGAAAGTTAAACTTTTGACATTAAGAGGTAAACAAATTCTTCAGTTGCATGTGTATCCGTAATAACCCAATCCTGCTAAAATGGAAAAAAGAGAAAAGGAAAGAAGCTGGTTTTTGACCGGAAGAATGTTACTCTTCGTCCAGGATTAAAAATTTAGAGCTTCAAGTTGCATTTATCTTGTAGTAATCATGCCTCATGGGTTAAAATATACTGACCTTATTATAGTATGATTATTTTTATTACCATGAGAAACTTAATGGTCTTGTGAGCTAACTTGGCAGAATATCATATTTTTTCTGCCTCAGAGAGCCATATATGGAAGGTATCTAAAAAATAAAATATATCTTGAACAAGTTGAAGTAATATTTTTTTAAAAGTGCTTGCCTTTTTGGAAGGTATCTGATGTATTTATCATTTTCATTGTTCGATATTGTAAACTGCTCATGTTATCTACAGGTGCTGCAGAACTTTGTGAATACATCGATTCTCAAAAGATACGGTACATTTTTAGTCTTTGATATCTTTATTAATTTGTAAGAGTTGTATTAGCACAATATTTCACTTTTAAGGCTCAATAACTACCATCTATTTCTTTGTTGCCACAATTGGAACTTTAATATCATCTTGTTCCTCAGTCAAAAGACTCAAAACTAAATGGAAATGGAAGATATTGACACACTGGATTTGCATGAAGAAGCAAATCTAAGGTTATTTGGAGAATCAATGTTTTAAATTATGATTCAATAGAATCATAATATCCAAGTGGTTATGTTGAATATTGATTTTCATCGATAATGTATGGAATAATATAACTATTTTGAGGAATATAAACATCTAGAATGATTATATTTGATTCTTGGAAACTAAATTAGTTCACAAATGCTAAATCAAAAACTGATTTTTTTGGTGTTGCATGATCATTCACACTTCTAACTTTGACTCGTCTTTCAAGAAAATTAGATTTGTTTGTTTGTTACTTCTAATTACATTTGTATTTAGTCCCATTTCAATGTCACTGACCCCATTGTAAACAAAATTTACTGGCACAGGAGAGGTTTAATCACCCGCAATGTGAAGACTGCAGTCGACTTGTTTCATCTACGATTTGGGGTAAGTAAAATCTTGTTTTTATCACCTAAGGTGGTGGCTATTGTTTTATCTAAAAAGAGGTGGCTATAAACCTCAATTTAAATTTGCAAATGTAATCATATGATAATATGAATTTTGTATTTAAATGAAACATAATGTTTTATCACTTGTGAAGTTGTTAAGTCCAGTTCCAAACTGTTCCAATTGGACGCATATCAATATGTTGCATGTTTTTCCAATTACAGATAGTTTGGCACCCACAAACCACACCATATAAATTCACATATTTGTTGATCTGTTTTTCATCTCATACTCTCATAGTATTTTGTCCCCGTATTAACGAGTTGGATGATTGCGAAAATTGCTCCCACTAATATTATATGTCGATGTTATACGTAATTAATTTTATTAGGAAGCAAACTATGATGAATCGTGAATCCGTGATAATATGAAATCATTGTAATAATTTATTAGATTATATTACTTAAACAAAGTGGTGTTTTTCAAAATTATGTAAAACAGTGTTCATATATGCATGTCTGTTGGTATTTCTGTGTAAGTTTAACAATGTAAAGAAGTTCATGCTTCCTCTATTACCATTGCAGACCACATTCAGTCCTGCACTCAGCAGGGAGTTTCGACCATATAAACCTGACCCTGCTCCACTGCTACATATATGTTCAACATGGAATATCCAGCCCAATGAAGTTATGATGGTTGGTGATAGTCTTCGAGATGATGTAAGTTGTCTTTGTGATCAAACATGCATCTGATTGGTTTCTAACACTTTTCATTATGATGGTTGGTGTTAAATTACCTTACCGTTAGCCTCGCCGGTCCAGTTTCTTCACCTTTTTCGGTCTTAACAAAACAATAAATACATATTTATGAGGTCCCAACGTATCTATTACATTGTATAAATACATCACAAATTATGTAATACATATACAAAATATAATAAAGAAATTCTTCTTATTCTTCCTCGCAATCCCTTTCATCATGTTATCAGAGCGGTAATCCGCGGAAAAAAAAACCTCAGACCTCCCTGTCTGTCCTCATCGGTCGCACCTCATCTAAGGGGTTGCAGGCCGTTCACCCACATCCATACCCAAAACAAGGAGAAGGAAAAAATAAAGCATGTCTGAAAGAAATCACCTCGAATGAGTCATGCAGCGCCTGGTTTCCACCCCACTGAATGAGGCGAACTATCTCTCCTGGGCTTGTGCTGTCACTCTTTCCCTCAGCGGTCGAGGGAGGATCGGCCACATCACCGTGAGAACATCAAAACCAGAAGAGGAGACTGATAACAAAGCCCTGGATGAATGGTAAATCGCCGATCACCAGGTCATGTCCTGGATCATCGCGTCTATGGAACCAAAAATCGCAGAGATATTCATCTACAAAGACAGTGCAAAGGAGCTCTGGGAAGCCATCCAAGAGCATTTCGGAAAAAAACCAGAACTTTGCACACATATTCCGAATCAAGCAACAAATCGCTCAGAACCAACAGAACGCCCGAAGCATCACTGAGTACCTCGGTACTCTCAGACGGGCATGGGATGAGTTAGGCGTGTATGAAACTCCAACAACCAATGCGGACATCATTCAACAAAGGACAGAACAAAATCGCATCTATCAATTTCTAGCTGGACTGAATCCTTCTTTTGAAAACATAAGGAGTCAGGTGCTATTGTCACCAGAACTTCCCTCTTTCACCGCTATCACTGCAATGGTTCTCCGGGAAGAATCCCGAAGATTAACCATGACTCATCAGCAAAAGGACGAAAATGAGAACCAAGCCTTTTAAGTCGGAAAAAACCAAAACCGAAGCCAAAACAACACAAAAACCTTCGGAAAACACAAAGAAGAACACTGTGAAAACTGCAAGAAGATCGGACACAACTCCAGCAACTGCTGGTTTCTTCACCCACACCTCCGACCTCAAAGAAACAACAAAAACAGACAAGCAAACACGGTGGAAAGCATCGCCGGGAACAGCGCCAGCCAGCAGCCCGGAAGAAGCGGGAGCGGCGGCAGCCGAAACGAAAACCCTAACCCTAACTTTCTTCTGTTTGCGAAAAATGCAGGGTTAAATAGCTCCAGCAAACCCAGATATCACGATCCAGATATCCGAGTCCAAGACGGATCCAAAAGATCCGAGTTACCCGACTCCAACGGGTCAGCTTTTCTCGGATCAAATGGTGGAGCACCCGACCCGGATCCGGTTCGCCGGTTAGTGGACCACCTGAATGAATATTTGCAGACCACACCTCCTGCAACAGGTAATTATGCAGGTAATAAAATACTATCTGAAATTGCTAGTTTTTCTGAATTATCTAGTAAATCTACAAATAAACCATGGATTATTGATACCGGAGCCACAGATCATATGACAGGAGACCCGTCTTTACTAGATAACATTTCTCACAATCTACAACTATTAAATCAATTTGTTACTGTTGCTAATGGAAATAAAATACAAATTGAAGGGATAGGAAAAACAAAATTAGTCAATAATACTAGTGATGATATTTTATATATTCCTAATCTTGATGCTAACCTAATTTCAGTAGCCAAAATTACTAGAAATTTGAATTGTAATGTTATATTCACTCCTAACAATGTTTTGTTTCAGGATCGTATTTCCGGGAGAATGATTGGTAGAGGCATCCTCCAAAATGGTCTTTATATTATGGAAACAAATCAAAAAGCATATCACATCAAAATTGATCATAACCTTTGGCATCGAAGAATGGGTCATCCATCTTCAAATGTGTTGAAAACTTTATTTCCTGTTTTTACTTCTGATTTACTATGTGATGTATGTCGTTTTGCTAAACAAACTCGATTGCCTTTTTCAAAATCTAGCACAAAAACTTATATTCCATTCGAGATAATCCACTATGACATTAGGGGACCTGCCCCTGTTGAATCTCATAATGGTTTTCGATACTTTATCAGCTTCATTGATGATTTTTCTCGAACAACTTGGATTTACTTACTGAAAAATAAATCTGATGCTTACTCAGTTTTTTGCGATTTTTACGGTTTATTGAAAATATGTTTGATACTAAAATTCGTATCTTTCGATCCGACAACGGTTCTGAATACATGAGCACCTTGTTTCAAAATTTATTAAAATAAAAAGGAATTTTTCATCAAACTTCGTGTGTTAATACCCCGCAACAAAATGGTCTTTAGAAAGGAAAAATCAGCATCTTTTAAATGTCACACGATCACTCCTTTTTCGAAACAATGTCCCAAAACATTTTTGGTCTGATGCTGTTCTAACTGCTACTTACATCATCAATCGTCTTCCTAGTCTTACGATTAACAATCAAAAACCTCTCGAAATTTTATATAATAAAGAAATTAGCCTTGATCACCTTAAGAGTTTTTGGGTGCACCTGTTTTGTTCACAAAAAACATAGTGACAAACTTGACTACAACTCCGTTAAATGTATTTTTTAGGATATTCTTTTCAAAAAAAAGGATATAAATGTTATGATCCCCAAAATAACAAAATGTTTGTCTCAAGAGATGTCACCTTCTTTGAGACTGAACCATTTTTTAAACATTCCACTCAAGACGCTTCCGTTCCATTACCAAACTCCCTTTCTCAAACCCCACACCAAGGAGGAGGAGACCAATGAGGAGGAGAAGACCAAGGAGGAGGAGATGATACGGATAATACCCAAAAGGAAGACAACACTGAAGATGGAGACAATCAACAAGAGTTCCCAAGAAGCTCGTCCAAGTCGACCTCCGCCTAGATTTAATGATTATTTTCTCTCTCACACCACTTACCCTATCCAAAACCACCTATCCTATCACCGTTTTTCACAAAAACACCAAGCCTTCTTAGGAGAATTAGAAAAAACTAAAGAACCCATTTCCTATAATGAAACCACACAAAACAAATATTGGATCCAAGCCATGGATGAAGAAATACAGGCCCTAGAAACCAACCACACCTGGACTATTGTCCCTCTTCGACCTGGCATAAAACCAGTTGGTTGTAGATGGCTTTACAAAATCAAGTATCATAGCAATGGAAAAATAGAAAGGTACAAAGCTCGACTTGTTGCTAAAGGATATACCCAAACCTATAGGCTTGATTATCTTGAAACATTTGCCCCTGTAGCAAAAATGAACACTGTTCGTGTTCTTCTGTCTGTCGCCATTAACCATGGATAGAATCTATTCCAAATGGATGTCAAAAATGCCTTTCTACAGGGAAATCTGGAAGAAGAAGTTTATATGACTCCACCCCCTGGATACACCACCCATCCTGACCAGGTATGCAAGCTTCACAAAGCTATATATGGACTAAAACAGTCGCCTCGTGCCTGGTATGCCAAACTCAGTCACTCTCTCCTTAAGTATGTCTTTATTAAAAGTTCTGCAGATGCCTCCATGTTTACAAAACATGATCATAAAAACACTACCATTATTCTCATTTATGTCGATGATATTATAATAACCGGTAATAATAATTACCAAATAAATTTAGTTAAGGACTACCTAAATCTAAATTTGATATAAAAGACTTAGGAATCATGAAATATTTCTTAGGTATAGAAATTGTTTATTCCAAGAAAGGGTTATTCCTTTCACAACGAAAATACACCCTAGACTTTCTTAAAGAAACCGGAAAACTAGGATCAAAACCTACCACCACACCAATAGAAACTAATAGGAAGATATGACATACGGATGACACGCCATTAACCAATATTGGACAATTCCAAAGATTGGTAGGAAAACTAATCTACCTCACAGTTACTCGACCATATATCACCTATGCTGTAAGCCTTATAAGTCAATTTATGCATGCTCCCCACACACATCACTTGGACTTGGTTAACAGAATCTTATGTTACCTAAAAGGCACACTTGGGCAAGGACTTTGGATGAAACCTAACAAATCTAACTCAATTGTTGGTTATTCTGATGCAGATTGGGCTGGAAGTCATGATCGGAAATCTACCACTGGCTTCTGCACATTTGTTGGAGGAAACCTTGTTACCTGGCGATCTAAGAAACAAAATATCGTTGCTCGCTCCAGTGCAAAAGTAGAATATCGCGGAATGGCATCCACTACCAGCGAATTAATCTGACTCAGTCAGCTCCTCCTCAAGGACATGAATATCACAACCCAAGGATCGATGAAAATGTTTTGTGACAATAACGCAACCCGTCACATCGCAACAAACCCTGTCTTTCATGAACGAACTAAACATATCGAAGTAGATTGCCACTTCATCCGGGAAAAGATCCAGTCAAAAGAAATAGAAGTTCCCTACGTCCCCAGCAAAGAACAACTTGCGGACATATTCACTAAAGCTCTTTATCACAAATCATTCACCACACTTCTTCACAAGTTAGGATCTATCAATCCCTTCCAGATCCAACTTGAGAGGGCGTGTTAAATTACCTTACCGTTAGCCTCGTCGGTCCAGCTTCTTCACCTTTTTCGGTCTTAACAAAACAATAAATACATATTTATGAGGTCCCAACGTATCTATTACCTTGTATAAATACATCACAAATTATGTAATACATATACTGAATATAATAAAGAAATTCTTCTTATTCTTCCTCGCAATCCCTTTCATCAGTTGGTTATAGTCTTCGAGATGATGTAAGTTGTCTTTGTGATCAAATATGCATCTGATTGGTTTCTAACACTTCTGTTAAAGGTTTTGTCTGACCACCCACAAGGTTCTTCCGACTACCACACATGCATCTTTTTGTTTATATTAACTTTTGTATTGTAGAGAAGGTAATAGTTTCAAAATTGTAAGAAAGATGGGTGAGTCCAAAGGAATAAGCATTATTTATTTGTTGGAGAGAGTATATTTTTTCAGTTCACTAAAATATACTTTCTTCATCATTCATTGTGTATTATCGACATTGCCGGATGAATGCACATTATGCACGAAATGAAAATGAGCTTATATTCTACGTGCTTAACCTCATTCTGAAATTCAAGTGGGTCCGTTATTGATTCTCTCTTTCCCTTGGACAGATTGTTTGTTGGAAAAGGGCAGGAGCATTTACTTGTTTGCTTGACGAGGCGGGGAAGTATGCTGCCCTTGAGTTTTCTACTAATGAAGTGAAACCCGACTTCAGGGTTTCTTCTCTTGCTGAAGTACTTCCATTGTTGGAAACCCATTTCGAGTTGATGCAGTCATTGTGAATTGATAACATTCATTGAAATCTGTAGTTGGATCCAAATGGCATTTTTACTCTCCCAGTAATCCACCAGATTCGTCCGTAAGTGAAGAAAAGATTCGGTGACATTGGTGAGTCTGTCGGTTGCATGGGGGGAAACTAAACACATCCCCTGGGCGGCAACTATATTATGGAATAAGATACTGGCGTGGGCTGCTGTGGAGACTTAGTTATAACCCTTCTGTATACTTCTTCCAAGATAGGATGCCCTTTCTGTGCAGTGACAACCAAGTTATCTATAAAGTTATTCTATGCAATACAAATGCAATTTATAATGCTTTATACCTAAGGGCCTCCTTAACGGAGGCCCTTTTCGGGTCGGGGCGAAATTCGCCCCGACCTGGCTCCCCTTAATGGGGAGCGGACCCGGGTCGGGTCGCGACCTGGGTCTGCGACCCGACCTGGGTCACGACCCAGGTCTGGCCACGTGGCCAGACCTGGTTGGTCGTTTTTTTTATGTTTTATTTTTTTGTTATTTATATTAGTTAAATAATATGTTAATAATATATATAAATAAAATAAATTGTAAATAAATATAATAATTAATAAAATAAATCAATTGCATTAACTATAATAATACAAAATTAATATTGAATTTAATATCGAATTTCAAATTGTGTTTACCTTTCAGGGGGCGCTGCCCCCTGAAACCCCCGCCAGCTCACCGGCAATTTTGCTTTCAATTAGTCATGATTTTTGACTATATTTTACACATGAGTAAGTACCAATCAAATATGGAAAGAAAGAAAAAATACCAACAATTTCACCTCGTTTCGGACTTTGGGCCTCCTTAACGGAGGCCCTTTTCGGGTCGGGGCGAAATTCGCCCCGACTTGGCTCCCCTTAATGGGGAGCGGACCCGGGTCACGACCCAGGTCTGGCCACGTGGCCGGACCTGGTTGGTCGGTTTTTTTATGTTTTATTTTTTTTGTTATTTATATTAGTTAAATAATAAGTTAATAATATATATAAATAAAATAAATTGTAAATAAATATAATAATTAATAAAATAAATCAATTGCATTAACTATAGTAATACAAAATCAATATTGAATTTAATATCGAATTTCAAATTGTGTTTATCCCGGTCAGCGAGATCCCCGCCAGCTCACCGGCGAGCTGGGCAGCCGTTCGTACGGGTTCAATATGTTTCAACCCAACTTTTAAAAAAAATTACATTTTCTTTTGTTTTTGTTAAACAAATCAATTAAAGTGTATCACTTATTAATATTTGTTAATAATATAGTAAACAAAAAAATTGAAACTCAAATAAATAAAATTAAATTAACTTCAAAACAAATTAACAACCAAACACATAACATAGATTTCTACTACAAAAAGGAAATAACATGAAATTTTACTTAAACTAAACTTGATCGAAATCGATTAGCAACTAAATACATAACTAAACTAATTTAAAGATGTCCATTTTTCTCAGCCCAATCCAGCAACTTTTCAAGTGTCTTCTCCTCCACTTCTGTGCGGTTCAATTTACCAAATAATGTGTTCATTAATGCTATCTTCTCAGTGGCCAGCTTCAACATTGCTTTTCGCTCCGATTTTTCACCTCTAACTTGCGAACAATATTCAAGTTTTGAACACAAGTCTACAACCCGATCGTCCAGTTGATTTGCTGCTCGAGCTTTACCATTCTTCTTTGCCTTTTTAACCCCTTCCGGACGCTGAAAGGATTGTTCTGGAGTTTCATCTGGTGTTCTTTCGTTCGGTGGAGACGACCGGGTCGAAGAGCCTTCCGTGTTTTTCCTCTTACTCCCGCTTCTTGATGTTGGAGTAGTTTCTACTTCCTCTAGTTCAATTATGGGTGGGCGTGCACGTGTTGCACTTCCCGAACCAGGTTTAACGAACGACTCCCACTTTGGGTACTTACGTAACATTTCCCATACATGAAGAAATGTGAACTTAGAACCAACAGTGGATTCGTAAATAAAATGTGCTTCACGAATTACATCGTCGTGGTTGTATCCGCTCCTTTGACGTCGTAGAGCTTCATCATAGCAACTGCTCCACTTCATTACAACATGCGTAAACCTCCTCCAACGACCTTTTAAGGAGTCCGACAGGCGTGGGGCTATGTTCTTGTTCGAGCGGGCAGCATGCTCGTACACACGTGCCACTCTACCCCATAAAGCTCCGGCTTTCTGTGAGGTCCCGACAATGGCATCCATACTAACCTGCATGTAAGCCGAGATCAACGCTTCATCCTCCAACGTTGACCACGCCTTCACTTTATTTGGTTGCGGTGATTGTGTTGGTTGGGCGGAGGGATGGTCGTCGCTTTGATTCTGATCATTCACATCGGCATCATTCGGATCATGTCCACTAATTAGGTTGGCATACATGTCATAAGGTGGTAATGGGTTGTGATACTGTTGTGGTGGTAATGGATTGTGATATTGTTGTGGTTGAAAAAATTGTGGTGGTGGATTTTGTGGTAAGCTTGGATAGTTGTAAGGGTTGAACTGGTAAGGATTCGGATGCGGAACATGTCCATTACCACGGTGAAATTGTGGTTGGGAAATACCCCGTGCAGGACGTGAGTCACGATTATGGTCAGGAGAAGACATGTTTGTTTAACATGCGATGCTAGCTTTGGATGAGTTATAGGAAATGAAGTTTGAAGTGTTAGCTTATATAACAATGAAGGGTGAAGATTTGTCCGACAACGCATGACAACCAATAGTGAAGATTCGTCCGACAATGCGTGACAACCAACAGTGGAGATTCGTCGACAATGCATGACAACCAACAGTGAAGATTCGTCCGACAATGTGTTACAACCAACAGTGGAGATTCGTCCAACAACGCATGACAACAAATAGTGAAGACAACGCGTGACAACCAACAGTGGAGATTCGTCGACAACGAGTGACAACAAATAGTGAAGACAACGCGTGACAACTAACAGACAACACATGACAATCAACTTTGAAAGTTCGTTCAACAACACGTGATGATGAACAGTCGTCTGACAAAACATTATAAATAGGAGGTCATTTGCAAGTCTTCCTCAAACCTCAAGTCTCAACTATGTCGAGTGACAAATCTTCTAACTCTAATTCCTCGTCTTCATCATCTGATGACCTAGATGAGGCCATAGACCAAGCAACTGAAATGGTTGCCGAGTACCTCTCCTCTTACCTCAAAGCACAACGACCACGTAACAGGAGGCGACGAACTTCTAACCCAGATAGAGATCGCACTGTGGGTTATAATCGTCTAATTGCAGATTACTTTAATGACAATCCTGTGTATTGTGATCGTGTTTTCAGAAGGAGATTTCGAATGCGGAAGCATGTCTTCCTTCGAATTGTAAACACGCTTGAGGCTACCGATGTGTTCTTCCAGCAACGACCGGACGCTGTGGGTCGACTTGGCATATCAGGTATCCAAAAATGTACAGCAACGCTCCGGATGTTAGCATATGGTGTAGCGGCAGACGAGGTGGACGAGTACTTACGTCTAAGCGAAGCAACAACAAGACAATCTCTCCAAAATTTCTGTCAAGGTATCATTACCAATTTCGGTGATGAATATCTACGAACCCCTACCGCAGCGGACCTAGCAAGATTGCTCCAGGTTGGTGAGCTACGAGGGTTTCCAGGCATGATGGGGAGCATCGATTGTATGCACTGGGAGTGGAAGAATTGTCCAGCTACTAGGAAGGGACAATATCAAGGTCGAAGCGGAAAACCGACACTTGTTCTGGAAGCTGTTGCATCTTACGACCTTTGGATTTGGCATTCATTTTTTGGGATCCCAGGATCGTGTAACGATCTCAATGTCCTCCAACGCTCTCCAGTTTTCGATCACATTCTGGAGGGCCGCGCACCACCTGTGAGATACGAAGTGAATGATAACTCGTATGATATGGGTTATTATCTTACAGATGATATTTATCCAAAATGGGCAGCATTTATCCAATCAATCATCCTTCCTCAAACACCTAAAGATAAATTATTTGCCCAATTTCAAGAGGCAACAAGGAAAGATGTGGAACGTGCATTTGGAGTGCTTCAGGCAAGATTCGCCATCGTGAAAAGACCGTCGTTAGCATGGACTCCAGACATTCTCGGTAAAATTATGACTGCATGCATAATCATGCACAACATGATCGTGGAGGACGAACGTGACTCTTATGAACAGTTGGTGGATATAAACGAATTTATACATGAGCGCCCTCAAGAAATCGGTGAAAGTTCAAACCCGTCGGGTCTCCGGTATTCCACTGAGCGTATCGTGGATATTAACAAATATCTGCGTAACAGAGATCGAGTTCGCAACGCTAAAAAACATATGGCATTGCGAGCCGATTTGATCGAGAATATATGGCGACGTTTTGGACGGAATGAGAATTAATTATGTTTGTAATATGTATTGTAATATTTTATCTTTGAATTATTATAATATGTAATTGTCGAATTTTAATAAAATCTAATTATTATGTGGTGTTCGTAATTATTGTAAGTTAATTAGATTAAGTTATTATAAAAATAATAAATTTAATAGTTTGTGAATTATTATGTTGATATAGAAAATAAGGTAAAAAGAAATGATGTGGAGGAGAGAGAGTGTTGAAAGTGGGGTTGGGGTTAAGAAGAGAAAAATGGGTTGGGTTGGGTTGTGGGTTGCATAATGTTTTTTGCTGACGTGACAGAGAGAGAAAGCTGAGGTGTAAAGATATTTGGGGTTGGGGTTAAAGACGGTCTAACAACGAACTAAGTTATCTTTAAAGTTATTCTATGCAATACAAATGCAATTTAGAATGCATTATATCTAATATTAAGAGACTGCAAGTAATATCGTTGCATTTCTGTATGAGATTTGGGGAAAATGTTTTTTGCACACTGTGATTAAAACATGTAGAACTTGTTTGTCATTTTTAAGTATATGAGTTTGTCTTTTTTATTATTTGTGTTTTTCATTT
The DNA here is from genome assembly GCA_963682175.1 of Triglochin maritima. Taxonomy (NCBI): domain Eukaryota; kingdom Viridiplantae; phylum Streptophyta; class Magnoliopsida; order Alismatales; family Juncaginaceae; genus Triglochin; species Triglochin maritima. The sequence goes on from OY821771.1 coordinate 63,281,474, forward strand.
TTAATATATGAGTTTGTTATTTTTAAGCTATGAGTTTGTTCTTTTTATCATTTGTGTTTATCTTTTTTAATATATGAGTTTGTCGCTTTTAATTTACGGGTTTGTCTTTTTTAAGCTGCGAGCTTGTCTTTTTTATTATTTGTGTTTATCCTTTTAAGATATGAGTTTGTCATTTTTAACTTATGTGTTTGTTGTTTTTAAGTTATGAGTTTGTCGTTTTTATCATCTGTTTTTATCTTTTTTAATATATGAGTTTGTCATTTATAACTTATGAGTTTGTCCTTTTTAATATATGAGTTTGTCCTCCCATCCACTCTATATATTAAAAAGTATAAACACAGATGATAAAAATAACAAACTCATATATTAAAAAAGACAAACTCATAGCTTAAAAAAATAAAAAATCATATATTAAAAATGACAAACTCATATGTTAAAAAAGACAAACATATGAACTTTTCATTTTATCTTTGTATTCGAATGTTGCATTGTGAAAGTAAATGTTGCATGTGGAAATTAAAAGTTGTATTAGAAAAAGTAAATGTTGGAGGAGGAAATTAAATGTTTCATTGTAAATTAAATGTTGCATTTGAAAAGTAAATGTTATATGGGAAAATTAAATGTTACATTGTGAAAGTAAATGTTAATTAATTTCAAAAATTAAAGTACATTTGACTTTTACCGAATAACGCGACCACGTCAAGTGCATTCAAGATGTACCGCGACTATTTTCCATTTTCTTTTGCACGCTTGCTGTTTGCTCGTTTCCTTCTACCCTTGGTTGGTAATTGTACCTTTCAACTTATCAGCTGAACAATGTTATGGACCTTTATTCTCTTTTTTATCTGCACAGTATAATAATAATAATGTTTCTGCTTGAAGTTCTAAGATTAATTTTCTGCTTTTCTCTCTTCTAACGTCCAAGTGTAGAATAAAATTCACGTTAATGTTATGATTTGGGTATATCTCACACCATCATCATGCTCATTCATGATCTTTGTCGTGAACAGTTTTTAAGCAAAAAAAACATGTGTGATCGATTAGTTATTGAAATCCTTAAACATCAATGACGTGAGCATGCATGTCTTCATCTTCCATCCACCTTTGTAGTGTCACTTGACTCGGTTACCTTGAGAAAACTAGCGGCTTCTGGTGTAATCACCCGTCCAAGTCATTGCTAACTTTCTACGGTCCAACACCACATGTCCTCGTTGCCATCACAAACATTAGTCTTGTGTTCCTCAGGAAATATGAGCCGCTCAATTGATTCATTTGGTCCCACTTGATTCACTTACCAGATCAGTAGTGAACAGTCCACGTGGGAGACCAGGAACTGTAGAACTTAAATGTATTTCTCATAGTATAGTCCCCTGGTATTTATTTATTTTTAAAAAAAGGATAAATCTTGATTCCTCTGGATTCAATTCTATTGAATTGGTTGTGTTTCTTTTTCCAGGTGGGTTTGGTCTCCTTTCAATTTGGAGTGCACACCAGGTTAGGCATGAAGGAGTGACTAGCGTATAATTTACATGACTTGTGATATTCTCATTAAAATTATGCTCCCTGCATTGTTTCGGGAGTGAATTACTCACGTCACATGAGCTGCTCTGCCTTCATGTCTGTCTGCAGGACCACCAGTGTATGCAACATCACAACCTAGCATGGTCCTTCCCGAGGGGTAAAACACAGACAATTCTGTCTTACTTGCTTGGCAAAAATAGCCTATTGTTTTTACCTTCTGGTCCAATATATGTATTCTGTAAATTCCAAACTCAGATATTTCACATAACCATCATACTAATTAATACTTGGTATTCAACAAATCTCACCAACAAAACGAACCACATGTGTAAGGCTGAGAATAGTTAAAAGAATTAATAGGAAAATGTTCTTAACACCAACGAAGCGGACTCTCGTTGGGTCAGACGTCTCTCGCAGACGTTCCACTCAAAAAAAAATTATTTAAAAAATTAATTAAAATAAATAAGAGAATTTATCGGATTTGAGTAATCTGGGACATCCGTTGATTCGTTTCTTGGCCTCCGAGACATTGTATCTGGTGAATGAAAGAGTAATATGAAGAGATAGTGGTGTTAGAAAAGTGAAATGAAGAGTTATATAAGTAGAAAGGGTAGAAAGACAAAATGATAATCTGTACGGACGATTCAAGTAGTTTTACGACGAAAACTGGACAATACCAAATTTGACATTTCCAACAAGAATTATACAACAATAACTAATACAAACCTAACAGTGATGCACGACGAAAACATATATAGATCTTGACCTTTTCTAGATCCTCCAATCTCCCAAAACCAACCCAACAGATCTGTAACTTAAACAAGGCCAACCAAAGTCTTAACAAGATCTACATCAACAAAACACATATACCTCATGCTCCGGTAAAACAGGAAATCTAGACCTACACTTCTAGATTGCTCTTCCATTTTTTTCTCTCTTTTGCATCTTAAAGTGTATCTTTTTTAATAATTACTGCAAAACAAGTATGGTTTGCAGAGGCAAGTCATGTTATTCTTCTTCTTCTAGTACTCTCTGTTCCACTTGAGTTTGAGTATAGCGCCTAAAGAAGCCATGATTTCTCTCTCAAATCCAACTCTGAGACCTCAAACCATCTTCTCACCTCTTCCAACCAAAAGGGTCTTCTCCTCTTCCATTTCTGACCACAACCCAAGAAAGCTCTCTGCTTATGGCAACAAGAGCAGCAAAATAGCAGGACCCAACAAGGTTCACTTGCTGAAACCAGTTCTGAACCCCACCCAAAGGAGGCCCAAGTCCATGCCAAGCCTTAAGAAGAGAAAGGGTGTTGGTGGTGGTGGAAGGCAGGAGAAGATGTGGGTTTTGTGTGGGATTGGGTATTGGGTCCAGGGGTTCAGGTGCTTTCCATGGTTGGCTCTCAACTTCCACATGGCTAATGGGCTTGGTTTGAGTCCTTCAAGTTTGCAGCTTGTGCAGAACACTGTGAACCTGCCGATGGTGGCAAAACCACTCTATGGTGTTCTCTCTGATGCTCTCTATATTGGTGGTGCTCATAGGCTTCCTTACATTTCCTTTGGAGGTTTGTGCTTTACTCTGAATCTCTTGCCTTTTTTCTATCGTCCCCCCCCCCCCCCCCCCCCCTTCCTTTTCTTATGTTTGCTCTCTTTGATTTTAATTCTTATATGTTTATATTAGATAAATATTGTAAAAAAATTGTATCTTTTGTTGTTATGTGTTTCTCTGCGTTATGTTGTAGGATGATTTGTCTTCAAGGATGTGTTTTCATTGTTCTTTGAATTTTGCTATGAAATTTATTTTGGATTCTTTATGAATTTGGAATCTTTATAAATTTTATGAAGATTGTTTCATTTGGTTCAACCTTATAATCGTGAAGCTCTTCCAAAATGTGTATCTTGAGTTCCCGTTTCCCTTTCAAGTTTTAATTGCAATTCATTGAAACCAATCAGGCCTTTAGAACAAATTTTGTTTAAGAAATTTATGACAAAGTAAAGTAGAGTTAGCGTCATGTAAGATAGTATTCCATAATCTTGAAGTTAAAGTCAAATAGTTAGCAATTTTTTATTTTGTTTAACAATGTCTAATAATTAACATATTGATAGCTGAAAGCAGTGGTAATGTTAATTTAGCTGTGCTATGGAATTTTTAATCCTCTTTGCTTATATTCTTCAACATTTCCCATAAAAAATCCTTAAACATTTTAAGTCTCACAATTCCTTAATGCAGTTCTAAAGTTTGCTGCGATTTATTTTATATCTTGTACATGTCCTTGCAATTTGAAACTGTAGATTTGTTTGCTTCATCAATGACTTCTTGTGAGTTGCATTTAACGCAATTTAGTTTCACTCAGAGTTCATAGCGTACCCTTAGAAAGGTCCTTTCTAATGCAAAATTTGAAGTTTTATAACATCAGACCTATGTCTTTAAAGTTCATACTAATTTATTAGACTGTTCTTGGGGTTGTTGGAGTTTTGATTTTTAAGCTTTTGTTACACCCAAGAATATGTTGCATTTCTGTTGTTGAGTAGTTTGGTTGTGAGGTTTGTTTCAACACTTGGTGGGGTATAATTTGTGAACATATTTGTATGGAAAACCTTATTCTGTTCAAAGCTCTATATCATTTTCATTGCACATCTCCTCATTTCACGCTGGCAAAGGAAGATACAATTTTTCACGATGGATTATGGCATGACTTAGTTTCAGTTTCATCATCATAATTTCAAAACAAACAGAAGTTTCCAATCTTTTGTGGTGATCCATGAAACTTTTTCTACTTCTTTAAGATTTATGGGTCTGAATCTTGAATTTCAATCATCATTAGGAAGATTTTGATGCTGTTCTTGAGATATAAGGATCAAATGTATTTGAGCAACCTTTTGACATTTTCTAACAACATGAAAGCAACCTTGCTTAACCACTTGAGAGTTTGTCTTCATTGTTCTGTCAAGTACAGTTAAACCAGGAGTTTTCATATTATTTCACATTTTCACTACCGACTGCATCAAGGAAACTTATCTTTAGTAGAGTTCATCCACAGCATCCCATAAATTAATAATGATCGGCCCAATCGGTGAATTTTGCTTCAAAAATTGTTGATCAGATTGTTCTAAACTATTTTCCATTTTGCAGCCTTCTTGCAGGTAGTTTCCTGGGGAACTCTGGCGCTAATGCCAATCACGGGAAATACCTTCCCAATACAGATGGCTTGCATTCTTCTTGGTAATCTCGGAGCATCCTTCACGGAAGTCGTGAGCGATGCTCTAGTTGCAGAGTTCAGCAAAACCGAAAAGGCAGGCGTTCTCCAATCGTATGCCTCCATGGCCTTGGCCATGGGTGGAATTCTTGGCAACTTGTGTGGCGGCTATTTTCTTTTGAGATCCCAACAACCGCAGCTCATGTTCTCTACGTTCGCATTGTTGCTAACGTTACAGCTTGCTCTCTCTTTAACCACACGAGAAGACACACTTTACTCTACTAAACCCTCAACCCAGCAGTTCTCTTGGCACTCGGTCTCGGAAAATCTAAGCAAGCAATTCTCCAACATGGTCACAGCAATTAGTCAGGAGAAAATATTTAAACCGCTTGCCTGGATTGTAGCGTCCATTGCGGCCATTCCTATTTTGTCTGGAAACATGTTTTGCTACCAAACTCAAGTTTTAAACCTCGACGCTTCAGTGATTGGTTTGTCGAAAGTAATTGGTCAGATCTTCTTTCTTTCAGCCACTTTCTTCTACAACAGATACCTGAAAGGGGTGTCGATGAGAAAGCTCATATTTGGGGTGCAAATGATCTACGCATTATCACTTCTTTCGGACATTATGTTAGTAAAACAGATAAATCTTCAGTTGGGCATATCAAATGAGGCACATGTGTTATGCTTATCGGCATTGGCAGAAGCCGCGGCACAATTTAAGATCCTACCTTTCACGGTTCTGCTTTCAAGTCTCTGTCCGCCCGGTTGCGAAGGCTCGTTGTTTGCATTTTTCGCTTCGGCTACATGCTTGGCATCGATATTGAGTGGCGTTTTTGGTGTTGCGCTGTCATCTCTTATTGGGCTGTCGTCCGGTGACTATTCGAGCTTACCATTGGGCATCGCGTTGCAGGCAGTAGCTGCATTGATTCCGGTAGCATGGATTTCTAGTTTACCTGGAACAGAATTCACAGATGCAACAAAGGACGGACAGAGAAGTTGGAAAAGGCTGAAGGGTGATATGAAGTGGTCTTAGCCTTAGTTTTTTTTAAATGAATTTGTTTCAGAATTGGTTAGGTTTTGTTTTTCAAGATCTTCCATATAATCTACTCCAGTTAGAAGCTGGTAGAGTTTTCTTGTAAAATCATGTTCATTAAATGGAGTAAAAAAATTGGTACGAAGATCTGAGTAGTTGTTTGGTATTGACCTGAAATCTTGAACGGGAAAGGTAGTTGCGTGGTTGTTGGGAACCAATATTCCAACTTTATTACTAGTTCCATTTTCAAACCCAAAATTCATATTTCTAAAAAAAACATACATTTTAAATAAATAAAACCTCACACTCAAAATAACGAGCTACGCTAAAATTTTGAAGCAGAAGCATTTTGAAAACATATTCACGTTGCTCTATTTTCTCATTTAATTCAAGTAACATATCGTTAAGGTTTTGAGTATAGGATGACAATACAGGTTTAAGGTCGTGTTCGTGTTAAATCTATTTACATCCAAGCCTGATTTACTCAAACTCGACACGTTTATGATATGAGTTGAAAATGGAAACTCAAACCAAACTCATCTAAAATCGTGTTAACCCGACCCGATTCATCTAACCCGTTCTGTATAATCATTATTTACGACACAACTCAACAACCGTTGCAATTTGATCTTGAGGAGATTACGAAAACTAACATAGATAACTATGCTAACCCAAACCCAGTCATTTTAGTTACCATGTTAATCATGTCAATCCGATTTGACTTTCAAAATTTGACACAATGATGACATTTGCACCAGTTTTAGAAAAAAAACTTTATAACATTTTCCGCAACAATATTGGTAACATCCACGAATTGTGTTACGAATGTGGAAATGCGCGTTTTAAGCCCCAACTGTAATGATCATGTCGGCCACTCGTGCAGCGACATTTATATATTTGACCGATTTACACTCGACATTCTTTTGCAGCACATAAAATGTGGACACCCACAACTCAAATATGCGTTTTGAAATACTTTATAAATATTGCCGACTATTTTGCAAACATTTTCGACGCATTTTAAGAAGAAAAAAATACAACCGAAAACGACTACAATTTTGGAGGGTGAAGGAGAATCGTCTGAATTGTCACGTATGAGATATAAATGAAACAGTGGAGGATTTGTCCTAAAGCTTTACACTTCAAAATAGTGAGTTGAGTTTTTATAAATAATGAAGTATATTACATTAAGACAAAATATATGTTGCAACTCACGAGCACCTGTTGAGACGAGCATGAGCAGAAATTTTGAGCTTAAACATTTTGTAATTTCCAAAAGCTTTGACATTAAAAAAATTCAACCATGATGTTTGTAGTATATTCATTTAATTCAAATGAATATCTTAAAATAATCGAGTCATTGGTTGAGTGCATTGATTGATATAAATTGGCTTATACACACGAATACTCTAACATAACTTATTCAACTTATACCAACAATCTTTCTGAGATATAAGAAATTTAAGATTGAAATCGTTTATTCATATCTTTCATGGCATTAAATTTAAATATGTCCTAAATAATCAAATTTACTAGCTTTCATAAGAATTTTCCGATATTTAAAAAAACTTATAATTTTCAATTATTTACCGCAAGACTATATTATTTGAAATTGTTCCTATACTGATGTTAATTTTTCGGAGTGCAACGTGATGAGTTCGGTTTGAAACCGATAAATTAAGATTATGGCGAAGACTTTGTTGTCCTGAGATGGAGGAGAAGTGGCTTAGTGAAGTGTGGGCTCAGGGTTTAGGGCATGTTTGTCTTAGAGATAATGACACGAGCGGATTTTCAAATTCAAAGAAAACAAGATGGAAAATGAAAATAAGAAAAATTATTTTCATTTTATTCGTACATGTTATTGGAGTCTCTTCGAAATTTTAAAGATTGAATTTTTTTTTGACTCAGATTTATGAACAAGTTGAAAGTAAGTTTAAGGTAAATTATAATGACTAATTTTTGGTGTATTTGTATAATTTTTGTTATATACTATTGTGAATATTTTTTAAAAATAATAATGTAAGTTGAGAGTTTAAAGAGTGCTAAGTTAACTACGAACAATCCTGAGGTGTTACCGATGCTGCCTCATGACCCAATCACCCCTCTGTCCATGGGTGCACTTGCACATATGGACGGTGCCAAATAGAAGGTAGAGGGGGTCGGGCGATCCTATGGATTTTGTGATTTTCTTCAATCTTAAAGAATCTAACCCTATGAGTTTAAAGAGTGCTAAGCTAATTGTGGATTATAACTTTGAGTTTAAAGAAGTAAGGACCATTATATATTAAAATTCTGACATCCCTGGATTTTGAGATTTCGATTCGATTTTAAAACTCTTTGGGTTCCTAACCCTTTGAGTTAAAATAGTGCTAAGATAACTATGGACAATCCTGAGGTGTTAGTTGATGATGCCCAAGTTTGCTTGATGAAGGAAGCACATTAGCACAATTGCAGAAAAGGAGTGGCAGAGAAGTTGGAAATTAAAAGGCTGAAGGGAGATATGAAATGGTCTTAGCCTTGGATTTTTCCTCTATTATTTTCGTTTCAGAGTTTATTAAGTTATACCATCTCTTACTGATTTGTGTGACTTAATTGATATGTTAGATCTCAATCAGTTAAGAGCTGGTAGAGTTTTCCTGTAAAACCATGTTCATTGTCTCATTCCACACTCAAAAGAGTAAGGATTTAGGAATATGGTTCTGATCAGTCAAATTTTAAACCAGACAAGTTGAATAGTAAAAATTAAAATAAGTTGGATAAGTAATGCTTAAACGTTTTTGCCTCGATTCTTGGATAAGTTGTAATATGCAAGTAATTTTTATATTATTAAGTTCATATATATTGGATATATTACAATTCAAACTTCTCCCTTAGACCCTTTCATAAAACCACAATAGAAAATTTATATATATTTCTAGAAATCAATTAAATGTGATAATGATTTTTTAAGAATAAAATTTACTGAAAGGAGAACAAAATTTTTTTTGCTAAAATAAAATCAAATTGACTAAACTCAACATTATTAAGATCGTTTTTTAATTTATCATAGACCAACTTGGGTCCTAAGGGCACCCTTAACGGGGGTGCCCCGCCCTGGTCGGGCGCCTGGACGCACCTCCGTTAACGGGCTGGGCGCCCGTGGGGTGCCCGCCCGAGACGCCCGCCCGGGCGCGTGCTCGGGCGTTGGGCGTCTCGGGCAGACGCCGGGGAGCCCAAGGGTGGGGGACACGTGTCCCCCTCCCATTGGTTAATTTTTTTTAATTTTTTTTAATTATTTAGTGGATGTTTTGTTATTAATGGATTGAGTATTTGCTATAAATGTGGGGTAATAATTTTTTGTAAGTGATTAAAATTAAGAAATTTCCAGAACCAACAATTTCAAAATCTAAAAAATTTCCAGGAGGCGCTGCACTTTAATCACGCTTCCACTGAGCAAACACGCGTGCACTGTTTTCAATCACGCGTGCACTTTAATCACGCTTCTACTGAGCAAACACGTGTGCACTGTTTAATCACGCGTGCACTGTTTTCAATCACGCGTGCACTTTAATCACGCTTCCAAAGAGTAAACTGTGCAATCACGCGTGAACAATGCAACAGATACATCCAAACCCTCACAACTATAAATACATCTATCTATCTCCTGACTCCTCACATTTCCTTAACTTCTTAACTTGTTAACTTCTTCTCTCATCAATGTCGGATAATAGTTTAAACTCCGGTCAATCCGACGATGATAACTGGAATGAGACATTAAATATAATGGACCGCGCTATTGAATTGGCCGGACAAGTTGTTTACGAAAGGACTACACGTCCTAAACAACGTCGAAGGAGAACGACGAACCCAGATAGAGATCGTGAACTAGGTTACAGACGCCTTATAGACGATTATTTCTCTGACAACCCTGTGTATTCTGATACTCTTTTCAGGACAAGATTTCAGATGAGAAAGCATGTCTTTCTGCGCATCCACAATGTCATCGAATCATCTGATGTCTTCTTCCAACGAACACCGGACGCAACTGGTAGGATGAGCATCTCCGGTATACAAAAAAGTACGGCAGCAATGCGAATGCTAGCATATGGCGTTGCCGCTGATGGGATCGATGAGTACCTTCGAATGAGTGCGGCAACATCCAGAAATGCTCTCCTCAAATTCTGTGAAGGTGTTATTCGCATCTTCGGCCCTGAGTATTTACGTCGGCCAACTGCAAATGACTTGGCACGCCTACTTTACGTTGGTGAGCAACGTGTGTTTCCAGGTATGATGGGGAGTATCGATTGTATGCATTGGGAGTGGAAAAACTGCCCAGCTGCTTGGAAGGGACAACATCAAGGGCGTGCTGAGAAAGCAACTTTGATCCTTGAGGCGGTGGCATCGTACGACTTATGGATCTGGCACTCCTTCTTCGGAATACCGGGTTCATGCAATGACTTGAACGTCCTGCAACAATCTCCGGTTTTCGACGACATACTAGAAGGCCGAGCACCACCTGTAAATTATGAGGTAAATGATGTTCAATATGATATGGGATACTATCTTACTGATGGTATTTATCCACAGTGGGCGCCCTTCATCCAATCCATCCTTCACCCTCACACCCCGAAGTACAGATTGTTTGCTGAAATGCAGGAGGCAACGCGTAAAGATGTTGAACGCGCTTTCAGAGTGTTGCAAGCGAGGTTCGCGATCATCAGAAACCCAGCTCTTGCCTGGAGTAAGGACGTTCTGTCCAAAATAATGACAGCTTGTATCATCATGCATAACATGATAGTGGAGGACGAACGCGACTGTTATGCTAATTTTGGAGATATTCGCGAATTTATGGAAGATCGTCCTAGAACTTCAGCTGAGGAAACGTCGTATTCGACCGATCGTATAGCGGATATTCACGAGTTTTTTGTCAATCAAGATCGAGTGCGTGACAAGAACCAACATTTGGATCTGAAAGGCGATTTAATCGAGCATATATGACAACGCTACGGACGAGGAACGGTTTGAAAATCGGTTAACGTGGTTGCTAATGTAGTATTTGAAAGTTTAGTTTATGTAATATGTACTGTTGTTTCTTAACTTTGAGTGTAATATTTCCTATTTCAGTTTATCTTAAATGTAATGTGGCTCCGTAATATTTAATAATAATTTCGTGATTTAGCAGTAATTATTAACAATATTTCGAGTTAAAATAGAATTGTAATGTTATTAGAATTATATAAAATGTAATTTGTTAAATGTTGTGTGAAAATTATAATTGTTTAATTAAGAAATGATGTGGATGAAAGAGAGTGTAGGGTGAGTGGAGTAGGCTGTGCATGGGTAAGGGGTTTTTTGGGTGGGTTGGGTGAGCTGACGTGGCAGAGAGAGAGTGCGGGGCGCCCAGGGGTAGCCCGGGCGTTGTTATTTGTGCTCTAAAAGTGGAAGTATAAGAATTTGAGCAAGAAATTAAAAAGAGAAAAGAACATTTTGCAGAAAGACCCTCGAAGTTAGTCGTTACATGCACTCATCACATACCTATAGCAAAGCCATGGTTTGATGCCAAGGAAGTGAACGGCGAAGAGCACAGGGGGTTCCAAAATCGAAGGCATTGTCGTCCATGGTGACATTGTTCCACGACCTGATCTTCAAAAAGTTGACCCTATTCGGCAGGCGATGCCACCAAACGAACACCTCATTAAGGAACCCCTTGTCCCCGCCGTTATACGAGAAGATTTCGGTTCTCCGTTCCATCAACATGTCGAACGTGCAATTCGACGGCTCGATGACCACGATCCGAGGAGGAAGGTCGTTATTCAAGCGTCTACATTGATTGGAATTGAAATCCATCAAATACGGATACAAATTTAAAGAAATAGAGAGATATAGGCGTTGACCATTACCAATTAATCCAATCCAACATTATGCATACCTTCTTCCAACGACAATGCCAACTTGCATGATCCCACCGGCAAAGCCAACTTCTCCGCCTCCACCTCGAACAACCACCAATCCTCCTCCCCACTCACCACGTCGTCGCACCAGAATACATCAAATAACGGCCGGCAAGGGCTCCTCGCCGCCACCCTCACCTTCCCATTTTTATTCATTTTCCCTTTTTCCGTTGCAACTTTTGCCGCCACCAAGTGCACTTGCAGCCCAGCTCCACCACCCGGCCCACGGCAAGCCAACTCTCGGCTTGCTCCTTGTCCAAGTTGACCACCCAAGAATGAAATCCGGTATCGGCGTTGCGTTCTTGTGGCAACAGCCGAGTAGGCACCGGACTACGGAGGCGCGATCCAAATCGTAGATTGAGAAGGGTAAGAGGAGCACCACGACGTAGGCCGGCGAGGAGGAGGAAGGTCAGCAAAGCCAGGTTTAGTTTGAGAACGAAGGCATTACGGCCTGTGAGCTGCTGCTTCATCTAATCCCCCACCTTGCCTTACACTTACTGCAGACGCCATCATTGAATTCTTCTTTCAGCTTGTGTAAATATACATATATAATTGCTTGGATGTTTTTGGTAATTAATTATGCAAATTAAACATGATGTCCTTCTTTGACTTACTAATTAAGTTTCTTAATATGTGATCCAAGTTTTTCTTAACGATTGCCTTTTGAAGGACATAAAAATTGCAGCAGATCAATGATGCTCGAAAGGTCTGTTGGGAGGGGGATCTACGATGCACTAATTCGACACGGATTACACGCACCACGAAAATCGAATATTGAATGCGGAAACTATAATTTCTGACCCTCTCCCAAACTCAATGCAACAAGTAAACACAATTAAGATGGAAATAACAAGCAATCAATCAACACACCTGAAGCAAACCACGACGCACGCGATTTTACAAGGTTCGGCAAGATGCCTACGTCCTTGGGGGGGTCTCCTGCGGATTTCCTTTCCTTGAAGCTCTTCTCCAACAAGAGAAGTCTCCGAGATTACACAATTTGGAAGCAATGCGTCTCCCAAAGCACTCTAGATCTCTCTCTAGCCTAATCTCTCTCAAGGAAATAAAGATTGTATGTTGTGTTACAAGATTAGGGCGAAAATCCTATTTATAATGGGCTAAAATCGTACAAAGAATAATTCAGATCGTGCATAACTGTCTGAAAACGGTCGACCGGAATTTCCCATCGGTCGACCGAACTTCGGTTAGTTCGCGTAATTGTCATCGTTCGGTCGACCGCTCACCCATAGCCGGTCGACCGTTCCGCGCTGCTGAACAACGCTCGAAGCTCCTGGACAATTTCGGTCGACCGCGTGTCCAACACCGGTCGACCGTTCTGCACTGCTGGATAGCGCCTGAAGCTACTGGACGAATTCGGTCGACCGCGTGTCCAACACCAGTCGACCGATTGTTGTGCTGAATTTCGTCTCGTATCTACTGTCACGTTTCGGTCGACCGCGTGCCCAGCACCGGTCGACCGGATCTTCAAAAGATCCGAGCTCCAAATCTACTGGCCGTTTTCGGTCGACCGACTTCCCCGAACCGGTCGACCGTTCCTCGATCTGTTCCGAGCCTCCAGGCTCCTGGTGTAAATCGGTCGACCGTGACTTAAGTTCCGGTCGACCGTTTCTCCTTGTTTTCCCGTATTTACAATTATAAACCAAATTCCAACAAGGTCAACGGATGAGACTAACTGAATACTCAACATGCAGGGTTACAAGATGAAGTAATGAACTAGAAGTTATTAACTGCAGTTTTGTTTTTACATTTTGGATAGTCAGAATATGATTATAGACTACCTTAAGTGCAAATACATTAAACAAATACACTTCACCCAACAACTTCAATTTCTGAGACTGCTAAAATGAAATATTGTATATGCAAAGTTGGTGCAACGACAATTGAATGTGGTTTTGTGCAAAAATACTCTTCGAAATTAAAGGCAGTATCACTTGTCTCTTTTTAAAATACTCCCAACTTAAGGATCTACGGTTTGTAATTTCTACATGCATAATTAAACATGACATATAATTAGATGAGCACTTCACTAGACATGCAAATGGTTACATGCTCGTTGGACGCTCCCACCATTCCAAAGATTATTGGTAGATGATGTGTTGGTTTCACATGGACGCTACCAAATGCGACAAATGTAAGCAACATACAACCCATACCTGCCTTAATCTTTATACTCCCCCTCACCAACTAAACTGGTTTATATAAAGCTAATTTTGTGCATTAATTGAAGTCATCTGATAGACTATTAGTTTCTTTTTTGCTTCTCCACGTTATGCCATAAAGGTGTTGAAAAGTAAGGCATAGGGAGAGATCAAGCAAATTGAGTGGCTAATGCCTAATGCTACCTTTAAACGATGCGTAAAAGCAAATGAATTTAATTTTGACATCATAACTACCTTAATTAGCAGCTTCTCCTTTGCCTCCAATTACCAATAGTCCAATATATAATACAACTATGGATTGAACCTATGTTCCTCCAAGCTATCAAAATACTTTTGTGTTAGATTACCAGGCGCCCACAACGCACACGTATATGTATATTTAATATAAATGGGCCGGTTTAATTTGGTTTTGTTTTGGTCTTCACCCGTCTTTGCTAATTTATTTTAAAGTTCCTTTGGTTTGCTTTTGTTTGTGCTAAGTTGCTCTCCAGTTTGATTATTCAGATGGTGCTCACGTAGTGGTTCTTTGGAGAAGACGTGGTGGACATAAGATAGTTATCATCTGAATAATTTATTGGGAACCTTTGAGCTGTTTGATTTAGAAATTGAACTAGTATATAATAATAATAATAATAATAATAATAATAATAATAATAATAATACAAGTTACAAGAGGGAGCCTCAGCCAACTGTTCAAGTAAATTAACTGTGTTAAGGAAAATTATAATATTAGCCGTAACATTACACAACAAAATATTACATGTAGCCCTTATTTCTCTTCCTCTTCCGAATCTGACTTCGCGAAGACTGGTTCGGGCTGTGTGTCAGCATAAGCAGGAGCAATGAACTTTGGATCCTTCGCCGCAACATCGGCGTATTTGAGTATGGCCTCTCTCGGGTCTTCGTCCATCCAGGTCTCCTTGATAAGACCCCCTTGCTGCAATCAAGTTTTATGACCAAATTAACAATAAATACCTTTTCGATAAAGACTACCACCATGTAATTCATGAAACATAGAGATCTTTAACAACTTTTTGTTTTTGTTTACCTTCATGAGATATTGTGTCAACAGGCTTCCCTTGGTTGTACCGACTCTTCCACCAAAGCCAGGACCTGTAATTGGTAGTTCAGGTTTGTGAGACTTGATTGGGTCTTTAAGGGCCTTCTCGCGTTGACGTTTACGGCTCGGTTGATCTCGGAACATCGGTAATGCATGTGGGTTGTGAATAACAGGCTGGATTTCAAAATCGTCCACTGATTTCTTTCTTGGTGCTCGAGCAACACATACAAGTGCTCCTCTCTTGCTAACAGACGGATCGTAAAGTATGTGTGTTCCTCCCTCTTTCTTATCCCCCACAGTCACAAAGACCTTACAGCAGAGTATTTTTAAGTCGAAAGGTTTTTTTTTCAAATAATAACTTGTATGATCAAAACAATAAGATCAAGTGTCAAAAGAGAGAAGTGCATACCTGATTTATTTTTGGATGCCAAGTACAGCAAACAACACTATAATTTGGGGATATTCCAACCTTGGAGACAAGTTCAAGCTTCTTCCGGTCAAAGATGCAAAGCAGACCTCCAGTTGTGCTTTCTCTCTCAATGGAAGTTCCAGTAAGAATGAGCTGCTCGTCTGGACTAAACGCGGGATTGGTTTGTGCATAATGATTAGGCAAATCTTCGAACACTTTAAGAGGAGACTTTGTATTTCGCAGATCCCACACCTACATGAAGACAATATCAGTGTAGTTTTACAACAGTGCACAAAATAAGGTATGTCGATGATGCTTTGTGTACCTTAAGTGTATTGTCTGTGCTTCTTGATAATAGAATTTGACCATCAGTAGAGAACTTTACTCCAGTAATCTCATCATCATGTGCCTTAGAGATATGTAGATCGGGTCTACTTCCCCAGCCAGGCTTAATGTTCCATATCTACAGCAATAAATTACACTATATTAGGAAGATAGAAAAATGTAACTTACTCAGCAGCATATTTAAAATCCAACAACATAACTTATTAACTTGATTCTTAAAAGAATGAAAAAAGGGCATAATAAATTCCTAACCTGTATTGAACCATCTCCAACACCACCCACTATTCTCTTGCCTTCATGATTCCAACAACAGGTGGTAACTGGAACTCTTCCTGGCCTTGCAAGCTTAGGCTTGATTACCTATTAAAATGGAGTATAGATTAATTATAGAAATCAAGCAAGTGAAACGAAAGAAAAGGTTTGATATAAATACAGCATATAAGACAGGAATTAAAGTCGGCACTTATTTATGAAAATTCGTATCTACCTGTTTCTGACTTTTAAAGTCTGTTACATCCCAAATGCGCAAGGAACCATCTTCTGAGGATGTTAAGATTGTATCTTTTTCTTTGGGATTCCACTCTCCAGCTGTTAAACCAGATATGTGCCCCTTGGTATTCTTAAGATCACGAATGTACATATCACCTTTTATATACTCACCTAAAGTCAAGCCATCACGATCATAGATCTGAAAGGAGAGAAAAATTAAATAACCTATCCTGAACATGTGGTGGTAAATTTTGATATCGAAACAGTTTTGCATCGTTCCATTCATTTTTTTATCATCATCAAAATGTACATTTAAAATTGTAAACAAGCACCTTGGCTTGCGCCGATCCAGTGACACAAAGAAAACGATCGGCAGTAGGGCTCCAACTTAAACTTCGAACTTGATGTCCTTCAGAAGGCTCAAGTTGCCTAAATGACTGCAGTTTTGCATTCATCCCTTGAAAATCATACATACGAACAGTATAATCATAACTCCCAGAGAGAACCCTAGATCCAGAATGATCAATGGCAAGTGCAGAAACAACCTGAACGTCCACAAATTATGGGGCACGACACGTTAGTTTTCAATAATCACTCAAACAGGATTTACAAAATTAGCAATCAAAAGCCAAATGCAGGATAGCACGATAAAACAAAGAATGCAAGCACTTTGATTGAATAAAAAATGAGTGGAAACAGGGACGTGGTTTTACACTGAAAGTTCAAGATTAGTTAGGTCTTGCAACATCTGTAAGTGAAGATGTAGCAACATAGGAGTCCAATGGCATGGTTTATATAGTTTGTACCTCTAATGACTGTAAAATCACTTCTTATGCTAAACATCGCAATGGTCACATTGTAAGGCAGTTTTTTCCGATACGTGTAAAGTAGCCTTAAGCTACTAGAACTAACAATCTCAAGGTACAAGCAATTTTGTTTGGATGCCAGTATCAAGTCATGACTCATGACACTGAATTAGATTTATTGCTAAATTCACAATTCATTAACTAATCCTGCTAAAATTTCAAGTTTTAATTGTATCACTATTAGGTGACAAGTGGCTTGACTAGTCATTTGTTTGGCAAACTTGAACAACTATTTGTACATACTAAACCATGTGAGCATATTTGTTAATTTCTCAGCAAGAACGTTATTTCTAGCCTAATTTTATAATTACACATGAATGAAATCACACCCCGTCATAGCCAGAAGTTTCTGTACAAGTCAAAGGATTCCTTATAACTCAAACTTGTTCTCAACTCTAACACCGACCAGTAAACAAATATGATTTAGGAAAAACTTCATCTCCAGCTCAGTTGGATTAAGTGTCGAAACCGTTAACAACATGCTATCATTTGTAATTACAATGGCAACTTAGATTGTGCGTTCATCTGCATTAAAATGTAAAATCACGATCCAGACGTCCAAACACAACCCTAATTTCAACTAATCAACCAAACAAGTAAGTAACTAACAGAACCCTTATGCCAACCGACCAAGCAATACCATCATATTTGCAATTTCCATTATTTTATGAGTAGCTAATAAACTTCTAACTCCATACGAGTTGGATTAAGTGTTAAAGCAGATAAACTTAAACTTAGATAGCACATGTAACTTTTAACTACGATGGCAACTTATAATTATAACTCGAAACAAAAATCGCATCGTTGGTGAAACTTGGAAAGGGAAATGCCAACGAGACATCCGATCCAAACGCGCAACCCTAACTTGGACTAATCAAAACCAACCATACCTTGGTATGTCCTTTAAGCACAATCTCATTAGTCAAAGGTATCCGGAAGGTCTCATCCTCCACGTCATCATCCAACTCGTCATCCGAATCCGTCCCGTCAGCCGGCGGCGGCCGTGGTGGCCCGATCATGGCGCTTCCATCACCATCATCATCATCATCATCATCATCATCATCATCATCATCATCCTCTGGAGGTCTCGGAGGCCCGATCAAGGCTTCTTCCTCCTCAACGAACGGTTGGAGGTGGTGTTGGGATTCCAGGGGTGGTGGGACGGGGAGGGAATCGTGGCGGAGCGTGGAGGCGTGGACGGAGGTAAGGTTGGGTTGGGATTTGGGCTTCTTCCCGAAGGAGACGGGGAATTGTGCCCTAATCGCGTCGTCGTCGTCCATGTTTGAGGTTCAGAAGGTTGGACTAAGCTCAAAGCCTTTAAAACCGACGGGAGAAAGGGGAAGAAGGATATTTATACTTGGACGCTTTTGGGCCTAATTGGGCTTCGGCGTTTTCCCATGTTTTTTTTGGATGACAAAGAAATTTAAATATTTTTTTTAGTTTAAAAGACATGATAAAGTAAAAAATTGTTTTCTTTATCTTTTTTAATTTTATTAAAATAAGAGATCACTTCGAAAAAAACTGGAATTTTTTTATTGGAAAAATCTCACCCTTGTACCTATTGAGGAGATAATTCAGTTTTTATGTGCCTATTGATGAGATAATTCAGTTTTTATGAAAAATTTGATCAGTTTACGAACTTCTGAGTTTTATTGGAAAAATCGCATCTCTTGTGACACTCTTTGCGAATCAGTTAATGGATAGGTGTTTGTTGCAATCCTTAAATCTTTTACTCTTCAAGTCACGACTAAGTTTACGATTATTAAAAAAGTTACCACAACTGTTCATGTAATGCAATGTTGAATTATAAAGTTGAAACGTGACATTCTCTACTATCAAAATTTTGAGAAATAGATAAATGTTTCTCGTGTAGTATTTTCGTGATCGCCTCTCCCCTACATAGATAAATTTTGAGAAATAGATAAATGGTTCCTAAAAATACTTAGTAACCAAGATTTTCAAAACCGAACTCCTAAAAATACATAGTAACCAAGATTTTCATAACCGAACTCCTAAAAATACATCAAAGCGATAATTTTAATTTTGGTTCAATGTGATCGAACCACGGTCGAACCATTGCTGGTGTTAACATTTTTAGACTCGAAATTGAACTAGACCCAATAAATATTAACTAGAAATTTGAACTAGGGGTGAGCATCCGGTCCGGACAGGACTGGATTTTTATCCGAGGTCCGGACCAAAGACCGGACCGAACCGGATGCCCGCGGACCGAAGACCAGACCGGATGCCCGCGGACCGAATCGGTCCGGTTAAAACCCGATTTTTTTAAAATAAATAAAAAAATACCGGTCCAGGTTTTACTTTGCTAAACGGACCGTTGCGAACCAACTGGTTCGCAATCCAACCGGGTCGAACCGTCCAGGATCTGATTTTTTGGTAGTAACTGTTATATATGCTTGCTCCTGTTTGTATTAAAGCTACTGTCTACATTAAAGCATGGTGTCACAGACACACGACAGAACCCATACCAGATACAAATTCAAAACAACCTTAGACTGCTACACTACGTACACGTCGACTAGCAAGTATGAAACCAAACACAAAGGTCAGTTAGAAGCCACACACACACTACTACTAACTTTCTTCTTAATAATATATATAACTCCCATCGATCGATCGATCTGATCTATATTAAAGCCTGACACCGCCACCTTTCTCCGCCATCTCCCGGCCGGTGCCACCGTGGTGGTCGTACGCCTGGTCGTGGTATCCGAGGCCGTAGTTATTACTTAACATTCCGGCATGCAACAAGAGCAGGTAGATCAACTCCGTAAAAGCAAGTATGATTATGAAAGCCTCCCAACACTCTCAAACGCCAACCCCGGTGACCGCCTATGCCGATCTCCTTGCATGCCAACCTTCGCAAGACACAAAATTATATATAATTGGTTTGAAAATTATATATATACATATATGTATGTATGTGGTGATTATATATAATTGATTACCCGAATGCCAGAGCAGTGACGGCCCACGCCACCAAGGCCGACGATGCGGCCGCGGCCAGGCTGGAGCTCCTCCACGCTCTTAGATGGTTTGCTCCGGCCACCTTCGACATAACACCGATCACACCAGCGAGGATGGAGAACACGAGGAAATAGAATGTTGCCCCGTTTCCGGCAACTCCTGTAGAACAAGTACGTACGGTGACAAAGTAACCATCACAAAGATAAAATGTAGAGAACTATGTTTAACCACTTTCTACATTTTTTCCCACCTTGAAGTTAAACATATTCTACTTATAAATTAAATCTCTAACAAACATTGCTTAATTTCAAAAGAAGATATCTATGAAACATTCATGTATGGTTTAATTTATACTCTCTTTGATCACAATATAAATTAAAAACCAACCTTTTTCAGTGAACTTTTCGGTATTTCGAAAAGATTAAGATGACACTTAAAAATTGGCCAAAAGCTCGACCCATTAAAGGGTAAACAATAAATAAGATAGGGAGGTATCAAGAATTGACTATCCGAGAAATATAGGGATTAACCAACTTCAAATTGCAACAGAGTCAAACCTTCCAAATTTTAAAACAATGTATGCATGCATGCATGCAAGCAAGCAACTATGTGTATTTATATTTAGAAAAATTAGCAATTTAAAAAAAAATACCAGGATAATTAGTCTGCCCATTGATGAAGTGATTAAGATTCCAACTTGCAAACCCAATGACAACAATATACATAGCAAGATTCAAGAACACCAACGGCGACAACGAGCCTCTGGTCACCCCCGCCATCTTCTAATCAACACACTTCGAACCTTTTCAACCCACTTAAGCTTGAGAATTAGAAGTCGAGTACAGCAGCAGCAGCAAAACACACACTTGTCTTGTGAGTTGTGATCTTGTGTTTGTGATTCTCCCAACTGAAGTGCACGCAACGTACTTATAACGTAAGTGTGAGGGCTGAAAAGCGACGGACACGTGTTGGAGTTCTGGAGCTAGCGTTCGGGCTGTGGTGTTGGCAGCTATGGGCGTTGATTCCTGGACACGTGGCGCGTTGGGCGGTGTGGTTTACACACGTCATTGGGGCATGTCGATGCCGGTGAGTTTTTACTCGTGGTTATCCGCAACAACAATTGATTTGACAGTGATATCTTTCCGTAAAGTAACGGTTGAGAAGATGAAAACAAAGAGATAGAAAGTAGATAAACGATGTGAATGGAAAAATTGACGTAACTTAAAGAAAAAATTAAGATGAATTTTTTAGAAAGATCGGGGTTGTTGGTACTCTAATATTACGATTTTCAATCACTTTCCAGAAATACTGCTCCTACGTACTTGGGTACGTACGTACGTACATTAGAGATAGTAGACACACACACAAATTTATCATAATTAATTTGCTATACGTTTACATGCATTTCCTCGCGATATATGTGGGAGAAAATACTTCAAACAACATTGATCTAACTATGTGTTATTGTATTATTATCTTCCATGCTTATTCCTCCCAACTCATCCATCCACTATCATCGCTAACAATGGAATGTGTTTATCTATTTTATTTATACTATTTATTTTTCCTTTGCTTGCAGATAAATGCAAAGCTTGAATCTCTGGGAATGGACCAGTAATTATAGACTATTTGTGGGATCTTAATCCTAATTGAGTTTTAATGATGTTTAGGTGGTGATTAGGAGGAGATGGGATTGAAGGGTGGAGATGGAGTGGTGTTGGATGAAGGGTTGAGATGGATTGGAGATTAGATGGTTGGTGAGGATTGAGGTGGGGTGAGATAATTATTGGTGATTCTCCCTCTCTCACACACTTTAATATCTCTCACGTCTCTCTCTCTCCTAGTTGGTGCTCCGGCGAGAGGTTTGAGCTCCGACGAGGCGGAGGTGGTCGTCGTGTGTGGGTTGCTCGTGGAGTGGTCGTGGGTGGAGTGGAGAGTGAAGGAGGTGAAGGTGTGCTCGTGCTTGTCGAGGAGGAGGTGATTGTCGATCGAGCGTGAGGTTCGTCGCCGGATCGTGATTTTGGGAGAAGAGTTCGTGGAAGCATCGTCGAAGTTCTTCGAAGGTTTCTTCAAACCTTCACGGTATGTCAAACTCGCTCACTTTAGTAGTGTGAGTATTTGAAAGTCAGCGGTAGGCCTTCCGGCTCGTCGCAAGTAACATGCAGTAGATTTTACTGCCTGATCGGTCGACCGGTTGGTGCAAACGGTCGACTGTTCTTAATGAGATTTCAGGTTCTACCTCACACCGGTCGAACGATGCCCTTGGGGCGGTCGACCGGTTGTGCATTTGAGGCAAACCTGGTGGCTTTCGGTCGAATGGGGCCCCTTTGCCGTTCGACAGGGTGCACTGTTGTAGGTCGGTTGGGGCGTTGACCATCCAAACGGTCGACCGCCTGTGTGACTTTGTCCGACCGGTGACTCAAGTTGGAATAGTGGTTGGTTCGACCGAAGGTGGTTCCGTCGACCGGACTTGATGTTGAGCGTGGGGGGATTCCCTGGTGGAATTCGGTCGACCGAGAGTGCTCGGGGGTTCGACCTGATTCGTTGGTGAGAGTTGGGGGATTCCCTGGTGGAATTCGGTCGACCGAGAGTGCTCGGGGGTTCAACCAGATTCGTTGGTGAGAGTTGGGGGAATTCCCTAGTGGAATTCGGTCGACCGAGAGTGCTCGGGGGTTCGACCATATTCGTTGGTGGGAGTGTGGGATTTTTCCCTGGTGACTTTCGGTCGAACGGGTCCCCCTCGCCGTTCGACCGATTGGTCGTTTTGTTCGTTGAACCTGGGAGGCGACTTCTAAACGGTCGACCGACCCTTGACTTTGGTTCGACCGAACGAGTGTGGTTGGTGGGAATTGGTCAACCGATAGAGTGCAGGTTCAAATCAAATCAATATAATTGGAAATGGAGAAATCATGCAATAAGTTAACTGTATTGTTATTCGTGTCGGAAAATTACTTAAATCGTCCGCACGAATTACCATTTTGTCTTTCTCTCATTTCTACTTATATATCTCTTCATTTCACTCTCCTACCACTCATCTCTCTTTCATCTTCCTCTTATAATCATAAAAAAAATGTTTCGGAGGTCAGGAAAGGAGTCAAAGGACGCCTCGGTGCACTCGAATCTGGTAAAATGTCTAACTTCTTTTTAATAAAAAATAAATAAAAAATTAGGAGGCGTCCGCCGGGTTTTTTGGTATGGGTTCCAAGTTTTTTGGTATTAATGGGGTGAATTACAGTGAGTTTTTTTGTAAGTCGGAAAATTTTACCAAATACCACATTGACAGATCGGTCGGGGGACAACTCATTGTAATCAAACCCATTACCATCAAAATCTTGCAACAGAACCTTAAATAATTTGAGATAACACACCGTATAAATTTAAGTTTTTTTTAGACGGACGTCTGCACCCCCCCCCCCCCCCCCCCCCCAAAGGGAGAGGCGTCTGGCCTTTTTTTTTGTTTGGCTTACTTCACCGGATACAGACGCTTCGTCAGACATTTTCGGGGTGTTGGTACTGATAAAGTGAGAAAAACGTAGACAAAATCCTTAGTTTAAGAGACTAGGCGAAATGAGTATTAAATGAATTGTGAATGACAAAATGGTAATTAGAAGGACGATTTAAGTAGTTTTGCGACGACGAATAGTAGTTCCTAGATGTCGTCGGAAAAAAAAATTTGTTAACCTAGATAATGAGTTCCATTTGCCTTCACCATGGAAGCTAACGTGTTCCATGAGCAACTTGTCTTCTTGAGCAGTCCGTGGTCCTTTTCTCCCGCCCATATCTCTACCTTCCCAGTAGTCTTTCATCCTCCCAGCTAGTTGTGGGGGCAATTATGTGGTTGAAGACTTTGGTTCACACAGGCTCGCATTTATATGCATCTCAACTCCTCTGATTTATTTTTGATATGTATACTTTATTCAATTTATTAAGCTCTACGTATGGTTGTGAGCCGCTTATAAATTGTTCTTAAACTTTTTCAGTTAAAAATCTACCAACTAAATTAGTCAATTGTCGTTTGATTTTTCTACAAAAACATCCAGACCTCTAGCAACATGAAAAATGATATTATGTGTGATTCATCCATTATTATCGGCATGTAATTTCTCTTCAGATATAAATATTACAGTATATATATATTTTTAGTATGTAAATTAAAGACCCAAAACTAATCTGATTCTACTTTGACAAATAAATAAGACGTATTCAGTATTCTTCCTATAATAGATAGCGTTACTGTTTTTTTATCATTTTAAATATGTCTTAGATTCTACTTATTGCGCACAAATGATAATATATTAAACATAACTAATACATATAAAGCTAAATCTTATGATATTAATGGAAAGGCAAAGTGTTCCGATAAGAAAGTGAAGATCCTCTCTTGGATCAAGAAACCATGTTGTATCCCTCGCATAACTACACGTATGGCTTCGGCTTGTCTATAGGCTAGTTTGGAATGTTTAGGATGGACACATAACTTACAATATAAACACAATTAATTATTGTTGGATGAAAAATGATAGTAGTGAATATGATGGTTGTAGTGAGCTGTGTTTACTTCCTTCCTTATGGAGGACACACACATAAGCCTATACCTCCGTAACACAGAATGCCCACAGGGATTTATAAATTACCCGTTGTTTCTTGGGTTGGAGATTATGTTCCACTGAAGAAACTTATAGACCACTGGTGGGCAATAGAACAATGGTCATTTGAGCCATGCAATTGCAACGTTCAGAAAACCAAGTGTGGTAAAAGGGATCTTGTTCCTGAAATAAAATAAAGATTCTACATTCTGATTAATATCGTAAATCATGGAATTGAGATTAAAAAACAAAATTATATACCAGAGTACGAAAAGATAAATAAAGTAACACTCAGTTAAGATGATATGTTTACTCAAGTGGTATGATTAAATGGTTAATCCACTTTTACATGACACGTACAACATTAGCAGATTCAAATAAAATATAACATCCAAAAGTGAAGACTAATAATTAAAAAGGGAATTAATGACTTGAATGCACATTAAAATAGGATATTAAGGGGCGAAATGCATAAAAGGTATGGAAAACCGAAAACCTTATATTATTATTATGAATTATGATAGAATGCAAAAGCAATAACCAATTAACCGGATTAAAAACTGACAAAAAAAGACTACTATTCATAGTTGGAAAACTACTTAAATCGTCCTAACAATTACCTTTTTGCTCTTAACAATTCATTTAATACTCATTTCGTCACGTCTATTAAAACAAGGTTTCTACCTATGTTTTCCTCATTTTTCCAAGTACAAACACCACGAAAATGTCTGACAAAACGCTTGAATTCAGTGAACTAAGCCCAACAAAAAAATTTGAGTCGGGCGTCTAGGTAAAACACTTCCCCATGGTGGAGGCGTCTTAGCCAGACGCCACCCCCAAGGGGGGCGTTTTACCCATACGCCTCCCCCAGGGGGGGCGTCTTAGCCAGACGCCCCATCCTAAAATAAAATAAAAACTTAAAATTACACGGTGTGTTATCTCAAATTATTTGAGGTTCCTTTACAAGTTTTCAGTGGTAACGGGTCGGATTACAATGATTTTTTTTGCAAGTGATGAATATTCAAAACAAATCCAGATCCAACAATTTCAAGATCCAAAATCGTTTGATGGTAAAACTTCCCGACTTACAAATACCACCTCGACAGGTCGTTCGGGGGTCTTGCTCACCAGTGAGCGAGCGGCATTCCACCTCGCCGGTGAGGTGGCGGGGGTGGCAAGGGGGCAGCGCCTCTTGGAATTTTTTTGGATTTTAAAATTGTTGGATCTGGAAATTTTTGAATTTTCATCACTTGCAAAAACTCGTTGTAAGGTGAGATGTCGGACGGTCGACCGTTTGCTTCTCGGTCTACCGAACATGTTCCATGCGGATGACCGAGTTTCCATCGGTCCACCGTGATCGTAAAGACAGTAAGTTTTTGATCTTCCTGGAATCATTGGGTCGGTTTACCGACCTCTACCCGCTCATCCGAATATTTATCCTCAGTAGCTTCGAAATTTCTCTGGAAATCTCTATTCGGTGTAACGAAGGGGTATCGATCATCCGAATATAGTAATTATTAATTTAATAATTAATTAATTTAGTAATTATCTAAATTTATAATCAATTATCTTTTTAATAAAAAATATAAAAAATAACGGGCGTCCGACAGATCCGCCCCGCCAATGGGAGGGGCGGATCCCGCGAACGCCTGCTATTTTTTTATTAAAAAGATGTTGGATATTTTACCAGATTCGAGTACACCGGGGCGTCTGTTGGCTCATTACTAACCTCCAAAACATTATTTTTTATGGTTGTGAGAGGAAGATGAAGAGAGATGTGTGATAGGAGGGCTAAATGTCGCGTTATAGGAGTATAAATGAGAGAGAATGATAATCTGTATGGACAATTTAAGTAGATTTCCGATGATGAATAGTACTTCAGAGAAAAAAAAGGGAACTACTAAACGTCACCCCAAAACTACTTAAATCGCCCCTTGAAATTACCAAATTGCCCTTAACAATATATTTAATACCCATATCGTCCCGTGTCTATAAATTAGGACTACGGTCTTGTATATTCATAATTTATCAGTAAAAACATCACGAAAATGTCTGGCGAGGGTGATGCATCCGGTGAGGTAAGCCTGGCGCGGGGCAAAATTTGGGCCGAGCGTCTGCATTAGACGCCTCCCCCAAGGTGAGGGCGTCTGCGTAGGACGTCCGCCCCTTGGCCGAGGCGTCTAACGCAGACGCCTACGCAATGGGAGAGACATCTTATGTAGACGTCCTCCCCTTGGGAAATGCGTCTTTAGTAGACGCCCTTCCCTTGGGCAATGCGTCCTACGCAGACGCCTCACCCTTGGGGAGGGCGTTTAACTCAGACGCCCCACCCATTGGGTAGGCGGCTAATCCAGACGCCTGGAATTTTTTGATTTTTTTAATTTCGATTTTATTTTTGTAGGTTCCGTTGGAAGATTTCGGTGGTGATGGAGTGGATTACAGTGAGTTATTTCAAACTACACAAATCTTTGCAACAATCGATGAAGCAAGTAAATGGGCCAAACAAGTAGCTATCGGAGCTGGGTTTTTTTTGTTCGTGTCGTCGTACAAAACAAGATCAGATAGTCGGATGGATTGTTATTTGAGATGCGACCGGCGGAATCAAATGGAGTCTCGGGATATGGATACTGCACTTCGAAGAAACACCAAAAGAAAGGGTTGCGATTGTCGTTTCTTAATAAAAGTGGTGGAGCGACGAGATCGTGATGGATGGGTTGTGGTTTTTAATAGTGGTAACGGACATAACAACCACAGACTGACAGTTTATCCAGAGGGTCATTGTCAAATTAGTGGTCTAAGTGCTGGGCGAAGAAGATTGTTCGTGATATGACAGAGGCGCAAGCAAAACCGCGGAACATCTTGAAGGCAGTAAAAGAAAATTTCCCGGAGGACAATCCAAATCAAAGGCATATTTATAATTTCAGAGATTACATGAGAACGACAAAATCTCAAGACCGGAATCCCGTCCAGCAGTTTCTCTATCAAGCAGTGCAGTGTGAGTACTTACATTGGATTATGGCGGATCCAGAAACTAATGTCGTCACTCACGCTTTTTTGGCACATCCGACGTCAGTCCAGTTGTTGCGGACATATTCTTTCGTTATCTGCATGGATTCGACTTACAAGACGAACAAGTATAAGATGCCTTTGTTCGAAATGATTGGGGTCACACCAACAAACATGAATTTCCTTATCGGATATGCGATTTTGATGGATGAATCTTACTCCAGTTACCTATGGGTGATGGAGAAGTTGCGAGATCTGTTATTGGGGACTGTCAGCCCGACTGCAATAATAACAGACCGGGAGTTAGGCCTTATGCGACCGGTGAGAGAGGTTTTTCCTGACTCTGCTCAGTTACTCTGCACATGGCACATCAACAAAGACGTATTCAACTACGCATACCACATATTCGGCAAGAATAAGCAGATGGCAGAGACTTTGAGTCGTGGAAGATGGAGGAAAATCATGCTTTCTACTTCAGAAACCGAGTATGATAGAGTTTTGTATGCTCTGAAAGATTTGTATAGATCGTGGCCGGCTATCACGGAGTATCTGGACACCACGTGGTTGGTGCATAAAGAAAAGTTTGTGCTGAATTGGACGAACAAAGTCCTTCATTTTGGGAACACCACAAATTGTAGGGTCGAAAGTGCTCATTCGGCTCTAAAAGAGTGGATTTCTACATCGACTGCAGCTTTGGACACTCTTTTCGAGCGCGTCAACGCGGCTATTGAAATGCAGCTGACGAATATTCGAAACTTTCTAGAAGACTCGAGAAGGCAAAATTTGACTAATTTCGGACATCCTCTATATTGTCACATAAATGGTCGAGTTTCGCATCACTGCTTGCAATTGCTGAGTCAAGAGGTGAAGAGAATGCAACAGTTAGATGATGAAGTTGAATATCGTTGTGAGTGCGCTTTTCTGACTTCTCATGGGATACCTTGCGCATGTACCATCCGCGGATGTCTTGAATCAGACAACGGAATTTACTTAGAGCAGATTCATTCGTTCTGGAGGACACTTGTCATTGGGGAAGGAGCCGGGAACCCAGAGTTTGTGTCTCAGGCAGCTCAAGACGCCGAACATTTTCGCAGCCTGGTTGATGAGATTGCAGGAAGTGACCCTACCGTAATTCGATCTGTCACTCGGGTTTTATTCGAGCAGCTACACCCCCGAACATTCGAATTTGAGAGAGCCTGCAGAAAAAACAAAGCTACGAGGTCGACCAAGGGGCAAGTCGACACGACGGGACCCTAATGCATTTGAGTATGCTGAGCGAGGTCGTGGTCGATCTTCAGGTAGTGGGAGTAGAGGTCGTGGTCGTTCTTCCGGTAGTGAAAGCAAAGGTCGTGGTCGATCTTCTGGTTCTTCGTCTGTGAGGGGAGGATCAGGTATACCATCCCTATATTTATTGTTATTATAATTTTGTTATTTATTTCAGTAAATATGTATCTTTTGTTATTATATGTAACTGTATTTTTTGTTTATATTGTAGTGACTGGGCGGGCTGACGTAGACGACTTCCCATATGTTGATAGAATTCCAGGAATCATTATGTCATTCCTACACCAGTGGAATGATGTACGTCCTGATGGAAACTGTGGATTTCGATGTGTCGCCGATGTTTTCCTCGGTGGTGAAGACAATTGGCAACTCGCCCGTCATTCGATTTGAAATGAGATAGCTGTGAACCCATCTTTTTATGAGCACGTATACTACGACGGTGTGGTGCAGGCACGTCACCGGATTAATTGGGGCGGGGGACCTTGTGGCGAGAATCACCACATGGAGACGTGGACGGACTTGTTTCCCATTGCAAATTTTTACAAGTGTGCAGTTATGTTCTTCTCTCTCGGAAATGATGGTTCGTTGTACCCATGTCTTACAGTTCTACCTTGGGAGAGTCCGCCTACCGTGACGAGACCGTGCAGAGAGTTGATTATTGCTCATTTAGGGAGTTACTCTCATTACATTCGTTTGGAATTGACTGAGGGATTCCCCGTACCTCCTATTAGGGGTGAGCAAAACCGGATATCCGAATTTTCGGATACCCGAAATCCGGATATCCGGATTTCCGGATCACCTAAATATCATTCCGAATCCGATCCGAATTAAACTGGATATCCAGATTTCGGATATCCGAAAATTCGGATATCCAGTTATTGTTCCCATAAATACCTGCACATATTTTCATAAAGAAATCATAATCGCCAAAATATTCACAAAACCGATTTACCACCATACACACGGAAAAAAACAAATGATTTGTAACAAATAAAAACCATAAAGTTACTTTGGAATTCAGGAATCCAATACAAAGTTAATGTTCTAATAGTATTCTTATAGTAAAAGTGTAAAACAACACAACATTCACTCATCCGAATCAGATGTATCGATAGTCTCATCAATAACAACCATCAGTTGCTCCAATATCAAGTCTTTCAAACCTACAAAAAAATTGTACATGTTATACACCACAAAATGCAAAAAACAACAACAAAAGAACTAAAATATTTGAAATGAAACTACCTTCTTCAAATATCTCCAAGTCAAGCAAGTTCTCCTCTATTATAAGTGAACCATGAGAAATTCGCACCCAATCTTGTGAACAAATAAGAGCTTTCACCATCCTTGGTGTCAAAGAAGTACGGAATGAATCAAGAACTCGTCCTCCCGTGCTAAAAGTAGATTCTGAAGCAACTGTGGAGACTGGAATAGCTAATACATCTCTTGCAATTTTTGCTACAATGGGATATCTTTTTTTATTGTCTTTCCACCACTGCAATATGTTAAAAGTTTGATCCATAGCCATACCCATAGGCTCACATGCATCATCAAAGTATTTCTCCCACTCACTTTTGTTGTCATCCAGATTACCACCCATTTCCATTTGATATTGACTATTCAACAATTTCCCAAAATCAATCATGTCACTATTCTTCTTCGCATTATGTCCCAAATTACTAGTAGAGGCAGAGGAAGAGACGGAGCTTGAAGAAGGCTCTTGCATACTCTTTGATTGTGACATAGAGGAGGACCCATACATCTCAAACAGTGAACGGAAAGTATACTTGATATTCTTAGACAATATGCTAGCATTATCAACCCCGTAAGTGTTCTTCACCATCCAATCAACATATGGCAACTTCTTTCTTGGGTCAAGAATCACAGATACAAATAACAACAAGTTAAGATTGTGAATATTACCCCAATACTTATCATATTTCACTTTCATTTGTGATGCCATTTTCCTAATGCCTTCATTTTCACTTTCACATTGACGAGAAAGTATGAGACCAACACCAAATATATCATCTACATATGCATTGCTAGTCACATACCGAGAACCCGACAACTTCAATGTGGCATCATAGAAGATTTTCAAAAATGGCAAAAAACAACTCACTTGGTCCCACTCATGATTTGTAGGCT
The DNA here is from genome assembly GCA_963682175.1 of Triglochin maritima. Lineage (NCBI taxonomy): Eukaryota > Viridiplantae > Streptophyta > Magnoliopsida > Alismatales > Juncaginaceae > Triglochin > Triglochin maritima. The sequence goes on from OY821771.1 coordinate 63,312,506, forward strand.
CACCACCAACCTTCCTCATTTTTTTAACAAGAGCTGGATCTCTCATAATTAGACTAGCAAATGCCTTTCTAAACTTTAAAGCAGAATCAAGCATTAAGTAAGTTGAATTCCATCTAGTTTCGACATCCAAACATACAAGCTTCTTGGATTCTATTCTTTCTTCTTCAACACAAGTCTTAAACTTTTGCAACCTAGCAGGAGAAGACCTCACATACTTCACAAGAGTACAGACTTTCACAATTGAGTTATCAATATCATTTAAACCATCTTTGACAACTAAATTTAGAATGTGTGCAGCACATCTCATATGCAAATATTTCCCTTCCAAGACACCACATTCCCAATGATTGAGTCTTCTTCTCAAATAATCAACAGCAAGATCATTAGAACTAGCATTATCAACTGTGACAGTAATAATATTTTTCAATCCCCAATCACTCAAACATTTTTCAACTGCTCTACCAATAAGTTGTCCAGAATGACCAGCAACAGGGCAAAAATTAAGAACTCTTTTATGCAAATTCTAATCATCATCAATAAAGTGTGAAGTAAGACACATGTAAGACAAATTCTGCCCAGAAGTCCACGAATCAGTAGTGAGGCTAATTTTGTAAGGCAATTGCTTAAAGAAATCAAACAACTTCCTCCTTTCCTCGATATAAAGAGAATAACAATATCTAGCAGCAGTAAAACGGGATGGAACAACAAATTGTGGATTAATAGCCTCACAAAAACCAAGAAAACCCTCTCGCTCTACAAACATAAAAGGTAGCTCATCCAATATCAACATTCTTGCAAGTTGTTTTCTAATAAAATCTTGATCATGCTGCCACAGTTTTGGAATATGAACAGTTTCAAGAGTGTCATCTTTGTTAACAACAATTTTTGCATCAACGGAAATGAGCTTTTGTTTTTTATCTAGATTTGCAGGCAACTTCTTACACCTCTTTGTATGATTTGCTAACACACTAGTCCCATTTTTTGAATCACAACTAATCATAGCTTTACAATACTTGCACTCAACAAAAAGTGAATCCTTTACTTTGTTGTAGTGAGACCACCATGGAGATTCATTCTTTCTTTTACCAATAGAAGAGTTGCTATCACTTACATTGGATTTGGATTTGGACTTGGACTTGGGGGCACGTGGTGGTTTTTCCTTTCGAGAAATCTGCTCTTCTTCAATGATTTGAATGTCACTAGCTTCAATGAAAGTATCATCCATCATATCATCCTCCACCCTTTCATGATTGTCATTTAAACTTGATGACATTATTTCAACCTACATTAAATCATAAACCGTTATCAACAAAAAGATCTTAATCTCTAATTTACAAACTCGTCAAAAGCAAACAGTGTGAAGGGTGTGCGAATTGCAGCCTAGTCATTTTGACAAAACAAGAAAAAGACTAACTAACTAAATTAAGAAGAAAAAACTGAAACCATCAACACAACAAATCCATCCAAAACCACTTCGAGCAAACCAAATCCAAATCCACAAGTACTGTGATTGTATTCTTTAATCATTTAAAACCAAACACATGCAAACACCAACTAGTACTGTGATTGTATTCTTTAATCATTTAAATCCAAATCCAAGTCCACTATCAGAAGCACCTTCTTACTTCTGTCACACAAAATCCAAACACATGCAAACACCAACTAGCCGAACACACATCAGCAGAGCTCAAGAATCCAAAACCAAACCCAAATAAAAAAAACCAAAACCACTTCGAAGTTCGAACACACCAAATCCATCTAGCACAACATATCCAAATCATCCAAAAATGACAGTTCGAAGGCGTAAAAGGGGAGAGAATGGTACCGTCGGAGTTCCAGAGGTCGCCGAAGGGAAGGTGTGCTCGCCGGAGGGAAGACGGTGGTCGGTACGCGAGGGTTAGAGGAACGGGCGAAATGGGATTTGTGTTTTGAGGGAGAGGAATGACGACTGGGAGAGGGGATTTTGCTTTTGGTTTTGATTTAGGGTTGGGGAGGTGGTGTTGATTTAGGGGTTATTTGGTTAAGAATTCGGATTCGGATATCTGAATTTTCCCAAACTACTATCCGAATCCGGTCCGAAAATATGTGTAGTAAAGCGGATCGGATACCCGATCCGGAATATTAGGATCGGATATCCGATTATTCGGATTTAATAAACTGGATACCGGATCGGAAATGCGGTTATCCGGTTATTCGGATTTTTCTGCTCACCCCTACCTCCTATAGCGACTCTGTGGTTTCAAATACAAGATGAGAGTGTTATAGGATGGGAGCTGGAGTACCAAAATAGGATAGCAAATTGGCAACAATTATGTAATATGTTTTGATATGTTTGTACAATTATGTAATATGTTTTGATATGTTTGTACATTATATAGTGTTGCTTTATTATGTAATATGTTTTGATATGTTTGCTTTATTTGCATTATATATAATAGTACGACAGGTTAGCAAACACAAATACAAATAATAAGCGTACAACAGATAAGCAAACACAAATACAAACAATAAGCGTACGACAGGTTAGCAAACACAAACACAAATACAAATAATAAGCGTACGACAGATAAACAAATATAAATGCAAATACTAAGAGTACGGTACAACAGATCAGCCTACTCATCATCTGAATCATGGTCGGATATGCCTAACTGAGTATGCCACGACTGTATCAAGTCATCCAAATCTCCGCATGCAGCTCTCATGTCCTCGTCTGGCAGCTCATCCCTCCTCTGCAGGAATGGCTGCACAACCCGTATCATCTTACCCATCCACTGCACATAACATTAACATTAGCATACATTAACAAAATATACGGTACAAATAAATATAGATAAAATGAAAAATTTACCAGATCGCCACACGTCCTATCTGGTGGTCGATCTGCTCTCCGGGAGGCACCACGGACGATGACAGGATGTGAGTAACTACCGAACCAATCAAGATAACGTGCATCACACTCGGAGGGGTCGCGACTACGTCTGAAGTCGCCAACGAACAGTCGGCATGATCTCGGAAATGTCCGCCAAGTCGATTCTGCTGTCGAAGCGGGGAACCTGACGTCGTACGTCGCTGCAGTCACAGACCGCACCGCATGCTCTGGTGTCGGGATGTCAACCGGGATCACCTGAACATATCCTAACTGACGCAAGACACGATCGGGCATATAAGGCTCTATGATATCCCAATAACGAATAAGGCCCATCAATAAAGTCCTCGGGACCTCCGCTGCTGGGTCAGGACCATAGGGTAACCACTCCACCTAAACTTTAACACATTAATAATAATACATCTTCAAATTAAATAAATAAATGTAAATGGTGTAAAGTTTTATACCTCTGATGCAGTCATCTGATCTAGTCGTGCGCGGATTGAACGCAATCGTCCATCGCTCTTGTCCTCGCTCCGGACGGCCCACATACTCGAACGTGGATGACCCTCCTCGATAATCTTCCGCTCACGATGCGGGCGGAATGCGGGAAAGTACTCGTATATCCACGCCTGCAGCAGCGTAAGACAACCTGCAATCCCAGAACAATCCGCACGGCTAGCTATCCCAAGCTGACGGTACAGGTATGCCAACGTCGCTGAGCCCCACGAGTACTAACGAACGGTGTCCGGGTCCCTAGCCTCCAATAGATCGCGTGGTCTGATCCGGCAACCACTCTTGTCGACAAACAAGACGGCTCCGAGCATCAAGAACACGTACACGGTCAACTGTGTATCATCGGCCCGCGGAGGTCGTGCCCGTCTGCATAGGTCCTCAAGGGAATCGTCCTGGACCCTCTTCTTCTTCTAAGCGCGGGGATCTACAGTGCACGAGCTCGAATCCCCGGTCGTAAACCTCCCACCCCTACCCTTCCGCACCATCCATCCGGCGGAAGTAGAACTACCCGCTCGACCACGTCCTCTGCTATACTCCCCCTGCCTCTCCACCTCCGGGCGCTCTAACTCATACGGGTCATCATCGTCGCTCTCGTCGTCGGGACTGTCCACATGCTCATCATCGAAGGAATCATCATCCTCCTCACGACGACGTAATGCCTCTCTCTCCCTCCTGACCGAAGCAGATATCCCCCGTCTACGTGGATGACGCGGTGCTGAATCATCATCTAAAGAACGGAAGGCGTGTAATGGTATCGACTTGTCTTTCCCTCCACTGTGACCCGATGACTATTAATTGAAATTTTAAATACAAATTTTTTAAATTTGTTAAACTAAATTATCATATTTATCACAATTGTTAAACTAAATCAAAATTTGTTAAACTAAATTATCACAATTGTTAAACTAAATCAAAATTTGTTAAACTAAATTAAAACAATTGTTAAACTAAATCAAAAATTAAATTAAAGACTCAGCATGCAAGCAATATCCACCTAACTATTTAGGTTAGGCTACAGAGATTTGTTCAAATAATTCCAAATAATCCATTAAAACAATACAATAACATGAGTTAAAATAAAAAATATAATTCTCAGAATTCGATTTCAGGCAAAATTGTTAAAACTAAATATCACAAATGTTAAACTTAATAACAATTTGTTAAATTAAATTATAAGATTTATCACAATTTATTAAAGTAATTATCAGATTTAATAATTAAAAAAACAAAAATTGTGGAGGCGTCTGCGAGAGACGTCTCCCGCATGGTGGAGGCGTCTGTCGGAGACGCCTCCTCCTTGGGGGAGACGTCTTCCGCAGACGTCTCCCGTTACGGGTCGGCGTCCAAGGGAGATGCCCCCCGCAGGGGGGAGCGGCTTCCGAGGATGCCCGCCCCATGCGGGGGCGTCTCCCTCGGACGCCGACCAATTTTTTTTAATTTTTTTTGTTTTGAAAACAAATAAATAACGTAATGTTACCGTATACGGGTACACCGGGGGAACTGCTGGCTGCTTGCCTGACCTCCGAGACATTCGTAATCTTCTGTAGTAGGTATAGGAAGAGAAAGTTTTGAGAAAAGAGTGAAATGGTGAGATATATAAGCAAAAATAGGAGGAATGACAATTTGATAATTTCAAGGGACGATTTAAGTAATTTTGAGGCAATGTTTAACAATTCAGAAAAAAAACCGACACCCACCCACGAGGAGTTGGCTGCAAAATTCCCAAAACCTCGTTTGAAAATTGAAATCCATCTTCGCAAAGAAACCGAAGCGAAGATGGAGAGCGAAGACGTGTTCCGATGTCGCGGCCTAAACCCTAACTTGTTCATCAACGAAGTCTTCAACTCCGTCCACGATCTCCTCGACGAGGCCTTCCACTACGCCTCCCAGTACAATACCAACCCCTCTTTCTTTCTTACTTTCTTTCTGTTTCGATTCTTTTATACTCTGGGATGCATGGATTCGCAGGGAGGCGCCGGGACTCGTTGGGGGGACCACTTCAGGTGACGATCGCAAGTCTCAACAACTCAGAAAGGTCTGTAGTAGCCACTGAAATGGGGTTTTGAGTGGAAATGTGATATTTTGTTAGCCAAATATATGAAAATAAGGATTTATGTTAGCTGTGGATTGTGGAGGGAAAATTGTGTTGGGTGGAGGAACTTGTGTTTGGAAAAGATTTGTTCTTTGAATTTGTAAAAAATAATATATTGTTTATTAAGTTGTAGGGTTTATTTTAATTATTAAGGTTGGTTGCATAACCAGGGATCAAACCTGTGTCATTCCTCCCACTCCTACCAAACTAGTCCTTAGACTAGTTAGGAATTAGGATACACGTTGGGTGTGATGGTTAGAACATAAGGGATTTGGAGCTCTAGTGATGGATTTTTATTTTGTGCAGTATGAAGTAGACTTGAGTTTGAGTAAGGTGAAAATCACAGTGTTATGGTTTTCTGGTGGGAGTAGACTGGAATTGTAGGGTTTTACTGAAATTTTGGAGAAGGCTTCGCCGCGCATGTTATATGTTATGTTTCATACTGCTCTGTTGGTGGTACTTTTGTGTGCATTTCGATTCTGGAATTATATTAAGTATGCTTTTCTTATGTGGTAAAAATTACAGAACATGTTGATGTTTAATGGTTGTTGTTGGATTTAGATGGAGCTTTTACTGCTTTAGTGGTAAATTCAAGCAATAACTGGCACAATGTGTGTTGACAGGTGTACTTTTATTGACAGTAGGATGTATGCGATAATTTTTTATGGTGCAATTTTTTTGCTAGATATCACTTTTATATCAGAAGATGATATTTTGAGTAACTATAGCTATTTTTAGAAGGTGATTTTTTTGTTATTATTTAAGCAACCATTCTAGAGCTGTTGTTATTTGAGCAAATGTTTTGGTATCACGAATTGAGTCATGTCCTTATTGAATTGTAGGACAAGCATCTTTTTTTCCTAAATTGTCCACATGATGTCAGTATATTATGGTATTTGTATAGTTAGTTCACAGATTGTGTAGGTGGTGTCTAGTAAGTAGACCTGGTTCCTTGAATTGCATAGTTGCCATGAAAGATTGTTTGTTTAGGTTGTTTGTAGTGAGTAGTAGCTCCGCATACCTGATAGCCTAAAAACTATTGCCTCCTTCTTGAGATACTTGTCTGTTGATTTCATTGGAAGAAAGAAAAATATTTATTGTTGTTCGAAGGCCTCCAAATTAGTACTTATGATTTCGCTGCAATTTTGAGATGATATTTTTTGTTTCGGAAAATTCTAACTTTTTCCTAGTCTCCACAATTGCAGATTATAGGTCAACTTTATGACAACACTCAAACAATTCTTAACAAGAATCTGGCCGACTGGGAACACTACTGCCTCCACAATTGTTTCGTCATTCCCGAGGGATTCTCACTGCAAGCACGAGTAAGTTTTTCAAATTTATGAATGGATGATAGAGTTAGCTTCTGTATTTATTTCAACAGAAACATTCTTCCAGCAACTTCTGCATTATGGTTCCTCAAGAAGCATCACAGCTATTGTTTCTTTTTCCAAGTAAGGCAATGTCTGCAGGCTTGACCATGGTCTGACTTTGTGCATTGTCTTGATACCTTCTGATGTGAATGTTCTAATGTTCTATTTTTGCACCCATAAACTAGAAAAATAACATACTTAAGATATGATTAATGTTTTTGACAAATTACTCCAACCAAACTTTATTAAAGAAAGTGGCAAGGAATAAGGATGGATGGATCGTGTAGCTGACTGTGCTCTAGTATTAACTGGGTAAGTCCTGCAAGGTTAAGATTAAGTCAATTATAATGAACATACGACACAGTGCTAAATTTTCAGTACTTTAAACTATGTAAATATGGTTTGACATTGTAGGCTGTGATGGACAACCTTAACCAATGTTCATGTTTTGACCATATTTCTGTGTCGATAAAATTCGGTTCAACTTTTCTCCTTTTCTAGTGTTATAATTTTTTAAGAGTTTTTATAGGTTTTTGTCCTAAGGAAATGTGTTAAGGCAGGGGCCAGGGATTGATGAAAAACTGACCACTACATATTAATTGTCTGTTTACTCTTGTTCTGCTTTTGACACCACATAAGACGACATGTTCTACAGTATGTGGAGTTCCATCCTTGGGTGTCTGGTCGTAGATGAAGCTCATTCTCGTGCCAGAGTGGCGCCTTGTGGTTGTTTCGAATGTCGGAGAGATATTTGTTATGATACATGTCAAACATTATTTGCTACATTGAATAAATCAAGATTTCCATCATTCTCTATGATGCATGACCACTTCATCAAGAGACTAATTATTCCCTTGTGTTACAACGCAGGAATCATCTGATTATATTTCAGCACTTAAAGATAGTCTACTTGATGATGACATCGACAAAGAGATACAATCCTTAAGGGATAAACTAGTAAAGGTAAGCAGCGCTTGTTACTAACCACCTAAAATATGTTTTGGCATTGGATGCAGTTACTGATATGATGTTGCAGTTGCCTTGTTGTTCCTTCCTTTAATGATATCTGTTAGCCTTTTTGCCCAGGTTCAGAAAGAATCAATAGAGCTGCAGAGAACCACACTTGTACTGGAGAAACAATCTGCTTTTGTCACCAATTGTGATAGTAAAATAGCAGAGACACTCCAATTGTACCAAGAGAACAAATATCAGGACCTCATCAGAGGTACATGAGAACCTTAGTACCCGAGAAATATCTTCTTTTGATGCATGTTTGTTATTATATACCTTATATTTCCTATGATTTACGTCTTAATCACCTGCAGATGTTGGAAAAGCTTCATCCGTTCTGCACGGAGCGGTGCAGAATTTGCGGAAGAGGAAGCAAAATCACGGAAACCTTCCTATTCCAAAGAGGGACAATATGAATTGTAAACTTGGTGAGCATTCTGGTTCTCTCGGATAGATGAAATTATCTTAATATCTAATATTTGTTGTCTATGTGTTGTTTTGCAGAACGGTTGGTAGATCTTGAAAATGCTGTAGAACTTTTGAAGAATAGGGGAGGAATCTGAATGTCAGTACGCATTACTTTCCTTATGTCTAACGGAAGCTGTTCCTTAGGGTGCATTATTATGTACAACCGAAAATGCCTATGCAGTGTTGATGGTGTGAGGTGAGTTTATTTTCAGTTTATTTCATTGTTGGCAGGAAAGAGCACAAGTTAAGGATGCCATGCATCTTGTAAGTTTTACCCCATGAATAGATGACTTTGTGAGAATCACATTGACTTGAAAAATAATGAATTCATATGAATCCACATTACCCACTTAAATAATGAAACTCGATCTCTCACACCAAAATGACTAAATACTAGTATAGATCCAAAGTGCATATTGCCATTCGGCCATTTTTAACCAAAGATGTTTTTTGTTCTGCTAATGATAATTATGGGAGATAATATTTTCGTGATATATATTTATGGCTATAGCCTATGGGGACGTTTGGGTGCCGTGCGTCACGCTCACGCTTCATCCCAAGCATGAAATTCTGCATTTCTTTAAAATCTCCAATTTACGAGGCTAACACAATGAGTATACGTATCCTAACTGGGTTTACCCACTAGTTGAATGGGATGGGAGAGTGAATGGGACCTGAGTTCAATACCGTGGTTAGTGGGATGTGGTTATGCAATTCACTTTAATTAAAATAAATCTTATCAATTATAAAAAAATAAATTATGAGGATATGAGTACCTTGTTCAAAATTAATTCAAATTTTGCCCATGTCTATTTTATTTTTACCCTTATCTTAGTAAATTCTTGCATTTTACGTATAATCTGGTTTGCATCTTAATCAAATCAGGTAATTTATAGTATTTTCTCCAAGGTAAGTAGCTATTTGTTGTATGTTTCCTAATTTCAAAGCAATTTTATTCTCTTGGTTGTTATTTTTTACACACGTAACAGTTATGGAATCTAACAGTTTGACAACAAAAACATCAACTTTTTTCAGTTATGAAATCTTATTATAAGTAGAATTAAAAAGTCGTAATCTAACTAATGTGATGGGCTGACTGAATGAAGTATTGAAATGCATAAAGAAAGTGTATGGACTGAATGATAAGTTGAAGTCAAGACTTGATTTACTATTTGTGTGTTGGTTGTTGCAATAAATGAATTTCGATGTTGACCAGGAAATGAATTTGTCGTAACGGTACAATTTTACCGCGAGTAGCAGAAATGTTGGTGAGAACTTCGATCGCGAGAAAGTAATCCCAAACTCCGAACTAAACCTAAAAATAATAAAAACACGCTAAAATCCACAAATCCTTCAACAAAAACAAGCCAAAAATCACAAATCCCTTGAGAAATTATAAGCATGAGGTGGAAGGAGGGTGGGTCCGGAGCATACGTGGAGAATAAAGTGAGGAGATGGACGGCGTTACTCTCTCTCTCTCTTTTATAGTAAGGTCTTCACTCATGAATCCAGAAACATATTTTTAACATAGGGTGTTTTTTTCTCTCTTCTGAACTGTTATTCATGGTCGGAAAATTACTTAAATCGTCCGTACAGATTACTATTTTTCTCTTCTCTCATTTCTACTCATATAACGCGACATTTCACCCTCCTATCATACATCTCTTTTCTTCTTCCTCTTATAATCATAAAAAATAATATTTTGGAGGTCAGTAACGAACCAACGGACGTCCCGGTGTACTTGAATCTGTTAAATATCCAACATCTTTTTAATAAAAAATATCGGGCGTTCGCCAGAGCCGCCCCTCCCATGGGGGCGTCTATCTAAGACGCACACTATTTTTTATATTTTTTTAATAAAAAGATAATTGATTATAAATTTAGATAATAGCTAAATTAATACATTATTAAGTTAATAAATACTGTATTCGGATGACCGGGTAGAGGTCGGTAAACCGACCCAATGATTCCAGGAAGTTCAAAAACTTACTGTCTTTACGATCACGGTGGACCGATGGAAACTCGGTCATCTGCATGGAACATGTTCGATAGACCGAAAAGGAAACGGTCGCCCGTCCGACATCTCACCTTACAACGAGTTTTTTCAAGTCACAAAAATTCAAAAATTTCAGATCCAACAATTTCAAAATCCAAACGACCTGTCAATGTGGTATTTGTAAGTCGGGAAGTTTTACCACCGGAAAATTTTGGATCTTGAAATTGTTGGATTTAGAAAAAAATTTGAATCCGACCCATTACACCGAAAACTTGTAAAGGAATCTCAAATAATTTGAGATAACACACCGTATAATTTTAAGATTTTTTTTGTAGGACGGGGCGTCTTAGCCAAACGCCCCTCCCCTTGGGGGTGGCGTTTTACCTAGACGTTTGACTCGAATTCGTTTTTTGCTGGGCTTACTTCACCGAATCCAGGAGTTTCGCCAGACATTTTCGTGGTATTTGTACTGGGAAAATGAGGAAAACGTAGGTAGAAATCTTATTTTAAGAGACGAGACGAAATGAGTATTAAATGAATTGTTAAGGGAAAAAGGTAATTGTTGGGGTGATTTAAGTAGTTTTCCGGCGACAGAATAGTAGCCTCCTTTTTTTTCCTAATAAAATTCACCAATGTTTTCAAATACATCTACATTTGTTGATAGAGTTTCTAATAATCTCATTATTCTATAGGCAAATAGTTTCTCTTTAGTTCTCTTCTAATTAGGGTTGTGCAGATTTCGGTCTGGACCGAATCTGACTGGTCCGGGTTTCGGTCCGGACTCCGGGACAAATTTGGTTTTCGGTCCGGTCCAAACCTAGTCTAAAATCTAATTTTTCACTAAAAATTCCGGTCCGGACCCCGGAGAGCATCCGGGTTCAGTCCGGCCCGGGTCCGAACCGATGCTCACCCCTACTTCTAACCGTGACTGGGGCCTATAAATTGGAAACTACTACAATTTACCTTTTTGAACCAAAAAAAAACTTCAAAATTGATGTCACATAATTTGATTGGAAGACATCAAACTTACCAACGAAGGTGGTAGACAAACTCCTTTGGTTCACAACTTGTGTTTCTCTTTTCACTACTGATTTGCAATAAAACAATTCTGAGTTATCTACATTTGCTTCAGTTTGCAAGTAAATCAACTTCAAACAAAATCATCCTACAAAAAAAAGCTACAACAATTCTTGCATATTTTGTAAACTCATAATTACAGTCACAGAATTAGCTACAACGAAGTAAAAAAGGTCATTTTTGGGGTGATTTAAGTAATTTTTCGACGACGAATAGTAGTTCCCAAAAAATTCTCGATGAATCTTTATTTCATTTGTGGAGCAGTTGAAGAAGCAAGCATAAGGACGGTAGGGATGAAAGTAATTATATCAATAGTCTGTTGCATGACTGTGGGCAAAGGATGACTCACACGATAGCAAGCAAAGGAAAACAACAAGGAGTTAACGTCTGCTCCTTACCTTATGAATTCTACAGCAGCTTACCTGTTTTGTTAGAATGCGACAAAGAAATGTTATTTTTTTCTCTCTTTTTGGAACTACTGGTGCAAACTTCTAATTTCTAACTCCTATTCGTGGTTATTAGTAGTAGATAATAAATGGTAAGAGGTTATCTAATATAAATTGAATCTGTTTGATTTTACCCAAAAAATGAAGTAAATTCAAAGTCGATGAACCGTGTGAGGTAGAGAGTTCTACCGAACCTCAGAAAAACCAAAAAGTTAATGGGGGTAAAAAGAAGGTGTTATCTGATAAGGTGGGATTCCTAGGCTAATTGGGTCTGGTGGGCACCGGCCCGTTATCCTTCCAATCTGTCGGTAGCGGGAGAAGATGCTGTGCTCTGTGAAACCAGCTTTACACGGTTTCCTCCGCTTCAGGAGAAGAATGATCCAAGCTTTCGCCCAACCCATAGATCTCGACTATCGACTTGTAACGGGCGGGCCAGAAACAAGCCCAGGGAAAAAACCCACCATTGAAACCACCATCCCAACACCTTTATGCCCCCTCTAGGGTCACAAGCATGCTCTACCATACTCGGCGAATTCTGTAGCTTGATGTAGAGTCATAAAGCATGGAGTTTGGTAAAACACCTTCGATGTGGGACTAATGTTTACACAGCTGCCAAGAGCGAACCAATAAATTTCATTCTAATAAAGAGTATGCAAGTGAATGAAAACAATTTCAATATGAAAGCTTCTTGGGCCTAATGGGCTTTTATTACCTGAGGAAAAGGTAAAATCAAACATTAATTGGGTTGTTATTGTTTACAAGCTGGGAGTATATTAAGTTGCGAAATGAGTTATAACAACTGCAAAAAATGTGTCTTTAATCTTGAATTTTTTCTATTGCCAACATGACTATTTCACCCTCTTCTCATTATTACTATTAATTAATGAATAATTATGAGCTAAAGGGGTCTTTGGGAAGAAAAAAAGAACTAAAAGAGAAGATAAAATATGGGTAAATTAAAATAAAAAATTAGCTATACAGAAAGTCCATACCTATATATTGATGGAGAATACATAAAGTTTGGATGTTAAATCTACTTTTGTACCTTTAAGGCTCCATTTTTTATAGAACAATAATGATGCATTTTCTATCATTTCTTATAGGTAGAAGAGCCCTTAGAAATAGTTGTTCTTTTTATTTCCTAACAAAGTTGTGTTTAATTAACAATCATATATATGGTTGCAGTTGAGGTCAATAGTTATTCCAGACCGATATATCGATCACGGATCACCTCAAGATCAAATTGAAACAGCGGGACTGTTCTCGAAGCAATAAATGAATTGTTTGTTCCAATCTTTCCTTCCTTGGTTTTGAGAGGGGCGTTTGATGGGTATGAAGAAGAATAAGAAGGTGGTGGGTTCCTTCCTTGGTTGTGTTATACGAGGTGGGCGTACAATCGGGGAGGGAAGATTCGCAAAGGTGAGGTTAATTTAAAAAAGAATTGTGCAAATTTGTGATGGCTGAATTTGAAAAAGGTCATGGAAATTTTGCAAAACAAAATTAAATGAATCGCAAAGAAAGATGAGTTGTTGGTCTGATCATTATATAGTAAGTGGCTTCCAGGACTAAATTTCCGTGAAAGAGTCTGTTTCATTGTAGCGTAATTTTGGATCTGTTGACCCAAAATTGAAGAAGTAAATTCCAAATCGACCTAAGAATGAAGTGGGCGAGTATAAAATTGAAGAGCAAAAAAGTGTTGGTTTGATTAAGGTGGGCTTCCTAGGCTAACTGGGCCAGGTAGGCACCGACCCGTTATCCTTCCACTGTTGGTAGCGGGAGGTAATGCTGCTCTGTGAAACCAGCCTCACACGGTTTCCTCCGCTTGAAGAGCAATACTGTCCAAGCCTTTGCCCGAACCGTAGAACTCGACTACCGACTTGGAACGGGCGGGCCAGATTAGAGCCCAGTGCAGACCCACCGAAGTTGCCACTGCCAACAATCCCAACACTTTAATGCCCCCACTTGGGTCACAAGCATGCGCTACCATGTTCGGCGGAAACTGTAGCTGGCTATAGAGTCATATAGCATTATTTCTGTAAACCGCGTTCGATGTGGGACTAATGTTTCAGCTGACAAGATCCAAGTAAAAATTTCATCCTAAAAACAGTTGACCACGCATGAGGCGTGTTATGAACCACCACACACCTAACAAAAATTAATTATCTATCTCCAAGTCAATAAAGTGTTTACCGAACTATTATTAGGGGCTTCTTTCTCGGACAAAGTTTCGGATCCTGAATAATTTTGGGTTAATAAAAATTGTCTGTCACTCTTAATTACAAACACCAAAAATTGACTTATATTATGAAATTATATATGGAATAGATGATTCATCTTCCAACCTTTATAAGTTGTTGTAACTTTTCTCAATTTACACATATATTTATGTTTCAATTAGTATACACTATGAATGTTTATAACTTGTATATATATATGAGATTGTGTCATGTGATGGGTGAGAAATATAGCAATAAAAAGTCTTAAGATAAATCATTTTGGGATCATATCTACCAATATTTTTTCTTTTATTATTAGACTAAGATCATATTATAAATACTCCCATATTTTATATACTTGTACGTTGTTGAATGAAATGTTTCACATCTACGATTTCTTTTACATAATTTTTTTATTACCACCTCCAAAATTTAGTGTCCCCAAATTAAATTGGACTTTTCAGCATGATTCATATTCTTGGTCATATTAAAATATTTGAAGTCCGTGAAGAACAATGTATTGTATTGCCAAGTTTAACAATTATATATATAGACACATATTTTTGGCATTAGAGGGAGAAAGTCAAAAGCTTAAAAAATGTCAAGAAAATGTATTATATTAAACATGAAGTTTATAAGAGAATGGACGTACAAGTATGATTGAACATCAAGTTCATGATATCATTAACTTGCAATATCTAGTAATTGTCATACATTTTAATTGAACACAAAGGAGTGATTAAATCTTGTATTACTAGACATAATACACTTAACGTCAAGTGGAGATCTTCATTTGGTAAAATATATTTGAGTTCAACCAATGCCAGAAGCGTAGACTAGAACATGTATTATTTGTAGATATGAAAATAAAAGTTAGTCACTCATTACACATCTTGAAGAGATTATTCCTAAAGAATATAAACCTGGTAAGATAAAAGCAGTTGCTGGCAAATGTTACATTCCAGGAATACATAACAGACGATGATTTGATTAATATAAAAGTTGCAATCACATATGTTAATATGAGAGAAAAACATAAAATAATTGAAATTATCGTCGTCGACTAATTCATCTTCTTAGTAGCATGTTAATTCAAAAGAAAACCTGGATCCAAAATCTATAATATTATAAGAATGTCAGAAGCATTCAAATTTAAAATGAATAAAAGAAGGCGAACAATTTAGAACTAGACTCGCTTAATAAACATATTGTTTGGACCTGTAGTTCTGATTTCTGAAGAATGTGAATAGAAAAAACACATTACTAACATGGTGGTACATTATAAAGCGAGTAGACACAAGAATTTTTTGTAGGACCCAACATCCATTTGATGTTACTCATTCTCTCTGTATAATATTACGTTATGTTGATATCATTATGATGTTACTCATAAGTCACTTAATATTGATACGACAGTCCCTGAATGACTAAATTGTCCAAGACAAATTATAATGAAGAGATGAGAGATAATTTATGAGAAGATCACCATATGAACAAACAAAGAGAACGTGCATATCATCTCGAAGAATGATATAAAAGGAACTCCTAAAGTGATTAAAAAGTTGTGAAATATTTGAATGATAAATTTTGAAATAAATGACGGGAGAAAAGTCAAATATTTTTCGATATGTAGTTCGAACATTCTCCTGAAGAGTATAATTCAGGTTGAATGACTATCTCTGAAGGATAAAATATAGATGACTTGTAGTTCTTTTTTTTCATTTTTCAAGTTTTTGCCCCACATGGTTTTACTTGGTAATGTTTTTAACGAGATAGTTTGTGCAATTATCTTAGCGTATGTCATGCATTTTTTTGAAGAGAATGTGTTTTAAAAGTTTTACTTTTATTAGTTTATATGTTAATTATTATGAATTGAATGTGCAAACAACCCTCGCGCTTCCTCCACCACTCGCGCATCTTCCTCTTGTGCCATCCTCCATTCTAGCAGAGCGGTGAATTTCCTATATTTCACTTTAGGAAGGATCAGCCAATGCGAATGCGCTCTCTCCTCATGCTGATGAGATGCTTCAAGAATCAGCGAGTTGATCACTTGGGTGGTATGTTGTGTGGCAACCGTAGCTGGGAGCGACGTGAAATTTTCCACACGAGCCCGTTTTATACAAGCTTGAGAGAGCTCATCTGCTCCTCTCTTTCTAAATCCTGTCCAATGTCAAGAGATATCAAAACATTCATTTATTACATGCAAGGAGTTTGAAGTTTGTAAAAAAAATCTGATTGTTTGTTTCCATACGAAGTACGCAGCAAAAACAGTTGGAAATATTGTTCCATTATGCGTCTGACAAGCCGAGTTGGTTTGAAGCTTGTACACGGAAATCATTATTAATTTCTAGAGCTAAATTCAGGTTTATCACAACTCCAACGTTCCAAAAAAACCACACGAAAGAGCATGTGAAGATACGTTTGATCGTTTCCGTTTCAATGCCACACATTGGGCAAATAGGATCAATCGGGATATAACATTTTAGGATTCCATCCCCCATGAGTAATTTAAGTTCATACATTACCCAAAGGAATATTTTTGACTTTAAGGGGGCTATCTGAGCGCCAAATTATATTAAATAGGGCCGTTTAGTAGCTTGTAAAAACTTTTAACAGTTAAGGCTCCTTTTTTGTTTAGGGTCCATTGTCACTTATCCGGTATGTTAGTTGGCGAGAATTCCATGTACATCAGGTAAAGTTGATATGCTTCTTGAGATGCTTTCCTCCTCCCTTTTCCTGTTGTTGTGATTTTCAAATAATTGGCTTACTTTAAGTGGGATCATGAGGTTATAGTTTTTGTGCTTCTTGAGATGCTTTCCAACTCCCATGTTCTGTGCTAATAAACCATTTCCAGCAATATTATTACTGAAACAATGAAACGTGTATGTAAATTGCAATTTTTCTGTTCAGAATATGAGGTATCAAAGTCTACTACATGCTATAAAAACCAGGTCCATGATTCCAAGAATGGGAAAATAGCTATCAACAACCTCAGGAACAATGGCGTATCATTCCTTCCTCTCCTCCTGGACATTCTTCCTGTATTCATGGACTGTGCTCCAGTCACTGAACCAGGGGTTCTCCGCGGCCTCTTTTGCCAACGTGAGTTTGCCTTCCTCTTCTTATCTAAATCATCCCAACCTCCAAAGCTGCTCATGCGAGGTTCTTCACGTACACTGCCTGCTGTGGCCCAAGACTGATAGTTCTGTCTCGCTTCGTTAGCTCTAGCACTTTTTTCTTCTTCATCTTCCTCCTCTTCCGTAAAATTATTATACGACCTGTAGAACGGTCTTCTTTTTCTTTTGGACCTCGATGCTGGCCTTTGTCTTTCTTTTCCCCAAAGACTTTCGAATGCTAGCGACAATGCTAACTGTCCCAGGGGCAGAGCCATTGCCATTAGGAAAGCCTTGGGTCCTGTTGCAATAAGCATTGAGGCAACAATGGCTGGTAGAAAATAACCGTATGATTTGAACACCTGCCAACCATGAATTTTTTCCCACCAATTAGGGTCCATTGCAATTGCAAATTCTGGTAAGACATAATAATATGTCTGTAGTATCAAAGCTGAATAGTCATCCTGATGATGAATACAAATTTGAAATTACAAACTACGATGAGTACGCAAAAGAAGGTGAGTGAAGATGGAACGAGAGTAACCTAGTATTTGGCTTTGCTTATTCCTAATCTTGCCCTTCTATTGTATGCCCACTTAATGAAATTTGTTGGCAACCTGACTGGTTAGACGAAAATCAGAATGCGATGGACAAACTCAGACATGAATAACCATTAGAAACATCATCCAGTTGGTCAAATGATCAATGAAGGAAACACAATGATGCCTCCACACATAAATTCAACGACTATAGGGACAATGATGAAGGCTTTAATCGCATAAACTAGTTGGGATGGGCTACCTTGACCCAGAGGATCCATAACTATAAATCCAAATTATCGATTCACATGATTACAAGTTAGTCGTAGAACCAAAAATTTCATGGAGTGCTGATTAAATATGATAGTAAAAGAATCATAATACACAAGGTTCCACTTCCACAAGAAATTACAATTAACCTCGAGAAGGTTACTTGTCTTGCACACGAATCTTGATTGTGTCGTTGCTAACCCTGTCAAGTGGAAAATCCTCTATAAAATATACCAAATTCCCGTTGATCGGACGATCCTTCACTGGATTCCCAGTACAAATAGTGCTCAATGAAGTTCAAAGAACACAACCATCTTTTCTCCAAAGGGTGTATAGGTACTCAATCATCACACGCTTGATGCTTGGGATCAATCATTCGTCCTAGCTAATTCAAGACTATGAATCTACTCTACGATAACCATCATTTTAAATATCAAACATCCCAAACATGCAAATGAGACTTGAATTCGATCTCTCATCTTGACTACCTCAAGACATGATATCTCCAAAATGAGCTAACCCCAATTGTCAGTTGGGGTTTTATTGATGTTATGAGGAAATACAAGCATGACTACTGGTATTAAGCTTCTGTTTCAGCATTAATAAAACCTCATCAAACTCTAACTAAACATGCAGGACACACTTCTTTGCTAGAAGAAGACAAAAAGTTTTTTTTGCAAAAAAGAAAAAGAAAAAGAAAAAAGAGAGAGTAGAAGCGGTGACCTTAAAAATCCAGAATTTGTCCCACCAACCCTCTTCCTCCTCATCGTCGTCGAAGTACTCCTCGTCCTCGTCCTCCTCTTCCTCGAGGTCATCGGACCACCACCTCCTCCGGTTCTTCTCCTTCTCCCGGAACACCCGGTCGTCCCGGAAACCGAAGCGTCCGGAGCCCACGTCCTCGGCATTGGAGCCCCAGGAGGCGTTGCTCCTGCCGGCGCGAGGGCGTAGTCTAGGGTTTAGGGTTGGGACGGAGGGAAGCGATGGGAGGAGGGGTAAGGATAGGGTTGCGATCATCCTCACCGTTCGTGCCGATTCCGAGTTATCATGTCTGTCAGTCTGGAGAAATTAGTGGTCGTGTTTGGAGTTTGGACTTGTGTGATGATGAGCACACAAAAGAGGGAGGAAGAAATTGGAACTTTTATTTTGGGTAAATTACAGATGCACCGTTCAACTATGTTTTTTTTATTCTTAACCTTCTGAATTTTGAAATGTCATATTCACGTACTTACATTAAAACTTAATTTTTTTTCCGAACATTTTATCATTTCTTTGTTGATAATATCTTGATTTTTAACTTATTCATTGTTTTCATAAATTTGTTAGTGTTGCTTTATGCAAATATTCATAATCTCAACTTTCTAACAAAGTAAATTTTTATATTTCTTGGATTTGTTTGGATTTGTACCAGTGATATAAATTTAATGTAAAATTGATACAATTTGAACAAAATCTAATTTAATTTTATTATAAATTTTATGATTATGAGTATTTGTGAAAGCAACACAAAAAACGAGAATTACGATGAATATGTCGGAAACCAACAAATTTCTATGTGATAGTCTTCAATTTTGTGTGTAAATTATACATTGCAAATATATTTTAGAAGTCAGAGTTCCTATTCCCTCGAAATTATCCTCCAAAAATTTTGAAAGCAAGTTTTTATTCATTCAAAATCTCTCTTTGTCCCCCCCTCCCCACCCTGGCACCCCCCTATTGTGAGGTATTGGTTATCATCTCTTTAAGGGACCAAATCACCAAAGTCATTATTTATCAATTAACATGATTAAAGGATCATAAAAAAAATGAAGGTCCGTCTAAATATAAATGATGAAAGACCCTAGAATAAAGGTTTGGTAAAATAAACTTACCCAAATGTTATTATTACTCCAATATGTTAATTATTTATTTAAACTTTTCTACACAATTAGCTCCTATAAATATTCAGATATCCATGGAAGCGTAGTTCGGGAGGGTTGATTGTACTTTTAAATTTCAAGGTAAATAACATGATTAATTTGGGGTGGGGGGATTGTAAAATGTTGAAGTACAAATAACACGAGTTGAGTGAAATAAGTAAATATTTCAGGGAGACAATTGTAAATTAAGTAAGTGGAGGAAATCAGTAATGACATTTGTTTAGGATGAGTAATTGAAAATTACTTTACAAAAAACACAACTGCTGTGTTGACCATTAGAGTGAATAAGTCAAATATTTTTTGTGTGGATAAGATAGAGAAGTTTGAAAATAGTAAGTTGGTCTCACAACCTTCAACTTTTATTGGTATGTCGTTTTTGAACCTCCTAATCACTACGCTTATCTCATCACAACCACAATTCGCCATAGAAAAACCATTTCTGTTCCCACTCCTGTTGAATATATACATCCTACCATTGAGTTCCCATTTCATTATGATCCAATGACCCGAATCGTAGGAAAATCACTTTTCCCCCCCAACTATCTCCTTGATTCAACATATTTTGATCTATATTTCCTTTTTTACTTAATTAGTTCAATCTCTCTCTCTCTCTAAATTCCTAAATCTTCAATTGAACACTGAAGGAAGGGAGTTGGCGAGAGACATTTTGGATCTCTGCTCAAGGATTCCGAGTTGTAGCCGAAGAAATTGTGTTTTTCGGCTTTGATGGGGCAAAGTTGAGGTAATTTTTTTATTGCTCGGACAGTTGTTCGCTGAGAGAAATTTGCATGTTGTTACATTTTTAGCTCAATTTGTATCGTGTTTTGTTGTGATTCGTCGAGGAAATGTAGTAGTGTGATTTGTGGTATTTTCATTGTTATACTACAGACTTGGTCACAGATAAAAGGTGGTGTCAATTTTTTGTTATTAAAGTGGCAAACTTCACATTTATATGTAGTTACCAACACAATAATTAGTCTAGGATTGCGTTTGGATCAAGGGGAACAAAGAACCTTTTCTCCCGTAATGATTACCCCTAATCACAACACACTCCGGGTAGGGATGTAAACGAGTCTAGTCGAGCAAAATTTCGAGTTATATGTATTATCTTGTGTTATTACCAAATACAAAAAAATAATATAAATAGAACAATAAAAAATTCGAGGGAGCCTCAATTTGTTTCGAGTTTGAAATGCTCGTTTACCGAACCAAGTTGGAAGAATTTTTTATTTTTCATCAAGATCCTTCATTTTCAAGTTAAACTAGAGTCGAACGTTTTCCGAGTCGAGCTCGAGTCAAGCTATCGAGACGAGCCAAATTTGACAGTCCTAACTCCGGGTAATGATTTATTATCGGTGGACAAGAAAAAGGAAACAATTGGCAAAATATGATGCGGGCTGATCAGGACGAACAACATAGGAAAAACAATTATTGAACGCACAACAACGTCCAACCGTGAGGGTTTCACGATAAAAAAGTTGACTTTATTTGTTTACAAACAAATTATGATTTCCAATATTTTTGGAGTTTTCCTTCAAAAAAGAGACACGTTGTTCACATTCTGGACGGAGTCTGGATTGAGTTTGAATAGAATGTGAACAATCATGTTCATATTTGGAAAAAAAAAACTTCAAACTTTTGGGAATTACAAATTGTTTGGAAATAAATAAAGACATCTTCTTTTATCGGGGCAATGATGTTGATGTAACCGCACATCCGTGTATCAGGTTCCCAAAAAAAGAATAACATCTTTGACTTAATAATAAAAAAATTAAAAATATTGTGTATCTTATTTACATTTTTCTTCTTCTGATAATTTGTCTGAATGTGTATTTGATAAAAGTAACAACATTGAAAATTACAAAATATGTGAGATATCAATATTTGCTGGAAGATGATAAGCCAACAATATGTAAACCACTTTTTATTAAAAACAAATTAAAGTTGATACCAAATCCATTGGATGAAAAAATTGAGACATGGTAATTCAAAATAATTAGGCGTGAATTTGTTAGACACTTAGACATCAATACCTTTCATTTAAAAATTCGTTGTGAAAAGTTAATGATTGACATGCTAAATATAGGTAAATGGATTTTCATTTTCTATAAAAAAAGGAGAAAAGTTACATCAATCGATCTATGCCACTTTGAGACAATAAGATTTACTCCAAAATTTACGATTTAAAAATAATTATATCAAACATTAAATATAAAATCAATTTTTTAAAAAAGATCGTGTTATTTTACAAACATACGATGAGATCCACTTGTGAAACAAAAATAGATGGCTAAATATACAGGTGTGTGACAACATGTGTTGTTATATACATCCACCATTTAGATTTGACTCATTCTTATAGCTAGTGGCAGTGCCACATGTGGTCCATGGAAGCCCTGAATTTCAAATCTTGCCTGGTAAAATATAAATTAATTACGATTTTACCCTTATATTATTAATTCCACATAGTTAAAGTACACACCAAATTGGATTATATGTTCCTTTAAAGTTTTGATTTTAGCTAACTAAATATACTAATATTAGATTTTTAAACTCCTTAAATATTTTCCAAAAAGTCATACAAATTGTGACTCCCTTCGAATCCTGGGACTGCAGTACAGAAGCGTGTTGGATATATCAGAAAAATAGCCGATACAAGCGGGACCAAAGTTTAAGTTATAAGCCCAACCCGAACCCTAACCCATTCCTTCTGCTGCCAGCACAGCACGCGGCCACACCACACTCGTCCTAACCCTAACCTTCGTCCTTTCCCTCTCGCCGGTGCCCTCCGCCACCTTCTGAGTCTGATAACATTTCCAAGTGAATTGCGGAAATTATGTAGGATCGAAGTCTCTGCTAGTCATCTTCTAGCTTTACCCTTGGAGACGGAGAGGAGAGATGAGTAAATCTTGGATACACGATGCGCACGCGCCGTCGACCTCCGATGTGCACAATCTCATGCCTGGAAATTTCGAATCGCGGATGAGAACACCGAGCGGGTAATCAAATCGACCGATTTTTTACGCTCATTTTGAATTTTCAAGATTCTGTACTTCTGCCGTTCTGCTAATAGTAGTTTGGATTGCTAGATGCTTTAAGTGTAATTTGAGATGCTGGTTGATCCCAATTTGATGAGATCAGATGGATGTCTTAAATGATTGAGTTGGGTAGGATTAGGACACTTTTGATCTTCTCGTAATGCAATTTATTGTCAATTTTGTTGCGGAGTGCAAACTTTCTCCTACCAACCTCTTGTTTCTTCAAGCTGAGCAATATAATGTGCGGTTCAGAGAATGTTTGATGGTTTAAAAATCCAAGTAATCTGGCAAATTATATGTTTCTCAGTCATTCTAGGATTCAGGGATCAGGGACATGTGCTACTTCTTACTTATATGTTTCGACTGTTGAATCAGCATCAACTTATAGTATCTTTTGGTAAATCAAATGGCAAGTTGCTAGTTTATCTTCGTAGCATATTCATGATTTTTTCCCCAGTTGTACAAACATATGGAACCTGCTTACATGGAGGGAGATCTCCCCTCAAGCAAGACGTGTGCGCAGAAGTTCATTAGCAGAATCATCCAAGTGGAGAAGCAATTCAATTGGGCCCAAATATGAAGTTATTGCAGTGAAGCGAGCTTTCAATTCATGGTATCATGCTTAAATTATAACAAATTGCCTTTCTAATAAATGGAGCCTGAATTTCTTCTTAAAATCTTCCAGGGTCGAGGCTGAATCGTTGAAGCATTTGTCTGCTAAATATTGCCCACTAATGCCTCCCCCAAGGTCCACAATTGCTGCTGCATTTAGCCCTGATGGAAGGACAATTGCTTCGACACAGTAAGTTGATGGGATGGTATTGGTTACATTTGCATCTTTTACTGACATGTTAATTTTTTTTCCATTGATGCGAATGTATTTTGTTTGCAGCGGTGATCATACAGTTAAAATAATAGATTGTTTGACTGGAAGTTGTATAAAAGTTTTGAGCGGCCACCGACGAACTCCTTGGGTGGTATGTTTATGATTGTTGATTGCAATCTTTATACTTGTCATATATAATTTAACACATATACTTGTGCCTATATCAGTATATAAGGACCACACCATATCTTTTAATTTACTTCACTGATAAACAATACTATTAATAACCCCTTAATCAGAAATATATTGGTATAAAGTATAAACTGACAAATTTGCATAAATTGAAGCACATAATTAAACAGTAATTGTAAATTGAGTTAAAATGTCCAGGGATAAAGATATAGATTAGTGAAGAAATAAGCTTATTCGTGGACGAACACTTAAGCTGGACCTAGGCAAAGTCAGTTTGATTAGTAGCTGCTCAGGCTGAGGATGAGACTTGTTCCTCTCTTACACAGGTGCTCAACTCGACCAACATGGAGCACCTTGTCTAACCAACACCTTAACAACATTGTTTGCGTCACCTGTGTGATCTTCCAGTTCCTGTGGACCTGGAGTGTCATCTTAGTATGTATTTGCCTCGGTTCCTGGAGATGAACCATAGTTCTTTGTTGCATTTAGTTAGAACCTACCATTCTTTTGATTTTTATAGTATATATTTAATGTTTCATAAACCTTTTCGTCCAATGTTTTTTATTTTGATATTTATAATGTGATATTACGAAATATAGTGTTTTATATTTGATTTCAGATTTGAAATTTTGAACAGAGCAAACCACTGAGATTCTATCATACGTATACATGCCTTGTAACTTGGATAGGGTACATATGGTGGTGCCGTTAATTTGGTACTCCAGATTGTACCTTTTAATATCGAAGATTAAGTTTTTTTTTTGGAGAATAAGTGTCGAAGATTTGTTAAAATTTTCCTACCTGAAAGGAATACCGTGTGCTTCATCAATGTTAGGTAAATATTAGAATCTTATATAAAGATATGATACATAACTTTTACGCCTTTGTCAAATAAATGCATTACCTTATTTCTGACGGACGAGTGAAGAATATTGCAAGTGTGTTATGCACCTAAGCGGCATATAAAGTTTGGCTGTATTGCTGGTGTTTACAGAGGGCCTTTTTGAGTCTTCTTAATTCTTGCAAAAAACTACCTATGAAAACTGTGAGGCACTTACTGTTGTTTGATTTGAATAATATTTGAAAAGAAAATAAATCTTGAAAAGGAAATGAAAGAAGATATACCCTCTTCTGAAAGCAAATTTAGTAAACTACTAGATCTCTATTTGTTACTTCTAGTCAGACCACTTTTGTTAGTTCTTTATCTTTCTTAAGCCTCGTCTCTCATAACTATAGTTATGATTGAGTTTTGCAGATAGATTTGACTATACTTCAATAAAAGAACACGTCTAATATATCTATGGATTAGGGCTTAAGCTTCCAAAATAGCTAAGACAAGAAGATTAACATTCAAGTACCAAATTGTGTGGCAGACTTAAATTTCATCATCTATTCCTAAATATAAAACAAACTCAAGTTCGTCAGTTCATCCCCTCACTTTTGAGATTGCCTTTTAATTTAATTTGTAGTTTTCGACTATTAATTAATAAACTTTAGAAATAAGAAGAAATCTAATTCCTCAATCCTCTGAAAATATGGTTCGAAGAACTTAAAATTTGGTTTAGCAACACATTTGTTTCATGCTGGCTGCATCTCTTCCCAATGGGTCATGCTTTAGCAAATTTTTAAATAATGCTTTGTTGGTGTCTATCCAGTCATATTCATGTGACCTCTATTTTCTTGGTCTATGGTCAATGTGCAACAGTATCGCGTATATGTTCGTTTAGTTTACATATTTATTTGTCCGGTTGCTGTTGCCCCTTTCGAGCTGATTATCCCGTACAATTTTTTTGTTTTGCTGATTTCTTTTCTTTCTGAAAGTATTTTGTTTTACTTTATGTTTTATGACAGGTTAGGTTTCATCCCGTACATCATGATATACTTGCAAGTGGAAGCTTAGATCATGAAGTTCGACTGTGGGATGCTAACACTGCGAATTGTATCGGATCAAAAGATTTTCGTAATTCTTCTCTGTTAAACAGAATGTTACGCTTTCATCCCCCCTACCCCCATTTCCTTTTCTCTGTTAACAATTTCGCTTACGAGATGCTTCAATTCTTTTCTCCTTCTAGATCGTCCTATTGCTTCTATTGCTTTCCATGCCCAGGGTGAACTCCTAGCAGTTGCTTCAGGTCACAAGGTATGGTGTTATTGGAGTGAAACATGAACACCTAGCTTAAGGGAAGCCTGTGAAAGCGTTTCCCTACTTTAAAAAAATATAAGGACGATCTTGGAGCATACATGAGCTCATATCCTTCTTATCTTGTCTCATGTGCTAGCTATATATATGGAACTACAATAGGAGCAAGGAAGCATCTACCCCCATCATTGTGCTAAAGACACGTCGGTCACTTAGGGCTGTTCACTTTCATCCGCATGGTGCCCCATTTTTGTTAACTGCTGAGGTATATTACCATCTCCACTGTTCTTTGTTGGTTTTCAAGTCCTTTCCTAGTCAAAACGGCATTATTTTCTGTTGTAGGTTAATGATCTTGATTCTCCAGATACTTCATTAACTCCAGCAACAACTACCGGTTATTTACAGTATGCCCCACCTACAATGTTATTCGGAACTGTTCATTCCATTTACCATCCATGTGCTGAAGTAGGAGTGCCTTGGCCATGGTTACCATCATTTCTCCACGGACATGAGAGACCATCACAACCTGAATCTGAGAACATTGATTCGCAGAACATACAAAGGGCAGGATTTTCTCTTTTGAGTGAAAGGCAATCACTCTCATTTGTCAGTAGTCAACATGATAATGAAGTTATGCCTAATTATCTCCCAGCTGATGCTGCAGAACATGCTAACTATGATAATGTTATGGCTGCTATGGACATAACCGAGGAGAGAAGCAACTTACAGAATTTATTTAATATCTATCATGGCTCTGGTCTGCCTTCTTCTGGCAATCACCCTTCTGAGCCGTCTGGGCTTGCTGACAATCTAATGCTTTTGAGAGGTTTAAATAGTGGGCAACATCATCATGTTGCCCCTTCTGATGATTCTATTTGCTGTGAGGTACCTATTCTACAAGGTTGGTTCCTGGGTCAGCCTCATGCTGGCTCGCTTACGGCTTACCCTGGTAATAGTTCTTATATAGATAATTCCCTTATAAATCAAAATTCATTTAGTTATTCAGTAATACCTAATTTACCGCCCATACATAATGTAGACTCATCGTTGGCTTCTTCTGACGTGTCCAATGGTTTTAGTCAATCTCGAAATCATGCAAGCAGAAGAGCTTGTGATCGTCATCGTCTGCACCTTGATCCGACCGGACCCAGACGTTCCGATGCCATTCTTCAATTCCATATTCATGGTAGGGGACCTCAGCCTCGTCCAGCTGGCATCAATATTGAACCTGAAGCTGCTAACACAGTTTCATCAGATTCTGCCACAGAGTTGCCTTGTACAGTAAAGTTACGAATATGGTCCCATGATGTAAGAAAGCCTTCCAGTCCTCTTGATACCAGCATGTGCCGTTTGACAATTCCTCATGCTGTCCTTTGCAGGTATAAGTTAGCTGCCCTTGGCTTCCAAAAAATTGCATCCTCTGCTGTTTTAGATTGATTGTCTTTTGATGAATTTATGTCGTGCGTGTGTAAACATTTTCTTTTTACTAGCTTTCGTGCATATGTTACGCATGTGATTACAATGTTTCTGTTAATCTAGCAACATTATGAGAAGCTCCACCAAGACACATGAAATTTATTATATCAAGGCTATAGAAGTTAAATTATAGCGTTATACTATAATGTCTTGAGTATTTTGGTAATGTATTCCTGTAATGCTTGAATATTTGCACCAACGTTGGAGGTCTATTTTCAATTATACCTGAAATTATACCGGCAAAAGCTCGATTTTCTGTTATAACCATAAGATATCATGTCGCTGAAAATGAATCTAATATTCGAGGCCGAAAGTCAAAGAAAGTAAAAAAAAAGTGCTGGATGGTTTGGGAAGGGATTTTTGATTTTATAGGGGTAAATTAGTATAGAAAATGTAGCACGAATCTAAGATTCCAATATTATTTTAAAGAGGTTGGTAAAAGAAAAAGGTCATTTTACTATTATAACCTCCTGCCCAGTATTTTTCTATTACAACCGTATAAAATCGTGTAACCTAAACGGAATTTAAGATGAGGCACAGAGAAAGTAATGAAAGTGCTGGATGGTTTGGGAAGGGTTTTCTTGATTTGTAGGGGCAAAATGTGGCACTAATCTAAGAGTCATACTCTCTTTTTAAAGAGATTGAATGAAAATAACAATAAATATAATATAAAGGGCTAGTTACTTGTTGATAACTGGAGTTGGTCAAATTTATAATTCTTGAACTGAGTAGAAATTCATACTGTATTCCTTGCTAGAGTTGTCCATGCACAACCCTTTCATTCGCTAAGTTACTCGTTGATAACTGGAGTTAGTCGATTTTATAATTCTTGAACTGAGTAGAAATTCATACTGTATTCCTTGCTAAGGTTGTCCATGCACCAACCTTTTGATTTGCTAAGTTACTGTTGATATCTGTAGTTAGTTGATTTTTATAATTCTTGAACTGAGTAGAAATTCCTACTGTATTCCTTGCTAAAGTTGTCCATGCACCAACCTTTTAATTTGCTCTACAAGTTCTCTTTTTTTGCAATTTATAAAATAAAATATTTATGGTATAAAATCAACAGAAATGTTATCTCATCAGTGTAATAGCCACAGGTAGTACCGTAGTATAATAGTGAAATGGTTAAATGTGGGTGTTTTTGCAATATATTTGACTTCTTTTTTGTGACAGTGAAATGGGTGCCCATTTTTCTCCTTGCGGGCGATTTTTCGCTGCTTGTGTTGCATGTGTTCTCCCGCACGTGGAAGGAGATTCTGGATTAAATTCTCACCCACATCTTGATGCCACAGATGGTGGAGCATCCCCAACTAGACATCCAATTTCAGGGCACAAAGTCATTTATGAGCTTCGAGTTTATTCTCTTGAGGCTGCAACGTAGGACTCCTTTTCACCTGTATTCACCGGATTTATTTTTTACCTTATGGATGACCACTTTCTAATCTATTTGATGTTTTACAGCTTTGGGTTGGTTCTATCCTCCAGGGCGATTAGAGCTGCTCATTGTTTGACATCTATTCAGGTTAGTTCATGATGTGTATGTTTTTTTTTATTGGTCACAATTCACAAATGTAGTTGGTTTATGATTTTCTTAATTAGCTCAATTCTTATTCAGTTGATATCCTTTTCCTAACCCGTACATTCCTTTGTGATACAAACACTCAGACACTATGAGTCCTTATGAGTTGTATCATTTTCTAAAGACAGATCCGTGCCATCCTGTTTTTTAGATGGTGGAAGAATGTGCATTTTCTCCTATCCGAGATTTCAAACTCATTTTGCTTCTACATGATATCTTTTGATTCCAGTTCTATTCCTTGCAAAGGCTTGTGGAGTTATATTGAAAAGATACTAAGATTCAGTCTTTGTTAACATATCACACACTAGATGCTAGGGTTGAAGTTGAACACATTCTATCAAAACTGAATTAACAGAAATTTACATATTTGAGTCCAATACGCAAATCAAACATAAGTAGCACCTCATTTAAAACCATGTCCCAACTAAATCTCACAACCTGACCATAAAGTAGTTGCACCCAATTGCACACCATTGAGATCTTAATTACCTATCTAGTTCAAAATGACAGCCAGATCAGTGCTGCTAAGTTGGCACCAGTTGACATCAATTTGATCCTACTGGACCAAAATAAAGACCTAATGCCTCTCACTTGGTCCAACTTTCTCTAGTAATATCAAATTATCAACCTAGTTAAGTGACGCCAAAATAAACTAAACTCTATATGCACCAAACAAGATCTAGTTAGCCCAAAGGTATACCATCAGTTTGTATTTTGATGTCTCTTTGTGACTCTTTTACATGGATATATATATATATATGTATGTATGCATGTAGATAAATATGTATGTATATGTGTGTGTGTATGGTGCGCTTGGAATGAGGGTAAAAATTAGAAGGAGAAAAATTCTGGAGTAATAATTATGGTAGTATCTTTTAGGGGAGTAATAATTATTTTTCCGTAGGTTTGGTATGTCAAGGGAAAATTCCATGGAGTAATAATCTCAAAAATTGAGAAAACCCAACCTGACCAGACAAAATTAGTACAAATCGGGTGGGATTTCGTTTTAAATCCTACAATATATTTCTACCAAATTGATGTGTTAGAAGTGAAAAAGAAAATAAAAATTCCATAATTTTTACCCCATGGGAGAGGAAGGAATGGATTACCCCCCTATATGTGGATAATAGATTTTCCTACCCTAATTTTCCCCCCCATTCCAAGCATGGTTTAGAGGGTGAAAAATTACGCCCTATTACACCCATACCAAGCACACCCATATATGTTCAAGTTCCATTGATTTGGTCTTCCAACTTTGCAGTTTTCTCCAACATCTGAACACATATTAGTGGCATATGGTCGTCGTCATGGATCACTCCTGAGAAGCTTTATTACAGACGGGGAGGCAAAAATGCACGTCTATACTATTCTGGAGGTAAACACTCATGTAGGACAACTTTTAAGAAAGTGGTTAATAACATATCCAGGCTTGAAACAGGTTACGAATGGCTATTCATGAGTAATCTTTGTATTATCCACCAGTCTTCTTATAAATGAGTTTTCTCTGATTCCCAAACGTCCTGTATATAGAGCAACCATACATAAAGTGGTCACCGCAGGTTTACACTTCTTTTTAGACAAGTTAAAAGCTTGACTTTTAACTTTGAGGGTTTGATTTAATCATGGTTTACAGCCTCATCAATGATTGAAACCTAAGTATTTATGCAGTTCTTGTCCTTTTTATCTTCAGGTATACAGAGTTTCGAATATGGAACTTGTGAGAGTTCTTCCCAGCGTCGAAGATGAAGTCAACGTCGCTTGCTTTCATCCCTTGGCAGGATATGGACTTGTATATGGAACAAAGGTGACTAACATGCACACTGAATTCATTGTTCCTCATCTCTGTTGAAATTCTGAAATAAAATCTATAAAATGATTTATCCCTTTCTTGTATTATTAGGAAGGAAAGCTTAGAACACTCAACTTTGATGATCGTAGTGAGAACTGCACAGGACCAAATCACCTCGATGATATGTTGGGAGTCTATTTATGATTCGTTCTTAACACCTTGTAACATATATGTGGTCACTTCATTTAGTTGCAATTGTAATGTGCTCACTAGTCATGTTTCTTATCCTATTTTTTTTAATGTTTTGCTTAAGATTTCACAATTTTCTCATAAGTTATACGCATGTTGTTTAGTTTCAGAGTTCTAAACCCTTAAAACGTATCCAGGCATGACTAACGATTTTAGTGCAGATATTGGTGAAAGTATTTTTGGACATATGCTAGATTGGTACTTTTAAATTGCTTCCACTTCATCTGTCTTTCTGTGGCACAGTGTGGATCTGTGTTTATCTCGGCAACCACCAAGTCCTCACTCTATTTATTTCAAATAAAGTAAGAATTTAATTTTGTTATTAGTCTAGCAAAAGATACCTTATGTTGCAATATTGCTTGTTCAGTTCGATCCACCTTGACCCTTTTCTAATAAGCCACCCACTTCTGCTCTGTCACTGCCAACTTAATGCACGTACACTGTAAGACTGATGCATGTTCGTTTATCTTCTGGATTAAGAACTGTTAGTAATATGCTGAAAAATAGCTCCATGTTCAAAATTTGAAGCCACTGCGAGTCAAGGCTAAGTGTACTTTTGAATGCTTATTCCACTTTACTCTGATAAAACGACATGACTCGAATCGAATCTTCTGAGTTTTCATACTGTTTCTGGTAATTTCGCTACTTAATCTACAAACTTGACTACTTTCACTTTCTTATAATTGGGATAAATCTGTCTCTATCATGAAAGACTTCCCAGTTGCCTTCGCGGCTATAATTTCGCACATTTGCAAACTATACGTCCTTATTTTTCTAGATCTTTTTATTATTATAAAACGAAAAGAATCTTCACCTTTGTTCCCGGCCTTAGGCTCCACACGTGTGGCATCTTCTACTGCACGTGCACTACAATCATCAGATCCTTCCTCGAGAAAGATGCCACTTGTGTCGGCATCGTACCTCCCAAGATCCCACGGTCAAGGCTCTACTCCTCATCCAATCATACTTCGCCACGTGGCAGGACCTGGATAACGCCCAGTCAAATCTTTGACTGTCTTGGTAGTCACACCATTTCCTCCCGTGTT
Source organism: Triglochin maritima (assembly GCA_963682175.1). Classification (NCBI taxonomy): domain Eukaryota; kingdom Viridiplantae; phylum Streptophyta; class Magnoliopsida; order Alismatales; family Juncaginaceae; genus Triglochin; species Triglochin maritima. Next base: position 63,344,746 of record OY821771.1, read on the forward strand.
TGAGGTTCACATGTAACCAATCTAAATCACACTTCACAAAAGATTTTTCCATCGCATCCTTGTTTTAGATAGATAGACGGCAAGACATATTCCACGTGGAAAATTATAGCGTGGATTGTCCTTGCTGTAATATCCAAATCTTAGCCGGTTTTGTTTATAGAAGAAATGTTAGTTGTTGGTTATTCATTTGTCTCTCCTTTTTTCTTCTTCTTTTAAACTCGTATTGGTATAATTTCGTAGATAAACATTAAATATTTTATTTTATATTTTTTCTTCCAAATTTGTTAGATGTTCTTCAAGTAGATGTAACATTTAAATGGTACCTCCGTCTCCGTCTTGACGTAATGTTCAGCTTTTAAATGTTGCTATCATTTATTATTATAATCAAGCATATAATTTTAAAATGGGTCATCTACTATATTATATGTTTTTTCTTATTATTAAAACTTTACATTGAAGTGGCTAGTAGAAGAATTAAATTGGTTTTATTTCCAGACGGGAGAATTACTGATGCATTTTTGAAAAATTTAAATATATTTGTGGATATTGAAATTATTAATTTGTTGTCATTTTTATTCATATAATACATTAATAAGATAATATATGATTTTGCAGTGTTTTGTGATTGTAATTATTTGATAATATATATTCGTCAACTATAATATATTTTGTTACTAAATATTCCAAGATTTACCGCTATACAATGTGATTTTGTATAGGGTTATAAACGAGACGAGTTTAACCCATCGTCCCGCCTAATACAGATTGTGGCCTAACCTACCAACCCGTCACGTGGCAACCCGTAGGGCTGTTCGTGGGGCGGGTTTGACCCGCCAACCCGCCCCGTTAACCCATTACAATATAATTATAAAATAAAAAAATATACATATTTCAGCGATCCCAATTTCTTTGCTTTATGATTTTGTTATTTTTAGTGATCCCAATTTCTTTGCTTTATAACAAAAATAACAAACAAAGTTGGTTTTGTATATGTTTTATTTCCTATTCATGTCTTAACAAATCCGTCGTTCTACTTTTCTTTTTCTTCAATTTCTCATTCTCATTTTACAAATACAAACCGATAAAGGACATAATCTCCGCACTAATAATCATAATCACTCTTGATCTACGTATCTATCTACAAATAACATCATAATAACTTCGCAATTGCATGGATGATTTTTAGTTTTTAGTTTTTTGTTGAAGCTTGAAGCAAACATATATACTACATTTCTAACTTAACCCGTTTCGCCCGCTTAAACTGCCCCGCCCCACGTAACCCGCTCTTAAGTGGGGCGGGTAGCAGTCAATTTTTTTAACCCACCCCACCCCGTTTGCCCTCCTATGTTTCGGCGAGGCGGGTAGCGGGCGGAGCCAAACCCACCCCGTCCCGCCCTGTTTGCAGCCCTAGAAACCCACTTAATAAAGGTGGCAGATTGCGGTTATCTCTCAACCTGTCTTGTCTAACCCACGACCTTCACAAAATACTATTTATTTAATCAATATATATTATGTTATAAATATATAATTAAGATTTTAGTACTAAGACTATAAACCTAGTATATATTACACCTCTACATTAATTCTACCTTGTATAATTAAGATCATTTATGTTTTTATATTTCTTTTGGATCTGCATATTATTTGTGGTTATTTAACTTTACATTATATATTGTGAAAATAGATTGTGTTGTATGCATTTTTTATCTAGTTGTTTGGTGATATAAATGAACATTTTGTTGATCATGGTAATATATATGAACTTGTTGTGGTTGTACAAGTTTTAAGTTATAAAATTTTACAGGTTTTAATTCATAAAGATAAAAATCTAAAAAGTCAAGTCATTCAACCCACTTAACCAGCCTAACCCGTCATGCACTCGCCTAATCTACCCTTAGGCGGGACGGGTAATGATTGTTAAATTTTTACCCCACTCCGTCTTGCCTACCCACTTAACTTAGGCAAGACGGGTAGCGGTGGGAATAAAAATCCACCCCACCTCGTCCTATATACGACCCTAATTTTGTAGGACAAGTATCTCTCAATTCAAGGCTCGTTTTGAGGACCTACATTCCTGGCTTTCAGCATTTGCGTCTTGTGATGTTTGCAAATCAACCTAATTGTAAAAAAGTTGCACCAAACAACTTAAGTGGAGAATCACGAGTAGAGTAGCTTCTAGGCATCTAACAATTTATAAATCAAATCTAGATGCTGTGTCTCATAACCGCAACTTTTGTTCCCTCTCAGAATTCACCCTAAATTCTAAACCGAACCAAAGAACGCCTTATTATATATCTAACCCAGCATGTAATTCATTGATTAAATATCAAAAAGTTCAAAACAAAATTAAGTGCCATAAAAATCCACCAACCGTAACTGTGAGGCATCATGCCCAACCAGGCAACCAGACCAACTTCAGACTTGTATTTTCCCATGTGATCATGACCACCTTACCTATGATATCAACACCTGCCCTTCTTATCACCAAAAAAATTTCTTATTACCAAAAAAAACCTACCCTTCTTCATAGAATCAGTAAAGAAACATATATAGCACCGTTCACACACACACACACACACATTTTGTCATATATTCTTCCTTTTCTTCCTTCTTATCCATCACCACCACTACCACTTCTCTCACATCTTTTTGTCCAAGACCAAGAGGTGCTCTTCTTCTTGGCAATGGCTACTCAGTCAGATCCAAAGAGCATGGACACTGACCAACCAAAACTCACCATCCATGTTGAGAAGAATCCATCAGAAGCGCGTTTGCAGGAATTAGGAATCAAGTCATGGCCCAAGTAAGCCACTTTTATAACACATAATGTTTTGTTTTATTTTTATGGGAGTCACATGTTCCTCATACTAAACCATTACACCACATAGAATCATATTTTTAGTTTTCCAAAATTTATTCATCACTTATAGTTGCACTAACATGTATGACTATGCATGTTTATGTGTCTTTTCCATTTAGATCCGATAAAGTTTGTTAATTTTTATTAATTAACATTATATATGTTGGATGCAAAGATGGGGATGCCCACCAGGTAAGTTCCCCTTAAAGTTTGATGCAGAAGAGACATGCTATCTTCTTAGAGGAAGGGTGAAGGCTTACACCAAGGGCACCTCTGAGTGTGTAGAGTTTGGTGCAGGAGACCTTGTGGTCATCCCCAAAGGCCTCAGTTGCACTTGGGATGTCTCAGTTGCTGTGGATAAACACTACAAGTTTGATTCATCTTGATTAATACCACCTTCTTGTTTTCTCTTTGTTTGGTTACTTTTGGTACATCTCTTTGGTTGATGTCTTCTTAATTCCCCTCTAATGACGTTTGTGTACTTATTTATCCATGTTTTGAATTTCTTGTTCTCATATATATATATATATATATATAGAATCGTGTTAACAAAGATGTTATGTGCCACATGAATTGGTCAAAAGAACAAGAGAAGTTCAAAAACGTTGGTCAAGCCATGGTGGCCTATTCATGGGAAACTTACTTATTTCCTTAAATGAGCCATGAATGCCCCCTTTGACCAATCTGTTTTGGTTTTTATTTAATGATTTTTTATATATGTATTTGCATGACTATCATAAAACGTTTTGGGTTTGACGCAAAATTTATTCCATCTTCATCTCCAACTATATTGCTGTAATATGCAAAATAGAAGAAAATCCAAGAGAATTCTTTTTTTTCTTCCAGTACACACTATGTATTCCATCTTTTCATGACTCTCAATGTTTATTGATTTATATACATTATCACTAGAGCTTCTTATGGAGACTAAGTTAGTGGGTGACGTCTAAAAATTCTGGGTAATTTATAGGGTTTCTAGCTAGATGCAACAGAAGAAGAAGAAGAATGTATAGAAGAAAATCCTCAATTTCTCCTACAATATTGCAACACTCCTATTGCGATTAAAAAACTCAAAATGGGGACCAAAATTAGGTAATAAATAAGGATTTAAAGGGAGGAAAATGTATATACATTTGAGAATGTGAAGCAAAGGAACAAAACACTTTCTAGGGTTTCAAATTTCAAAGGGTTACATATCTTAGGGATGGTTGTTTTAATAGTCATCTATTTTATTAATGCAATTATCTACTTAAAAAACATATCTTACATGGTTTGGTTGGGTTTGCAGAGGACACTGTTTGATACCCTTACAAGCTTACATACTTCTGCCAACAGTGCGCTGTCATGGGTGGGACACTAAAGAGAGTTCCCTCTTTTTACTTGACAACCTTTTTTGTCTTTAATCCCTGCACAACCACCCTACCACTGCCACGGCAGTTCACCTGATAAGTACAATTCTTTTTTGATAATTTTGAAGTACATTGATGTGGATAGTTTTTTTCTTATAACACATTAACAAGATGTAAATGGTTATTGCAAGATTTTGATCTATATTATATTTTTTATTTGACCAAAATATTTAACAGAAATTATAAGCTAAAATCCAGGATTCACATGAAATCAGCTTTAAGTCCCCACTTCTCTATCAGCACAAAATAGAAGTTTGCAATCCTAAAATTATTTTACTATTGATAAGTTTCTCAAGTATTGTGTAAATTAGATGGTATGGTGACACGGTTGTAATATTTAAAGGGTGCCCAAAAGTTGGAAATATACATCAAGAATGTGAAAGACTACTGAAATTGGCACAATGTTATATTTGAAAAGTTATCACACACACACACCAACAAACACACACACACACACATATATATATATTAGTCCTATATCATCTCAAAGACTAACTACTATAAGCTTTATTTACAAACACCAACTTGTCACTGAAATATACAAAGTTAAAGATATATATTGACGAAATTTGTGATCAAATAAAAATATATAATCACAGTGATTATAACATCCCGAAATAGCGGAAAATTTAAAATTTATCATCAATGATACCCGAGACCAATAATCAAAAGACGAGACTGTTACTTCAAATAAAACATCCAAACAGTGCACCATATTACATCGGAGTTTGTCAAAAGCTACATGATTACATCAGATATAACAAAAGGAAGTACAAGTAATCATGATGACCTCAATGGTCCGAACGAGAGGATCCCAGTCCCAAAATGCGTGCGCCCGCCGTCACCACCCAACTGGACATACTGTGATCCTGAAATAAAACATGCAACAACAATGCCTGAGTTTTCATAAGGAAACCCCGTATGCCAAGCTCGCCTATATGCATGCAGTAGTATAAATGCACATATCATATTAGTAACATGTCATGTCATCAACAATAAGGAAAACAATTCCCTCGAAGAGTAAAACATGATATCAGTCCGACAATCATCATCAGGTCTCCCTCGGAGACCTACCGTAGACACATACGGTCTAACGGAACAAGACGTGACGCTCCCCACACGCGGCTATACTAATCATGGGGTTCAGCAAGGAGCGCCTGCAAGGTTTGCTCCATAAGAAACAAATATGTAACTATCGTGGTCAAACCACCCCAATAGAGTCGTCGCTCAGTTGGTCAATCAATCATCATCTCAGTAGGTGCCCAGCTGAGGAAAACATAGCCGGAACATCATCGGCCAATCAATCATAGCCGGAATAGCATCGGCCCATCATCGCCGGAACAACATCGGCGGCATCACCGACACAGCATCGGTGGTCCAACATACGTCCGACACAGCATTAGACGGTTCCCGACCGAAGTCCGCCGGGTCATCAGGCTCCACGAGCCGCACATCGTCATACATTGGGATCCGCGATCCCTCAGGCCTGCTACTCTACTATGAGTCCGTCAATCCATCACATTAAGTCACTATTCATACACAGAGGTGACACGTCCCAAATATCCACACTATTTCACCCGGCGGTCCCTGGGCAGGCACGCGTAACGCACCCGCCGTCACCTCCCGGCTCACGCACTAGGCGAGGACACAGGTTTCCGTGGACAGAGTTGACACAAAACAAGGACCGGGAATTCAGTTATGCGCACAAACGGTCGATCGAAAGAGGCAATCCGGTCGACCGTTCCCATGGGGTTTGGTCGACCGAAAGTCTGCAACGGTCGAACTCTCTGCGCATAACCTAAGTCCCAACGGTCGAACAAGAGTCTAAAACCGGTCGACCGAAAACTACCAGGGCATCCTAGCAGGCTAAGTCATCAATCGGTCGAACAATGCATACAAAACAGTCGAACAATGCATACAAAACAGTCGAACAATGCATACAAAACAGTCGAACAATCCATAAGTCAACTTAAGTTCCGGTCGAACCAACAATAGAAACGGTCGACCGAAATCCAACAGGCAAACCCCCGACCCACCAGCACATGCACTACCGGTCGACCACCACAAGACATCATTTGATCGGTGTTGGTTAAAGTCGGGCAAATACATAAAACCAGTCGACCGCCCGAAGGAACCGGTCGACCGTTGGTCGACAACAACTTGCGTCAGCCAAGGATTTTACGTCGTTTCTCGCCACCGGTGAGGTCTCCGACCTCCCGCGACCGACCACTACATCACCCCTTCACGAGTGAGCAACAAAACAAACTAATAAGCCGATATATCTTTCGAAAACGATGAACCCGCCGGAGCCTCGCTCGTGCAACGTCACCTCCGGTGATCCTCCTAGCTCGCCTCCGACGTAACTCCCTCCGTCGGTGCACATACTCCACCTCTGCTCGCTGGAAACAGGGAAAGGGTGAGAGATGTGGTGGAAGGAAGGAAAATGAGGAAGAAGAAGGTGAAATGGGTTGGTTTTTCTCCTTAAAACCCAAACCCAATCTACAACCCATCCCCTTGCACCATCCCCTAACCCATGCCCCATCACCTCACCACCACTCCCCATCACCTCGCAGCACCACCTACCATACCTCTCATGCCTCCTTCTCTCTCCAAGCCAAGTCAAACCTCCGTTACCAACCCCTAACCCTAATCACCATTAAGACCCTAAGATGGGTTTAGGGATCTTACCGTGATGGCTTGAAACCGATAAATAGTCTCATCTTGTGGTTGTGGATTTATCTATGTCCTTGAGTATGTATCTATGTTTATCCTTATAGTGCTGGAATTGTTGTAGATGAGGAATGTAGATGAAGTTCATTATGTCATAGTGAGAAAAATAATAAACAAAAATGTTTAATGGTAACTAAAATGGGAATAGGACACGCTTCTAAAAGGTAGTTTGCAATCCAAATATAGTTTGCTATTACCCACTACGTTATGTATACAACTATGATTGGATTAAGTGGTCGGAGTATGATTGCTTATTTTGTCTATTAATTAATTGATCTCCTTCATTCAAGTGTGCAAAAGAAACATGTGAAGCAGGTGTTGCTTTCAAAAAAGCAACCAAACAGTGTCATCGGATCCATTGTGTATCTGTCCGTCAACCAATGTTGTGTTGCTTGGTTTTAGCCCAAACACGTGAATCTCCAGTTAGATTGTTTTGTGGTTGGTTCAAACCTTAGGTGTTCAGTTCACTTCTAAAAATATCAAATGTGACTGGTCAATTCAGTCCAAGTTTATAAACTTTATCACTTTCTCCGAGATTGGATCAAACACAAAAGGCTTTCATTAGCAGCAATTATATTAATCTACTAATTTTTCTTGTTATTAGAATCTTATTAGGTATGACGCTTAACATGAAGTGATAGATGTGTGAGATTGCATATTTATTGCTCATGGTAGAACTAAATATATTACATGTTTGATGAGCTGACATTAAGCAATATCTAAGTTTTTTTGAACTTCAGAAAAACAAGAATATTATTACCATAATTAGCTAATGAAGATTTTATCTTCAATAATATTCAAAGTTTTTTGAGTAAAGAATAATATTCAAAGTTCAAAAACACATGTAGTCACTTATTTGTCTAAGTATCTATAAACGAATCAAAACACACATTGGAATAATATTACAAAAGTGGATTTAAATACACCACTGATTAGACTAAAAGAGTTTTACTTTGAACCAAGGAAATGAAATTGGAAATAGAGTGCAAATTGTATAAACATTGTGTTAAGCATGAGACGTTACTAGATTTTATTTTTACCTTCTTGGAAGTTACTACCAAATTTAAGTGACCCTCCAATGCCAGTCGAGTTGTCCTCATCTTATTTATCTTTTCCTTTCTAAGACCATCATCGTTTCCTTGTAGTCTGTGTTTATCTATGTTGAGAGAGATTATAACAATGCTACTACGACACGACTTGTTTAAATGCACCAGCAGAATATAAATACGAATAATTAATGCAGAACTAAACTAAACTTCTCTCCCTCCCAAACTAACAAGCAACAAACCCACACAAGATCCAAGACACACAAGCAATAAACGACAACACACATCTGAAACAACCACGACACACAATTTATAAGGTTTGGCAACGTACCTACGTCTTAGGAGGTCTTCCACAGGTTTCATTTCCTTCTTACTCTTCTCCAACAAGATAAACTACCAAGATTACAAGGTTTAAGGCAATGTATCATCCAAAGCTCTCAAGAACTCTCTCTAACCCTAATCTTTCAAAAAGAAATAATAATGATGCGTTGTGTACCAGAAAATGGTGAAAAACTCTTAAATACTAGACTCAAAATGGTACAGAAAAACATGCAGAACGTGGGCGACTGTCGAGCAAAATCCTCCACCGGTCGACCGGTACCGTTACTAGGAACGCTTTCTGATAATTCGGTCGACCGGTGTCACCAACCGGTCGACCGCTCCACGGTTATCTTCAGGTCTCTACAACTTTCTGGTCGATTAGTATGCCTATTCGGTTGACCGTTCCTGAACTCCAAAAAGTCCATGAAAAAATCGGTCGAAAGGTGTCCAACACCGGTCAACTGTTTTCCCATGTTTTTCTTGCATTAACAAATTTAAACCAATTTCCAACAATCTCCACATTGGTTCGAATTTGTTACCTAAATCAACTTGAATCCCGCTTCCTTCATGCTTCCTTGAAACATCGTCGGTGCTACCCCCCGGAGCGCTCACCATTCTCAATTTTTGAGGACATTGAGAAGCTTCGGGTACAACTCGAATTTCTCCCGATTGACCACCTTGGTCATCATATATGCTGGATTCTTGCTTGTATCAATTTTCTGGAGAATAACCTGACATTCCTCGTTCGATTCACGGATCTTATGGTACCTTACTTCAATATGTTTTGTTCTTGAGTGGAACGTCTGATCTTTGGATAGATAGATTGCACTTTGGATGTCGTAGTGCAATTTGGTCACTTCTTGTTCGTCCCCTTAAGAGCTTACCAAACCTTTCAATCATATAGCTTCCTTTCTGGCATCAACAACTGCCATCTACTCCTCTTCTGTCGTAGACAATGCAGTAGTATTTTGGAGAACAGATCTCCAACTTACTGGTCCTCCACCTAGAGTGAACACATATCCTGTTGTGGACATTCGTTTATCTAGATCACCAGCGTAATCCGAATCCACGTAACCCTCCACCTACCTTAATTTATGCTCCATCTTTGGTGTATTTCAAGCTAATATGAATGGTTCCCTTTAGGTACCTCAACAACCACTTCAACACTTCCCAGTGCTCCTTTCCGGGGTTAGCCATATAACGACTCACCAGGCTAACTACGTGTGAAATGTCTGGCATAGTGCAGATCATAGCATACATAACAGACTCGATTGCACTAGCATGTGAAACTTTATCCATATCTCTCCTTTCTTTTTCAACAGAGGGGTTGCACTTCATGGAGAACATGAAGTGAGCACTTTTAGGTGTGACAACCTACTTGACATTCTCGACATTGTACCTTTCGAGAATTTTCCGGATATAAGGAGTGAGCAATTTTTCACATCTTTTGGTATCCCTCGTGATCTCCATACGGAGAATTTTCTTCGCACTCCCGAGGTTTTTCATCTCAAACTTGCCACGAAGTTTTTGTTTGAGATCATCTATATACTCCATCTCCTTTGCTGCGATCAACATATCATCAACATACAAGAGCAAAAATACACATGACTCGTCTTTGAGAGTCCGCAAGTAAACACAATTATCATAGTCACAACATACAAAATCATTTTCTAACACAAATGTATCAAACCTTTTGTACCACTACGTCAGCGACTGCTTCAGCCCGTAGAGAGACTTCTTCAGCTTGCATAATTGATTTTCTTTGCTTTGTGTAATGAACTCATCCGGCTGCTTTATATAGATCTCCTCCTCTATGTGTCTGTAAAGAAATGTCGTCTTCACATCCATTTGCTCCAGCTCCATGTCATCCATTGCCACTATGGATAACAACACTCTAATAGAAGTATGGTTTACAACGGGTGAGAAGATCCCATTGTAATTCACCCCTTCTTTTTTAGCATATCATTTTGTCACCAACCTTGCCTTGTATTTTAACTCCTCATTCGGAGTTGACCATTCTTTCTTCCTGAAGATCCACTTGCACCCAATTGCTCGCTTTCCTTTTGGAAGCTTTGTTAACTCCCAAGTCTCATTCTTATGAAGAGACTCCATCTCTTCGGTCATGGCCATCAGCCAATTGTTGTTGTCCTCCTGCTCAACGACTTCCTTGAATGTGAAAGGGTCACCACATTCAGTTACAAGTGCAAACATAATGCTAACGCCATCATGACCATACCTCTGTGGTGCCCTAATGATCCTCCTTTTTCTCCCTTGAGAAATACTCTCCTGCTCAAGCTCTTCCTCTACACGCGAGTCACTTATTTCCTGTTGAACTTCTTTATTCGATTCACCATTTGAAGTTGTGACCCTTACTTCAGTTTCGTCCCCCTGCATGGAACCATCTTGCTACTCTTTCTCCTCAAACCCTTTCAGTAAACTCGTCTCATCAAAGACTACATTACTCCTCAACAACATCTTCTTGTCCATTGGATCTCAAATCTTATATCCTTTAACTGACCTATTGTAAAGAAGAAAAATTATTCATTCGAGTTCGAATCCAGTTTCAAATGTTGTGTCTCATCAACCATATGCTTTGCATCTAAATATTCTCAGCCTTAAATAATCATATGGTTCACCCGTCCACACTTCCTAACGAGTATTTAATTCAAATGCCTCGGCCCAGAAATCCTTGGACAGATTCACATGTAGCCTCATGCTTCTAGCCCCTTCACACAAAGTCTTATTCATCCTTTCAGCTACCTCGTTCTGTTCTAGACTTCGCGGAGTAGTGAAATACCTTGTGATGCTTTCTTTTTCACAGAAACTAGTGAACTCCTGTGAGGTGTATTCACCTCCATTGTCTGTCATCAAGTACTTAACAGATTTTCTCATAATTTTCTCTACCTGAGCCTTCCATGCTTTAAACTTCTCAAACACATCAGATTTATTTTCAGAAAATAAACTCATACATTCATTGAGAAATTATCGATGAATGTGATGAAATATTCGACTCCACTTTTTGACCGAACCAGTGTCGGTCTCCAGATGTCTGAGTGCATATACTCCAATATGCTTCTCGTGTTGTGGATAGCCATCTTGAACCGAATCTTATGTTGTTTCCCGAAGAAACAATATTTGAAAAAAAAAAATCCAATTTGCAACTCTTAACACCCTTCAACAGACATTCTTTGTGTAACTCATACAAACCCTTTTCCGACATATAAACAAGTCTCATATGCCACAATATGGTGTTGTCTTCGTCGATTTGTGCACCCTTTTCTGCTATTGCATTCCCTTGCATCCAATACAAATTGCCCACTTTGGTTCATTTTATCATTGTCATCGCTCCATGAGTGGCCTTCACCTTTCCGTCCTTATCGAACCATCTCCACTCGAGAGTATGCAACTCTCCTAGAGATATCAGGTTCTTCTTAAACTTTGGAACATGACACACTCCCGTCAATGTTCGAATGCATCCATCAAACATCTTAAATTGTATGGAACCGATCCTGATGGTAGTGCATGGTGCATCGTTTCCCATAACAACGATTCATCCTTTTAGTGGTTCATAAGAGGTAAACCACTCTCTAACCGGGCACATGTTATATGATGCTCCTGTATCCAAAATTCATCCATTCGATGATTTGTCAATGCCTGCAGCACACACTGTTAGGACGTCGGCTTTGTCTCGTTCCTCCACCACGCTGGCGGAATCAAACCCAACAGAGTTGCCTTTCCCCTTCTGTTGTTCCTCCTTGAAGGATCTATAATCACGCTTCATGTGACTCGTCTTCTTGCAAAAGAAACAATCAAAGGATCTCCCCTTTGATTTAGACATGCGCATGTTGTTTCCACTTCCTTTGTTACCCGTTCTGCCCCTTCCGTTCAGTGAGACGATCAATCATTCACCCTTATCAGAAGAGCTACTACCTGAATTCTTCATTGCATCAAAAGAGATCAGTGTTCCCTTGACCACTTCTAACAGTAATGAATCCCTCCCGTATATGATCGTGTTCACCAAATTCTCAAACGAGTTCGGCATAGACGTTAACAACAACATTGTTTTGTCATCATCTTCAAATTTGACACCCAGCTGAGTTAAATCTGTATTAAGCTTGTTGAACACCGATAGGTGATCAACAAACAATGTGTTCTCCTTAATCAGAACTGTGTCCAACTGACGCTTCAGGTTCAATTTGTTACTCATGCTTTTCTTCACAAACATGTCCTTCAGAAGTTTCCAATATTCAACTGTTGTCACCGCCAAAGAGAAGATCATCGGAAATGCACAATTCGATGATCCATATCGCCTGAAGATTCAACATCTCTCACCTCTCATTGGTCCTAAAGTATTCGGAAGTTCGTCAGTCTGAGATAGCAACGCACAGACCCTCCTATGCCAGGTGGAAAAGTTTCCTTTTTCGGTGAAACCACACGAAAATTTCGTGCATCCTCCGCCATGTCTAGCAACAAATCTTGTTATGATATCAGATGTTAGGAGAGATTCTAACAATGCTATTATGACATGACGAGATTAAATGCACCAGCAGAATATAAATATGAATATTGAATGCAGAATTAAACTTAACTTCTCTCCCTCTCTCTTAAACTAACAAGAAACAAACACACACAAGATGAAAGACACACAAGCAATAAACGACAAGACACACATGAAAAATCCACGACACACACGATTTACAAGGTTCAGCAATGTGCCTACGCCCTTAGGGGGTCTTTCGCGTGTTTTCTTTCCTTCTTCCTCTTCTCCAACAAGAGAATGTCCTCCAAATCTCTCAAGAGCTCTCTCTAACCCTAATATTTGAAAAGTAAATAATAATGATGCGTTGTGTACAAGAAAATGATGAAAACCCCTTAAATACTAGACTCAAAGCTGTACAGAAAAACACGCAGAACGTGGGCAATGGTCGACGGAAATCCTCCACCTGTCTACCAGTACCGTTACCAGGAACGCTTCCTGATAATTTTGGTCAACTGGTGCCACCAACTGGTCGACCGCATCATGGTTATATTTAGCTCTCCATAGCTTTTTGGTCGACTGGTATGCCCCTTTGGTCGACCGTTCCTGAACTCGAAAAAGTTCATGAAAAAATTGGTCAAATGATGTCCAACACTGGTCAACCGTTTTCTCCTGTTTTCTTGCATTAACAAATTTATACCAATTTCTAAAAATCTGTAAACTACAATAGTAGAAAATGCCCAAATTTTAGCAAAAACTTGGCTCACTAAAAACATTTTCCCATTAAAATCAATTTTCACTTTATGCAATATAGTTACATCACCTATCATAATTGAGATTGGAGGATGCACACTCAATTCCTTCAAACAAAACCAAAATTAGCTTAACCTTATTTTGTGGGCGGTAACGTTTTGTCCTTAGAACACCGCTCATCTAATAATGCAAGACTAAACCAGGATATCTCGTAGTTGTGCAATCTCTTATGAAAAATTGAAAGGAATGTGTGTTATAAAAGTATTCTTTTATTATGAATTAAATGTATAAAGATATTGCTACTTGATTAATGTATTCGTCTTTTAGAAGTGTCAAAGAACAAACTCTTAGTCCTTAACCGTAGAGCTCTGAAATATAATATTTACATAAACCAAAAGTAATTCACAATCATGATGATTAACACGAGACATTAATTACCGAGATAAGATTGTCATGTTGGTTAAACGATATTGTAGTTCTATAAATATTTAACAACATGAGTATATAAAAGAGGAAAATGTTTACTTTTATATATTGATTAGACATAATAAATGAAACATTATAGAATTGTATTTGTGTCATTAATGTTTTCATTGTGTTTTTTAATCATAAGATAAGACATATATCTTTTCACATGAGAAATGTATAATTTTATTATTATTAAAAACTATCATTACATATTGTGATAAATATGTTAGGTGGTTATAAATGGCTCATGCTGGAAGGGATCATATGTCAAAATATTATCATTGCATCTCTTGACTTGAGTGATGATATTAATGAGCACATTGATAAAGTAAAATTATAATGCGTACAGTGTAGCATATGTATTGTTACATATTTATAATTTGCTTAAGAGATCAAGAAAATAATATATAATACAAAGATGACACATTCCTAATTTGTATAATATTTATAATATCATGAGGCAAATGATGGACACAAGTTATATTACTACATATCACTAAATGGATTGTGTTTGTTCTAGTGAACAAAACGTCTTTATTATTTGGGTAACTATACTGTGTAGCTAGATACCCCTTCTAGTTTATGATATAAAGTGTTTATGTTATTGCCAACATATCTCATATCCTCCTATAGGTCACAACACAAAACTGGGAAACAAGAAATATAATTTTATATTTTATGTGATGTATTAAATTTCATATGATATGATATGAAATGAAATACATATGATAAAATAACAAAATTAATGTCGTAATAACGACATGGTTAGAATAACAAATAAATTTGTATGAGATGTATATATTATGGGGTATAATGTTTTGACATTATATATTATAATATATTGCATGATATAATGTGATCCGCAACATTATAACATTTAAATTTGCTAAAACCCCAAAACTCAAATTTTGTTGGATATTGATCCAAGATTGGTAAAGACAAAAAGCAGAAGAAAACGGTCAAACGTTTTCGGGAACCGGTCGACTATCTAGAGTGCGGTTCGATCAAATTTATCAGGAGTGTTCTTGGTAAGGGAACAATTGACCGACATGAAACACAGTCTGACCAAAATTATTTGGGATTTTTCTTGGTAGCGAATCGGTCGACCGACTGAACTTGTCGTTCGATCAAAATTATCTTTAGATAACCGAACGGTCGACCGTTTGCCCACATTTTTGCATATATTAATAATAGATTATTACTGAACAATGGTTGGATTTAATCCAAGTTGGCCAATAAAAGTTCTGGGATGATGATGTGTCAATATATGATTGGTTTATATGAGAAATTAATAAAGATCAAATGTAAGTGGTTTGCAAATAATGTGGTTCGGAGAATACCCTATAAATAGGTCTCTCCCATTTCCTTTGTTGATTGATACAAAAAATTCGTCTCTCCATATTTTCTCCATCAAAATTCTTTAGGTTAATTAGTGCTGGAGATTAAATTCCTGTAAGCAAAGAATGGATTATTAGCTAGATTCTAACATTGTGTTATACTTGATTGACTAGCTTCAATCTATCGAATCTTGTTTAGAGTTTGGTAAACACTTGGAGAAAGTTCTTCGAGGCGATCCGAAGTGCGACACAACTTCCAGAAATTAAATTTGGTTTGACAATCTTTTTTAGGTATAATTCAATTAATGCATTTCATTATTATGTGGTGTACATCTTATTGAAATGTCATAAGATTTTTTATACATAATTATTGAATAAATATGAAACAAACGATCTTGTTTGAGTATAAAAATTTAAAAATATATACATAAACATAATACAAAATCCAATAAAAAATAACCTGCTTAAAATCAGAAAGACAACCTTTAACTCAAACAAAAATAGTACTTCTATACGGATCAAATTATGCTGCAGCCATGTCATTGTTGTCTAATTTCTGGTTAATAGTACTAAATGAAAGAATAACAAAATCATCACTTAAACAAAGGTTTTTTTTTGCATAGGTACGCTTGCAAAATAGTGATGTTGCAGCAACGCACTTCAGTATCACATATTTATTTTGGTGCACTTATTGTTAGAACCCTAACCCGGTTTAGGGTTAATCATGGGTTAGAAGAGGGTTAGCATGGGGAAGAGGTGAAGAACAGTGGCCTGGTGATGGGTGAGAGGTGTAGGGTTGCGAGTTACTGTGGAGATGAGATGTGTTAGGGTTTATAACGTTTTTTTTCTCTCTCTCTCTCTCATTTCATTCCCTTCTACCCTCATTCATTCCTCTCCTTCTTGCGAACCAGAGGGTGCTCGGGAGTTTCCAGTGGCGTGAGGCGTGCGGAGGACGTGCGCGAGGAGGTCACCGGAGGCGACGAGCGCGAGCGGAGCTCCGGCGGTTGCGTTGTCTTCTTCGAGGTATGTCGACTTATTAGTGTGGTTTGGTTGCTCACCCAAGTGTACGGAAGGTGTTGGTCGGCCTGGAGAGGTCGGAGACCTCTCCGGCGGCGTGTTTCTTCGTGAAACCTTGGCTGGCGCGAGGTTGAAGACGACCAACGGTCAACCGGGCCCTTTGGGCGGTCGACCGAATGCATGTATTATTGTCTGTCTGTTGTGTTCGGTCGACCGGTTCCTTGTGTTCGGTCGACCGGAACTTAAGTATATTGGATTTTATTATGCATGTTGTTCGACCGTTTTTATGTGTTTGGTCGACCGTTATATGACGTAGAATACTAGGTTGACCCTTTTTAGTTTTCGGTCGACCGAGACCCCTGAGTCAGTCGACCGATAGATTTGAATTTAATGTTGACCAGACTCTGGATTTTGACCTCGTTCGGTTGACCGGTTTTAGACCTTTGTTCGATCGTTGGGGATTGTGTTTTGAGCGCAGCGGTAGACCGTGTTAGGCGTACAGTCGACCGATTCCTTTCTGGAACCGGTCGACCGAATCACCTTTTCCGGTTGACCGTTTGGGCCCAGGACAGAATTCCTGGTTCCCTTTTTAAATGCCAACTTTGTCCACAGAAACCCGTGTCCTCGCCTTGTTCGTGATCCGGGAGGTGACGGTGGGCGCGTTCCGCGTGCCTGCCCAGGGACCGCCGTGTGGAAAAGTGTGGGTGTTCGGGACGCGTCACCTCTATGTATGGACTGTGACTAAGATGTTGGTTTGATTGGACTCATTGTAGTATAGCAGGTCTGAGGGATCGCGAATCCCAATGTTTGATGTTTGTGCAGGCACGCAACTGGCGTTGGGTGAGGTGACTACCGGCCTACGGGCTACGAAGGTCGCTGCTCTGCTTTTATAGCGGCGCGGTTGGTGTTTGCGGCTCGTGGAGCCTGATGACCTGGCAGACTTCGGTCTGGACCCGTCCGATGCTGTGCCGGACGTTGTGATGGACCACCGATGTTGTGCCGGTGATGCCGCCGAGGTTGTGCCGACGATGATGATTGTTGGACCGAGGCTGTTCCGGCTATGTTGATTCCTCGACTGCGCACCTATCGAGATGATGTTGTCATACCTTCCGGGCGACGGCCCCGTTGGTCCCCGTGGCTCTGACCACAGAGATTTACAGATATGTATTCTATCGGCCTACATGCGTGACAGAGGCTCCCTGCCGAACCCTTGAGTAGTGTAGCCGCGTGTGGGGGTGCGATGTCGCGTGTTGTAAGACTGCATGTGCCTGCAATAGGTCTCCTCGGGAGACCCGATGTTGACTGTCGGACTGATGTCCTGTTTTACCCTTCGGGGGAACTGTTTTCCTTTTTGTCGATGCCATGACATGCTACTAGTATGATAGGTTCATTGCGTAATGCATGCATATAGGTGAGTTGGCATACGTGGTTTCCTTCTGGAAAGTCAGGCATTGTTGTTATATATTTTTCAGGACCACAGTAGGTCTAGTTGGGTGGTGATCGACGGGCACGCGCATTTTGGAGTCGGATCCTCTACTCGGACCATTAAGGTCGACATGATTACATTTATCTTCCTTGTTCTGTAGTAATCATGTATCGTTTTTTACAAACTCTGATGTAATTTGGTGCACCACTATTTGTTTTATGAGAAGTAACAGTCCCGTCTTTGATTATTGAGTTCCATTGTCTTGATTATAAATTTTTAAATTTCCGCTGTCTCGGGATGTTACAATTTGGTATCAGAGCCGTCGATTCCTATGCGGTTCCCAATGAAATCACCCTTGTAGTAATAGGACTCATGCATTTTATATTTTTGGCATGCATTCATGGCTGAAGTTTATGATTGTTTCTTCTGTCAGATGGCACCTAGGCGCGTGAGGAGTTCTCCACGCGATAGCGATTCCAGTGACGCCGCTGAGGGCGCCAACTGGGACAGGTTGGGCGAGTTCCTGGAGCGTCAGGCAGCTCAGAGTGCACAGGGTGAGGTGGCAGCTCAGAGTGCATAGGGTGATCTGAGCACGATCGTTTCATGCGTCAGCACCCACCGAGTTTTGATGGCAGGAGGGCCCCTGAGGTTGCGGCGGACTGGATCTTCAGGATGGAGAAGATCTTCCATGCGATTGGAGTAGCACCAGAGAGGATGGTGGAGCTGGCCACCTATGTGTTCGATGGCGAGACCGCCAACTGGTGGAGGTCCACATTCACGGTGTTGTTTGACGACCGTGTGGATGTCAGCTGGGAGGAGTTCTTAGAGGTGTTCCATGAGCAGTACTTTCCCCAGCACGTCAGGGATCAAAAGTGGGAGGAGTTCATGTCGCTGGAGCAGAAGGAGATGACTCTGGCGAGCTACATCAGCAGGTTCAACGCCTTGGAGCGTTACTGCCCAGAGATTTGTGTGACCCCTGAGCAGCGGGCGAGGAAGTTCGTGAAGGGATTGAGGCAGCCGCTCCGATCTCGGGTGATCAACAGCATGCCGCGGACCCTTGCAGATGCGGTGAAGCATGCTACTATCATCGAGTAGGACCAGAGGGAGTGTCTTCAGGAGGCGAGGAAGGCACCAGTGAGCACCGATAGCCGTGTGGCCGGTCGTGGAGCGGGAAACCCGGGCAAGAGGCCCAGGTTTGATGGAGGAGGAGCACGTCAGTCAGGAGCGTGCACTTACTGCGGGAGGTTTCATCCAGGACAGGAGTGTCCCCGTCGGACTGGAGCGTGTATGGGTTGCGGTCAGATGGGACATTTCGTCCGTGATCGTCCTCAGAGCGTGTAACATATAATGTGGTTTCTTAATTTTAAATAATATTTTCATGGTTTAATATTAATTAATAATTATTTTCGAATTAATTAATTAATTAAATACAATAATTACAATAACAATTATTTAATGTAATTTGTTGATTGTTGTGAAAGAATTAAAAAAGAAAAAAAGGAAATGACGTGAAGGAAAGAGTGTAGGGTTTTGGGGGGGTTTCATAGCATGGTTAAGTAGAATTTCGGGGTCGGTGAGCTAGTATAACGTGGCAAAAAGATAAGTTGGCGTGACAGAGAAAAAAAATCATGGTGCTCTGGTGTTGTCTGTGTGTTGTTATTGTTGGATTGATCTGCAAGACTCAATGCCGACTGATTGATCGTTTTAATTTACCACAAGTGCACGACCACGATGAAGCAGTGACAAGTACGGGTCGAGTTCACAGAGAGCACGTGCGAGTCTAAGTGTACAATACTAGAGTGGAGGAGAAGAAGAGAGTGGGATGCGAGTGGAATTAAACTACGTAGCGAGTGAAATAAAAAACAAACGATAAAATAAAACCCCTTAGGGGGTAGATAAAGAATGCGGAAATAAAAATATGTGTAATGTGTGTGTTCAATTGTGCTCATCACACCATGTAATACATGAAATAAGCACATGAAATAAAATTCAACTTTACATCCACCTGAGATAAGATAAAACGTTATCGTTAAAGCATACAAGACAATAATTGAAATAAGACTAATGCGAGCACATGTAAAATGACAACATCCAACTTTCTCTCCACATGAAATAAAATTTGACACAATCATTAAAACATACAAGACAATAATTAGGATGAGACCAACATGAGAACATGCATGCACATGTCATGTGTTCATTCTTCCACTGCATCTTTATCCTCACATCATCATTCCCATAAAATAGGTCGACTAATCTAAACATGTGCTAAGCTTCACTCAAGAGCATTAGCACATCAAATATCAGAGTGAAAATCTCATTAGATGGTTATGGAACTCATGTGAGATTCAAAGGTATGATAAACATACCCACTAATACATCACATAATCACAACACTTTCTTCTCTACCCCCAGTGGGGATGGACTACTCTCTACTCATATCTAAACTAAAGAAAACAAAAAACAACCCAAATCATAATACAAAATTCAGAAAACTAGATGAAGGAAAACAAAGACAAAGAAAATGGCATCAAAGGAAAGACATCAAGATAAAGAACAAGACTACACTATATTAAAATGAAAGCTAACAAAGTTTGCTTCTCTTCTCTTCCTCTACACTACTAACAAGAAATAAAACTTACTCTACTAAACAAGAAAATGAAACTAACCTAAGGGAGAAAGGAAGAGGAGAATAAATGAGGCATTAGTGTAGGATCGTATATGACCCTAATTATCTAATCAATTTTATGTTAATCTATACTTAAACAAACAAGATTTGCAGCAAAAATAATAACAGAAATAATAAAGACAAGTAGAGACTAGAGATATGCAAACCACAAAGACACGAGAGATTTTTACAGAGGATCGGCCACCCGCCTACGTCCTCTCTTGCAAGCTCCGCTCACATCTTCACTATCTACTCTCCGTTCCGGGTTGGGAGAGAACGCCTTTACAAAGAAAGCTCCATGAACAACCTCGCGAACTTGGTTTTCTCCTCTCACAATCCGAGAGGGATGCTTCGGGCTTTCACCAAAACCTTTACAACTTCTTGACTAAGAACTTGAGTGGAACAATCACTCTCTTACTTGAGCACACTTAAAGTATGAGTAGAATTGATCTAAAGTGTGGAAAGTTTGGCTTGGATAGTAGGATTTGGGGAATGAAGGTTTGAGAGCTTTCTCTTAGATGTGTGTGACAATTTGGAGTGTAAGAGTTGTGTAAACAAGGTGTATGGACATTATAAGCTCCTAATGTGTTATAGACGTTGTGATTAAACAGAAAAGCACATGTCATTGTTAGTGACACAATCGGTCAACCGAATTGGGCAACCCGGTCGACCGTTTTCTTAAGTTTAAGAAAACGTTTGAACAGTCAAGCAATCGGTCGAACCAAGTCAGCTACAACTAAAGTTCACTTAAGTGAACGGTTGAACTAAAGTGTGGGACGGTCGACCGTTCAGGGAGTTTTGGCCAGACAAAAGATAAGCGGTCAAACCTAAGGAATCGTCTTGTTCGACCGAAACTTAACAGACACTTTGGACTTCAAGAGAAGTCTATGTTTGGTGATGGGAATTTTATTTATACCGCAAGAGCACGACGTCAATGAAGACGTGGCAAGTACGGGTCAAACACAAGGAGGGAGAGATATTGTTATTTTTGTGATTTTCGATTAAGGAAAGAAAGATAGAGAAATAAGGTTAGTTTGAGATTTTGGATTTTTAATTTTCTAAAGCAAGAACAACAAAAACAAACTAAGAATAAAGCAAATATGGATGAGAGTCCAGCGGGTGGGGGTTTAGATATCGGGTTTTGTTTAGAGAAATCTGAAACTTATAATAAATCACATTAGTTAAAAAGCATTACATGATAAATGACTTAACATAAACTCAAGTAATCAAAATATACTAACACGAAATTAAAATAATAACATCATTCTTCTTCTCGTCACCCTAAATCCGTCACCCCTACCCTTTGGAGAGAGTTAGAAACTCATGGATGGAGGGACGGAGAAGGGGTCCTAGAGAAACTACAAAAGAAAACTAAAAACACGAAATAAACCAACAAAATTTTATTGCTAAAGAATGGAATAAAAACTAGTCTTTTACAACATCGTTTCGGGGCTATTTATAGCCGATACAAGGGACCCAAGTATGAAATAGGAAAGTACACGCGTCATGACACGACTGAACAAAATCCGGGGGCACGGATCGAAAGGGGTGCGGCATTTTGCCGCAAATCACATGTAATGGGCGGCGGAATCGCCGCAATTTTGGCTCAGATTTAATCCGGATTTTCCCGTGTGTTTATGGTAGGATTTAAATGTCCTTTGCGCGTCCAGATTGATTTCTTTCCTTTTTTGAGCTCCGAATTAATTCTTCATATATTTGGAGATCCAAATTGATTTTTATTTAGAAATTCTCCAAAATAATATTTTGGTACTTGTAATTTGCAGTCGGGTCCTCGGCTTTTTGCAATTAAGTCCCTGGCTACTTTTGTGCTTAGGTCCTTAGCCTTTTTGTAATTAGGTCTTTGAATGCTTTTATGCTTGGATGAACTTCAATTTGAACCCTGATAATCTTGTGTAGGATTTCTAGTTTAATTGCACATATATATTTTCGAAATTTATATGCACAATAAGGATCAATTACAATTTTCTATGATTTATTTCATGCATGCATCAGTTTGTTTCAATAACTAGTTTCAAAACTTTATTAAAACAAACACAAGGGACTCCGAAATTCATACCTAGAAGTTCTCTAAAACTTCTTGATGTTCCAGAGACGTTGAGGAAGACTATAGTCGCTTCTCGTTGCGCCGGATGCCTCCGAGTGTTCACCGAAACCCTAAACAAGGTTGGAGAGAAAGGAGCTAGCCAATCAATCTCCAAACTAGCTTAGAATCTAGCTACAAACCCTTCCTTAATCTCGGAGATTTCTCCTTCCAAAAACTTAGAAAACTAAGAGAATTTTCGTGCCTTTTTGTGGTGAATTAGGAGAGAAAATAATTAGAAAACATCTAGCATAATTATGGAGAATAATGACCTATTTATAGGCTCCAATCTTACTCTCAATCATGGCCATTCTTAAGTCATGTTCTCTTGACATTTTCTCTCACAAACTAATTCCATAATGCATTACATGCATCCACAAAACGTTTGACCAAGTTTGGAGTTAATCCAACCATTAATCAATTTAATCTCTTAATTATCAAAGGTGGAAAATCGATCGGGCTTCGGTTTACCAAGACATATTTGGTTAACCGAATATGTCACGTTCGTATTACCGTGCACTAGACGGATGATCGATTCTTAAGTAGAAAAATTCTCCTTAACCGATCGGACGAATTCTCGTCTAAAACCGAGTGTCATTTGGTTAACCAAAAATATCGGAACTGGACATTGTTCGGTCGACCATTTCTGGTTCGGTATATCGTACCAGAACTCCAGGCACTTTAGTCAAGTTCGGTCAATTAACTATGACCATCCATTCCACGTTCGGTTGACCGATCCACAGAACCTTCGGTCGACCGAACCATAAACGGATTACCGAACTTTTACCCGATTTTGTCTTTTCAAATTTTGGATTTATTTCCAACAAAATTTGAACTTTAGGGGGTTTTAGCAAATTCACAACTTATGCAATATATTATCCTATGCAATAATAATTTATTGCACCCCATAATATATGCATCTCATATGAATTTATCATGATTCTAATTATGTTATATATATCACAACATAATTGATTTTACTTGTTCACCACATGTGTCATATTTTCTATAAGAAACCCGACACATCATATGAACCAAAAATCAAGCTTCTTGTTTCCCGGTTTTTGTGGTGTGACCTATAGGAGGATCTAGACTAAGTTGACAGTGATATTAAGAGCTTAATATCACAATCTATAAACGGTATCTAACTACACATTATAGCTCCCAATTAGTTAGATGTCTTAATTCCACTCGAACCAAAACCCGATCCATTTAGTGATGGAGTGCATCACTTGTGTCCGTCCCTTGCCTCATGATATTAAGAATACACACAAAGTGGTATTGTGTCATCTTTGTATTAGTATTCATTTCTTGATCTCTTTAAGCTAGTTATAAATATGTGACTTAACTCAAATCACATTGTGCACATTATAACTTGGCTTTATCAAGGGGCCTACTAATATCATCACTCAATTAAGAGGGGCAATGATAATCTTTTGACTAACTATCTTCTCCAACAAAAGTCATACTTAACCAACTAATGCCTTGCACTACACTCATTGATAGCCTAAGACACTAGTCTAATTAAGCACTCCTTAAGCGATCAGATATAAGTCTCATATCAAAGGACCAAGGACACAGTAAAATAATAATGACACAGAAATACATTCCTATAATATTTTACTTATTAGGTCAATTCGGTATACAAAAGTAATATTTTCCTCTTTTGCGTACCCGTGTTGTCACTCACTTGTAGAGCTACAATGATCTATGACCAACACGACAATCTTAACTCGGTAATAAATGTCCCATGTTTATTACCATGATTGTGAATATCTTTTGCTTTATGTAAACCAATATCTTTTAGATCCCTACGGTTAAGGACCAAGAGCCTCTTCCTTAACACTTCTAAAAGACGAATAACATAAACAAGGAACAAAATGATTTCTCATTCAATTCATAATAATTGACATTTAAAAATAAACTTTTAGAACACATTCCCTTCATCTTGAACTTGGTCTTTATGACAGAAATGAGTCTCTTGCACGCGTTTATGCTCGGGATATGTGTAATTTGCATTCAGGTCCCTGTATTCTGTAAATAAGACTAAACACATACCTTAGTAGCATTTATTGATATAAAGTTAATCTAAATGAACGACATATGATGCAATGTATGCAATGCATCAAATACCCCCACACCTAGATTTTACTAGTCCCTAACAAAACAAAATATAAGAAAAATAAAAACAGGGAAATCCTAACTCACTTTCGTAGGAATCACGGTTGCACTTAGCATATGCAACAAGCCTTTAAACCCCTAAGTTTCCTTAGAGGACGAGTTTTGTCTCGTGAGGGTTTTCAGTTGACACACCCACAAAGTCTTAATTCAACATTTCATTAATAACTCTCAATATCTCCACCTCAACCTTATACATCTCACTTAGAATTCTTGCATGCTCATTATATAAATCTAACTCATAAAAATTCTGACTTGGTCTTTGTTCCTCCAACATTCACACCACTAACCCTTCTACACATGTTATCACTTAAATTATTTTTGCACGCCTCCTCTGGTGGTGAAGTATCATTCGGATCAACCATGACATGGATCATTCTTTTAACTTTGGGCCTTGAGTATCTTAAAGTGATTCAACACATTTTTTTTGACATTTTTACCCTTTTTGCATTCGTGTAGCGAGTTTGGTCGATAATCCCGACCTGGCAGACTCAAGTTACCTGGACTTTTGCAACCAACATATTTTCTTTACACTTAAGTCCCTACGGGTTTTCACTTGGGTCATTCTTGAGTTACAATCCAATCCTTGGACATTACAAACAAGTCTTGAACCTTCCAAATCTGTCCATTCTGCTTGCATTTGGGTCATTTTCTATTTATTTCTCTTCTCTATTGCCTAAACTCTGAAACCCATCAAATAAATACTCGAGTAGCACAAAATTGGGGTGAAATAAAGAATGTATAGCATGAATGCAATGTATGATATGCTACTAATCACGGACTCGCGCGTGGGATGCATTGCAATTGAGTGGAATAAATGTAGTTTAATTAATTGTTTGGGAAATCATATCCTTGGTTGTGGGCTAGCCAAGTCCCGTGATCAAAACCCAACAAACACATTTGCTTGTTTGGCATTCAAAAGGGATAGGGTAGAGTAGATAGAGTAAAAAAGAGTAGAGTTGAAATATGCGAGGACATTTATTTTTAAGAATCCAACACCAACCCAAGCACAACAAAGAAATATTATCTAAGGTAATTAGTAGACTTAATCCAAGATGTCCAATTCTAGAGTTCTCTCTATAGAATTCTCCAGTTCCTCCATCACTTGGGAAATTGTAGAAATTTTCGCCATCTCCATACACTTACATCCACCACTATAAATAGATGTTTTCACTCCCATTCCAAACATCCCAAGCAATAGTTAGTATCTATCGCTACAAAAATAGAGTATTGTAGTTGTGTTAGTTAGTGAATGTGTATTGTAATAGAGAGAGTCTTATATAAGAGTGAATATAGTAGTAGAAAACGTAATTGTGAGTAAAGTAGATAGTGTGTAAGTGTAAGTTGTAGTATTATAATTAGTTATAATTAGAAGCTTACATTTAAGTTTTCTTCGAGTCTCTTCTATTCAACATTTATCAATGAAGTAAATAAATAAAGAAAAATATCAACCAATATCCTGTAATTTCGCACAAATAAAAGCAGTGGTGACGACAAGATCGCAAAGTCTTTGGCGGTTGATGATGAGTTCAGTGTTGTTTTGAGTGTGTTTCGAGGCAATCACGTGAAACCCAACTACTTCGGTTAGAGGCCCAGCTATAAGGGCACCCTTAACGGGGGTGCCACTCCCGGGCGTACCCCTGTTAACGGGGCGGGCGCCCACCCAGGTGCTTGCCCGGGCGTTGGGCGTCCCGGGCAGACGCCCGGGGTGCCCTCGGGTGGGGGGCACGTGTACCCTCCCCCCCCCATTCGTCGAATTTTTTTAATTATTTAGTGGGTGTTTTGTTATTAATGGATTGGGTATTTGTTATTAATGTGGGGTAATATTTTTTTGCAAGCGAGACCCCCGAACGATCTGTCGAGGTGGTTTAATAGTATGGTCTAATATCATGCGTGCACTTTAATCACGCTTCCACTGAGCAAACACGCGTGCACTATTTAATCACGCGTGCACTGTTTTCAATCACGCGTTCACTTTAATCACACTTCCACTGAGCAAACACGCGTGCACTGTTTAATCACGTTTCCACTGAGTAAATTGTTCAATCACGCGTGAACAGTGCAACAAATACATCCACACCCTCCCAACTATAAATACATCTATCTATCTCCCGACTCCTCACATTTCCTTAACTTCTTCTCTCATCAATGTCGGATAATAGTTTAAACTCCGGTCAATCCGACGATGATAACTGGAATGAGACATTAAATATAATGTACCACACTGTTGAATTGGTCGGTCGGGTTGTTCACGAAAGAACTACACGTCCTAAGCAGCGTCGAAGGAGAACGACGAACCCAGATAGAGATCGTGAACTAGGTTACAGACGCCTTATAGACGATTATTTCTCTGACAACCCTGTGTATTCTGATACTCTTTTCAGGACAAGATTTCGGATGAGAAAGCATGTCTTTTTGCGCATCCACAATGTCATCGAAGCATCTGATGTCTTTTTCCAACGAACACCAGACGCAACTGGTAGGATGAGCATCTCCGGTATTCAAAAAAGTACGGTAAAAATGCGAATGCTAGCATATGGCGTTGCAGCTGATGGGATCGATGCGTACCTACGAATGAGTACGGCAACATCCAGAAATGCTCTCCTCAAATTCTGTGAAGGTGTTATTCACATCTTCGGCCCTGAGTATTTACGTCGGCCAACTGCAAATGACTTGGCACGCCTACTTTACGTTGGTGAGCAACGTGAGTTTCCAGGTATGATGGGGAGTATCGATTGTATGCACTGAGAGTGGAAAAACTGCCCAGCTACTTGGAAGGGACAACATCAAGGGCGTGCTGGGAAAGCAACTCTGATCCTTGAGGCGGTGGCATCGTACGACTTATGGATCTGACACTCCTTCTTCGGAATACCGGGTTCATGCAATGACTTGAACGTCCTGCAACAATCTTCGGTTTTCGACGACATACTAGAAGGTCGAGCACCACCTGTAAATTATGAGGTAAATGGTGTTCATATGATATGGGATACTATCTTACTGATGGTATTTATCCACAGTGGGCGGCCTTCATCCAATCCATCATTCACCCTCGCACCCCGAAACACAGATTGTTTACTGAAGTGCAGGAGGCAACACGTAAAGATGTTGAACGCGCTTTTGTAGTGTTGTAAGCGAGGTTCGCGATTATCAGAAACCCGGCTCTTGCCTGAAGCAAGGACGTTCTGTCCAAAATAATGACAACTTGTATCATCATGCATAACATGATAGTGGAGGACGAACGCGACTGTTACGCTAATTTTGGAGAAATTCGCGAATTTATGGAAGATCGTCTTGGAACTTCAGCTGAGGAAACGCCGTATTCGACCAATCGTATAACGGATATTCACGAGTTTTTTGTCAATCAAGATCGAGTGCGTGACAGGAACCAACAATTGGATCTGAAAGGCGATTTAATCGAGCATATATGGCAACGCTACGGACGATAAGCGGTTTGAAAATCGGTTAACGTAGTTGCTAATGTAGTATTTGAAAGTTTAGTTTATGTAATATGTATTGTTGTTTCTTAACTTTGAGTGTAATATTTCCTATTTCAGTTTATCTTAAATGTAATGTGGCTCCGCAATATTTAATAATAATTTCGTGATTTAGCAGTAATTATTAACAATATTTCGAGTTAAAATAGAATTGTAATGTTATTAGAATTAGAATTATATAAAATGTAATTTGTTGAATGTTGTGTGAAAATTAAAATTGTTTAGTTAAGAAATGACGTGGAAGAAAGAGAGTGTAGGGTGGGTGGGGGTAGCCCGGACATGTGTAAGAGTGTTTTTTGGGTGGGTTGGGTGAGCTGACGTGGCAGAGAGAGAATTTGACGTGGTGGAGAGAGAGTGCAGGGCGCCCGGGGTAGCTCGGGCGTTATTATTTCTGCTCTAAGAGAGAGAAGGGCAATACAAGCACTAAAGAACAATAATTTTTATTTTGACTATGTGATAATTTGAGAAATATGTTGATGTGAAGATCGAAAACTCATTTTAAATGAGACATACTTCATTTTTGCTTCTCAAACTATCAAATGACACTAAATTTACAAAACATTATCAACGGCCGAAGGGATGAAACAACTATACACTACATGTAAACATTAGATTCATACGAATAACTTAAAAAAACAAAATCAAACTACATACAACATTTACATACTAGTGCACATTTTGTTTCTTTTTATCCGTTCCACAATAATAATAAAATTACAAAATTTAATAAAAGTCCTAATACATAGTAGAATAATGTTAAAAATTATAGAAATTTCATACATTATTTAAATTTTACATAAATTTTACATAAATTTTGTAAACTGCATTTTGTGTCAATTAAAAAGTAAACTAATGTAGAGGCATTAATCAAATACCAGTTGGAATTAATTTACAAATTAAAATCATTAAAACTTTTGCAACTTGGAATAAGAAATGTAAATGTTTACAATAAAGTAGACCAAAAGCTAAATCAATTGTAATATGAAATTTTGAGTGGACATCGACTCAAATTTGGAAAAGTATAAACTCCTGTACTTCGTCAACCTATAGGAGTAGTTACTCTAAATTAAGCAATATAATTTCTTGATTTTGGTGTCATCAAAGATCCAAAATATTTAATGCTATAGGTACACGTACACTGGACCACGATCAATCATCTAAGAGGCAACAACTACTAATTGGGACAACTATTTTTTAAATTTCCAAATATTAAAGTTAAAATGTCATTTTCACAAAATGTTCAACGACGCCTATATGTTATCAAAAGACACTAAACGTGCTAAAATATGCAGAAAGTTAAATAGCGTTTTTTGAGATAATACCATCCAACGGCCAGCAAAGTCAAACAAACGTAAATGGCATTTGCACATTTAATTATTTAATTTTCAACGAATTATTTGTTAATTTTGTGTCTTTAAGTTGTTTTCCACATATACTTATAGTTTTAAATTTCTAACTTATTAAGATTCCAAATCACGATATGATCCAAATTTGATGCGGCTATGATTCTATTTTTTACAAAAACTGATGCTATTTGAATTTTAATTTGGTAAAATTTCAAGATTGGAAGCTTCAAAATAATTTTTAAAGTCGAGAGACTAAAGTGAAAATATGATCTTTCAGGAAGGTAACTGTAGTTTACCTTATATCAAACTAAATGTGTGTTTGACAATATATTCTTTTCTTGACTTATATCAAACATTTTTGTTAGAATCCAATCAACATATTTTGAGAAAATGATTATTCAATTTTGTTGTCTTGACGCAATTAATCCTTTCCAGCTTTATTAGAATAACCATAAACAAACAAAAACAAATAAATCATTGTTGAATCCAACAAGGTTTTTTATATTACATTTATTTGAGAAAACATGCAAAATGAACATGGTAAAGTAGAAAACAAAACTATTAGTCACATCAAAAATAAGTTTGCTAATAATCTCATATTAATGTCTAATTCGAGGTCAATTTTAAGGAAATTAACCTGACCTTATCTGTTCAGAGTTTTACCATATATAAAGTTTGATTCTTGAGTATTCTAATTTCTAGGTAAACAACAACAAAATCAGAAAATAACAACGAATACATTGAAAATTAATGGTTTCTTACAATTGAGGAGGGAAAATGTTATAAACCCAAAGTTCGGGAGTTGATTCACACATTTTAAAGTTGCGGGTGATAAAGTGATACAAATGCATAATTCAGGAGGTAATTTGTATTTTACCCCACATTTTATACGAAATTCAATAATTGAAGTATACCATTTTAATTATGATTAATTAGCAATGGTTGTTTATGGGGAATAAAACCTCTCAAATAATATACATCAGGGTTATATGCTTCAATGTTTTACGAGGCATGCTAATTAGTCGAGTGTCTATAGGTTGTTCTATCTCTAAAGTTTGATATGGTTACTTTTGTAAGAGTAATCATGTAAAGCACAAACATCATTATCTAAATAAACTTTGCTTCTTCTTTTTTGAAATTGTGAGGATTCTTAGCAAAGTTTACAAATACTTGTAATTATTCTTTTAAATAATATTACATTGATGTAACAGCTCGCGTTATAAGATATTGCACGTCTTATTTGTTGATTTATGAGCAAACTATTTTGTGGCGATCATAGAATAAACAAATTAATTAATAATTGGTGTGGTCAATTCCTCCGGACCTGATAATTCAGATGCTAGAAGAGTTTCAAAAAAAATGTTTTTTACTTGCGTTTTGTTTCCATTTCTGTCATTGTTCTACAGTTACTTCTAGTTAGAGCACCCTTAACGGGTGCTCTTTGCCCGGGCAGCCCTCCCTTAACGGGAGGGTGCACCCAGGGCGGGGCGCCCTGGGTGGATTCCCGGGCGGCAGGCTGCCCGGGAATCCGCCCTGGGCGCCCGGGCGGGAAGCCACGTGGCCCCCCCCATTCGTCCGAGAATTTTTTTTGTTTTAAAAATAAAGATTATTTATATATAATTAGGATAATGTATTAAATAGGTAAATAGATTTTAATTAATTAGGTATTATAAAATAATTAGAATTTTTTTTATAATTAATTAATTTTTTTACTTACTTAAAAATAAAAATTAAGAAATAATAGTACAATACTCATACATTAGGGAAACAAAATACAATACAAATACATAATACGAAATACAACAGAAATAAAGAAAGGAAATACAGTCCTCCTACGGATACAAATACATAATACGAAATACTGATAAACTACCACAGACATATTGAAAACATAAGCACCTACAGATATCCTTGTGTTTTAGCCCACTCTTTGAGTTCAGCAAGTGTTTCTTTATCGAATTCGTCATTGTTTTCCTTCTTCACTAGAGCGAAGAGGACATCAAGTTTCTTGCTGTTCAGTTCCCTTTGGAAATTCGCCTCGGCTTCGATGCGTTTCCTCTCCAGCCGTTCTTCGTAACGCAAATATTTTTCCTCTTTTACTTTTGCGCTATATTCAATTTGTTTCCCCAGTTCTAACATCTCAGGATCAAGTTGTGCCTGAAATGGTTGTTTCCCCTTCTTCTTTTTGGCTTTTTTAACACCTTCAGGACGAGCACATGTTTCGAATACCATTTCAACTGCTGACGGTGTTGCGTTACTCCCATCGTCGTCAGTGCTTTTTCTTTTCCCGCTGGTAAAACTCTCCGGACTTTCTGCAGCGACGTTTCCGGTGGTATTTCCAAGCGCAACAGACTCCCATTTAGGGTACCTGCGTAACAAAAGCCAAACATGCATGAACTGAAATTTGGCATTGTGTGTTCGTTCGAAGATGATGTGCGCTTCATTGATGATATCGTCCTCATTGTAACCGCTTCTCTTCCTCCGCACCGCCTGGTCGAAGCAACCGACCCATTGGTTCACAGATGGCAATGTACGTCTCCATCGCCCCTTCAATGATTCATCGTTACGCTCTACTACACTTGGCTCGTTTGAGTCATTGTAGATGCGCTCCACACGTTTCCAGAAGGACTTCATTTTTTGGTTTGTCCCAACCACAGCATCGCCACTAACAACCATGTAAGCCGAGACAAGTCGTTGATCCTCTTGTGCGGATGATTGATCTCGTTTTATATTTAACCGAAAGTGCACGACCGCGTTGAAGCGGTGGCAAATACGGGTCATCCACTGGGAGGTGTGTCGACACTTGGTTTGTGCGAATGCGAGAGGTAAAGAAAGGGAAGAAAGGTTGGTTACACTAAACTACACTAAGGTGCAAATGGAAATGGAAGAAAAGCAAGAAAACTAAACCCCAAAGGGGGTAGAGAAATAATGTGAACATAAAGAAGTGTGTGTGTGTTGGAGCTCCGACCCGACTCGAATTGCCAAAATACTCCCCATGATGGTGTGGAGTTTCCTGGTTTGCTCTTAGGTCCTTCTGTCTTACGATCAGGTCCTTCTGTCTTGCATCTTGGTCCCCAGGTCTCACAATTAAGTCCTTTTTCCTGCTTTTGGGTCCTTTCATGGCTCTTCTCTTCAAACCTCTTTATTTCTGAAAACTAAACATAAAACTCGTCACGTAGCATTGCTTAGGTGTAAGATAATGGATATAAGATACAAATATAAGCATGAAATGATGTCAATCAAATACCCTCACACCTAAGTTTTTGCTAGTCCTGAGCAAAACAAAGAAAGAGAAAAGCAAACGAGAAACAAGAAATCCTAACTCACTTTCGTAGGAATCACGGTTGCACTTAGCACGTGCAACAAGCCGTTAAACCTCTTTGTTGCCAAGGAGGAGGAGTGTTGTCTCCTAAGGGTTTTCAGCGGATATACCCACAAAATCCGAACAAGATGCATTATTCAATCTAGACCTCGACTCGTTGGAAATATTTTGTCGATCAATGGACGCGGTAATCCTACGGGCCGACTCTATATAGGTAATCAGTCCACACCTAGCCTAATAAACCATTCGTGCAAGTTAAATAAGGAATTAAGTGAAAGACATGGACAACCTCAAGATCCTCAAGTGATACAAAGTGTAAGGTCCATTAAGGTTCTTATTTGCATTAACATTTTTTTTTTCTTTTTGTTTCTTTTCACACATTTTTTTTCTTTTTATTAGTTGGAGCTTCATTCTCCCAGGGTCAGGTTTCGTGCATCATTGCCCATGAGGACTTACACTATCACGTACACCTTTCCCCAAATCTCCACATAGGGCAATCCCTACCACCCGTGTAACGGGAGTTCGGTCGGCGCATCCCAAGTCAGATGACTCGAAAGCACCAGGCACAAAGTCCCTTCAGACCTACTTTCCCGAGTGATAGGAGCCGTGCGAGAAGAGAGAACATCTACTCACTTATTTCTTATCTACACATGAACCAAAACCCCTACACTAATGTCTCACAACAAGATTAAGAGGGTCCTTGACTACAACAAACTTTCTAAATTAACAAACACGAATTATTGACTCACTAGGTTCATGGTGGACTTCTTTGAATGTTTGAGCACTGAAACCCTATGATTACTCACCCCCAAAGGAAAACTGGGGTGCATCCTAACGACTCGATAAATCCTAAAGCCACGTACTAGATATCCTAATGCATCAAGTTCAAGACAATTTTGGGAGCTTTCTTTTTACTTTGCCTCTCAACGGTTGTGCACATGCTAAACACACGCAAAACCCACAAAACATTTTCTTTCGAAAACACACGAAGATTTTGAAAGAAATGTGAAAATTTTGAAGCACTAGGCAAGCAAAAGAAGACAAGTCACCCAAGGATCATGGCAAACAGATATATCGATATTAAATGGAGCACACTATCATGACCCTAACAATGCAAACAAAAGAAAACAAAATCAAAGGAAAAAGGCTCAACTATGTACACACGTAAAACACCCCCCCCACACCTACTTCATGCATTGTCCTCAATGAATGCAAGCAAGATACTACATGGATTTATGCATGAAAAAGGAGAGATCTCACCAACGTGAAGTACAAAGGGAAGTGTATGGCTATGTTGATGGATACAACCCAAATTCCCTCAAAACCTGTGAGATGCTAAAGAAAGGGTACAAATACGTGAAAGAAATGGAGCCCAAATACACAAGGGTTGGGGCTCACAACAATCGATGCTCACTGAAGGAGTCTTTTATTGAACTCTTTTTTTTTCTTTTTTCTTTTTTTTATATAACTATGTACAAACATAAGTTCCCATCTTCATTTGTCAAAAGACATCAAATGGGAACCTCAAGAGTGGGTCAATGCACTTGGAAAGGGAACATGACACCACGCGGGGTCAGAATACTCATGCGTGGGCCCCCTTCACAAAGAGCACCAGAAGAAATGAGAGGTTCGTGAATTGGACGCAAAGGCGTCTCATTCAACGGATCAAACTGAAAGAGCTTGAACCTCTCAAGAGTTTGGGAAATGAGGGGCAACGGAAGAAGAGTTTCTCCCGTTGCGCTGTTGAAGTTATGATCGTCAATCCAAACTCTCCAACCAACAGGCTGGTGGGTCGGAACGAGGTCAAGCACCTTGTTATGCATGTCCAACTCACCAGGAGAACAGGAAGTGGGTCTCATACCCAAAGTATCCTCCAAGGAACTCCTAATACCCTCATGAGCAATGTAGTTGTTTGATGTTCCATCATTTCCAAGATGATCAGGAACAATAGTGAGAGGCAAACTCTCATCAGGTTGTTTGAAATTGAGGGTACTAGGGAGCTCTTGCTCCACCAAAGGTGAGTCCTTAGGAGGTACAACAATAAGATCATGTGGCTCAAGGGCCACGGGACAAAAAGGTAAGGCACAATCCTGTGCCGACTCATAATAGAACTGGTCCAAGCTATTCTCAGTTTGAATCGAATCCTCCACTAAGTGATCGTGAATTGAAACCCCAAGTCCCTTAGACTGACTAGGAGTTTGACTTTGAAAGGTTGTGCTTTGAATTTGTGGATGTGGTGGTGGTTCGATATCAAAAGATGAATCCTCATGTTGACAAGAAAAGTTACCCTCCTCACGTTCATGGAATTGTTGTGTCATCTGGCTCACTTGCATTTCCATGGTTTGCAAGGAATTCAAGTTGGACTTCAATAAGTTTTGTGTGGTTTCCATGAATGTTTGGAGAGTTTGTTTCAAGGAATCAGGTATGCGGTCAACGATGGGGTCCAAGTTAGAGCTTGGGAAATTTTGGGGTTGGGTGTTGATGGGCTGAGAATGAGTCCAATGATTTGGAGTGGGGTGTTGGTAGAATTCTGGGTATTCGGGAGGAGGATACTGGGGTGAATATGAAGTATAAGAATTTGAATAAGAATTGTTTCCCCATGAATCCATCACTCTCGGGATGTACGCGGATGCGTAATGGTCATATTGAGCATTTTGGGAAAATGTATGCTCATACTCAGGCTCTGGGGGAACATAAGGACATTCCCCGATATTATGACCACTCAACCCACAACAATCGCACGGTATGGCTACTGGAGCCACTGGTGCACTCATGTCGTCTACCACATGCATGAAAGAGGCCAAAGTTTGTTGTAATGTCTCAGTTTGTTGACCAACATATGATCCGGCATAACTAGATTGTGGTCTAGCAGTCGGTGCCTCTCTCATGTTACCCCAATATGAAGATTGCTCAGTCACATAATGAAGATCATCCCAACCGTACGGGGTGTTCGTCTGAGCCACCCCAGGTTGCATGGGTCCGGAATACCAGGGAGAATCATCCTGGTCCCAACAATGATATGAATGGTCGCCCATGTAACCATCCATCTCAACAAACAACTCTCGAGTCGACCACTCTCACCACCACGAGACTAAGCTCGCAAAAAGTGCTCGACTCGACCCTAAAACGCTACCAGAGAGTGTAAAGGGGAGGAGACTATAACGTAGAAGAAGGTGAGAAGAAGATGACTCAGAGGAGAAGGGAAGAATCCCTAAAGCTAGCGTGGGTAACGGGATCAGGAAGAAGTCTAACTAGCAAGCACGGCTCAAACAACGTAAGGCAATGGGTCCTTAAGCTAGACGACGCCTAACTTCAAGGTCACTAGCCTCGACACGCCTCACCTCCCTACAACGAGGACCACAATGCCCAGCAAGTGATACCAGATCCGGAGATCCAGTACCTCCTACTATCGACAAGGTAGGCAACGCCGATCAGGTCATGACGGTCTCAACTAGATTACTCTCCTAGTGCGTCCGAATTCCTTAGGGCCAATGTCTACTTGCTTTTAGTTAAGGCTTTATTACGAGTGATTTTTTTTTTGGGGCCAAGGAAAGGGTGATGAAATCCCCCACCTTATCTTTTATGGGACAACCCCTCCTTAGTAGCGATTTGATCCTAGATCTAGCAATCAATCGCTCCAATCAAACGCTCTCTCACTCTTGTCCTGATGCAATTCCTACTAACTAATGCATGGGCATACGAGATGCATGAATGAGTGTAGGAAATGCGTACCTCACGCCAGCACTCAACAACTGAAAATAAAGCTAAAAGAAAAGACAACTATATGCCTAAGTCAATACATGATGCGTGACCTAAACAAATAAGAACGTCTAGTCTTTTGCTTTGGATTTTAGGACCAAGTTGATTAATGGGGGAGTGATTAATGATCTGGGAGCAAACCAGAAGTCAAATCATGCAAAATAGGGCTCCCAGATAACACAAATTACAAAACTAACTACCAGAAAAATTTTGAAAGTAGGAAGCCCTCACCAGGCCGCCAATTGGCGGTCTCCAACCGCTGATTGACGGTCCTTTTAGGTCTTCTGTTCCTCAAATTTGTCCAGCAGCCTCCCCTTGATCCAGTAGTTCCCTGAAACTATGAAAAACTGGAAACAAAAAATTAAAAACCCCTCGAATCGTCCAAACCAACGTCTGGACAGAGCACCTCCCCGGCAACGGCGCCAAAAACTTGATTGATCTCGTTTTATATTTAACCGCAAGTGCACGGCCGCGTTGAAGCGGTGGCAAATACGGGTCGTCCACTGGGAGGTGTGTCGACACTTGGTTTGTGCGAATGCGAGAGGTAAAGAAAGGGAAGAAAGGTTGGTTACACTAAACTACACTAAGGTGCAAATGGAAATGGAAGAAAAGCAAGAAAACTAAACCCCAAAGGGGGTAGAGAAATAATGTGAACATAAAGAAGTGTGTGTGTGTTCATTAAGCTCCTCACAACATGTAGTGCATGAAATCATAAAACTACATCCAACTTTGTCTCTACATGAATTAAGATAAGACTACATCACTAAAACATACAAGACAATAATTGGAATGAAGCTACATGAACTCAAGTATAAAGACTATACCCTACTATGCCTCCACATGAATTAAGATTTCACTACATCATTAAAACATACAAGACATTAGCTAAGGTAAAGGCAACAAGAGCACATACACTACAAATTGTGTTTCCAATATTAACTTCATCCATATCCTAACCTTATCATTCCCCATAAAATAGGTCCACTAATCAAAGCATAAGCTAAGCTTCATTCAAGAGCATTAGCATATCAAAGATAAGAGTGAAAACCCATTAGATGGTTATGGAAATCATATAAAGCTCAAGGGATAAAGATAACACAAACTTAATACACTACATGATTATATCACATATTTCTCCACCCCCCAAATGGGGATGAAACTACTCACTACTCATTACACTACTGATTAGACTAAGTAAAGAAAACATTTAACTAAGATACTAAAATTACTAAACAAGAGATTAAACAAAGTAAAACAACCCACACAAAACAAGCAACATAACAAAACAAGATTAAAAGAAACAAATAAACTTTTATTAACAATGACTCACATTGAAGGTAGCATTCTTCTCCACCTTGAGTTATTGCTTCAAGGCTCACTCCTTAGTAGAGAGAATGCCACCAAACAATGGGTAATTACAATGGAAGGTGAAGAGT
Organism: Triglochin maritima; assembly: GCA_963682175.1. Classification (NCBI taxonomy): domain Eukaryota; kingdom Viridiplantae; phylum Streptophyta; class Magnoliopsida; order Alismatales; family Juncaginaceae; genus Triglochin; species Triglochin maritima. The sequence goes on from OY821771.1 coordinate 63,382,894, forward strand.
TCTATTTATAAGCATGGAAAAAGTTAATCGGGGACAATCCCCCGATGTGGGACTAAATCAATACCAAAAATAGCTTAAACGAACATTAATACAAGTCCAGGAGAAATTTCGACAGATCCTGAGCAATATGGACCGCCAATTAGCGGTCCAAAATCTTCGGATCGTGTTGGAATTTGTTGTGGGCTTTTCTTTCTGGTATTGTTGGTCTTTGATGCGGTTACTTGACTTGTTGGAGCTCCGACCCGACTCGAATTGCCAAAATACTCCCCATGATGGTGTGGAGTTTCCTGGTTTGCTCTTAGGTCCTTCTGTCTTACGATCAGGTCCTTCTGTCTTGCATCTTGGTCCCCAGGTCTCACAATTAAGTCCTTTTTCCTGCTTTTGGGTCCTTTCATGGCTCTTCTCTTCAAACCTCTTTATTTCTGAAAACTAAACATAAAACTCGTCACGTAGCATTGCTTAGGTGTAAGATAATGGATATAAGATACAAATATAAGCATGAAATGATGTCAATCAGCGGACCACGTTTTTTGCGACCTCATCGTCACGGTTTTGCGTGTTCCCTGGGTCGCGGTTTCGTCATGCACATCAGTTGTATAGCGGCTTGCATTTCCACTACTTTCGCCACTTAGGAGGCGAGTATACATACCCATTGGGAATTGGGTTCGCCCTTCTTCCTGAGTTGGCGGTTGGTATTGATTGTGTGGGTAGAACCCTAGGTGTGGTAAAAATTGGTTTTGGTGGGACGGGTGGAATCCTGGTTGTGGGGTAAATTGGCTTTGGTATAACGGGTGGAATCCTGGTTGTGGAACATTTTGGTAAGGGAAAAAGTGTTGGCTTGGGGGTGGACGACGTGGAGATCGTCGGTAATCTGGTGAACCATTGCCTTCTGAAGATGACATTGTGAGTAGAGAGTAGAGGTGAGTAGAGAATTATGGTGGAAGAAGTAAGATTGGAATAGAGGTGGTTGTGGTATATATATTGAAGTAGTCACGCGCGTACTGTAGGTCCTCGATCCAATCGTCTCGTCTTTTGTGAGTTACGCGTATATTGTAGATCCTTGATGCTTGAGAAGTCCAAGCCTCGATCCAATCGTCTCGTCTTTTGTGAGTCACGCGTATACTGTAGGTCCTCGATGCTTGAGAAGTCCAAGCCTCGATCCAATCGTCTCGTCTTTTGTGAGTCACGCGCATACTGTATCTCCTCGATGACTGAGAAGTCCAAGCCTCGATCCAATCATCTCGTCTTTTTTGAGTCACGTGCATACTATAGGTCCTAAATTTTAAATTTTAGATTTTAAATTTATTAATTTGTGGTTTTCTTAATTTTAATAATATTTTCGTGTTTTTTAATTAAATGTTAATTAAAAATGAATGAATTGTTGATGTTAAATAATTACGATAATGATTATTAATATATTTTGTTGATTGTTGAAAGAGTTTTGGAGAGAAGAATAAAAATAATGACGTGACAACAAATACTGTAGCGTGACTGGGTGGATTGGGTAATGGTTAAGGATTTTGTAGGGGGGTTGGTTTGTGCTGACGTGGCAGAGAGAGAAGCTGACGTGGCTGAAAGAGAAAGCAGGGCGCCCGGGAACTACCTGGGCGCCGTTAATGATGCTCTTATATCATTCCAAAAGCATTGTTCAAGAATGACAAAACTGAAAAGGTACTGGCATATGTGAATACACAATGATTTTGAAGTGACATAGTTAGAAATAACTATATGTAAAGCGACGATAGAAATGAAAATATAGTGTTTTAAAATGGTATGCAAGTAAAATAACCCCCAAAAAATAATTTTTAATTACTTTGAGAATTATGCACATTGTTGCTTTAATAACTCATTCTATCTACATATTGTGATCTAGCTTTCGTTTCACAATAAATTCTTGTTGAACATTTATGTTACAAGTTTGATATGTTTGTCTGCTGATGCTAGATTATAATTTACCAAGCTACAACTTTATCGAGGAAAGCTATAGTAGATACAAAGACGTACGTTCCTTTCCTTTTTTGAAAAACTTGTCGTTTAAATTATTACTAGAAGAATAATTTATTTGTTGATGTGGAAGTAGTATTTTCTAGTAATTACAAATCTATCCTTGATGGTGTTAATTAATTATTTCTTTGAAGATAATTTATGCATTTTAGGCGGAAAAAGAAAACGTCCACCATGGAAACTCTTGTAATTATCTTCATTGTTGTAGCTTGTCAAAAGTATGGCTTATTGTTCTATTAAATAGCCAATGTTTATAAATCATGTCGATGTTGCTACTTAAAATAAGATGTGATGAGATATTGAAGAAAGAGATGTGAATCGACATTATATTTTGATAAATATGACATCTCTTGTCTATTGCTTATAGTAGGAAAAATGTCAATATGTATAGTGACATTATAATTTGGTAATATATTTTGTACAAAATTATATATCTATTGATAATTCAATTTATGTGCATAAAATTGCAGAATATTTTTCGTGGGGTTTTCCCGGGAGCACGTGAAAACAAGTAACATGATAATGGGCTCTAGTGCACAAGATTATGAAGCCAATTGGTGTTGAAATTTCTTAAGGAAAGTGAATAATAGACTATTATCGGGATGAGGAGTAAATCTTTGATAGGTCTCAAAAGTTATGCTTCTAAAGATCAACGACTCGATGCGTTTCTCACGAGATCACTGGATGATTTGGAGTTTGACTACTAATTAGCTCATACCTTTGTTAATGGGTGTGTTACGACCATGTCTTGATCTTGTTTCATGAGTGCTCTAGAATGCCCATTCATCTATAGACCCTTCATGGTGTCTCCAACCACATTTGGTGTGACTATCCACACCCCAAACCATAAAGAGTAAAGGGATATATACTAGAGTTAAGACACCTAAGGGGTAAACAAGAAATGTCCAAGCAAAACAACCCTAGAAAAGGGAAGCCGACCGCCCTAATTGTTGATTGTTCTTGGCAACGGTCGAACCGTTCTAAAACAGTGAATCGAGAGAGCAAAATTGTCTTAATTTGATCGACCGTTTACCTAAAATGGACTATCGTAAAAATAAGACACTAATGTTAATGTAGAAAACCGGTCGACCATTTTAAATAGATGGTTAAAGAACATTGTTTCATGGTCATCAATTGGTTTTAATAAATGTTTTGTGAAATTATAACTACGCCATACTATAAGATTTATATTGCTAATTGTTTCATAAAGGAAAATGATGGAAGAAAATAATCAACTTCTTTTTCAAGATATAATGTGAAACAAAAGAGGTTGTCTAGTATGCTTTTACTACTGTTTATTGGAATATTTGTTTCTTGACGAGTTTTATGTTTTATCATGTAAAATAGAATATTCTATTGCACATATGTTCTTTGTGCAAAATTTAAAACGGATTCATTGATTTCAACGAACCAATCATTTTCAATTGGAAAAGCTTGTTTCTTTTTTGGGTTTTTTGTCGTTCTGCCACTCAGAAACTCTTGATTTCCTGAAATACCATCCAGTTACGATTATTTTGTCATGGAGCAACTCTAAAACGTTTTAATCCTTCGAATTTCCATTATGATAGTTTGTTTGCCACTCCGTTACGCTTGCAGTCTTCTTCCCGTTAGCTGGACATAATTAACTTTAATTAACCCAAACTCTTATCCTAATCAAAAACCCACCAGTCCCCACTCTCTTTACATGTGAGCTTCCGTACTTCTCCACCCTCCATTCCACCTCCTCCAGCCTCCTTTCCACACCCCCCATCTTGGTGTTAGTTTAGTCTTCCGTGCGAAGATGAAGAAGAAAGGTAAAGTTAGCAGTGGGTCTACAAGCAGCTTTGGCCGACCAAACATTTGTAGATGTCACATTCCCACAATCATTTACACATTCGGTCAGCCGTGAAGCTTAGGTCGATGATTCTACGATTGTTCTAGGTTTTCGGTACGTTATTTTTCCAATTTGTTCAACTTTTGTATTGTTGTATTTTATGTGCTTGACGAAATGTGATGTGGTTGTAGCAGAAAGGCAAAGGATGTGGTTTCTTTGGCTGGGTAGATGACAATGTTTCTCAAACAGTGAATAGCATGACGCAAGAGTTGGAACAATTAAGCCATGATGATGTGCGGCCTATTGTCCATAATGTGAGATACGAGCTTTTGACCCTTCATCATTGCTTAGTAGAGAGGATGGATTCGATGGAACGCAAGTTAGATACCGTTATTGAGTAACAAAGAGCCCAAGTTATGGTTGTTCAAGAAGTTCGAGAAGAGTTGGTAAAGAGTTCGATTGGGCATGCAAAGTGGGTAGACGAGTTGTTGTCTTTAGCCTGTTTTGCTGGTTTATTGGCTATTTTCTTCAACTATTTCCTTGGGTGGAGGTTGTAATATGGTTGTTGTTGTTGTGTTCCTGAGTTAGATTTATGTTTATGGTGGTTATTGTTGTGTTATTAAGTGTTTTGTTTGTACTGGGTTTATGTTATGGTGGTTGGTGGTGTGTCGAAGATGATGACTTTGTGTGGTTGTTGGTTGGTGTTATGTTAAGATTTAGTGAAGTTGCATGGTTGTTGGTTGGTGTTATGTTAAGAGTTAATGAAGTTGTATTGCTATTGGTTGGTGTTATGTTAAGACTTAAGGGAATGTTTTGTAGTGTCTTTGTATGTTGTTGTAATGTTTTGTAGTGTGTTGTTAGAATTTGTAGTATCTTTGTGTTGGTGTTAATGATTGATGAATGAGGTGTTTGTTATTGCAGACCACAAATCTTGTTGTTGGCTTGACAGACAACAAGTACACCAATGAAATACAACAACAAATACATCCACAACAATGACGTAAAATGACAATTGCAATGACTGAATTTTTTGATTGAGGGAATGTTTTGACAAACACATAAGCAAAACAAGTGAACTAAAGTCTACTATCCTAATGTTTGAAATTGACATTATAGTACAAATACATCCTAAGGTCGACAGAAAGTTACAAAATTCATTGCATCCTCCTTTGAATATCCAGCTTGTATTAGGTCCAAGTAAGTCACACTCTTCTCTGATTGCTGGGAGATTTCATTCATAGCAATGTTTGCTTGTGCATTTTCTCCACCTTTTGCTGCTTCTGTTGGTTGGGCTGCTACAACATGTTGTCCATTTTTGTGATGTAGCATCTCCCATTGCATGTCCTCCTGCAATTGGTATTCCTTCTTGTGTTTCTCCCTCTCCCATTCCATCTCTTGTTGCATCTTGTGATATTGGATTTACTGTTGTTGGTTGACATATGCTTTATAGTAAAGAAATGAGAATGATGGTTTGACATTCATAGCAGTCATAGTGAACAAATGAGTATTCTCCTACCTTCTCTTGTTATTGTTCTTTCTAACTGTGTTGCTTCTGCTAATTTCAATTCCAAAAAAGTAAAATTAGGTTATTGTTGTTAGGATCTATGACCCTCTAATCGATAGAAAAATGCGGAATTAAAAATACTAATCGAAGGATTAAAGAAGAGACAATTGCAAACCACAAAATCGTCGACACCGGAGTTTAGAGAGGTTCGGCACCCACACCCGGGTCCTAGTCCTCCTCGCAAACCTCGCTCGATCCTCCGAGCCTCGCTTACGGTTCCACTAACCGATCTCCGTTCCGGGCCGAGACCAACGCCGTTTACAACACCGAGCCTCGCGAACAACCTCGCCTCGCTCGTGTCTCCTCTCACAACCCGAGATGGAGCTTCCTCGAAGCTTTTACAACTCTTTGATTCTTTGATATGGAAGTTGAATCACACTCTAACTAACACTCTATACTTGAGCACACTTGGATATGATATTGGATTGGATATGCAAATGGTGAAGTTTAGGCTTGAGTGTTGTGGATTGAGAGCTTGAAGATGGAGAGGATTTGGCTTTGAGTATTAGATAGATAGGAAGTATTCAAGATCATCAAAGAAACCAAATGAGGTCCTATTTATAAGCCTTCAAGCTCATATAGCCGTTTGGGAGTTGGTGGTGAATGGACCAATGAGAAAGCAAGATGTGACTTAAGCTTGGCCAGAAATTGAGACAAATTCTGTCGACCGTTATCCACACGGTAGTCCGAAACATTGGTCTGAACTATGAACTCGGTTGACCGATTAAGTATCGGATCACCGTTCACCAACCTCCAATAGCTTTTATCTATTTAGCCCTAATTAAATTCGGTTCACCGAAGTCCATTCGGTTCACCGTTCCAAGGTGGACAGTAGAATTGATTGGGCTCTGATCTACTCAAGTTCGGTTGACCGTGTATACTTCGGTAGACCGAAGTAGCGCGGGAATTGTGCTGACAATGCGTGGGAAATTGTTTTATCGATAACGGTCAAGTTAAATAGTCGTTGGGCTCCTAAAGCCAATAAGAATTTGGTAGACCGAAGTGTGTACGGTCGTTCGAAGCGGGTCAAGTTAATTTGGGCTCTAGGGTCTTGATTTGAATGCGACCGTTGGAGCAAAGTCCAAAACCGGTCCAGGGCTATTCGGTCGACCGAAGGTGTTTTGGTCTTCCGTAGGGGCAATTCCAGAGAACACCTAAGTTTCACTGTTGGGAAGTATTCGGCTATCCGATAGGTGTTCAGTGGACCGAACTAGATAGAGTTCGGTTAACCGAAATAGGTTCGGTTTACCGAGAAATGACGGGACAGAATCCTAGTGCTCAAGTTTACATAAAATCCTATGGACTTAAATAAATATAAAGTTACATGTCTTGGTCCAAAGCTTTGATTACAAGTCTTGAGTCTTGATGTCCTTGTCTAAATGCTCATTTCCTTGATTGTCTTGATCAACCTATTAAGATGATTGCAAGTATACAAACATATATGCAATGCATGTAATCGTGTTTGCTCACTTTGATTGATTAGGTTGATTGATTAAGATTAGTGTAATTAATCATCAAAATTAATATAGATTAAGGCCAAAAAGCCAACAATTGTTACTAACCATAATAAGGAAACAATATCTATCAGAAAATATGCATACAAATTTACCTTTGTGTGGACTGTTGGCTGGTTGGGACATTCTTTTTGCAAGTCCAAGCTTGATGGACAATTTTTTTGCAAGTCTTGCACTAGTGGGTCATTGTCACTCTGTTGGGCTCATCAAATGGTTTAATCCTCTTCTTCCTAGGCCTTCCCGGAGGTCTCACTAGATCAGGAGGAAAACAACCCATGTTTTTTTCCTCATACTTCCACTGTGCCTTGTCAGGTAGTGGAGCTATGCTGCTACCATAGGCTTTTCTGTAGGCTTCTGTATAATAACAATGGTGGACATAGTTCTCCCAAACAACCCCCCTAATTGTCCCAAAAAATGCAGCTGCATGATTGCAAGGTAGCCCTACCAACTGCCACTTTCTACCTGTGCAAGTGCCCACATCTAGTTCAACAATACATCTCCTTGTTGGATTGTGAACCTCTGCTTTATGATCATGTGATCTGTAAACCACATAACCACCAAGTCATCTACTTCTTTTTGTTATCTATTGCCTTGCATATGGCACTAGTATATAATCCCAACCACTGCATTTCTTTTGTCTGTCATAGAACAACTTCATTAATTTCTGTCTTAAAAAATCAACAAACATCAAGGTTGGTTTGTGTCTTGGATCAGAAATCCAATTGTTGAAGCACTCTGAAATGTTATTGGTAACACTTTCACACTTGGATGTAACACCAAATTGACATCTTGACCAACACTTCTCATTAACTTCTACATTTTTCATCCAGTCATATGCCTCTTTGTTGGCTAGTTGTATTTCTCCCATCAATTTACTATATCCCTCCATTGTATAAGCTCTAGCAGCCCCCCATATGAGATCCATCATATGGTCACCCCCCAAATTGTCTTATGAAATTCTTATACAAATGCCTCATGCAAGTCCAATGTTCCGCTCCACTAAAATGCTTCACAATTATCACTTCTAAACCCTTGCATCTGTCACTCAGAAGCACTAATCCATGTACCTCCCCAATTGACTTCTTCATCCAACCAAGGAACCAGTCCCAATTTGCTTCATTTTCAATGTTGGCACCACCAAAGGCATGTGGAAGAATCACATTGTTCCCATCCACACTGATTGCAGCTAAACAGACTCCCCTAAACTTTGATTTGAGGTGGCATGCATCCAATCCTATGACTGCTCTACACCCCTGAAGAAACTCATTTTTGCATGCTTGGAAGTAGACAAAAAGTCTGCTGAATTTATCTTCTTCTGTATCAACTCTGATTACAAAACCTGGATTTCTCCTATTCAATTCTAACATAAGGGTTGACGGCAACTCAAACTGAGATTCCTGACTACCATGATTTTTTTCCAAAGCAATCTCTCTACCTCTCCACACTCTGTGGTATGGAAGATTCAGGTGGTAGGTGCATCTGCCAACCTATTCATGATGTGGACAACGTTAAGATTTTCATCCTTTTCTAACCAGTTGTAGCATAGCTGGGAAATCCATTTCTCAGAGGCCATAGGTGATGAAACCTTATTAACACTAGAACATGTATGATCATCTTGCATACTCTTGACCTATAATACAACACCTTGCTGGAGCTTGGATGCATGAATCCTTCAATGGCAGTTGTTATCTCCACTTAACTATAACCCTCTTCTGATCACTTTTCCAAATTGTAACAACATTATCTTTCAAGATGGAGTACTGTTTGAGGGCAAACTTGAAGGCCTCTACATTTGGGAAATTCTGCCCAACAAACAACTTAGGGTTTAATATATCTACCTTTACAGTGGTTGGACCATCAGACTTAATAGTTGCATTAAGGTCCTCATCATCTAATTCCTCCTCAGGGAACTCCCCATTACTAATGTCTACTTCAACCTCATTTTTGTACTCTTCAACTGAACCCAATGAGTAATGAAGGTCCTCATCTGTCAGGCCTCCCTTACTCATATCATCCATGTTGGTATGGATACCTGGTCTTCAAGGTGGTAATTTTCCCCTCCTTAGTGGTGCAATCACTTGATCTCTACTACTTCTTATTGGGCTACCAATAGGACGACTATCATTTCTTACGTTTGTCCTAATTACCTCATTCTGAATTTTGCATTATGGTTTTGTGTTGTTTTTATGTTTTCTTTACTTTATAGATGAGTAGAGACTAGTCCATCCCCATTGAGGGATGAAGAGGAATGTGTTGTCATTATATGATGTATTAGTGTGTGTGTGTGTGTGTTAATCCTACCTTTGAACCTCACATGAGTTCCATAATCATCTAATGAAATTTCCACTCTTATATTTAATGTGCTAATGCTCTTGAGTGAAGCTTAACACATGCTTAGATTAGTGAACATATTTTATTGAAAATGATGAGGTGGGGATAAGGATGAAGTGGAAGAATGAAACCAGACATGTGCATGCATGTGCTCATGTTGGTCTCATCCTAATTATTGTATTGTATATTTTAATGATTGTGTCAAATCTTATTTCATGTGGAGACAATGTTGGATGTGGTCATTTTACATGTGCTCACATTAACCTTATTTATATTATTGTCTTGTATGCTTTAATGATAATGTTTTATCTTATTTCATGTGGAAGTAAAGTTGGATTTGGTTTATGTATTTCATGTATTACATGTTGTGATGAGCACAATTGAACACACGCTACACATATTTCATTTTCACATTCTTTCTCTACCCCCTAAGTCACATCCCTCTCTCTCTTTGTTCTTCTCCCCCACTCGAGTATTGTAGACTTAGACTCGCGCACTTTCTGTGGACTCGACTCCTACTTGTCACCGTTTCATGGCAGTCATACATTTGTGGTTGTATAACTGAATCAATCAGTTTTCTTGTTGCCTATGTTCTGTGGGGGTTGCAACATCTTCATCTACTGATACATACACATGGATCTCCTTCTAGGGTTTTGAAATCCACATAGCCTCAGCTAATTCCTGATTAGAACCTAATGCTCTGAATTGAGATCTTGACTCACGGGTGATTTTTGACTTAAACAATAGTTTGGGGCCCTAAACCCCAGTTCATTTGGGCAGTAATTGACAACTTAAGCATCTGATAATTGAATTTGTCCACCGTAAGGAAGTTGCCAACCTCAAATTTTTTAACTGGAACCTCTTTCCCCTTCCTATTAACCCATTTGCCACCCCCTAAATATTCTAAATGTGTAATGTTTAGGAGGACCAGTGCTGCACCAAAGGCACCAAATGTATGTTCAATCAAACACTTAGAAACCTTTCATTTGCTCAACACAAACACATGCAACATGCAACCCTAACGACAAAACATACAACCCTCTTGTTCCTAACACATGCAACATACAAAAATGCATACTAACAGAGGTAATAACACATGCAACATGCAAACATAACGACAAAACATAGCAACACACCATAACGACCAAACAACCAAACAAAAACTAAATGAATCGAAGAAGGAGAGGGAAAATGTACTCTTTCTTCATCGCACACCATCTCTTGGGCCGCATTGTAGACAACGGGAAGAGAGGCAGTGAGAACCTGATCGAACGGGCCGAAGACATGCGAGGAAGGAGGACTGCAGAGAGGTCGACGCCAATTAGGGGATTTCGTGAGGGTTATGGTTTTTGATTTGGGATGAAATAAACAGGATGAGGTTGGATTGGCGTTTAAAGATATGAGTTTGGATTTCGGGGCTAAGGTTTAGGGCTTAATCAAAGGGTTAATTAGAATGAATGTTTTGGTTAAATGGATTAAGTTAATTTTGGTATCTCTACCAACTAAATCGTGTCACGTACACCGCAATAACGGGAGGTAACGTTTCAAGTGTAACAGAGTGACAAACAAAATATCGTAATGGCAATTTGAAGGTTTAAAATATTTTAGAGTTTCTCTTGGACAAATAGTCATAATTGTATGACATTTTAGGAAATCAAGAGTTTTTGAATGACGTAACAGCAAAAAAATCCTTCTTATTCGAGAATCATTTTGTAATAGGAAAAGCTTGTTGGTTAAAAATTGGGTGGGATACACGTTTTGGTTCCCGGTCCCACCACCCTTCCCACATTGTGGTCACCCTCACAACTTCGGTTCCAACCCTAACTCTTCCTATATATAGTTGCCAAAAAACTCCATCCTTCTCAATATTTACCACCACTCTTTCCGCCTTCTACATTCAAAGTCTCTCTCTCTCTCTCTCTCTCTCTCTCTCTATCTATCTCTATCTCTATCTATCTCTCTATCTATCTATCTCTTTTAATCATCATATGGCACATATATATGTTTTGATCAGTTTTGTTGCCAAAACTAAACTTTGGTGCAGGAATTAAGGATAGGATGACAGTGGAGATTGCACTACCACGGCGTGATGACAACGAGGGGGAAGATGAAGTCGAGAAAGAACACTACTCCTACTTGATGTCCCTGAAAGAGAGCCTCGCCGCTAGGATGACGGATCTGGAGGCGCCTGTGTTGGATCAGAGGGACGAAGGCACGGCGGACGAAGGGATCCTGCGCCACAAGGAGCTGATCCGTCTCACCGGGAAACACCCGTTGAACGCCGAGCCTCCGTTGGACGTACTCATGAAGCACGGCTTCATAACGCCAGCTCCGCTCCACTACGTGCGTAACCACGGCCACGTTCCAAAGGCCACGTGGGACAGCTGGGAGATCGAGGTGTCTGGTCTGGTACGCCACGAGATGAGGCTGACGATGGCGGATATCGTGACGGGGTTGACGTTCCCGCAGGTTGAGTTTCCGGTGACGATCACGTGTTCCGGTAACCGGAGGAAGGAGCTCAACATGATTAAGAAGACTGTTGGATTCAACTGGGGATCCGGTGCCATCTCCACTGCCATCTGGCGTGGAATTCCCCTCCGTAATGTGCTCTTAAGGTAAAATCTAAGGTCAACTCAAATCAACTTGCATGCATGGTTTTTTTCCCTTTCTTTTTAGTAATAAAAATCTCCGAAATGTTCGTACGTTAAGAATTGATCAGTGAATCTTGAAGATTTTAGAAAAATTTCTAACAAAAGTAATCTATATATTATCTGTGAAATTAAAAAAAAAAAGTTTACGGCCAAAATTAATTGATGTAGAAATTAAGTCAACGTACACCTTAATGTAATGGTAGAAAACTTTTAATTTACAGCTGCGGGGTGAAGAGGAGGCACGGACTGCATGTGTGGTTCGAGGGGGAGGAAGATCTGCCGGCCGGTGGTGGAACCAAGTATGCAACAAGCATCAAACTGGAGATGGCAATGGATCCGTCGAGAGACATCTTGTTGGCGTTCATGATGAACGGAGAGCGGTTGCCACCGGACCACGGGTTTCCTGTTAGGATGATCCTTCCGGGGTTCACCGGCGGGAGGATGGTGAAGTGGGTCCGAAGGATAATCGTCACCGACAAAGAAAACGACTCTTACTACCATTACAAGGACAATCGTGTTCTTCCCCCTAATGTTTTAAACTCTGATATTGCTGATGCTGAAGGTACCGTACGTGCTTAATTTTTGTCTAAACACGCACACACGCACACACAAAATATTGAATGTCAAATTGACGATTTTTGGTTTATATATGTGTATACAGGGTGGTGGTACAAACCGGAATACATCATTAACGAGATCAACACCAACTCCGTGATAACCACTCCTTCTAATGATGAGACTATCCAAATCAACTCCTCCACCACACAGAAACCATACGTCATGAAGGGATATGCCTTTTCTGGTATTCATAAAAGACAACCTCGCCTACGTTTGACTAATTAATACAATATTCAAGAGATGAACACTAATGTAATCTGACACTTCAGGTGGAGGGAAGAAGGTGACAAGGGTTGAGGTGACATTTGATGAGGGAGAGAGTTGGATGGTATGTAACATTGACTATCCTGAGAAGCCCAACGAATACGGCAAGCACTGGTGTTGGTGCTTCTGGTCGTTAGAGGTCGAGATCCTCGACCTTGTTGGTGCCAAAGAGGTTGCGGTTCGTGCATGGGACGAAACCCACGGCACCCAACCAAAAGAACCCATATGGAATCTAGTGGTAATTTTCCTTTTATTTTCTTTTATTTGGGAGAATTTCATATATATCCTTCGAATACAATTCAATATCATCAATACCCCTCAAATAAAATGGCTATCACATGTACCCTTCAAATTTAACTTATATTTCACCAATACCCCTTAATCTCAAGTCTTGTTTCACATACACATGTTTCTTAAATATCTGTACATAAACTTGAGTTAAGTTAACTCATAATGCTTGATATTACATTTTTACCCTTGTTTATTCTTATAATTTTCATATATATATATATATATAACTTTTATTTCCAAGATAAAAATAAGTGCAAGAAAAAATAACAATAAATTCATTTTCGTATCTTTCGTAAACACTCAAAGAAGAAAACTCAAACAAATTTTCATCTCTTAATTTTTAATTTAATATTTTAGTTATATTTGAAATTCAAAGAAATAAACATGACAAACTTGGAATTCAACTCCTAAAAGTTAAGTTGACCCAAGTTTAATTTGTAAATTGAAAGAAATGGTATACAGGTGAAAACATATTTAAAATTAAAGGATATACATGCTAACTGTGAAATTGAAGTTTATTTGAAGGATATGTATAAAATTCATCCTTTTAATTTTTACTATTCTACTGCTCACTCCGTTTTAAATCCCAACCTCCCAAGCATACTAGATGAGACTGCAAATTCGATCTCTGGTTAATTCAAATGGTATGAATTTCCATTTGTTCTTAAAAAACGACCAATATCCACGATTCTTGTACCACGGAAAGGAAATCAAATTTCTGTAGCAAAAAATACTTCACAACCGAGTAGAGCAAATCTGCACAAAGGAAACAAAATATGAAACACAATCATGCAAGCACATACAAACAAATCACAACCTACACGATTTTACATGGAAACGCAACCCCAGTGTAAGACAATGAAAAAACACAGGGCAAGCCAGCACAAACAATCCACTATCAATCGACGAAATACAATTAGTTTTTTTCTTGGATTTTACCTAAAACTTAAGGTATTACAAAATATCTAGGAAAACTAATAGGAAGATATACAAGTTACCTCTAAGGTTCACAAACACTAGGTCTTTCATCCCCAAATAATTCTCACAACCTGTGGAGATTGATGATACGGTTAGCAGACGAAAACACTAAGATGAGAACGACAATCGAAATCAACTAGAAAAGGCCAAAACCTTCGTCTTTGTTCCTCTCGTATTCAGGCCCCTGACCTCCACTCACGAACCAAAATCCTTCGTGAACAGTGAATCTGTCGTAATGAATCACATTATGTCATCTAAAATATATACCGAAAAGTACAACATAACATGCTAGTAACAACAATAATATTACTACTCAATTGATACCTAAACCACAAAACGTACCAAAAACGCATGATAAGCTTCAAACTTCAAGAAGACATGCAAACTTTGACATACACGTTCCATTGCAAATTACAATGGTGCGTAAGTCATTTTAACAATGAGATAATCAAAATAACCAAACATATCACATGAAAAATCAGTTTCAGATGAAGAATCAGAATCTTCATATTTTCTGCAAGAATTGATTCTAAAAGGAAGAATAAACTCCTAGAAGCTTATCCAACCCCTTTTTATTATTAATCCAACGCCTTCACCCAATATCTTGGTGTTTGTCTCTTTTAGTCAAATTCTTTGTTACACCGAATTTACTCTATTTTCGTTACATTTTGTTGTTTTAATTAGGTTAGTTTTGTTTATAATTATCTTACACGTATCAACGAAAAAATGATCTATTTTTCAGGGGGGCTTTATTTTTGTTATGGAAATATTCCAAAAGATGAAGGAAATTGCTGAAATTTTGAAGTATATTAATTTTAATATGAGTCTGTATCACTTTGTATTTATCAATTTTAAAATCACCTCCGGTCCCGTACATTGGATGCATAACACCTTTAACATATCGAACTTTAAAAAAAAGCTTGTTTTTTATATATCCACCGTCCAAAGAAAGATGACACAGGGCCATTTTTTGAATTAACTTCGGATTTTTTATTTATTATATTTCGTTTTACAGGGAATGATGAACAACTCTTGGTTCCGGCTGAAGGTGCACGTTTCCCGTCCAAAGAAAGGAGAGATTGGGCTCGTTTTCGAGCAGCCGATTCAGCCCGGCAACGTCACCGGAGGTTGGATGGCCCGAAATAAATACAGTAGTTTAAGATCCAGAACAATAAAGAGGACCAACTCCCACCCTTCATTGAACCTCCTGAACAACACAAGGTACACCATGAAAGACGTCGAGAAACACCGCAGCAGAGAGTCTACTTGGATCATCGTCCATGGCAACGTCTACGACTGCACCCCTTTCCTCAACGATCACCCGGGCGGCGCAGACAGTATCCTCACCAACGCCGGGATTGATTGCACTGAGGAATTCGATGCCATCCATTCCGACAAGGCCAAACTCATGCTGGACAAGTACTACATTGGAGAGTTTGTTACTGTCGCAGTCGCAGACACCAACAGTAGTAGTAGTAGCATCACCAATTTGGCACAACTCAACGATGCTACTTCTTCTCCTCCTCCTCCTTCCAACGACGTCCCTACAACACTTGTTCCTCGCGAGAAGGTTCCGTGCAAGCTCGTGTCGAAGACCTCCCTCTCCCACAACGTCCGACTCTTTCGTTTCGCGCTGCCGAGCGAGAAGCATTTGCTCGGCCTACCCGTCGGAAAGCATTTGTTTGTGAGCGCCATAGTGAACGAGAAGTTGTGCATGCGCGCGTACACACCAACAAGCAAAGCCCAACAGAAGGGCTATTTTGAACTGCTGGTGAAGGTCTACTTCAAGAACGTGGACCCGAGGTTCCCAAGTGGTGGGGTGATGACTCAGCATTTGGAGTCCCTGACCATTGGTGACACGGTGTACATAAAGGGCCCACTTGGGCACATCGAGTACACCGGACTTGGAAAATTCAAGGTTCATAACAAGGTGAAGTCGGCAAAGAAACTTGCCATGATCGCGGCCGGAACGGGGATAACCCCAATATACGCGGTCATGCAGGCGGTGTTGATGAATCCGGAGGACGAAACCGAGATTTGGGTCGTTTGTGTGAACCGGAAGGAGGAAGATGTGCTGCTGAAGGAGGAGTTGGATGGTTGGGTGGCGGAGCACGGGGACCGCGTCAAGGTTTGGCATGTCATTAGGCAGCCTAAGACCCATGACTGGCCTTACAGTGTCGGCGCTTTGACGGAGGATCTTCTGAGGGCACATGTCCCGGAGTGGTCGGAAGGGGTACTTGCTCTTGCTTGTGGACCGGCGGGGTTAATCCAGAATGTAGTGCACCCGGGACTCACCAATATGGGATACGATACCAAGGAATCCCTGCTTGTCTTCTAAATTAAGTTAGTACGTACCACCTACACTCTTGATAATTATCAAACTCTATTTGGTTTGGTTTGGTTTTGGGTTGTGTTTTTTGTCCTTTCAAAACTGCAGCCAGATTCTCCCAAATAATTCCTGAGCTATTTAAGTTACTCTCAGGGTTTGAAAATGTGTGTGTGACGGTGAACTACCTGCCCCGGTCATAGGTGTTCTGGCTTTGGATTGTTGATTGTTTGTTATGTTGAACCCATGTCAGTGTGCTAAACAATTGCTAGTGTCCAATAAATTATCTCTTTTTGGTTGTATTTAGTCTTGAATTATATTCTCAAACTCGTTACCAGATGGTGTTTTCAACTTTTTTGGAATAAATTCAAGTCCTGTTTTCATGTAATACCTACCAGTTATGTAAGTGACTGCTCGCGGCCTAGTGTTCATCATTTTTTAGTGTAAATATGCATCCTCGTATATATCGCGATTGTTTTTGTTCATTTTCGGGAATAACAAGTTTGAAGGAGAAAAATAAAATTTTCAAAAACCTAAAAAGCCAGGTCAAAAGGACCGATTCGACTTGGGTTGAACCCAAGTGTGACTCTAAAAGGGACCAACCAGAAAGGTAACACTTGTATGGTATTAAACTAAATTTGAGTGTAACGCTCAAAAAAACGTAGTAAAATAAATGGGGAGATGTAAACTATAAAAAAGGTAAAACCAACCAAATATAAAACCATTCCATCATAACTAAAGGCCAATTCGTAGATTTACGTACCCATACTTTTAAATTTTGAGATTTAATTATCTATTCTCAAATAATGTACGTAGGTACTTGTAAAATATTTTTAAGACCTGTTCTCAGACAAGTAAAAGGCAACCCATTAGATTTACCCATCTGTCAACTAGAGCCAACTGATAAAGATTTAATTGATAACAGAGATTTAGTTAATGATTAGATGTAATAGTTTGTTAATTCTGTTATAACTGTTCTGGTTCATTGTATCTGGACAAGTGATCATCTATATATATCTTGGGCATCCATAGTTGATGGTGCGTCATTCTATTTTGTGTTCGGCTAATCTTCTTGTTCTCCCATCACTCCATCTTTCTTCCGCTTCCAAGCTTTCATGGTATCAGAGCCATAGAGCTTAACCGCAGTAGAGTTTGATTTTGGAGGACGACAACGATGGCCGTCACTTCCCCCATCGACGTCGTCAACCACGGCGCATGAGTCCTTCACGCCATCTTTGGTGATCTCTAACATCACCAACTTGGTTCCGATTAAGCTTGATGGAACCAACTATTTGCTTTGGAAATTGTTGTTTGAACCTATTTTGAGAGGGCATAAACTGATGGCATTTGTAGATGGAAACAGATCTGCTCCGAATCCGTCAGATCTGAAGGTGTATCTTGACTGGTATGAGAAAGATCAAATGCTTCTCTCTTGGATCAATGCGACGTTGTCGATCTCCGTTTTGCCCTATGTTGGGGTGAAATCAGCGAAGGAGGCATGGGATGCTCTTGCTCGACGTTATGCCACAGTCACGCCTGCACACACTATGGCTCTACGCAAGCAACTTCATCATATGAAGAAAGGATCGTTTTCGATGAGCGATTATCTTCAGCAATTCAAAGTTGTTGTGGACAAGCTTGCTGCAGGAGGAACCATTGTTCAAGATGATGAGGTAATAGCATGTATTCTTGAAGGATTACCAAGTAGCTACAGACCATTTGCATCTTCCATTAGAGCACGAGCACAGTTGGCACCTTTAAAGATAGAGGAACTCCACTCTTTGCTGATTTGTGAAGAAATGAGTATGGTGGAGGATACACAATCAAATTGCATCCTAAGTGCTCTTGCGGCAATCCAAAAAGGGTTCAGATCAAATGGGAATCGAAACAAAGGAGGGTAATTCAACAGAGGTGGTTCGTTTAGAAGGAATCAAGGTGGAGTTTCACAGGGGACTATTAATGGTGGATCTGACGCTGGAAGGTCCCAAGGATCTGCAAATGGAAGGCCAATCTGCCAGATTTGTAACAAATCTGGTCATATTGCGATTGACTGCTTCCAAAGACTCAATATGTCATACATTGGACGACATCCACCAGAGAAATTAGCTGCAATGGTCGCATCTGCACCAGATCCGTTTGATGATGCTTCTTGGTATGTTGATACTGGTGCTACTAATCACATTACTGCAGATCTGAACAACCTCGCTTTGGCAGAGAAATGCAAAGGCAAGGAAGATGTTCAGATAGGTAATCGGCAAGGTTTGTCAATTTCCCACATTGGTTCATCTGCCATTGTTACTCCTAAGTCTTATTTTCGAATTAAGAATGTTCTTCATTGTCCAAACTCTACCTATAACTTGCTATCTGCTAGTGCTTTTGCTCGTGACAACCATTGCTACTTCATTATTGATGATTGTGGTTTTGTGTTAAGGACAAACATACCAGGGAGATCCTTCACCAGGGAGAGCTTGATCGTGGGTTATACCCTTTCAAGTCCTTCCAGGGAGAGAAATCAGTTCAAAATCCAGCAGCATTTATCTCCAATAAAGACACATATAGAGTATGGCATCACAGGCTCGGCCATCCTTCTCATACTATACAATACAAGATTTTTTCTTCTTTAGATATTGCTAATAAAAATGATGTTGCTATTTGTAGCTCCTGTCAGTTAGCCAAAAGTCATAGGTTGCCTTTCACTTTGTCTCAGCATGGTGCTAAGGCTCCTCTAGAATTGCTTCATTGTGATTTGTGGGGTCCATCCCCTGTTGCTAGTACTTCCACATTTCGTTTCTATGCTCTCTTTGTTGATGACTATAGTAGATGTGCTTGGTTATTCCCTTTGCAATACAAATCTGATTTTCAAGTACTTTTGTGTCCTGCAAAGCTCTCGTCGAGAATATGTTTGATGCTAAAATTAAAACCTTGAGAACTGATGGTGGTGGTGAATTTAATAATAAAGTGCTTGCTGAATTCTTAACCACTCATGTTATTTCTCATCAGTTGACTTGTCCTTACACTCCTGAGCAAAATGGAGTTGTAGAACGCAAGCATAGGCACATCATTGAGGTTGCTCTTGCACTTCTTGCTCATTCGAGTGTTCCTACTTGTTACTGGTTAGAAGCTTTTTCAACGGCTATATATCTTATCAATCGCATGCCCTTGTCAACCTGCCAGAATAAGTCACCTTATGAAGTTTTATTTGGTGTTGCTCCTGATTACTTACACTTGAAAACGTTTGAATGTGCTTGCTATCCTTGGCTAAGGCCCTATACTTCTAACAAGTTGCAATTCAGATCTTCTAAATGTATTTTCCTTGGGTATAGCACGAGATACAAAGGATACAAGTGTTTGAACCTGTCTACTTCTAAGGTGTTAATCTCTCGCCATGTTGTCTTTGATGAATATATTTTTCCTTTTCAAGAGCAACAGTCTACTATCTCCAGTGTATCCACAACATTGAGCTCTCCAGATGATATTGGTTCAATTGCAACTTCGTTGCCTTCTGCTCTTGTGCCAGCTACTCCTTTACAGGCTGATGTTGTTGCTCCAGTACTAGCTCTTGTTGTTCAGGGTGTTCCTCTTGTACCCAATAGTCCATCTTGTGATGCCCTCATTGAACCTGTTGTGTCCCCTGTTGAGCAGGTCATTCATGACCTTCCTCATGTTCCAGTCTTGCAAGAGCAACATCAATCATCCACTCATCACATGCACACCAGGTCAAAGTCGGGTATTAGTAAGAAAAAAGCCTTTTGCACAAGACACCCTCTACCATCTGCTCTGGTGGCTGCTACAACATGTGAACCATCTTGCTATAGTGTGACTGTCAAGGATGCTTCCTGGAGAGAAGCAATGGATCGTGAATTCACGTCTCTACAAGAGCAAGGTACACGGTCTCTTGTTCCACGCTTACCTCATATGAATGTTGTGGTAAATAAGTGTGTGTTTAAACTCAAAAAGCATTCAAATGGCGCAATTTTGAAGCATAAAGCTAGGTTGGTGGCTCAGGGGTTTCTGCAACAGCCAGGTATTGATTTTGTAGAGACATTCAGTCATGTTATCAAGCACACCACCATTCGGTTAATTCTTACTATACCAGTATCTAAAGGTTGGGCACTGAGACAACTTGATGTTGAATGCGCCTTTCTTCATGGTGACTTGAAGGAGGATGTATATATGTGTCAGCCAAAAGGGTATGTTGATCAGTCCTTCCCTGAGTATGTGTGCAAAATGCACAAATCCATTTATGGTCTGCGACAATCCCCTCGTGCATGGTATGAGACTTTTGGCAATGTTTTGGTAGAAAAAAGGTTTCTTATTTAGAAATCAGATCCTTCTTTGTTCATTTATGCTCATGACAATGTGTTGGTGTATTTACTATTGTACGTAGATGACATCATCATTACAGGAAACAACAACCTTTGGATTACTCAATGTCTACAGTCACTTAATGTTGAGTTCAAGATGAAGGATTTAGGGGATTTGTCTTACTTTCTTGGCATTGAAGTGCATCACACCTCTACTGGTCTTCTCCTCACTCAATCGAGGTACATAACTGAACTGCTTGTTAAAAGTAATATGGATGGTTGTAAGCCTGCCTCTAGTCCAGCTGCAATGTCTAAATGGAGCTCTAGTTCTCCTCCTCCACTCTCCGATCCCACATTATATCGGAGCTTGGTTGGTGCGTTACAGTATGTTACTTTGACTCGTCCTGACATCGCGTTTGCAGTTAATAGAGCTTGTCAGTTCTTACAAGCTCCAACTGAAGAGGACTTGATTAATGTCAAGAGGATCATACGGTTCCTTAAAGGCACACTACATATGGGTCTGACCATTCAACCAGGAGCACTTCATCTCACTGCTTATAGTGATTCTGATTGGGCAGGGTGTCGATTTGATCATCGCTCCACCAATGGGTATTGTGTGTTCTTGGGGGTCACTCCTATCTCTTGGTGTGCTAAGAAACAAACTGTTGTTGCTCGGTAGTCCACTGAGGCTGAGTATCGCTGCTTAGCACATACAACTGCTGAGGTTTATTGGTTGTGTTCACTTTTGCAGGAGCTTTGTGTGCCACTCCACCAGCCTCCTCTCCTTTATTGTGATAATGTCTCAACCATCGCACTTACTAAGAATCCAGTGTTCCATGCGCGCACTAAGCACATTGAAGTGGATTACCACTTTGTTCGAGAAAAAGTGGCGAGGAAGCAGTCGTTGATTCAGTACATCTCTACTCTTGATCAGATGGCCGATATTTTTACTAAGGCACTTCACCCACGCAGGCTGGAGTTTCTGCAATCCAAGCTTCATCTTTCCTCGGGAAAGCCTAGCTTGAGGGAGGGTGATAACAAAGATTTAGTTAATGATTAGATGCATCATAACTTTGAGATGTAATAGTTTGTTAATTCTGTTATAACTGTTCTGGTTCATTGTATCTGGACAAGTGATCATCTATATATATCTTGGGCATCCATAGTTGATGGTGCATCATTCTATTTTGTGTTCGACTAATCTTCTTGTTCTCCCATCACTCCATCTTTCTTCCGCTTCCAAGCTTTCATTAATGTGATTTCAAAACTAAAAAATCATGAGAAGCTATAAAAAACAGAAGATTTAGGCTGACCAAGTCTGAACTGTCAGAAAAATAATAAACAAAAATGTTTAAGGGTAACTGAAATAGGGAATAAGACATGCTACTAATAGGTAGTTTGCAATCCAACTATAGTTTACTATTACCCACTACGTTATGTATTCAAATTACAGCATGATTGGATTGAGGGGTATGATTGCTTATTTTAATCTACTTAATTTTTCTCCTTCATTCAAGTGTGCAAAAGAAAAATGTGAAGCAGGTGTTTCTGTCAAAAAAGCAACCAATTAAGCAGTGTCATCTGATCGATTGTGTCATTGTGTGTTTGTCCCTCAGCCAATGTTATTGTGTCGGTTTGCTTGTTTTTTGCCCAAGCATGTTAATCCCAGGTTGATTGTTGTGCCTCAATACAAAGTGTGGTTGGTTGGTTCAAACCTTAGGTGTTCAGTTCAGTTCAGTTAAGTTTTAGAAATATTTCAGTTCTAGAAATATCACTTACTGAGAGATTGGACCAAATCCAAAAGGCTTTCATTAGCGGAGATATTTATATTAATCTACTAATTTTTCTTGTTATTAATATCTGAATAGGTATGTCCCTTAACCAAAAAAATTAAACATGTAGTGATAGATGTATGAGATTGCATATTTATTGCTCATGATAGAATTAAATATATGTTAGATGTTTGATGAGCTGACACTAAACAAGGTTTGGACCTCAGAAAAACAAGAATACTATCACCATAATTTGGTGACAGATGTGAAATATGTTATATATACACAACTAACTACACATGAAATGCAGACAAAGAAAGTGGACCTTATACTGAAAGATTAATTAGACTAGATATATTAATCGCATAATATTCTGTAACTCCTTTCCTCGAGTGTTCATTTTTACTATGGAGGTGCTTACATAGTTACGTTATGCTCGTGGTTTCAAACTGGTACTAAACCAACCGGGTCGGACCGGTCAGCGTAGGAGCCCAAGCCAACCTTTAACCCGTATGGTGACCAGCTCAGTCGAGTCTCAAGTGTACTTAAAAGTGAAACATCAATGATCGATATATTACAATCTTTTTTTTTCTTTTTTGTAAAAGAAATTATTTTATTAATCAAGGATGTCAATTTAGAAAGTCGGCCTCAAAATAGTTACAAAGTCATTAAGGATGGTATTTTTATTTCAATTGTTTCTGGTGCCGACACAAAAAAGAAGTTAGATTCTATATAAGTTCTATTCCCATCCATTTAATTTGTAATTGTTGTTGTTTACCTTGAATATGTAAAACAAGTATTTCCGTGGGAAAAATAGTCAAACGGTCGACCGTGTCTCAATCGGTCGACCGTGTCTGCATCTGGACGTCCAGGACAAGTGCCTGGATTTTTCCGGTCGATCGGTAGTTCTCAACTGGTCGACTGTTTCTACATTTGAAGGTCTAGGACAAGTGCCTGGAAATTTCCGGTCGGACGGTGATTCTCAACTGGTCGACCGATTGGTGTTTCGGGGCATTGCCTAGAAATTTTGGGTCGACCAAAGGAGCGTGAAGGTCGACCGGTGAAGCTCTGGATCATGCTACAATTTAAGTTTGGTCGACTGTTTCACCCGATCGGTCGACCGTTCAAAACGGTTCTACCCGCGATCTGCACTTTCTTTGCTCCGTTTTTGGTGCAATTAATATTTGATTTGGCCTAGTATCATCTACTTTGAATTTTTTTTGAGAGAAAGAGAAAGAGTATGCTTATGTCGATTTGGTAGGAGTTAATTCAACCAGGATTCTCGTCGGTTGGTTCGTGTGTTCTGTAAGTCTCTTGTAATTCGTCCGTGAATTTCCCGCATTGGGTTTCCACGTTAATTCCCCGTGTCTTGCGTGATTGGTTGATTGTGATTTGCATTATTTGTGTTTCTTAAAGAGTTGTTAAAGGCAGAGTTCGAGATGAAGGATCTCGGGTCAGCGAAGAGAATTCTAGGTATGGAGATCTGTCATGATCGTAAATGCAAGAGTTTGTTTCTCTCCCAGCAGCAATATGTTGAGAAGGTCTTGCATCGTTTTGGCATGGAGGGTGTCAAGTCTTAAAGAATCCTCTCGTCGTGCATTTTAAGTTCTCGACAGACTTGTGTCTTAAGAAGGAGAAGGATAAGGCATACATGTCGTGGGTGCCTTATACTAGTGCAGTTGGCAGCTTGATGTATGTCATGATATGCACTCGTCCAGATATAGCTCAGGCGGTCAGTTTTGTGAGCCACTATATGTCGAATCCCTGAAAAGAGCATTGGTCAGTTGTGAAGTTGATTCTCAGGTACCTGAAAGGTACAACTAAGCTATCTCTGAAATTTGGTCAATCCTCATATTCGTTGATGGGGTTTGTGGATGTCGATTACGCGGGAGACCGCGATAGACGAAGATCAATGACTGGTTATGTGTTCACTGTCGGGAGAACGAATATTAGCTGGAAAGAGACGTTGCAACACATTGTTGCTTTGTCTACAAAGAGGCAGAGTATATGGCAGCGACCGAGGGTATAAAGGAAGCTCTTTGGCTGAAAGGTCTATTTGGAGAGCTTAGTCCATGTCAGAATACAGTGGTTGTTTATTGTGATAGTCTAAGTGTAATTCATCTGACGAAGAATCAGATGTACCACGAAAGGATGAAGCATATCGACGTTCGTTATCACTTCATTCGGGAATTGTTGCTGAAGGAGGTGTGGTGGTGAAGAAGGTGGGCACAAAACATAATCTGACTGATATGTTGACGAAGCCCGTCATTTCAACTAAGTTCATGGTATGCTCGAACTTGGTTGGGTTGAGCTCCGAGTAGGTAGAGCTACGACGACACAACGAGGAAGGAAGTGTATTCCTTCAAGTTCCGGGGACTAATCAAGGTAAATGTGGAGATTGTTGTTGTTTACCTTGAATAAATGAAACAAGTATTCTGTGGGAAAAACAGCCAAATGGTCGACCGGGTCTCAACCAGCCGACTGTGTCTGCATCTGAACGTCCAGGACAAGTGCCTGGATTTTTCCGATCGACTGGTAGTTCTCAACTGGTCGATCGTTTCCGCATTTGGAGGTCCGGGACAAGTGCTTGAAAATTTCCGGTCGGACGGTGATTCTCAATCGGTCGACCAATTGGTGTTTTGGGACATTACCTGGAAATTTTCGGTCGACCAAAGGCGCACGACGGTCGAACGGTGAAGCTCCGGATCATGCTACAATTTAAGTTCAGTCGACCGTTCAGAACGGTTCTGCCCACGATCTGCACTTTCTTTGTTTCGTTTTTGGTGCAATTAATATTTGTTTTGGTCTAGTATATAAAGACAACTTCATCCCCTTTATAATAATCATCTTTAGTATCATCTACTTTGATTTTTTTGAGAGAAAAAGAGAGAGCATCCTTGTGTGGATTTGGTATGAGTTAATTCAATCGGGATTCTCGTCGGTTGGTTCGTGCGTTCTGTAAGTTTTCTTGTAATTCGTTTCTATATAGTAGATTAAGGTTGTGCCGTTCGTGATTTTTTCCGCATTGGGTTTCCACGTTAATTCCTCGTGTCTTGCATGTTTGCGTGATTGGTTGATTGTGATTTGCATTATTTATGTTTCTTCTTCAATTAGATTCGTTATTTTGTTCCGCTACGTAATATGTGATTGATCTTATTCCCTAAAAGTAATGGATTATGAAAATAGTTCAAATTTCTCTATCTTTCGTGATAAACTCATGACCTTAATCTCATTGATTATCTTTCGGAAATCACTTTCTTTCGGAGACTTTCCATTCACAATATCACATAACTATCATCATCAGTAATGTGGTCGGTGGGACGTCTCCTCTCTTTCCTATTGAAAGTCGCATTTTTTTTACTAACATAAATACCTTGATTACCCAAACAAGTGGCCGTCGGATTCCCTTCTCTCTTTCTTTCGGGAAGAACTACAAGTCACTATATATTATATACTTGATTCAACCTCGTGGTCCAATTTACTCATGCTCTTGTTTGTTGGTTCCTTATACTTTCTATAGATACCAACAACGACGTCCAACCAGAATTCTACAATCATATGCATGTAACAAAAGAAATGCAAGTCTCCATTAACTTCAAGAAAGCACACCTAAGGAAACCATGTATTTCCTAATGGACTTGAAATTGGAATCCGAGGGGAAGAACAATTACCCTCATAAATATGATCAATTTGAACGCCGATCACAACGTATTTTGTGGAGGGCTATACCGGGAATTGATGAAGTGTGGGGTCTCGGAATTTATAAAAATCTAAGTGGGTCAAATTTTACATGATGAAAATTCTAGGAGATTGAAATTTCATGGGGTTCAAAATCCAGGAGTATCAAAAATATAAGAGGATCGAAAATCCCGAAGGTCAAAGTCGAAGAGAATCCAATATATGTAGGCATTTCTCAAAATCTAGAGAAATTGCTTGACTCCTCTTGATTTTATAAGTCTTTTAGGCCATTAGTAAGGGTTGAAGAGCTTGTTTTTTCATGATCTTTTATGGAAGCTAGTCTTAAGTTGGATGAAACCCAACCTTTGGACATCTTTTAAGAGAAATGAACAAAATTGGATTTCGCTAACAACATATCTAGACAGTACCACAGTACTACAATAATGGCACGTTACAATAACAACATATGGTGTAATGTAAAAGCAGAAAAGAACAAAATTTGGACACAGGACCTTCGTGATGCATTCATTAATCATGTCTAATCCCCTCGTGTATATCTTCAGAAGGTGAAATTTGATGTCACGCCCACATGAAGCAATTTATTTCATAATTGAACAACATTGAAAACAATTTTGGTTAATAATAGCTTGAGATTGGCTTCCAATTAATCCTCATATAGTTATTCAATGAATTCAACCAAGCTTTAATGATTCTATTCACAATTTACTAAAGAAAAAAATTATTATTGGACATTATATTTGGACTGTAGTATAACCGGATGAATTGTTAAAGACGGGTAGGTTGGTGATTAATTAACAGTAACATCATAACATAACCCAAGGAATTTTTTTTAAAAATGTAGATGAGCTTCATCCCAACATTTTTGGCTACATGTAGTTGTTTGATTCATCAGGGAATTTCTTTTTGTGTTCATTTGCAACAGTTAGTACTTGGTAATATATTCTCTACTCTTTCCGTTTCTCCAAGATTCCAGAAGAATTTACTCTTATAGGTATGACTGAGTAGTTTTGTTTGTGTTCGATCGAAAGGCTTCTGCTCACATGCTATACTGACAATTGAATTGTCTGTAGCAACAGAAGATGCCACTGTTCATAACTGTCAGCTAACTCGAGTTCTTGAATTATTTGTACGTTTTAGATTTAGATAAGCCCACTAATACTAAATACTCCGCAATAATATGGATCCATTTTCACCCTAGTTCTACAATTTCCCCCCTTTTTCTTTCCGTTATTAACTTGTAATTTGTATTGTTATTTTCAGAATGCTCGTGAAATGACATTGGAGAAGTAGTCATATATTGCTTAAAATGTAGAATGAACATTTTGCGATAGGTTATGTTTACTTATCTTGTAAGTACTCAAATAATAGCATAAGGTTGATCGAACTAACCATAATCCATAGGATCCACTACTCTTAAAAAGTGTCAACACAAATTTGACACTCATTAATAACTTAAAATTTAAAATACATATTTAAAATCTTAACTATAGATTTTATTTTATGTTACGTTACTAGCATGCACGTAAATTAAAAATCATTCAATTTGAATATTGTTTTATATAAGATCATGTGAGGTCAAATTCGTAATAAATCCGGTGCGTTGATTTTTTGGATATTGAAATATCATATAAAACGATTTACAAATTTCATGATTTTCGATGAACATATTAAATAATATCTTAACTTTAGATTTTCCATTCAAAGATTAAGATTTGAATTACTGATAATGATAAATTGATGTTAACACTTTTAAAAGTAGTAGATCCTTCTTGTTATATAGTTGTTACATATGCTACGCATAAACTTCACCCAGAAGAGAAAAACCCAGAAAATAATCACGTGGTAGAGAGTGTAAGAGTACAATCTCAATTTCTCAAAATGACAAGTAAATAACTTAGCTTCTTCTTTTTTTACTTGCATCCAATACCATTCGTTTCATTGCTTGGGTTTGAAGAATACCAAACAAATATTAGATGGTATTAAATAGGTTGATCAACCTGTTGCACTCGCTCTTAGCAACATTATCTATATATGTTGAAATGAAGGATATAGTGTGTGTCTGAGAGTTTTGCGAATATAGTATGTATGACTTTGCTCAAAATGAAGAAATTTTTTTGCCCACTACCTCGATTTTAAGTGCTTTAAGTTTTGAAAATGAGGTTCGTCAATCACATTCACAAGGTATTAGAGAATGCTAGTCGAAGAGCATGGCTCTAACACATATTGTTCACTACATCACACCAAAATTCTTAGGTTTTATAGAGTTTATTGATGATCAATCCATTTTCATATGGTACTGGAACCAGTCAATCGGATTGTAGTACGTATACATGAGTATGTGATAATGCTGAAAATATATTAGCACAAAACACCGTAATAAAGTCTTATCTACTGCCTTGTAATTAGCTCTAACGACGTGGTTAGGTTTCGTGGTGATTAACAAATTTTACAATGAATTAAAAACTGACTTTGTTATATGTAACGTATGGCTAGAGCCATGATATTCTTTGCACATGACACCCATATCATGCAATGCATCACTAGGGCACTAATTTGTGGCTCTAGTTGAAGAGAACCAACAAATAGATCACAAGATTTTGGTTTCATACTTGCACATGAGATGAGTACGTAAATAGTTAAACCTCTACCACTTTATACACAACCTTATCAGTTATCACATCCCAACACAAACCATATAACTAACATAAACACAACCTTGGAGAGAGAATCCAAACCAAACAAGAAAGGATGGGAAGTGTTTGTAGCAAGTGTGATGAGGAGGTGACCAACATGAGATTAAGACTCCAATTGTTAGAAAAAGAGATGAGAGAGCAAGAGAAGAAGGCCCGCAAGATTCTTGTGTTGAAGCAAGAGGAATGGAGGAAGGAGAGGGAGAGGTGTAAGGAGGAGAATATGGCCATGAGGAAGAGGCTCGAGGAGGAGTATAAGAGGAGGAGGGCAATCGAAGGTGTGATTAGTGGTTGGAAGAAGATGAAACAACAGGAGTTGGATCCCTGTTGTGTTATGGAGAAGATGAGGGTGGAGGAAGAGAGACGAGAGGAGGCTGTGGAGAAGTGGAAGCAACTCTACCTTGAGATTAAGTCTGAGCTCGATGATCTCATTTATCGCACTCGACAAGGTAATATCTTATTTTCTTGCGAAGATTTTCTACTCTTAAATGAATGCGACTTGTTGGGCTGAGTTGTAATTTTTGGTCTTAAATATTCTAAATTTTTTGATCCAACAATTCGATGAGTAACACAAATTAGGTGATATAATTGACAAAATGAGAGCAATTTTTTCCTTTCTTTCGCATGTGGCATGTAATCGTGTTTATTTCTAGTTTGAAAGTAAAGGTAATGTGCCTGAGATGTTTTTTTCTTTTCTTTTCTTTTTGATTTAGGTGAGGAGTTGTGGTGGGAAAGTAGAGAAGAGGCGATTCGTGTGTTCCAGAGGGAATTAAAGACCAGAGAAGAGATGATGAATTTGCTTAGGCTACGACTTACAGCTATGGAACAGGAAGGAGTTAAAAGAGACAGAGAGATTGACATCCTAAGACAAAGCCTTCGAATCCTAAGCGCCAAAAAACACAATGCTAAGAAGCAAAGAATTTTGAAAATGCAGAGTTGCTGATTGCATCATTCCTGGAATTACATTAATTTCAGCTTCCCGTAAGCTCTTGAGGCCTTCAGAACAGTTAGTTGAGAGTCAACCATAGCGAACATTGATTGGAATCGAAAATTTGAAAATGTAGCATGAGGATTGAGGAAGCCTGGTATAGTTTTTTTTTTTAATTTTATATATGATGGAAATAGTTATTGGTCTACACCAACTTGGGGGAAAATTCATAATATATCCTGGAGAAGGGGAAATGCGATACCAATTTGAGATAATTAAGTTGAGATTGTGCTAACAGGTTAACAAAGGAAAAACTCAATGTCAAAAGCTCCTAGTGCGGAACAAGTTTCAGCTAAACAAACTTACATTGGATTACCACTAACCCATACCAACTTCGTTTTCATGATTCACAGTTGGTGGTGACACCAACCTGGCTAGTTATCCTGTCACATTTTTTAGTCTGTAATTGACCTCTACCATATTTATGTCAAATATACTACTACTCGCCAAATTCTCAAGAGACATGCTTCTGAACAGGACAACAACACAACTCCTAAAGTTCAGCCATAATGTTGCAAACGGTTATAGGTCAGAGTATCAGACAGTCATCTAAGCTAACAATGTCTTTAATAATCGCCAGAAATAATCATCACAATTAAGGCTAAAGACAAGAGTCCTAGGAGATGTTGCACCAAATTGTATAACAATGTCCATTTGAAATCTCCCGGGCAAAAGTACATTTCATATTTCTCAGATAAATAAATGAAGATTAACAAAATTAGAAGCCACAACTTGATATAGTTAGCAATGCTGGTGGAAGACCAGTCCATGCATTTCCTAATGCTACAAACCAAGCAAATTAGGAACCACAACCTTTGGTAACTGTACATTCGAATCAGAATATTATTAAGGAACAAGGAGTTCCTCCCATATCCTCAAACCCAATTCCCATCCAGATCAAAATGCCGAGAAAGAAACCCATGTTCACTCATGCTTCCTCTCAACCTCGCAAAGCGTCGGATACTTCTCATGGGACCTGATCGATTGTGTCTAGCTAATGACTCTCGTCTTCCAATCAAATAAGATGTTGAATGAGGACGTTTCATTTCTTCAAATGGACCAGAACTGTACTCCAGAGTGACAAAAGAAGAAGCATATCCAAAGTTTAAACGGGGAGGGGTACCTTCATTCCACCAGCTACTACCACCACCAGTCTCTCCTCTGAAGTCACCATCAAGAGCAGAGGACTCTCTTTGACTGCAAGAATCCTCACAGGCATCGTTAGTGTCGTTGCATATTGATTTCAGAATCTGCACAACTTCTCCCATGAATGGCCGATGAGACACATTTGGCTCAACACACATGTAAGCAATTCTTGCCGCCTTTCTCACATTTTCGATGTCATAGTTCCCATCCAAGGAAGGATCAATCAACTGCTGGAGTCCTTCCCTGCTAGTAAGAAGAGGACGAGCCCAGGTAACAAGATTTTCTTGTCCCTCGGGCTGAGACATATCTACAGGTTTTCTGCCTGATAAGAGCTCTAGCAATACGACGCCATAACTGTATACATCACTTTCCACAAGCAGGTGCCCAGTCATTGCATACTCCGGAGCAACATATCTGTAAAGATGGTTCTAGTACTGTTAATAAATGAATAAAAAGATCGAGAATGCAGAATACGAAACAAATTGCAAGGGTATTACCATGAGATATTAAATACATTTTTAACTTTTCAGTAAGGCTTTGACGTCACAAATCAAATCAAAGTTGTAAATAATACAGAGGGAGGGATATTGCACTGGTGAAAAAGAGAAATGAAAACACTTGGAGGCGCTCTAAGGGAGGTTTTGACATTAATGACAGGTAAAAATAAAATTACCCAAACGTTCCCATAACTCGTGTAGAAATATGATGGTTTCCTTCTGATGCCTCCCTGGCCAACCCAAAATCAGATACCTTGGGGGTGAAATCATCTTCTAGTAAGATATTACTAGCTTTAAAATCTCGATGAATGACACGAGGATTGGAGTCCTCATGCAGATAAGCCAATCCTCTAGCTGCTCCAAGAGCAATCTTCATTCGAGTATCCCAATCAAGAGAGTTTGTTTTACTGGGACCTGAAACCAAAAGGATATTACCATATTTTACTAGATATATGCAGTGAAGAAGCAACAAAAGAATGGGTTATTGAATAAACTATCATTTCTGATTTCAATATAGTCCAGCATTGCATTTTATTTCACTTTTGAATTTATATTGCTATGGAGTCTCAAACTATGCTTATATAAGAGCATAATTCTATTGAGTTTATTTGAACAATAGATAGTCAACGATCTAATATTTTAGTAACTAAGTCAGATCTTAGAATGCATATCCTCTTTTGCGGATACAACACGTTTTAAGATTGGGCTCGGGGAATATTTCCAATTTGGGCAGTCAATGCTCAATAGGCCATCAGGGATTTCAAAATCTCATACCATGCAAATGGGACTCAACACTTCCATTGCGAATGAGCTCGTAGATCAGACATCTTGCTGATCCCTCGATGCATATACCAATTAGCTTGACAAGGTTGCGGTGATGCAGACGGCTGAGCATCTCTACCTCTGCAATAAACTCCCGAACTCCATTCCGGTCCTCTCTAAGCATCTTAACCGCTATTTCAGTTCCATCATTTATAGTACCATGGTAAACACACCCAAAACCTCCTTCACCTAAGATTTTTTTCGAACTGAACTTGTCTGTCGCCAACTCAAGCTCAGCCAATGTAAAAGTCTTAACTGAGGGTGGACATGTTGGCATAGTGGAATTGAGGGAAAACGATGTTGAGCTTGCTATGCTACTTGACATCATAGACCTCAGACCTGTGTCAAAGAAACCATTAAATAAAATCTTGAAATCACTACGGATGTGTCAGATCTTTATTTGCTGAGTACATGTTCAGCATATTCATGAGATAATCTAACTAGCTCTTCACTTAATTACTAAACCAAGAAACAGAGAGAAAACCCAAACGAAAATCATAAATAATGGAAGGGTGAGAAATAGGTCAACGAATTGAAAGAATGGACTAGCTGAGTTCCACCCGACCCCCAAGCCAAAGGATTATAAGCTTAAACAGATTGCACATTGTGCAGTTATTTGGTCTGGCTAAACAAAAACAAGGAATACATGGTCAGCAGATGTTATGTTCATGAATATAATTTCCAAAGCATGGCATGATCTCAGATTACTAAATCATAGTGTATTTTGTGGTAAAGCATTACTACCTAGCACTTTTAGGTTCCCGGTTCCCCTAAGGCCTAAGGCTGCTTGGGTTGACCTGACTAGGACAGGCAAAGGTTTGAAGTTTCAACACAATATAAAGTATAAAAACCGTCAACCCACCTCTTAGCGGCACAACACAAATGCAGGTTAAAACACGTCTGCAACCTGTCAACCTACCTACCATAAATATATTTCACTTTTAAATTTGATGTTTTGAACTTGACAACTTGTAAATGTATTACGCTGTTTCTAAATGTTCTTGACATATTTGTAAGTAACATCATTTGGCAATCACCCAGTTATTGACCTGTCAGCTTGCTTTTGCCTTGTTTAAACCATTGTTATTAACCAATTATTGAAAACTCAATTGACCTGCCAACCCAACTCATGACCTGCTAACTTGTCAGATTAAGAGTTGGGAGTGCATACCCATTTACAGTATAGGTTTGACTTGTCTCTTTAATTATTAGAAGCTAACAAGACAGGTTATACATCTATCTAAACAAACAGACTCGCCCCCATTCACACTCATAACTCTATAAAAGCTTTGTAAACTACATTATTGCGTCACAATTAACAAATAAGGGCAGTAAGAGAAATTTTCATACCAGACCGTTTGTTGATGGTGGAATGCAGAGCGGGAGCAACAGGCAGGCATGATTTTCCAGACTTGCACCATTTTGAAATAATAAAAACTAAAATAATGATTACTAGAAGAACTATCAACGAAGTCAAAGCAAGTATAGCAATGATTCTAGCATTTATTTTCCGAGTCTTTCCAGGAGGGACATGTGCTATAATTGGTAGCTGATGAGCTCCAGGAGGCATAGAGGGAGGTGGAGACGGAAGCCCTGGTACCAATTATAGAAGGAATGAATAATTAAAGTATATAAATGATTGACAAACCAAGTACTATGCCAACAAGCATTACCTGGATATCGAACATAAATCACTTCATAGTTACCAAAAATAGATGCATTTATCGGAACTTTTTTCTCCCGAAATCTCTCATAAATTAGAAAAGCAGACATATTATCAAATTTTTCACCAAGGGGCACTAGATCAATATCAACTCTTGTTTTATCTGGACCATTGGCAACCGCAGACATAATTTTTACTTGACTTTGCTTCACATATGTACCAGCTGCAACTTCTATCTCCAGCTCAGGAACCACTGTGAATACGCGAAAAGGAGCAACTTCCAAGTCAAGCTCCACTTGCAGAGGAAGCACACATCCACATGGTGAACCAATTGGAGTTGTAGTAAGGGGATCAGAACATGAAATCCCACTGCAATCTGCAGCCAATCACACCATTTATTTGGATATAAACCTCTAACAAAAAGAACTATGGCTTCTAAAGGTAAAACGAAAGCCAACAAATGCACAGAAAAATGACTTAAAAAGAAAGTAAAAACATATCTTATACCCTGGTCAAATACTGATGGCGGGTGTGCCGCTGCTTTGTGATGAATCTGATGATGATGATGGTGTCTTGAGTATGACCATGATCCCTTCCGATGATGGTGATGGTGTCTAGGATAATCACCTGAAGGTTTTCTGGTTAAGGTCTTAAGGTAGTGTGTCATAATTATCCTTCAATTGTTTTTACCAACAAAAATGATTGTAGAGAAGTACCATGAAAAGTTGGCGAGAGACTGGGTGCAAGTCCAAAAGGGGCTGCTGAAGCTAATGGTGCTGAAGATATCCCACGCTTCATCCCACGTGGACCTGCTGGAGCCGATGCCAGATCTGCTGGTGCCCCTGCTGTCAAACAATAGCCAAATTTACTAATGTAAGAACAGCACTTGAAGTCAATGAACTGAAAATATCTAGCATACAATGAAAAAGGAAATAAGAGTTGGCTACTAAATACTCTAAAAGAAGGAGAAATCACATATACCGATTATCTAGGTATTTGTTATAAGCAATCCTGTAGTTAAATGCTACCTTTCTCAAACGGGTGAACGGGACGATGTTGCGGGTGCACAGGACGATGTGGTTGCACGTTCGACGATTCCGAAGAAAAGAAAGAAAAGTACAATGCTGTATGGGAGGAAGCTTCTGCAAAAAAGGAAACCAATTCTGGTTAACATTTGCGATTATATAGAAGCTAACTTTTAGAAAGTAGAAACAAATTTCATAAGTGCAGCCTGCTGATACAGTTCCTCATAAAAAAAGAAGATTATACTTGGAAGAACATAACTTTTGACTGACATAGATATGTTAAAACCAAACTGTTGACTGCTCAGGAACTAATAACTTTTCCAAAGCTGTCAGGAATAAATAGAAATAATTTACTTTCAACTAAACAGAAGGCCAAAATGTGCTAAGCTAAAACTTAGGTAGATATCAACACCAAAAATGGAATGCATGAACCGGTAACGTAGGACGGCTTCACGTTATATCATGAAGAACTTCAAATTTAAAATCACGATTTGTTAAGAGGTTTTGCTGCACAAATCCTGGACTTGCTAGCGTTAAAATGGAACTATGACTTTTTTAAAGCATAGTGTACCAGCCAGGTGTAAGGTGATTATTTTAGTTCTTCACATATACTTTCCACCTCGCAAATGTATTTTGATGAGTTAAAATCTACTTGGTTAGGATTCTTTTCATGTTGACTTAAGGTTGGTAAGCACACTGCATTGTTGAGTATGGAATTGTCATCATTTTGGCAGAAAATTATATTACTACTCAAACAACCAAAAACTTGCGTTTTTAACAGTCTACAATGTGCACATAGATTTAATAAGACAATCACATCCTTGATTGACGAAAATCATACGAGATGATTGCTGTGACATCATGTAGTCAAAAATCATATGAACTACTTGTGACTTGTTTGATGGGATCAAGATAACGAACTTGGCATCTCCAAGGTATACAATAAATCAATTTTCGCTCCGTGTATAATTAATGAAAAATTGAGAGGGATAGAGAGAGACAGACATGGAACAATATGGTTTGCGTATATGTATTATAAATCTCAAGATTTATAATGTGTTAATGAACAAAAAAATTACCATTTTAATTTGATGTGTGCCAACAACTAAATTGGGCATTAAGACTATCATAGATTGGCAAAATCAATAGCAGATTGACATAACAAGTGACGTGTAACTTTTCCAGTCACACAACAAGCCAAGAATAGCAAATGAGAATATTGGTTGTGTTGTT
Source organism: Triglochin maritima (assembly GCA_963682175.1). Lineage (NCBI taxonomy): Eukaryota > Viridiplantae > Streptophyta > Magnoliopsida > Alismatales > Juncaginaceae > Triglochin > Triglochin maritima. The sequence continues at coordinate 63,419,087 of OY821771.1, forward strand.
TCGTCAAAATCATACAAATGACTTGTCCGACGAGATCAAGATTACAAACTAGCCATTTCCCTGGTAAGCCACCAATCATTTTTCCCTCCACACCCGAGTTCTTTTTGCAAAGCACACCTAAGACAGAGTTATAACACGGCAAAACCAAGCTTCTAATTTGTTGCGTGGTGTAAGCTAAATTTGGCATTCAGACTATCATGGACTGGCACAATCAATAGCTATTTCTACATAACAAGCAAGATGTAACTTTTCCAGCTTCACAACAATGTAATCAAGCCAGGCATAGCAAATGAGAATATTGGTTTTGTCATTTCGTCAAAAATCACAATCCACTTCCCCGTAAAACAGCCAATCAATTTTTCATCCACATTCGAGATTTATAACACGACAAAACCAATAATCTCATTTGGCGCCTGCGAACAGTTAAATTGGGCACTAAAACTCTCATCAACCGTCATAATTAACAGTGAATCTACATAACAAGCGACACAACTTCTCCACTCCCGCAATCAAACCAGGAATAGCAAACGCCATTCTCAGGATCAAAAACTCCTCCAACTCGACCGAATGGACCACCTGACAACCTACATTATTTACACCGCATCAAACTCCCAAACCCCCACTCCAAACTCTTCCATTTCCACCAACCCCCAAACTCCACCTTCCATTTCCATCCTAAAAGAGAGAATAAAAGAAAAGAGCATTACCACAGTAGCGGAGGAAGCAGAGCAGGAAGGGAACGAGAAGCCGCATCTCCTCGAATCCGCCGCCGTCAGCAGTGGAACTCCATTTCCCAAACCCTAAGCAGCAGATCTGTGATGCGATAGGGAAAGCCAAAAAGCGGGGATTAAGTGGGTGCCGGTTCTCGCCTGCCACTGACAGACAGCTAAACACCGGAATGGAATGGAATGGAAGAGAGAGAGAGAGAGAGAGAGAGAGAGAATGTGTGTGTTTGGGAGAGGAGGAGTGAAGGAATGGCAAAAAAGAGAAACTCTCCCAACAGCCTGCCGTATTAATGGCGTCCGTTGCTATGCTGTCATCGCGGAGCTGCTCACACTTCTTACCATGCTCCGCCACTGCAACTTCAGTCCAAGTTCAGTGGGTGCAATAAATATAAAAGACTTCTAATTTAAATGGATATTTCTTTCTTTGTCGAGGGTGACCTTTAGAAAATCACACTTCAACTAAAATCACCTTTTTGCATTCTGTAGTTGAAAATACCCTGAAATAAGAGTATAGGATGTAAGTTGGGGGTTGTTTGTGCACTCAAAATACCGGGAAAAATAATGTAAAGGAAACTAGATTTTGTTTAATTTCGTGTAAGGAGATTGTTTGTGCACTCTTAGGAATTCATGTCCTCATTCCCGTATGATTTTGTGGTATGTACATTTTTTTTCATTTTACTTTATCAATGTTTGAGATCGAAAAACAACGGGAATTCATTGTATGCAGTCGACCGAACACATTTTGGTCGTCTGAAATGTTTTAACGGGTCAATCGAATACATTTTCAGTCTACCCAAATCCTTAAAAAGAAAAACAAATTCGGATAACTAAAACGCATTCGGTTATCTATTCACATTTGCTCATTTTCTCATTTCATTCTATCGACATTCTTTCAGACATCCATGTTCGGTATCCAAACCGACATGAAATTATTTGTTTAAACATGCACAAACAACAGAATTCAATCAAAAGAAGAAGAAAATCCACTGGATTATAATTTCTTATACTTTCCGTTTGAGTCCGAAAATCATTTTTCGGAGTTTTACCCCATGAGTGCAGTTTCAACATGGTATTCAAATGCACGATGCATCCAATATCCTAAACCATTGAAAAACACTTCCAATTCAAACGCATCTAACTAGTACAACCATAACCAACTTAGGAACAAATTTTAAGTTTATCATACAAGTGATCGTCCTAACACAAAGTCAACACACACTTCACAATCTTGAGATAACAGACAAATTTCAAGAAAGCAACATCCGTTAAAACTCATATTCTTCCATACTACAAACACTATATTGACACAATTATTCACAACAATTAAGGGTGTAAACGGGGCGGGGTATGTTTTTAGCCCACCGCTATCCGTTCCGCCTAAGTTAAGAGGGTATGCAGGGCAGGACGAGTCAAAAATAAAAAAAATCGCTACCTGCCCTGCCCAAGGTTGGACTGGGGGGGGGGGGGGGGGGGGGGGGCGGCGGTTTTTTTAAAAAAAAAATGGATTTTTCCTAAGAAAAAAACATCAAAATTTGAGAAATAGTAATCACTCATTGCATTTTTTTGGAAAATTAGATATTTGGTAAGTGAAAAATTGGATGTTTGGTGACGGTTGAGTGGTGACTTCGTACGGTGGCTTAACAGTTAAGGGTAAAACTGAAACACTAAAATGATTTTGGTATATAAAAAATTAATAACATATTTGATTATGCGGGTTGCGGGTTATGCGGGGCGGGCAGTTGCAAGACAACCGCAACTCACCCCACTTATTAGACGGGTTGTGCGAGTGGCGGGTTAGCGGGTTGGCAGGTAAGAATTTTTTGCCCGATACTTGGATTAGACATGGCAGGTTGCGGGTAAAATCCTCCTCATTTACAACCCTAACAACAATGTTATTCTTGAAAAATGGTTCACAATGTCTAACAGTAAGCGTGTGCATCTCAATCTGAGCATCCAACGGCTAAAAATACACGAACAACACATTTGATGCCCAAAAAAGATCCAAAAATAAAACCACGTGTATTATTAATAGATATCAAAAGAAGAGACAATGTGAGAGATCTTCTCTTGGAATTTTAATTTCTAATGATATCCATTAAATTGAAACAAGCATAGGAGTTGAACGTGGTTGCACGAAAGGTTTGTATTTCTTTACAAATTATTATTATTATTATTTGAAAGTTGTTAGTTTGAAAGAAAGAAAGAAAGAAATCTGTCCCAATAGAAAAAATTACCGTGCCATTACAAGCCACACCAACTGACCAACCCTACATTTAATTAAGGTGTTTTTTTTTTAAAAAGAAAGAAAGAGAATAGTTTAAGTTGTTGGTGTGGAGGTGCATCACAACAACGCCCTTTCTGCACTTGAAGTAAAGCTTCGGTGCGGGACATTTTCATTTGTCGGGTTGTGGTCACCGGTAGGTGAGGAAAACCGACGCGCCGAACTCGTCGAGTCTCGCTCGCTACGCGACGGACCGGATTCGGTTGGACAACTCCAAACCCACGTGAGACATCGAGACTTATAGTTCGGGATCGGAGCACGGGGCGGTGAGCCCAAGACGGAGTACCCGACCGCGCTGTCTAGGTTTGTTGCTTCGTTTCGGCTTTAGGCGGGAGGAGTCCGAAGAAGGGAACTTCTGGGGTCCACATGGGACTGACGTGTCCCTTTGGTTTCCAAATTCACACGTCTTCTGACCAAGTGGGTCCGGGCAAGTCCAAGCTAGTACGGGCTAGTCGGGTCAACGGATCTTGGGAAAGGTACTGTATTCGGGTCAATGTACGGTCGTCGTCGGATCCATTTAGAATGTGTTGCTGACGTCAACAAAAATATTTGGGGGGATGTGATTGGATTAACTGCACACAAAAAACTTTTATCTTATCATCAGGTCATCAAGATAAAAGGCCAGATTTTATTTGGAACTTCTAAACGTCGTCCTAAACCTACTTAAATCGTTCCTTGAAATTACCAAATTGCCCTTAACAATATATTTAATACTCATATCGTCACGTGTCTTTAAACAAGGTTTTTGACTCAATTTTACTAACATTCCTAGTATCAACACCACGAAAATGTCTGGCGAAACACCTAGATCAGACGAAGTAATGGAGGCGGGTTTTTTTTTCCGACTCGGGCATCTGGCTAAGACGCTTGTACCATCGTGGAGGCGTATGGCTAAGACGCCTCCACCATGGTTGAGGCGTCTTAGCCCGACGCCTCCACGATGGTACAGGGGTCTTAGCCATACGCCTCCACGATGGTACAGACGTCTTAGCCAGACGTCCCGTTTTTTAAAAAAAATTTGTCAAATTAAAATTATACGGTGTGTTATCTCAAATCATTTGACGTTTCTTTGCAAGTTTTCGGTGGTAACCGATCGGATTACAATGAGTAATTTTGGGACGATGTTTAGCAATTCAGTTTTATTTAAGTTGAAAAACAAAAAAAAAGTGTTTGACTGATTAAGTAACACATGTAGGTGTATATACTTGGATTAGGTTATGGTATTAGTTGTCTCCCGAATAAGATTACTTAGTAACGTATTACTTTTTAATCTTGACTTGCTTTTTTAGACTCACGTTCCGAATGTTGAAGGCCATCTAAAAGGTGGTGAGTTTAGTGAAATGCCCTCTCGATTTCCAGAGTATATATTCTTTTTCCTCTGTAGTTTTCATAGATATTATTGCAAGATTTTTTTTTCAAAATAATCACCCAAAAAAATAATTTTGAAAGAATATGTACGTGAAAAACTTAATTGGCAAACTATGCAACTTGAAAACGACAATTGGAATGTCGTTTTCATTAAGTAAAAACGACATCGCGTGTGACGTTTTTTATAAATATTATTTTCCTTTTTAAATCAATTTATTTACTTATTCGTAATTCTTCTGATTTGAATTACCATAAATAGTATTTTGAGATTTGAATTAATTTACTTATTTTGATATTTGAATTAATTTACATATTTTGGTATTTGAATTAATTGACTTATTTCTATCCATTTAATTTCAACATGTAAGTACATATATACCAAAAAAGAGATGATCTCAAAAAAAATTGAAAGGAATGAAAAGGTGCAAATATAAAACAATTATTTCATACTACTTATACTATTTATAGAAAAATAATTCAAATCCCAAAATACTACTACTTTATACTATTTATAGAAATTTAATTTACTATTTATAGTATAATTAATTCAAATCCCAAAATTATATTTATAGAAAACGACATTTGTGATATCGTTTTTAATTTATACTATTTATAGTAAATTTATTTACTATTTATATTACAATTAATTTTAAAAAGAAAATAATATTTATAAATAACGGTCAATGTGCATAGTTTGCCAATTAATTGTCACGTGCATATTCTTTAAATTTTGTTTTTTGTGTGATTATTTTGAATTTTTTTTCTTATTGTAACTTATTTTAAGGTTGCGTTTGCCTTTTATTCACAATTTGAACTCCTCAAATTCCATAGGATATTATTTTTAATTTTTTTAATTTTTTTTACATTTATTAACTTATTTTAAGTCTGCTATTGGATTATGGGTTTTTTTTCCGTAAATGAGAAGTTAGAGTTAAAAATGATTTTAAACGATCTAATAACATCGGTTAAAAAATTGATCGTCTTACAACATTTTTAAAAACAATGTAAGATCAAACTCCGGTAGCATATTTGTAAACAGAATTTTATTCTCCGTCATCTCTGCCTGCTGCAGAATGAGCTAATTATCCCTTTCATATATTATCAAGGAGGAAGATTAATAGATTATGATATTCAAAGCATGTCAACTTTTAGGGTTTTATCTCCCCTCTGCAACTCTTCTCAGCCTAATCTCTTTCCTCAAGCTCTCTTTATCGATTAAATACTTAGTGAAGCGTCATTAGGAAAATAATAGGTGCAATTTTCGTACCAGTTCATGTAACCCTTCCTGCTTCCTAGATTTGTTTGATTATAAATATTTAAGTTTTCCTTTTATGGACAGGTATGTTATGGGCGTATTACTGAATATAATCAGATATTAGGCAAAATGAAGTTTAACTTGCAGTCATGAACATGTTATGGGCCACGCCCGAAATAGTGTAGGCCCAAATAGTATATATAAGCCCCAAACCGATTCCGATATTGCATAGAGAATGGGTTGGGTCAGGCCCAGTAGTATATTTAGCTTGGGGAAACAACAATTTACAGATTAATCAAAACAGTTTATGCTAAATCCAGTAGAAATACATTTTCTCCGCAACAGGCAATATTTCATTAATTGTTTATTGTAATAGTATACTGCTGCCTCGAATCTTATTATCATCATATCCAAAAGGGTAATTATTATATTAGAAAATACTACTGAAACATTAAGGAACATGGTTGGTTCTTTTTTTTTACTACTCTCTTTCATTTTAATTCATGTTGCAATGACCATAAGCCTTCTAAAGCTAATTAATTTCGTAATACTTACCCCTAGGCAGTAGGCAAGGTAAGGACGTCGGACGTACATAATTTAACCGTTATGATATCAAAATTAAGGTTATTTCTAATTGACAGATGATTCACTAACAATCTTCTATTTCACAAAAATAAGAAGCCCAGTAGTTTGAAGTCATTCTATTTCATAAAATAGCAGATGGTTTGATAAGTCACTATATTCTCAAGTAGTACATCTCAGATTCAATTATTTCATAGGAAATAAACAGACCCAGATGACGATTAATTACCTATCACAAAAAAATTCTAATGAAGAGGCTACAGATCTCAGACAAACTCAATACTTTGTAGACTAACATGGGCAATAAAAATTCAAAAGAAGACTGCCAAAGATCTCTGCCATCAAGGTGTCTCACCAATAACTGAAGGGTTTCTTCAGACCTGAAGAAAACAGCTGCAATGCTGAAGAGTTACATCCACAACTACATACACAGAAGAGTGTTGTACTCTGCCTTCTTTAACTCCCAATTCAACACAGATTCCAATTCCATTTACTCTTGGGCGAGTTGTAGTTGAGGCTTTTAACTCATCATTTATTTATTTTGCCTATGACTTTTTATATATACTTTCTTATAATAGATTTTAGTATTTGACACATTAGACATTAGTCATTAGCAAATGAAACATAAATCTACCTACTTCAACAATTATATTTTTGAACTAACATGTGTAGCAATCTTCTGTTATCTTGAATTTTCATCTATAAATAAAAGCTTCTCACTCTCCTGAGACATTAGAATTGTTATTTTGGAATAAAAGTTTTTTTAGAATATAACCATTCACATTTGTTGCACCCAGGAGAAAAATAGTTCAGAAACATAGGAATTTAGTTGTGACTGTTACATTTGGATTGATCTCATTGAATTTAAGAAGTGATGAATAGATTTGAACTGTTCTGAATTCTGATATGGAGAGTGCAGACAGTGGAGCATTCACTCTTTATAAGGACAGTAAAAGACCAGGGTGTTGTAAAATTTGTAATCAATCCAATACAGTAGCTTTCTGGGATACCATCCACCCACAGCTGGGCATTTATGAAAAAGATACCTAAGTTTTTTTTTGTGGGGATTTATGATTTTTTCTGCTTTTTAAAAAACTAATATGGGTATTTTCAAAATTTCTTCTAATCTTACCCCTGGGCCCTGGCCCTCCTAAACATATAACAGCTATAAGAAAGAACCCAACCCAAGTCTTGTTTTAGAACATGATCATGGTCTTAGTTAATAATTAAGATGTGAGTTATTTTCTATGAATAAGAATTATGATCTTAGTTTTTCAAAGTCAAATAGTTACAAAGATCGTTATCTTAATTACTTATGGCCAGATGAAGTTGCTTCGAAATATGTGATGTTTCCTTTCGGAGATAATAGGATGCGATTCAGACATAAATCTAGATTCAGATGCAATGGAGATAAATTAGTCCGAGTGCGCCAGCCCCCAAGCATATCCTTTGTCTTCATTCAAGATTTTGGTACATATATAAAAGTTTTCTTTATGGGATATAAATATGAAAAATTATGGAAGAAAGAGAGCAAACAAACATGTATAATTAATCACAAACCTTAACTGCCCATCACAACACCCAACAACTTTCAAAAGAAGCCCTCCATGGCCCTTAGTTTCAAGGAACCACCAAAACCAAAATGATTGGGAAGCAAACTAACATTGCCCTACAATTTAAACTTGTGTGGTGGATAGAAAGAATATATAAGGTTAGAACTTAGTAGATATGGAGCGGTCAGGTCAGGTTCGATTTGGCTCAGCTCGATTCGACTCGACTCATGGGCATTTGTCATTGCTTCCTGGCCCACCGTAGTAGAAATGCGTGCCCCAATCGGCATTGATGGAGCTCTTGATGTTGTAACACTTGGTGTTCTCTGCCAATGTTGCTATAGACTGAGGGGAGGTAAGGCTATTATCTGAATCAACCACCTCAAGATTGCGAAAATAACTCGCCCGTCCAAATCCGTCCTCTGCAAATCGACCCGAGCCCATTTGAGTGGATGTGTGAACTCCATTAGGCCTTGTGTTCACAACCTCACCTCCCCATTCCACCATTGATGCATGGTCAGCTAGATGAGTGAAGAGCTCTGCTGGCCAATAGCCGACAAGCGCATTATCGCCAAACCCCAACCACCAATTCCCAATCTTTGGATCCTAAAATCACACAATAAAATGTTGTAAGAACACATGACAATGAGATGTAGTTCAGTTGAAGAAAACCCAGAAAATGTTTAGAATTTTGAATCAACAACACTAATATACCTTCCAAATTAGAATTGTTACGTCGAATTGGCTACCAGATGGTATTGATACTGGAGAAATCGCCGCCCCAATGGCTATTTTGTTGTTGGTTTGAATGAAACCAGAGCATAATAGATTGTAGCATCCGGTGGCTCGATAAGCATCACTCTATAATCAAATAAAAATGAAAATAACAAATAAAAATAAATGGTTAATGACTGTCATACAGATTTATTAGATCATACCGTCCAGTATGTGAATAATCTTGGTCTGCTGTCTCCATACAGCTCAGGGCTGACCTGACTAGAAAAACAAAAAGCTTCAGAAGATGTCTCCTATTATCTAACAATCTATGAACTCATAAATAATTTCAAAGATAACTTAGAAGTTAATCAACATGTGGTAGTGACCAGCATCTCAAAGCCTGAAACATTATTAAATTTGTACATACAACAATTTTTAAGGGCTCCACATTCAAACTCTAGACTCCTCAAAGTCCAAATTGCTAAAAGAAATGCAAAGTTTGAGGTTTGACCCAAAGCTCAAAACAATAATGCATAATATAATATCTTCTTGAAATGATCAATTTGGCACAACAAATTTAACTGTTGATTATTTTTTAATCTTAGTTAAACATTGATTAGCATTGAACTAAGTGTTTGATGGGAATTAAACAAGTACCTGCCAGCCAGCTTCTATGCTGTTGAGATCTGAGTCGAACGATCCGGAGAGGACCCAAATCTGTGAAAGGCTGAATTCATTGGTCTCTTCGATTGTAGGGTTCCATACGTTTATCGTCGCTTTTGCACCAAATAACTCTTGAGATGTCGCTGTATAAGCGATTGCATGCTACATATCATTTGATTAAGTACTTCATCAGAAACTCGACATTCCTCATGTACTTATAATTTAACATCTTTAAAGAACATGACAATTCCTATTACCTCAAGATACCAAATAGCATACATGGCATCAAAACTGAGTTGAAGCTATTCAAGAGCCCAAACGAGCCAAGATCAAATTTTAAATTTATTTTTTTTATAAGTAATTTGGTGCTTATTAATTAGTGGGTTGGTGTGAGTCACTTCAATCATACAAAGTGGCTTTAAAAGGCCCTTTAAAGCTACAAGTTACTCTAACAATGATGGTGTCTACTGTCTAGCATGACAAAGTCACGAAGCAAAAGCTCATAAAGAGAATCACCAAACTTGTAGATGATAATAATAAATACAGGAATTATCTGGTGAACACAAGATTTAATTTTTCTAAATTAAGTCCCACAATATTCAATACTCATTTCAAATTGTAAGGTAGATTAAGAAAAAAACGGTTATGCTAATGAAAGATGAGATTAACTATAAATAAGATCCAATGGTGAGATGATTGTAGTGAGTTTAAACTAAATCAGATGAGTCATGAGCTCAATAAAAGACATGATTGAGAACATTCGCGGATAGATCTCATTAATGGCATTTGTTCTATCAAAGCCTTGCGCTCAGTGGGAGTGTTGGAAAGAGATCCACGTTGAGAAGGGAGATGGACTTTAAAGCTAACACAAAGATATAAGAGCTTAGAAGTTGAAAATTTTGAATGCCATTAAAATTGTGTTCCAATCTCCACCTTCCTTTGAGACCCACATCTTTAATTCTTGTGTTCAGAGATGGAAAAGAGCATTGCAGCAAATTTTGTGATAAGTGATAACTAATATTTTGTAAAATATGTTATCCTTTTAGTTACACGGTTACACCATTGATCACAAATAAAGCTTTTTATAGTTTGACTGTAGTAACGAATGTAAGTCTCTAAATTAGTCCAAATTAATGAGGGATGGAAGAGTGTAAACTACATGTTGTGGTGATCCCACAAATTATTGGTATTATATTGTAACTAACAAATAAAAGATATATATATATATATATAGTGAGCCCGGCACTTTATAATTAAGATTTAAGAAAGAAAAACTAGACAAATTAAATATTAGTGAAGTACCTCATGGCCATTGCCACTAACAACATCTGGTGTTGGAACTCTTCTAGCAAGAGGGAGCTTATAAGATGGAGTTCTTTTCTTCTTTCCATAGTGATACAACGATTTGGCTCTTAGAACATCGTCCACCGAGCTCCGTCGAATCGGTACCGTCCCTTTCGGACAATGCCCAATGTGGTGCCATGTTTGCCAAGCCCCTTTAGGAAGGTGGCTGCCAGTGTAGTTCTTGGCCGGTCGACCGGTTCTCAGGATTGGTCTCCTTGGGGGCTTTTTCTAACAAAAAAGTTGAATTGTAAAATAAAACGACCATTAATTTTGGTTACATTTCATACTCAATTCTACCTTGATTTTGCTTACTTGGATCTTATGGTTCTTGAGAAGAGGATGATCCAATGCGGGTTGTTTGTGCCTCGGAACGCAATCTACAACATCTCCATCCGGACTCTACATTAAGATAAATGGCAAACACAACATCAAATTTATTTTTTCAAATCTATCAAATCAAAATAAAGCAAAATGATAAAATTAATTATGAAGTGGTGCTTGATCAAAGGCATTGCATGATCACCTCTAGTGTTCTCACTGCAGGTTTGTTGATCTTCTCAAGATGCCTGTGGATTCTTTGCAACCTCAAAACACTATCTCTTTTGTTACTAATTCTAGTACTGTTGAAGCCCACAACCCCATTAAGGTGGAAGAAGAAGAAGAAGCCAAACAAAACAAGTAGAAAAACTACTTTGGAAGGAAAAGAAGACATTGGAGAAATCACAATATCAACCACCAACTCCTCTAATTCTTCTTTCTCTCTCTATTACTCAACACTCCCATGCATATAAGACTACCACACCAACATGTGTGAACGAATCCAATATTTAAACTTAAGAGACCCACATCTCCATTAAAACCAACATGTCTCCAACCAAATCAGTGCACTAGTAGTAGGAAAAGGACACATATATATATAGAGAGAGAGAAAGAACAAAACTCTTTTAAACCACTATCAACATTGTCAACTTTAAAGCACTATCTCTCAGTCCCATGCTTTGCGCACATCATGCAGTTGCACTGCTATAAGAAGTGGGTTTTATCTCTCTAGTCTCTTCCTTAAGGTCATAATATGAAAGCTTGACCTACCCTTCTCCAAACCCTTTTATTGCAGCCTGCATAGCCACTGCCACCTCGGCCATAGCCTCATAAATGCTTAATGGGTCCATGGAAGTTTTTGCAAACTATATTTACTATATTATGTAGTGTCAAAAATGTAATTTCATGTTGTTCAAAATTAAAAGTTTATAATACTCTACCATAAAAGTGCATATATCCACTTATTTATCTATTTGAGTTTAGAAATGTAGTAAACCTTTACCTATACTTTCAATTCAATTTCTATTTATTCACACATAGACACAAGTAGTTTTAGGGGGTGTTTGGATTAAACTCTTAGAGTTGATTCTTGAGAATCTATTAGAAAAGAATCAAATTTTCTCATCCAAAATTTTTCAACAGAAATTGATTCTTTAGAATCGATTCTAATCCACGATTGATGCTCTCACATCTCTCTCCTCTCAGAATCTATTTTTTTGCCGCTTCAAATTCTTCATTGATTCTTGATATCAAATCACTATATTGCTCTAATTCGTTGTATTATTTACAAAAGCAAAAATTACAAATTTACCACTACCGTAAACAAAAATTAATTGGAAATTATTTTTTAAATGTTATTTCGTATATTTCTTAAATGACGTAAAAACAACAACATTACTCTTAATATGTTGACCATTACAAGTACCAAAACCTATGATAAACTTCAAAGTAAAACATAACGTCCAAATTTTAACTTACACATTCACATTCTATTGCGAATAACAAATAATAAGGGCTATCTACTTTATTGGATTATTCTACTCATTAATTTTATTTTACAATCTGAAAGGTATGTAAGTCATTTAAGAAATGAGAGAATCAAATTAACTAAACACATCATATGAAGAATCAACTTCACAAGGAAGAATCAAAATTCTCAGAAGCATTAGAGTAATATAATCTCAAAATGCTCAAGGCTAATAGAGTTCATATGTGGTTACTACCTTCTATAGTAAATTGACCTATCAAAATTTACAAATATTTTGAAACGATCAAGAGAAAAACCTGAAAAAGCTTTACAATAAAGGTGGAGAAGAGTGGTAGATGGTAAAGAGTTAATATATCGATCGATCTACTCAAGTATTAATGTGGATCTTTAATTTGTGTGGTGGGTTTCTTTGTTGATTGTCACGATGTATTTATTTTTTTCAAGTTTTTGAACTTTGAGTTTTGGAAAGTCAGGCTGTTGATTGCAACACAAGCCATGTGGGAGACACTTCTATTCTTGTTTCTACGTCTTATATGGGTTCTTGGTTTTGCCCAAGACTTTTTATAATAAAAAAATCCATAAGTGGTGTTGCAAATATAAAAATAGAAATCAAGAAATGTTTTTGTTTAGGTAATATACAATCATGAGATGTGGTTGGTATTGACTTTGCCTGTGGTTGCAGCACAAAACATCGAATATGATAGCTGCGATACATGACCAAAGATAGGAATCAATACCCGTAGAAATTCAAATATGATCAGAAGGAAATTATGTGAAAGGAATCGATGTTGGAGGATGTTTTTGATGAGACATGTTGGAGATATTGTGGAAGAAAATGTGTTTTTAATTAAATGCAGTTTGTAAGACAAATTATTACATTCTGGACTGGGAGATCGAAGTACTACAAGCTATAGAAAACAAAAAAGGTTTGGCAAAAAAAATAAACTTTTGACTCCATTGGTGGCTCTTTTTTCCCACCTTTGCTTCTAAGTTACTGTTGTTCTAGAAAATTAGACAAAAAGTTTATTACTTCTGACTTTGAGAAGTTCCTCTTATACTGCCACATGTTGTAACTCAACAAACTCATGCACATAGCCACCTAATTAGGAAGGTGGTTTGTAGTGTTGTCCCACTTACATGGTCCCCATAATCGAATTTACTATTTGGTATATTACACAAAAATACATATTTAACGAAATATGGATGAATCTGTCTCTTCGTGGGATACTTCAACGTAATTAAAAATGAAAATTGATTATTTTTCTTCGTTAGGCTATTGGGTAATCATAAATATTGTTGGGTTTTTTATTTTTCAAAGGAATAACCGAAAAATAATTATAAGGTCATTGACTGGAGTCTACTTATTTGATGGTCATTTCACATTTAATCTTGTTTATTTTTCCTAATTACAAATCATACTCTTCTTCTTCTCAACATCCATATTTCTCCTAACTTTCACACCCAACATATTTCTCCCCTAAATCAAACAACATCTCTCCAACCATCCTACTTAATACACAAGAATATTAAGATCGATTTTCATTATGTAAGCTTTATTTTGGTATCTTTTTTCGGTATTAACACAAAATGGACCAATGAGCTGGGTCGTTTTCACCAAATGAGTCGGGTTGTTCTAGCAAACGAGTTGGGACGCAGCAGTCCCACACGGGACGCACCAACGAGCCGGGTCGTTTTCACCAAACAAACTTGGTTGTTCTAGCAAACGAGGTGTGTCGTTTTTCCACAAAACAAAGCTTGGACGCAGTAGTCCCGCGCGGAACGCACCAACGAGCTTGGTCGTTTTCATGAAACGAGTTGCGTCGTTTTCACCAAATGAGCTGGGTTGTTTTCACCAAACAAGATGGGTCGTTCTAGCAAACGAGTTGGGTCCAATATTAGGAAAACTCGACAATCAACAATTCATCAATAATTTGTGCATAACTCTCTCATCCAATATCCTAATAAGGTGATTCAAGGCTCGTTACAAAGAAAATTTTGACACGCAAAACTTTTGTATTTAATTTTTTTCCAAATTCGGAACGTAATTGACTCATAAAGGACATGGAAGAGGTACTAGAATGTGTGTCCAAAGTGTGACCATCGAGTTACTATCGAACTCATATCGAGCCCATCGAGTTTCTTTGGAATGAGTGACTAGAATGTGTCCAAAGTGTGACCATCGAGCTTCTATCAAACTCATATTGAGCTCATCGGGCACTCGGCCAACTCCGGACGCACCAGTCCTACGCGACATTGACAAATTATGAATAATTTTTGCATAACTCTCTCATCTGATATCCAAATAAGGCAATTCAAGGCTCGCTACTAAGACAATTTTGAGACGCAAAACTTTTCTATTTAACATATTTCAAAATTCGGAACGTAATAGACTCATAAATGGCGTGGAAGACGCACCAGTCCCGATGTGTCCAGAATTTGTCCCGAACGAGCTGACTCGTTTAACCAAACGAGTTGGGTCGTTTTTCCACAAACAATGTTGGGATGCACCAAACGAGCTGGGTCTTTTTTCCACAAAACAAAGTTGGGACGTTCTACCAAACGAGTTGGGTCGTTTTCCCAAACAATTTGGGTCGTTTTTCCACAAAACAAAGTTGGGACGTTCTACCAAACGAGGTGGATCGTTTTCCCAAACAATATGGGTCGACGGTTCCATATTTGTTGGAAAGACAATTGAAGGAGCACATATTAGTTGCTCTTACGACTAGACAAAATCCGATGATACGAGGGTGAAAAACGTGTCTCAAGACATCATATTTGGAAACTGGACAATCAACATATCTTTAATTATATGTGCATAACTCTCATCTGATATCCAAATAAAGTGATTAAAGACTCGTTACAAAGAAGATTTCGAGATGCTAAAGTTTTATATTAAACATATTTCAAAATTAAGAACCTAATGAGTTCATAAAGTTGGAATGTTTGGGATTTGATGTAGAATGAGGAATATTTTGTGAGTTTGTTTGGGACGTGAGATTGTGATAATAGGAGTATTTTAAGGATAAAATTGAAAATATATTAAAATATATTAAATTTTTGACCTTCAAATGAACTTTTTGTGATTGGCCTTACGTAATATTTGGATGACCTACTTTGGTCCTCTAATGTTGAACTAATTCATCCCAACAATGGGTTTTTTGACAAAACATGCATTGTTTCCGATCCAATGGATTGATACTCCTGAGTCCTGACTAATATGGTACAACTTCATATGGTGGAAGTTAATGTTAACCAATAGCTCCACGCCAGCATTTTTGCATGTAGAATTTAGTACATGGCAGAGATGAAAGATATATGAACAATGTATTGATCCTACTTAGCACGGGGATGGAGCTGCCAACCACACAATCCAATCCTTGTTTATTTTCGTAGCAGTTCCAGAGTAACAAATCATTGTTTTCTACTTATTCGGAGGATTAGCATTTGCTTCTCTCACAGTGGATAAAATCTGGGGTTGATCGTAGCTTAGAAGCAACACCTGCAGGAACTTCTGGGAGCTAGCAAAAAAAAGGTGCTAAATGATAGATTTACACTTCAAAGTAACACAATGTAAAAATGTATTTACTTTTTACAATGATCAACAATACCAACAGAAACTAGTTAAGGTGACCCAATAACTCTAGTTGGGTGGAATAAACAAAACTTGAAAAGTTTGGTGCTTGATTATCAATTTCATAACAAAGAACTCTTGGAAGTGAGAAACTCAAATAAAGAGATCACAGTGGAATTCAGCCAAAACTCAAACTAGATGAGACATATAGATACATAGCTCCCTATAATAACTCCAATTCCAATTGTCAGTATCCCCTAAATGCTTGACGTCTTAGAATTAGCCTGCTTGTAGAATCTACAAAGAGAAAATTCAGTTACTAAATTCTTTTCAACCCTCAACCTCAAGGTGAAAAAGGACGCAATAGATAAAAGCATTCTACAACCTACCTCAGCTTCCATACCATCTTATTTACAAGAAAATATTTTCCAGCAAGCAACTACTTCAGTAATTTACAGGATTAAAGACCTGTCTAATTCAATAATTTCGTCGGCACAAGTTCTGAAATATTAAAAGACCTAAGAAAAATTGCATGCAATGCATTTAGTACAAAGAGAGAGGGAGATGCACCTGTATCTAATAGATGCGATCAGTATTATAGCACTCCATCTAACATTAAAGACTTTGATGCCCACATAGCTACATGCACTTGCTAGTTGGTAGTTGCAAAAGGGAAATGCTCATTAAATCACTAAATCGTACAGCCTATGGATAAGTATAGATATTATACCCCCATCCGAGTCCATCACTAAAGGAGGTTATTCATACATGAAGCAATATTAACATGTTCAAAATTTAAAACATGTATTGCGTAATTCAAAAGGTAGCCAGCACTAAATTTCCGGCAACAATAACTCTGTGCAGAAGTAAACCTTTCTACGATTGATAACTGCACAATTGACAATCCTATAATTTTATACAAGCAAATGAGCAATTGGGATCTAAAAGAAGATAACTAGGCAATTAACTGGTGCAAAATATGACAGTTTACTGCAACGTCCACAACCTATCTAAACTAAAAGTCACCAACCAGAACTACACTAGCAATTAATAAACCTATAGTGACGACACATAATATCGCACATTAAAAACATGGATGTGGACAATGAATCGGTCAAACAATAAGGTGAATGCATAAGCTCGAATATCAGCTGCAAAATTGTGGTGTTGATGCAACAGATCAGATCGAACTGATCGAGGAAGACATGAATTGGCAGAAAACTTCAACAACCGATTTATCTACTCCTTTTCCTTCACTTAATCTGAAAGGCACCATCAGAAAAATGCACTGTGAGGAAAAAACTCATCATTTTTTCTGTAAATCAGCATGTTCGAAAAGGTTCATCAGACACTCTTGCCGCTCACTGCTCAAAAGAGAAAACCAGCTAAGTATAGCTTTTGCACCATGACTACATAATTTTTCATAAACATCATGGCTGCCCCTAACGATCTCTCTGAAACTTAAAGGTAAGAGATCAATCATAGCGCAGGCAGCAGCAGCTCTGGTCAGAAAACCATAATCCTTTCCATTATCCAAATTCAAAAATATGGATAGCCTACTTCTCAATTCAGCAACACCTTCATTTTCATGTCCATTGCTGTCAACACCCAATCTGAAAACAAAGCAAGACCAACACATCACATGTCAGAACACACTAACACATTCTATATTATAGGCAACAAAGGAAAGCAAACAAGGTATTGGAAGTTGGGAATTAAGTCGAACAAAAATACAACTAAAACTTTCCCGATTTCAAAATTTTGCGGTCCAAAAATAATACTTGAAAGTTGGTTTTCTAGAATACAAAATACTCCAATAATGCCATGTCATCTAATCTAATGTTAATTTAACGAAAAACAATAACAGAAGGACCTGGAAAATCATGATACACTTAAGACCAGATAAGTATATTCCCATCATTCTTAGTATATATACTATATGCTTCTAATTGTATGAAAAACTATAATAGAGACTATTTTTATATGCGAAAGAGAGAAATATCCTAAAATCACTTAGAATAGAAAGAATACAAAGTTAGGTACACAAAGAAATCATACCTTCCCAGTTTGCCCATGAACACAAAAAGTGCAGACAAGTATTCCTCCCTAGCACATAATTGCAGCATATGTAAAATACCAGGTATGATTTTTTCGTAACTCCAGCACCATCCCTGTAAAAGAAAAAAATGATTTTAAACTTCCCCCCAAGTACTTAAGGTGGATCCAAGACAACAACACAATAGTACAAAGTTCCTAGGTCTAGGCAGCTCAAAGGTGGCAGACGAAGCTATATTCATTCAACCATGAGATGATTACTCACAACTGAGTAATGACAGCTGACACGAGTCCGTTAAGATGTCTTACGTCAAAATTAATAGAACTCAACAAATCTACCACTCACGTAGTCACCACCTTATGTTCCAGAATAAGAAACCTTTGTTGGAAGGATGACTAAATTATCACAGAGAGGATTATAATCAAAAGAAGAAAAGAATAACTAGGAAGTTACAGGAGCTTCTCCTACACGAGAAGGGTGCAAAAACGTTTTCCTTTTGGTTGCAGAAATCAAACAAATTCAAGCCTCAACATTACAATGGCCTGCAATTGCTAGTTCCTGAAAAGATGGTACTACTAACTTCATTCAAGTAATTCAAGCACTACCTCACATCAACAGAAACTTATATCTGATGTTAATATAGCAGAGCAAGTTTGGTCTGCCAGCTTAAAGTGAAATAAAAGATGGATATGAAGTTAATACGTTGTAGAGCTTGTAGATGTCAGGACGTTAACATTTAGCAAGACCCTATAAATGAGTAAATGACACAATAAATCAACCTTTTCTAAATAACTTGCTTTCATTCTTCCATGGAGAATCAAAACTTTTAGTCATTTAACAGGCAACGGATGCATTAAGACATCAATAACCAGTCTGGATATGCATAAGGCAGGAATGAGGCACTTGAGGAGGTATGAAGTACAATATGCTATAATGCCTAACAGTTGCCGTAAATTAACAAACACAGACAGCATAAATGAAGTACAAGGAAAATACATACCATGTAGGACGAAATCAACTCCAGGAGTGACAGCACGTTGACAAAACCACACAATGTGTTGACCTTTAAATTTGCCTTTGGGAAAGAAGTGTCAAAATTTTCACAGGGGCAATGCTCAGAATTATGACCATACTGCTCAAATTCGATAAGGACTTCTGAATCCGAATGCACTGACGGAACACATGATACTTCAGGAAGATAAACATCTAGCTTTCTCATTAGAAAAGGAACCACTTCATCGAGAGAAACTGCATCTTGGTGAAAAAGACAATCTTTACAACAGAACGGAACCTTGAAAGATGCTGATTGCCGAGAAAATGGTTCACCGTCACTTGCCTCGGAACTCGTCTCGAGAAACAAAACTATCGACTTTATCGTGACAACGAATAAATTATCCTGAACCCCGGCAAACAAACTCACCCCACAAACAGAAGAAAAAGTATGCAACACTTTCAGTACAAAAAATATATCATTTCTGAAAGTGCAAAGAATTTTGTAGGACACCTCCCAAAGAAAAATAGTATGGTTCAGAATGGAACAAAATGATGCTAATATAATGCTCCCGGCCACTAGCTGTCTGATACTAGCATTTTGTGTTGAATATCGCAAATTCCCAACGCCTAAGTAAGCTTGCCTGGGTCCCTTGTGTTGAACAGAGCAAGTTAAAATTTCCTTACGTGTGAGAAAATCTTCAATTAACTTTAATACCCAATCCATCTTCCTTGCATCTAGAAGTGTGCATATTTCTGGATTGGACATCCCTGCAATAAGACATAGGCACTTGATTGGTCAAGAGAGAAGAACACCACGAAGGACCATAAGAAAATGATTATGAATATCTATAAGTGTTTAGGGTACAAAACTAATTGCAGGGAAAGGCTAGTACCAATCTCTAGCTAATCATGTATAGTATCCCTGTGTGAGTATCACCAATGTCAGAGACGTCACTGAAACCACAATCCTCTTCACAACCTCCATTCTACAACTAAAGTTCTTCGTCATCTAAAGACTAATGGCATTGGAGAAAACACTCTCCAACCTAATAAAATACCACATGTGCACACTTCTATTCTCAGTTGCATGTCTCTGAGTTTTATGGTGCAAGTGATTGAGTAAGTTGTGTGCGTGTACCAAATCTATAGAACTGAATCATTCCTATTCATGCCAATGTTCAGTAGCCTACAACTGGGCGACATTTTTTATATATATTATTTAATTATTATTTTCGTTTTAATTGAAAAAATAGGAGGGAAATTAGAAAAAATACAACAAAAAATATAGAAAAAAACCTTATATGTTTGGCCTTAAAAAACACTTAAATCACTGACTCACTAGGTATTTATAAGATTGGAAGAGATGAATGGACGTTTAAAAAACACACAAAAAACCCGGATGGCCCAGATTTCATCTCACCAAACACGACTCCTATATATAACCCATCTCCTCAAACCCTAACCTCAAAACAAAAGTGACGGCTACCCTCTCTCCTCCTAGCACCACCTCCACCTCTGGCGTTGTTGCTCCGGCATCACCAGCGGCAGCAGCAGCACCAACCTCCGGCGTCACCAGGGGAAAAGGGCACTGTGGACTGTGCTGTGCACAGTACGTCGCCTGGGCGACAGCACAACCCACACACAAGGTGTGCGGGTGGTCGCCTATGCGACCACCAGCAAGGGCGGTCGCCTAGGCGTCCGCCCACCTGAACACTGATTCATGCAATCCAATGCAATCAAACGATCCATTGCATTACATTTAGGAAGCTGAAGCTAGTGTCTTCAAATTCATTTAGAAATGATTGTTTAATGAATTAGTTTCTTATAGAAAGAACCATAGATATAAAGTCATTAACCAGTACATGCCAAATAGATAAGCCAAATAAAATAAACTGCTACATGCTAGGCAAGAAACAGTAACAATACAAGAAAAGTAAT
Organism: Triglochin maritima; assembly: GCA_963682175.1. Lineage (NCBI taxonomy): Eukaryota > Viridiplantae > Streptophyta > Magnoliopsida > Alismatales > Juncaginaceae > Triglochin > Triglochin maritima. Next base: position 63,439,937 of record OY821771.1, read on the forward strand.
ATTCAAAATCATTCCTCCTTACACAAAAATACCAAATGGAAGTCCATATTCAAAGCACGAAAAAGTTAAATGCATCGAAGTAATAAAATAATTGTGAATATCTCTGACCTCTTTCAATCTCAGCTCCTAAAGATTCTAAAAATGCTTTTTCACCATTGGAGCTATCTGCAGTTGTGGACACCTGGTTTGAGAAATATTCAAGCAACAGTGACAAGAGAACAGAGGCCTTCTCACTGCAAATTAGAAGAAAAAAATACTATATCAAAAAATACAAAGCTAAAAGAGCAGTGTACTACATGAAATGAATAAAGAACACGATAAACATTCATATTTACTTACTGAGGTTGAAGACCAGTATGAATGGCAAAAATAGACATAATATTCAGAAATATTTGGTCTGACGGCAAGGTTGTGAAAGTCTCGATATTTACAGAATCTATAGCTCTAAAGATCTTTGCAATGCTATTTTCATTCTTATTGGTGACAAAAGTGACACAGACCAAGGAGGTTCTCAGAAATAGTTCATAATGGGACCCATCACTGTGGCTAGGCAAATTTTCTTTGACAGCAGAGGTAGAGTGTAATGTACATTTTTCAACATTGGGCAATGCAACGCCCCCCAAAACACTACCAGTGAAACCTTTTGAAGTGACTGCAACTGTGTCTTGCCTGGCCCCAGCATTGATAGATTTTGAATCATTTATCTGCTGACAAGCCTCAGAAGCACCAGTTTGAAGAACAGAAACACCATACTCAATATATTGCTCACCCATGGCAACATCACAGATTTCTGAACTTAAGTCCGTTATCATGTGGCCCTGACATGTATCGGAAGCTTTTGATTCACCCGTGTTTATCTCAATCTCTGTATCTAAGCCATCAGCTCCATTTGAAACATGCAAAAGATTAGTCTGACTTCCGCTTTCAATAACTAATTCAGGAACAGGAGGTGAGTTGGCATGTGGTAGGGATTTAGGAGGTTCCAGGATAGGCAAAGTAGGCGATAAAGGTCTAGCAATTGCTGCCCTGTATCTTTCCTCGTCAGCTAAACTGTCTGATTCCAACAACTTCATTAATTTTTCATACGTTAAATCCTCCAGAATACGCATAGACACCTCCCCATTTTCAAAGCTACAAAAATCAGCTGGCTTGTCTTGGATTGAAATGATATGATCCCCTTTCAGAAATTGGCATGTAGGAAGCGGCATATTTTCAAGGATGCCAATTTCAGAACCTTGATTATCTTTCTGACCACCAATCTGCAACTTCTCAGTCCAACAGAAGATTTTATGTCTGGAATGATCACAATCTTCAGAAATAAGATGGCGTGCATTATTTGGTTGTTTGGAAATCTTGCTAGAATTGTCGCAGGTCAAACTTGGCAAACTTATCTTCTCAGTTATAAGATCACCCAACTTACCAAGTTGTTCCTCGAATTTTAATTGCAATTTTTTTTCTTCGGAGTATAAAGATACTACAGACTGCAATGCTTCCTCAATCCTCCTCTTTTTCATATGAGCTGATTCTGCAGTTCCATTTTCCTCAAAGGAAGTAGCATTAAATCGTGAGGTGTCTTGTCCAAGAACACGACATATACCTCTTTTCTTTGCTGAAACATCAGTACATAAATCGCCCTTGCTTTGAACAAGGTAACGACAGACATCAAGTCCATTTCTGCATTTTGAATGTTTCTCTGCAAAATTGTTGATTGTAGCCAAAGGAAGTGAACCTTTTTCCTGTGATCCCATGAACTGGCTATCAGAAAAAGATACACTAGTGGAACATGCCATAGAACTTTGTGACTTTCTTCCAATAGAATCTCCTACCGGAGACTCCAAATCAGAATTAATACCTGAGGTTGGAACACAGTGATTTGCTCTGGCCTTCGGAAGTGAAAGCCCAATGCATTCTCTTTCTATATTGATTAAATCAAGGGATTCAGCGGCCGTCTCCTGAGATCCCCTCACTTCTTTTCCTTGATGAGTGCAAGAAGGTGGCATTGTATTATGGGCTTTCCTTGTGGAATGACGTAATGTTGGTTTTGAAGGATCCCATAACTGCAGCATTGGCCACATCATTTTTAATAAATCTACAAGTATCTCCATGAAAATAAACAGACACAAAGCAAATAAAAGAAAAAGAAATTTATACCACAAAACAGCAGTGCAACTTATAATTGAAACCCATGATAAGTTTGTTCATAATATTACTCTTGTGCATACTATTTTTCAGATTTACACGCAGGACTGAAGCAGCTAAAGGTAATTTGAATATCTCGTTTCTTTTCAACAATTAACCAAAAAGGAAATAGAAATTGATGTACGAACCTTTGGCTCATCTATACCTTTGACACTTTGACAAAAATAATCATCAAGATAACTTAGACGTCCTGAGAAATGATGAAAATCCTGCTTCAGTAAATGTAGCTCTCGCCACATAATTTTTTTTTCTGCTTCCTGCAGCTTGGCATGTCGCTTGGCATGCTTTACTTGCTTCTTCTCAAACTTGAGCTTCTCTTTAAGGAGTTTGATATTTTCATCTTTGATACTTGCTGTAGTGGTGCATATATTTTCTTTAAGAGAAGTGGTGTCCCTTTGAGAACTGCTGGTTAACATTCTTTGGTTCATCTCCTTCTCCAGCCTTTCCTTGATTTGCCTTTCACATTCCAACTGTTTTTTAAGATAATTAGCACGTTCTTTTTCATCTTTCACCTTTTTCTTCTCGACTTCTAAAAGTCTTTTCACTTCTTTAGCCATTGCTCTTTCGCTAGCTGCACACTTCTTTTCCTTAATCGCCTTTTGCCTCTCTGACTCTGCATTTTTACCAGCATCACCTGCTTTAGCTTTCTCCACCGCCAACGTCTGCTTTGACTCATTGGCTTCCATCTTATATTTCTCTAAGAAAACCTTGTATTCTTCAGCTTTATTTCTCTCAACAACAGTAAGTCTCTTTTCTTCCAAAACTTTTCTCCTTTCCACTTCCAATTGACGATGAACCTCTGCCATATTATTCTTCTCCCTTTCAACCTTTTTCTTCTCTGCCTCAAATTTCTTATTCTCCTTTTCAAGAAGATTTTTCAGCCTCTTTATCTCTGCCTCACTCTCTAAAACACGAGTTTCAAACTCCTGAGTGCTACTTCCATCGTGGTTTCTTGCATGCCCCTCTTTGTCAAACAACTGCAACTGCGTCTTCAAATCGCTAATTTCCTTCTCTAATTCCAGCCGAATTCTCGCTTCTTTTTCCTTCTCATCTTTCTCCAACTTAAGTTGCTGATGTCCTTGCTCTAGTCCTAAAAATCATTTCAGCCATCAATGATTACACATTGGCCTAGTAATCGCAATTTCTACTTCTATTTAAAATAACAATTACATAACATGATAAAAGAAGAACAATCTAGAAATGCAACTCCTTGAGTAGGTATTTTCTTACCTTGCTTGAGTTGAAGATTTTCGTTGTGAACCTTATCCGTCTGGTTCTCCAGAAGCTTCACGGCCTGTCTAAGCGCATTCCGCTTCTCCTCGAGTTTTACATACCTCTTCTTCAACTGAAAATCAACAAAAAAAAAGTAAACAAAAAATCAGCAGATAAAAACCAAATACGGTGAGGATCACGAAGATCACCTCCGAGCAACAGGGATTGTCTTGCTCCATGCTACTATTATATCGGCTTTCGACTCCAGCAGCTCGCTCGCGGCCGCTACGAGATTTCCGCAAGTCACTGGAAAGGGTAACGGATCCGCGAAGTGATATCGAAGATCCGCGGTTGGACACAACAAGTATCAGAAGTGCTGTCGAAGAAATATCGAATTCGAACCATTGGGCGACGACGACGACGGCGAAGGGGCGAGAGATAGGGGTTAGGGTTTAGGGGAAGAGAAGAGTTGGGGAGAGAGAGTGAAAGATGGGAGTTTTCCGAGTTAGGCGGTTGGGCCTTATTCGGATTGTTGTTTTAGCTATTTTATGTGTTAAGTAGATAATTAAGTATTAAACAGCATTGGACAAATATTGAAATTTAGTTAAGATCAATTTTCTCATGTTGGCATTCTGAACTAGATATACCTAGTCAAAAAAATCGGGCTCGGGTAATATAGACCTAGATTCGACCATTGCTCGTGTGTCGACTCGATTGGTTTGTTTGAGTTGGTTTTTGGTTTTACTAAACTTATGTGCCGTATTATTAATCCTCTCAATTTCTTGAAACATTCATCCATTCTAAAAATTCAATCGTGCCTTGTCTTCGATATCAAGTATCCCACCAAGTCAACGACATGTGAATATTGTTCCTGATTTCTTATCGAAACGTTCTTCTTTTCCTAACACACAATCATGAGATTATACATGTTATGTTACGCCAATTCATGGAAAAAGATGCAATAATAAGTGCTCAAAAACTCTTTTACATCCTCTTGTCATTGAAAGCAATAAGTATGATCAAGTAGGGTTAGCTTAGTTGAGATATCTTCTTTTGAGATAGTAAAGTTCAATGATCGAATATCATTTGTTTCATTTGCATGTTCGAGATGTTGACATTTAAAATGAACTGTGAAAAAAGTAGATAAATAAATAAATAAAATCAAGAAAATATAATTATATGTGTAGTTACTGTGGAAAACATATGTAGAAGACTATTTTCTACATTAATTGTTAGGTTACATTGCAAAAGCATGTATACTGTTAAAATGTTGTGTGAGAGTGTAAATGAGATAAATCCACTCAGTTCCTTACGATTCAAATTGCGTTTGAGTTTAAGTCGAGTTTCCAATATGTCTACTAGAGCAAAAAAATACCGTTTTGCTTTAATTAACTACCACGAATATATAATATCTAAAACTTTAATTAAATATGTTGATGCACATGATGTGCAATATGCATTTTTAATTGATCAATTTTATCGATTTAAATATAAAGATGAATTGAGACAACATTTTCCAACTGATAACATAACATTAACAAATGGATTTGACTTCAACTTTTGACACCGTATTGTGGTTAACATTTCCATGAATATTATTTTTCAAGGTTACTATTACTCTCCTCCATCGCTATATTTTTTGTTGTTCCCGCCAAATGAATGACCATCTATTTGAAAATCCAATATCATCCATTTGCATGCCACCAAAATATTACCGGGAAAAAAAATCTTAACACGTGGATTTTTAATGTGATTCCCAACACTCCAACACCAACCTTATTAGCTCTAGAAAATTCAATATTGTCGCGAATTTTCATGTTCCAGTATAAATAAAGAAGACCTTCAGTACCATTTGAATTCATAAAATATAGAATAGCTATGTTCAACCGGGCGGTCACCTGTACACCGCACACAGTGGTGTGTAGTATGGGCGATCATGTACAACGACTAGTTTTTCTAGCCGTTGCAAGTTGCTACTGTAAAGGGAGAAAGTGGGTGGTTGAGTTAAGGGTTGGGGACTAACTGACTAAGTGTTATATAGTGAGTGATTTTAGGGTTTATGTGTCATGCAATCTTGGTTGTTCGTTTTCTTTTATACATTCTACCATATCTCTCTTCCATTCTTATAAATTCCTAGTGGGTTGATTATTCAAGTTTCTTTTTTATGGTCAAATATGTAAAAAATCTATATTTTATTTCTATTTTTTCAAGTTTTCCTCCTAATTGTTTAAATAAAAACAAAATAATAATAAAAACAGTTGCCCAAACCCCGCCCAAATGCCTAGGTTTTTCTTGAGCATTATAGAATGGAGTTGAATAATGGGTAAAAGACACTAAGGTAGTTAAATTGTAGTTGTTAAATGAATGGACAAGACTATAATTGTGTCTACTGCAAACAAAACACATAATATGTAAACCAATGTATCTCCATTATAAATTTATAATTATATATAATACGCTACATATTAACAAAGTATGAATCGTATAATATAAATAATAATTTTATAATTAATTATTTATTAAAATATGTATCTTAATAAACAACTAAAATCATAAAAAAATGAAGTATGCTATAAGTTAACTATATATTTTAATTATATTATTATTAAAATTTCAATATTATATATTTGAACTAGTATGTTTCACCTTAGTACAAATGGGATTTCCATTCCTTAAATTCGTACAACTTTATTAAGAAAAAATAAAATAGAATTAGTGTTGAGTCTTATTAATGAATAGAATTTTTTCGACTTTATTAAAATAAAAAACATATTAAACTCTATCTGAGTGTTGCATCAACTTGCATCTCACTAAACAACACCAACATAATTACATCAATCGTCGGTGTTGGAGACATCACTGCGATTGTGGACAGTGTTGTACACATTATCACCACTAAAACCAAAGCTAACCCAATCGAGCATTTTCATCTTCTAATGTTTTCGTGGAACAAGTATCTATCAAAGGATAAAATGATTTTTGACTCAATTTTCCACGTACATTCTCACCAACTTGAGGTGGCAGTTTCACTTGGGAAAAAAACTTCAAGTCAGCAATACCACCATACAAAAAAATAGATCATATACCACTTTCTCTCTCTCTCCAGAAACTCAACAAAAATTAGTGGTACTCTCTCTCTCTCCAGTCGGTACGTACCAAGCAACAACCATTAATGGATTTTTTTGAATTTCAAACCTATTTTTTGGGAGAATTTTGTTTCTTCCTTTTTCTCAAGGGAACCAATAGAGAATTCTCATTCCTAGGTTGCTGGAGGTTAGATGGGAGCTTCGTGGGTCGGATCTGATCATCGAGGAAAAGCTCGTAGATGAACGACAAAACTTTTGTGTGGATCTTCTGGTGGATGTTGTCATTCTTAGGCAGGTTGTGGTGCTTGAGGAGGAGGCCTTCGTTTCTGTCCTTCAGCTTCTTGTTCAATTTCTTAAGCTTCACGAGGCCAATGAAGCTTCGGGTGATCAAATTGTGGTTTTTGGAATATTTAGGATATTCATTAATATTAGCTGCATATTTTTGGTGGGTGTGTTGGGGTATTTTGGATATCATCAATACGGTGCATCATTGAGCTCGTTGTTTTTGGGTGTGTTTGGGTATTTTTAAACAAAATGTAAGGTTTTTTAGTTGTATGTTCAGGTTCTATTGGAGAGGGTATACTAGAAACAATGTTACTATTTTCTAATTTAGGTTTTTTAGTTTTGACTTTTAGTAGTGGGTGACTTTTCGTAGAAATCATTATATCCACTTTTATTTGTATTTTCATTTCTATGATTACAGGGAGAGATGGTCAGAGAACTATTATGGAAGGTAATTTTTTGCTTGTGTTATTCATCTGCGATATCACACTTTTCCATATCTTCACGAAGGTTAATTACTTCGTATTTGTTATGAAATCCAAAGGATGTTGGATGATTCACCTTTTCCTCCCATAACTTCATCAACCTATGACATTCTCATTTGTAAACTCTTGTAACATACATCTTTTATTTGCCTCATATAACCTATAAATAGGAGATCATTGTAATACTTTGTGGATAGAAAAATACAAACAATTATTCTTCCTCAAATCATCATATTCTTTGTTCGTTGTTCTATTATTTTATAACATGTTATCAGCACGAATTGACTCTTGCATAATTTTCTTCAGAAACACGAGTTTCTCCTGATTGATATTGTAGAAATCATCAATTTGCCTACACCCAATGTTTGAATCAAGTCTGAATAACTTGGGAAGTTTTCATTTCATTTCCTGGACATATTATTTTGCCTCGTCATACTAGATTGGTGGATTAATATAGTTTATCTTGATCATAACTAGCATGTGTATCTAGTATTGTTTTCTTCCTATGGTTTCTATGTTGACTATGTAATAGTTTTGAGTTTTATTATGGTTGTGCATATCCTCTCTTTTTAGCTATGAGGCCTAGAGAATATTATTTAGTCCTTGCATATATGTTACTTCTAGATTGAGAAGTTGATATTCTTCTCTCTACCTCGGCTACTTCCATGAAATAGTATTAAATCTTGTGATTCTTTTATCGATGCTATGATGTTCATACTTTATTCTTCTCTAGTTATATTGTGAATAAACAATGTGAATACGATAGAATATCATGTGAACTTAAATCCATACTTTTATTTTCAACGTTTTGTTTCAGTTCATGTAGGAGGTAATAGAGATTACTTTCTCATTTGTTTGTAGTCTTTAATAAGACATGTCATCCATGCATAATGATTATAATTTCTTACTCAAATACATAAGAGAAAATATTATGAATTCTTGGTTAATATGTGATGAAAGAAAGCAATTAAGAGGTTTGCAATATTATAGAACAATAATTAAGCCAAACATGTGTGGTACGTTAGAGCATGCTCATTTACAAAAGTTGTATAAGCTTTGAACTTAAATATTAATTTTGTATACAACGCAGTTGTTACATACATTATATATAATATGGAATGCATTGATAATGATTTATTTGAGGCCTATTTGGAAGCAAATGCTTGTTTTCATAATTCTATAAATCTTCTTAAATTGAAGATTTAATGCGAATGTTCAATTGACCTTTATTGATTTGTATTATTCATAAAAGGTGTAACTATCAAAATATGTATGTATATGGTTATTTTACTTACATCTTGAATTTGTATTTGTTCATCATGAGGAAATTAATTACTCACATGGTACATAGAATATATCAATTTAATTTTATATTTATATATATAAAATAAATGAGACTACATGTATACAATATATATATATGTTGTTATCTTGCTTTTGGAATTTCTAATATGCACTTTTGTTTATCGTATGATTCAAGTACATTATAATATATTCCATTTTGAGATGTTTTAGTATGCACCGATAAGCAATACATGTATATGAGTTTAAAAAAAGAGGTAATAAGTTGCATGTACCAATTATGCTTTAATACCACAATGTGATTGTTACTTATTGTTACGAGCATTCATCTCGTGAGCACATAATATCCATCTTGATAGATGTATATATATAGTACAATGTGCTACATTATAGTGGAATTTGAATCACCATGTTACAAGTGATCAATGTTATTGAAAATGATATGCATTTGCCCAGAAGACGAATGTCTTAATATTCATAAAATGCTACTATACCAAGATTTAAAGATTATTCATCCAAAGAGGGTCATGAAATTTTATGATAATCCCTGAAGGATTTGTATGACCATCTAAACGATGTGCAAATAGCTAATTGAGTAAAAATGCACGTCGATCTCTAAATCAAACCCTATGACCAGAAGTTCATAGATATATAGAGATTGAAGGTCATAGATATATTGAATAAAAATATATTTTATTGAGCACTTTACAAATTAATGACTCAATACTTTTTTGGGTTATGCATCACCGATGATTGAAGGTCACGAAAGTTATTGGAAAATCACGATACTTTACTTGTTCATTTTTTGGTGTGTCGGAAGCACACATTACAAAGTATCGTGAAAACAAGAGCATAAACAGTGCACTTAATTTTGTGCAAATAAGAAGTAGGAAATAAAGATGACATCAAAGAGACGAAACATGCCCAGAAGTACCTAAATAAAATCATCTCTTATATTAATTATGGATGTCATCAGGGCACCCTTAACGGGGGTGCCCCGCCCGGGCGCCCGTGGGGCGCCCGCCCGGGCGCGTGGCCGGGCGGTGGGCGTCCCGGGCAGACGCCCGGGCGCCCAAGGGAGGGGGACACGTGTCCCCCTCCCATTGGTTAATTTTTTTTTTAAATTTATTTATTGGATGTTTTGTTATTAATGGATTGAGTATTTGTTATAAATGTGGGGTAATAATTTTTTGTAAGTGATTAAAATTAAGAAATTGATAGAACCAACAATTTCAAGTTAAATAGAAAAAAATATTAATACAACAATACCATAAGAACAATACATTAATAATACTAAAATACGAAATACAACCAACGACATGAAACATAAAGGAAAATAGAAACCATACAGACTACTACAACCCGAAATACAAACTAAGGGAAATACAAACTATACGAAATACGGACTACAACAAACTACAAAATGACAGATTTTTAAATAAATGACTAGAGATAAACCAATTGTTTTTCGACCTGAAGTTCAAACATTCTCCAGAAGAGAATTGGTACAATGATTCAATTGTGGAAATGAAATATTGAAGAAAAATATTCTACTAAATGCTCATCTTGAAAGCACATTAACAAAAAATATCTATTGTATATCGACAAAGATCCAATTCTTATAGGACCTGAAGTTCCTTATCATGTTCACAGTAAATGTTTTTCTGAAAATATTTATATGACGTTCAAGGATCTACAAATTTCTAGTCATGCGACAAATATTTATATTAGTGATGTTTCCTACTTGTCCAATACACATAAGTCATTATCACAAATCTTGGTGTCATTACGTGGAGTCGTTACAACTTTATGTAAGTTGGTGAATCAGTTATGGATTCTTACACTCATATCGCTATGACATCAATATAATTATGAGACATCTTTAAATTGTCCATAAATAATATCTTTTGAGATAACATATTTATATTTTACAAAAGTTACCACAATTTATGTTACTCCCAAGATATTATTTGAGAAAAATTGCACAAACATATTTCACAATCTTATTATCTAAGTAAAATATAGTAACTGTCCATTAAATCCGTTAAACTATCATGTATTTGTTTATTGAATCCCCATGCGCTTTTGTATTTAAGAACTTTGTAAAATATATTTGTAAGTTTGATAAACTACGGATCAATGAGAGTGAATTTGTATTTATCGTCCCTGAAGGACGGATATTCTTGAAAGATAAAGCCCGGAAGGCTTGTAGTTGCACTTTTTCCCCTTTTTCTAATTTTTGTCCTAAAATGTTTTATTGGTTAAAGGTTTTTAACGAGACAGCTTGTGCAATTTTGTTAGCGTATGTTATGCACTCTTTTCCTTAGCTACTTTTCCCACAGGGTTTTGTAGCAAGGTTTTTACCGAGAAATAAACATAACACATATTATCCAAGTGAGTGTTATAAATGTATGTTAAATTGAGGGGGAGAATTATACGATGCACTCTTTTTTCCTTCACAAAGTTTTGTCTCACAGGGTTTTACTTTGCAAGATTTTTGATGAGGCAGACCAATCAAATGACAATTGATCAGATCCAATCAAGCGAGAATATGACAGACTTATTTACAAAGTTATTCCCCACCAAAGTATTTAAGAAGTTTGTCTTCAAAATTGGTATTCGTTGTTTGAAGAATGTATGTTGAAGTGAGTGAGAGCATCACAGGTGTTGCACTCTTTTTTCTTTCACCATGTTTTTATCCCATTAGGTTTTTCTTGGTAAGGTTTTTAACGAGGCAGCATCCCGAACGTGTAAAGGTGATCCTTTAAGGGGAAGTGTTATGAAATCCAAAGGTTATTAGATGATTCATCTTCTCCTTCCAAAACTTCATCAACCTATGACATTCTCATTTGTAAACTCTTGTAACATACACCCTTTCATTTGTCTCGTATAGCCTATAATATTTTGTGGATGTAAAAATACAAACAAGTATTTTCCCTCAAATCATCATATTCTTTGTTTTTTGTTCTATTATTTTATAACAATATTACAATTATTTAGATATCTGAAAAATAAATGTTATTCTTATGTGATTTATTTTGACCTTTTGCATTCAGTTGCTTGCTTGTAACTTCTGCTAGATTTCTGATCGTACCTTTCCTTGTTGTAATTTTAATAATACTATATTTTTCTGACTTATAAAAAAATAGTTGTAAAGCCTCTCTTGCAGCATTCCAACATCACGTAGAAGATAAAAAGATAAATTTATTGGTCATCAATCAGTTATTCTTGTGCTCCAATTCTCATGTCAATGCTACCAGGTATTTATTTATTTATCTGCTTCACATTCGTTTGATATCTCAAATTTTCTGCTTTGGTATTTACTCTTAGGAAGTCCATTGTGCAATCTCCTACATGATGATATGTGTTGTCTTCCATTGTGAAGTTGTTAGTTTAATTACCTCTGTAGATCACTTGTTAATCTGTGAACTCAATATCCCAAAATAGGATTGTACAGAATCAAACCAATAGAGTTTAATTACTCTGTACCTTGTGAGCACGAAGAAACTTGGGTCTAAAGGCTATAGGCCTCTCTCTTACAATCTCTTAGATTCTGATTAAGTTAGCATAATTCAGAAAAGATAATAAGAAATACTGTTGTCGAGAACACTATTGATGCATCGGCATTCAAGTTCTTTTCTAATTACCGTCTTATTATGCATTCAGGCTGAGGAGCAATTACAATAATCCTAGTTTAAGACATGCCTACATTACATGTTAGATTACTTCCCCCATTCCTTTCACTTTACTGCACCTTTTGTTTCACCAACTTTTCAATGTCTTTCAAACATCGGTTTCTTTCCCGCTTCCCGCTATCATCCGTTGATGATCTCATCGACTAAAGCTTCAATTGGTCGGAAATAGATCACGACAACATCAAGACAACTGATCCAAAGACACATCCTCACACGAAGTTAACTCAACATTCCCTCAACTAAACAGTTCTAATTTTCCTTCGCAGAGAACCCCAAATGAATTTTTTTTTGTGTTTGTGTGGAAGGAGGGAGTAAATCTGTGTTGTTGTTGGGGGTGAATTGGATATCATGGTAATTTCGTTACAATAGGATGTTATTTTCAATGCCTTGTGTTGATATTGGGCTAGGTGCCTGATGTTCCCAATATGTGTGACATAAATTGCACGTGTGTTTATTTTCGAACTTTTTGTGACTAGAATTTGAATGATTTGTTTACGATGGTCATTCGATCTGTGGTGTTTATTTAATTTAATTTTAATTCTGATACAACTATGTTATAGTACATGAGGTATTTTGGAACATTGATTAAGATACATTTAATCTCTATGTAGTGCATTGAATATGTTCGGTGTAATGGGTAGGTAGTTGGTGCTGATTATATTTACGGTAAGCATGTTTTTCCTGTGGATTTACAAATATAACTAATGACAAATTTGGTTAAATATACCACATGATATGTTATTTGTTCTGTTTTCTACGGTGTTGGTAAAACCATTGCTATTGTGGGGGTATTTCAGAGTTATTTTGCTGTTGTGTTGTGTTTGGTATTTGTTGTTGTCATACGTAGTGGGTCTGCATCTTTCATTTAGTGGTGGAGGTTATTTCATTTACAGTAGGGAATCTATTTTATTACCACGCTAAGGTATTTTCATGTACAGTTTGAAAGTTATTTTTCAACATTCGATGTGATGTACTTTCTTTAGTGACTTTTCTTCACACATTTATGGTTCAACTACTTATCCGCTATCGTACTTCAATTTTATGGTTCAAACTTACTTTCATCTGGAATTCATTTGGTTTCTCCATATCACGTAGATAACATACATCTTTTGCTTACCGCATACGATGATTGATTGTAAATATTTTCTATCTTCTATGGAAATACTCCAACATATGTTCCAGATCACTTTTTTTCAGGTGTCATAATAGAGTTTAGAATTTGTTAACTCCATGTTTCCCTAAGAAAATTAGTGCCCAAGAGTTTACCATCACATATATTTAAATTTTGGTCCGCATGGGTAACCACAATTGATAAAAGGGTAAGTTGAGTTTAATAACATGGTAACTTTGATAAAATTGATGGTATATTGGGGTAAATTTAATTACAATATGGGGTTTGATTTTTAGCATGGTAACTTGGATTAAATAGAAGGAATTAAATTATGGTATGTGAGAGTAACCATAATTGATAGAAGGGTAAGTTTGATGGTACAAAAAAATTAGAAACATATGTTGACTATGCTATTTAATCCAATTGGTAGAATAAATGGTAGGTTGGGATAAATTTAGTTTTGTTATGGGGGTAACTTTGATTTTAAAGGACGAATAACTTGAAGTAAATAGAATGAATTAAATGATGTTTTGTGGGGGTAACCCTAACTGAAAGAATGGGTAACTTGAATTCAATAGCATGGTAACTTTAGTAGAATTGATGGTATGTTGGAGTAATTTTAGTTGCGATATGGGGTAAGTTAACTTCAACAGTAGAGTATTTTGGATTAAATAAAAGGAATTGAATTATGGTTCACGGGAAAGGCCTAACTGAAAGAATGAGTAACTTGAATTCAATAGCATGATAAATTTAGTCCAATGTATTCTAATACCCTAAACCCTAAACCCTTTAATAAAGTTCTCACTTCATTTCTCGTAACTTTTAATTGTCATAATTCAATTCAATAGCAAGGTAACTTGAATTCAATAGCATGATAACTTAGATTAAATAGAATGAATTAAATTAAGGTCCGTGGGGGTAACCATAATTGATAGAATGAGTAAATTTGACGATACATAAAAAAATTAGAAACATATGCTGACCTTGTTATTTAATTCAATTGGTAGAATAGATGGTAGGTTGGGGTAAATTTAGTTGCAATATGGGATAATTTTGATTTTAAAGGACAAGTCACTTGGAGTAAATAGAATGGATTACATGATGGTCCGTGGGGGTAACCCTTACTGAAAGACGGTGTAACTTGAATTCAATAGCAGGGTAACCATAACTGAAAGAAGGGGTAAGTTGAGTTCAATAGCAGAGTAACTTGGTTAAACAGAATGAATTAAATTATGATCTGTGAGGGTAACCACAATTGATAACATGAGTAAGTTGAGTTTAATAGCAGAGTAAGTTACCCGTCCTATTAAATCAAATTATCCTATTTGGTAGAATAGATGGTAGGTTGGGGTAAATTTAGTTGCAATATGGGATAATTTTGATTTTAAAGGACAAGTAACTTAGAGTAAATAGAATGAATTACATGATGGTTCATGGGGGTAACCCTTACTGAAAGACAGGGTAACTTGAATTCAGTAGCAGGGTAACCCTGACTGAAAAAGGGGTAAGTTGAATTCGATAGTATGGTAACTTGGTTAAACAGAAGGAATTAAATTATGGTATGTGGGGGTAACCACAATTGATAAAATGAGTAAGTTGAGTTTAATAGAATGGTAAGTTATCCGTCTTATTAAATCAAATTATCTTATTTCACAACTATGTTACGTTAACCTACCATCTCTTCTACCAATGTGATTGATCAATAAGGGTTACCTTGCTATTGAATTCAACTTACCCCGACTATAAATTAGGTTTATCGTGCTATTGGATTCAACTTACTTCGTCGACATATGTTCCTCATTTTATATAAACCGTCAAAACATACCTATTAAATCAAACACTAGCTTGAAATGTTTCATTACCTAAATGGATCACCGTCTAACTTAACTTGGTGAAGAGCAAAGGGTGCCCAATTAATGTTAGGCTAAAGTCTTCTGTTAAAAGAAAAGAACATCGTACCTAAACACATTGAAAGGAATATTTCCGGTCATCTATGAATAGGAGAGTAAACATAACTACAATCTCACTCCGGTTCTGATTTAATGGGAATAAACTAGGATTGTATTATTTTTCTGATGTTTTATGGTTGTTATTTTGAATCATTCGTATGTTATTTTCCTAGTACTTGGCTGATGATGTTACCTATCTTTTAGGTAATGAAACTTCTAGAACTTAGTTGTAACACTTCATGTGTAATATCTACCATGTTATGAAGGAACATATGTCGACCTGCTAGGGAGTAAATCTAGGGGGTAAGTTCAATTGATAAATCTAGTTGGTAGAAGGGATGATAGGTTGGGGTAAATCTAGTTGGTACAATGGATAGTAGGTTGATATAAATCTAGTTTCGATAGGGGGTAAATTAATTTAATGGGTCGGGCAACTTGGTGTAAATAGAATAGATTAAATGTTGGTTCATGGAGGAAAACCCTAATCGATAGACATGGTAAGTTGAATTCAATAACAAGGTAACCATAATTGATAGACAATCTAAGTCGAATTTAATAGCAGGGTAACCATAATTTAATTTAATTTAATTTAATTCCTTCTATATAATCAATTTTTCCCTACTACTGAATTCAACTGACCCCATCGACCAATAAGGGTTACCCCCACGAACCATCATTTAAACCTTTTGATTTACTCCAAATTACTTATCCTATTATAACCAACATTCATGTAATTTCCTCTTCATGACTCAAATATAACATTTAATTCAAACCAATAAAGTCCATAAAAATTCACCACCACCACACAAATACCATGTTAACCTCACCAATATACCATGTTAACCACATGAATATACCCTTGATAAAACTGATAGCACATTACACGAAATAATCATCATAAGCAAGGGTGAATCTAGGATGATTTCGTGGGTAGGACAGACAACATACAAATTGTTTTTGCACATGTTGAAATTTTTCTTAAGGCTCACAAATCTCACAATTAAACAATCCACACTTACACACCAATATCACCTCATAAAAATCACGTTTTCCAAATTCCAATATCAAAACATTCTCAAATTTCAAATTCCAATACCCAAACACATAACTTGCTCCAATTCCAAAATTTTCTAAATATAAATCACCACCCATGAGGAACATGGTTGAATAATGAAATATGGATTTCGTAAAAAAAGGATGAAAATAAAATGACAAAAAATATGATCATGCAAAATATGCAATTTGCACCTTTCCCAAAACCCCAACCCTAAAACAAACAAAAAATCAAATCAAATAATTAGTTGCAAAAATTAGAAAATGAAAAGATAATGCTTGGGTTAAGATAAAGTTTGGGCTTGGTGGAAACTAGAAAGTTGGTCTTTTTATTCTCAAAGTTGAAAATTATTGAAAAAATACAGAAATGTAAAACACGTACAGAAACTAGACAACCCAAAGCAAGAGAGAGAAAATTTCCGTACGAAACTTGTTTTCAAAACACGTACAAAACTTACACTCACCCAGAAAACATGTACACGTACAACCTGAGAAATAAAGACATACAAAACACCTACTAAATCTACACTCACCCAGTTCAAAACTTGTTGTTTTCAAAATCACCTACACTAGGTCCACCATCCGTCGTGTATCTCCAAGTTAGCATAGCGTTAGAAGTCGGGTGGAATGGTGTGTATCCCTCCTGGAATCCAGTTACTCATGTATTAACTCCAAATTATCATTTGCATGAAAATCAAAACCCAAACGTTGAATCATGCATAGCTTAATCAGGAAATAACAAAGAAAAAATAAATAAAGGAGAGAGAGAAAAATGATTTTTGGGAAAACATCCTTATTTATCGTTTAAAGAAATGCTTCACTACTATTAATCGTTTGAAGAAAAAAAGTAAATACTAACATAACTCTACATTATTTAGTCCGATGGGTATTTGTGTACATACGTAAAGTTATTTTAGTTGTGGTAATTGTGTGGTGCTACTATAATTACAATTTTTATATTAATTTAACTTTTATTGTTGGAGTAATCGCATTATAAATGTTGTTTAATAACTACAACTGATTATTATGCTTAATGACATTGCATCTTCCACTAAACAAGTGTAATTATCATGTCTAATGACAATCCCAATTCAAATTAACTTACACGACGTAAATAAACAAAAATATTCAATCCCAGGAAAACACAAACAATAAACAAAAAAAGTACATCACAGCAGGAAAAACTGTTCACATCAAAACAGACAAAACTTGTTCACACCCATACCAATGCAACCGACATGGTGCACCACGTCAACAGTGTGTGAGGATCTGGGTGGGATCTCAGGGCACCTTTAACGGGGGTGCCCCGCCCGAGCGCCCTGGTCGGGCACCCGTGGGGCGCCCGCCCGGGACTCCCGCCCGGGCGCGTGCCCGGGCGTTGGGCGTCCCGGGCAGACGCCCGGGCGCCCAAGGGAGGGGGACACGTGTCCCCCTCCCATTGGTTAATTTTTTTTTAAATTATTTAGTGGATGTTTTGTTATTAATGGATTGAGTATTTGTTATAAATGTGGGGTAATAATTTTTTGTAAGTGATTAAAATTAAGAAATTTCCAGAACCAACAATTTCAAAATCTAAAAAATTTCCAGGGGGTGCTGCCCCCTTGCCACCCCGCCACCTCACCGGCGAGGTGGAATGCCGCTCGCTCACCGGGGAGCGAGACCCCCGAACGACCTGTCGATGTGGCTTAATAGTATGGTCTAATATCATGCGTGCACTTTAATCATGCTTCCACTTAGGTGGGTCCGTAATATTTAATAATAATTTCGTGATTTAGCAGTAATTATTAACAATATTTCGAGTTAAAATAGAATTGTAATGTTATTAGAATTATATAAAATGTAATTTGTTGAATGTTGTGTGAAAATTAAAATGTTTAATTAAGAAATGATGTGGAGGAAAGAGAGTGTAGGGTGGGTGGGGTAGCCTGGGCATGGGTAAGAGTGTTTTTTGGGTGGGTTGGGTGAGCTGATGTGGCAGAGAGAGAAGCTGACGTGACGGAGAGAGAGTGCAGGACGCCCGGGGGTAGCCCGGGCGCTGTTATTTCTGCGCTCAGGTATCCATCCCGGGATCCTGTCTAGTTTGTTGTCGTGCACTTTGTGGGATCAGTTGTTTAATAAACTCGTCCCCATAAGCTCATGTTGTCCAAAATCAAAACCCATCCCTTTGAGCAGCTGAGCCCCAATTATCAACACACTCAACTCGGCTATACCAAAAGTTAAGTTCCGTAAGCCCAATTGGTTCGGCCCAAACTTTGATGCTCTTTTAAACATAATTTGTCTGAATTATATAACGACCGAAACATCTCGAGTCCAATTCGGTAGGTTTGCTTTAAGCACTCACTGGAGGCTTACTAAAAGTCTAATATTAGATTAATGGACAAACACTACTAAAAGTTCACCTCTCCCGATAGAGACTAATGTTTAGGATTACAACTTGCGATGATGCCTACACCTTTCATTGTAATAAGGTTATTAACAAGTCCCTAGATAGCCTATATTTCTTTAAAAAGACCCACTTAAATTATATATATTTTTACATTAGTATATACGGGCAAAAATTAACCTTAATTTCAACAGAATGGTAGTCTTGCAATTACGAACATTTCTAATGACTCCCAATCAAAATCTCACACATATTTTAAGAAAGCAAATTTTGAAAAGGAATTAAGCGAGTGCATCAATTAGAAAAAGTTGGTAGGCACTGTTCCATCGAGTAAAATTCGGCTATTTGATGCCGACTTTCGGACTATTCTGTTTTGGTTGAAGCTAATGCTGACGATTTTCATTTGTAATGCTTGCGATAGATGTACATTAATTTGTTAGTCTGGAATTTACTTTTCTTCTGACGTGCATCTATTTTGGTTATATTGACATGTAAGTTTTACAGGTGTGGTGCTAGATATTCAGGCTAGTGGAGCAAGGACGACGTCAAAAAAGTTGGAAAATAGTTGGTCGGTTGATTTGACGTTTAATTAAGTATTTTACCTATAAGTGAATTAATAGGTAATTTTGAACTAAATTATTTAGGCAAATTTTCATCAACCTATATTACTATTGTTACTTGGAGAATTCGAGTCAAATTCTACAAAATCAAAATATCCAAAGGGGTTGAAATGCCAAGTGATCATTACAAATTAGATGAAATCTCAAAATTTAAAAAGGTCGTCCAAACCATCTGTTGTAGTTTACCTTGAATATGTGATTAAAGTATTTGTGAGATAAAACAGACATTCGGTCGACCGGAAGGAGTTCGGTCGACCGGACGTGTGTTCAATTTTGTCCAGTCAAAGTGTCTGTCGTTTTTCGGTCGACCGAGAGGAGCTATTCGGTCGACCGGGCACACATGAGAAAGCTGGGTAAAAGTGTCTGTCGTTTTTTGGTCGACCGAAAGGAACGGTTCGATCGACCAGATACACACGAGGAAGTGTCTGTTGGTTTTCGGTCGACCGAAACGTAAGTGATTCGGTCGCTCCGAACATGCACTCGAGCAATCAGGAAAGTGTTTGTTGTTTTTCGGTCGACCGGAATTTAGGTTTCGGTCGACCGAAGAAGTCCTGGATTGTGATACGGTTTGAAGTTCGATCGACCGAAGTAACAGTTCAGTCGACCGTTTGTCCCAGTTCCGCCCACGTTTTGCACTTTTCTCCACGCAATTTTGGTGCAATTAATACTTGTTTAGGCCTACTATATAAAGGCAATTTCGTTCCCTTTTGTTTAAGATTAATTTATATTGTCTACTTTGCATTCTTGAGAGAAAAGAGATAGACATCATTGTTGATTCGGTGGCAGCAAATTTAACCGGGTATTCTCGCCGGTTATTCGTGTTTTCTGTAAGTCTCTCCTTGTAATACGTTTTCTCTATAGTAGATTGGAGTTGTCGTCTATGGTTTTTTCCGTATTGGGTTTTCACGTTAAATCTTGCGTGTTTTGTGTGGTTTGGTGTTTTGGATTTGCACTTGTAATTTTTTTTCTCTATTGAATTTGTTAATTTTCGATCCGTTATGTATTTAAGATTGATTTTATTCCCTAATACCATCTCCTCTAGAACGTGGCATCTGAACGATTCTTAACATGTAAATATCAATGTTCACGTGAATACTAACAAATTGTAAATGTCATATTCATAGAATACCATGATTTCTGACTTCACCACAGAATGAAGTTAGTCCTAGACGCTTGGCACAAGTCAAATTTTCATAAATAATGGTTGACTGAGATAGAACATCTTTTCGAATAATAAATTTGTCATTGTTCATTATCCTATCAACTGGTTTTGACAATAATCTGTGAGATCTAAACGTACGTGTTTTCTCTGCTCGTACTTGACGGTTCGTTCTCTTCAAACTCCAAAATTTCATGTACCTTTGGTGTCCTCTGACTTCTATGTGAAAAGCATCAAAATTATTGAGGGTGTATAATTGCAAACAATATGACGTATAGATATACTTCAACGTCATGAGCAAAAAACCCGTAAATAATTACTTTATTGCGAAAATATATTTGAACACCAGGATAAATTATATAGAGCTCTACGCTGAGGTAATACCCCATTCCACAAAAGAATTGTCCAAATGTGTCAACCAGTTTGCAGGTTAATTAGTTGATCCGTTGAAAGTATACTGAACTTAATTTCGAATTATATCTCACTCAAAACTGTTTCTTGCAAATCAATTTGAGCCACGAGCCCATGATAGAAAATCTGCGTACTCTTTCCTTTGCTTCCCGTTGATTAATTTTACCTAAGTATTTTTAACAAGAAATACATCAGCTCGCATGATAACTGATATCTTAACCTTTTCATTTTCGTAAAAAAATGATGCCATCATAAATACGCGTCTGCGTTTATATGATGTTTGAAAAATCAACCACTATTTAATCTTCTTTGGTATTCAGAAGTCCTAAGGGTGAATCAACTATATCATTTGACAAATGATATACTTGGGAAATCCATAATTTTTCCATCGTTGAGAGTGTGAAAGCGATTAAGTTAAGGCAACGTTAATAGATGCCTTTTTCACGTATGGGTTTCAACTTTCAAATATCAGGAAAATATTCGAAGAACTTACTTATGTGAAAAATAGTTGACTTATCGACTCTAGGAAATCAACGTACGTGTGGGAAAGATATTAACATAAATTTATTACGTAGTTTTTATTGATTAAGTTGTTGCACTGGACATGTTTCGCAAAGCTTGCAGATGCATGACGCAACAAATTAATATTGTTCCAACAGAGAACCTTTGCTGCAACTTATTAACTTGTGTTGCAGTGTTTTATGTTAATCACCTACAATTATAATCATCATAAATCTTTGAAGGACATCTTATAATATAGATGATTTTGACACGTACCTGTTGTGGATCCTGATCCAAATTGAGTTTTAATGATGTTTTGGTGGTGTTTAGGAGGAATTAGATTGGACGACTTAGATGGAGTGGAGTTGGATGGATGGTTGAGATGAATGGATGGAAGATATTTATAGGTGGAGCTCTCTCTCTCTCTCTCTCCCTCAGTTGTGCTTCGGCGAGGCGGAGGTGTTCGTAGGGTGTCAGTTGCTTCTGGAGGTGAGTTGTTGGTTGCTAAACTCATTCCTCTTGCTTTGGTTCTCTCCCTCAACCTATCTCGTTTTTAGTAGTTGTGGTTGGTGTGGAGATTGACGGAGGTGAAGGTGTGCTCGAGATTGTCGAGGAGGTGCTGATCGTGGACTGGGCGAGACGATCATCGGTGGATCGTGATTTTGGGAGAGTGCTCGTGGAAGCGCCGTCGAGGTTCTTCGAATGTTTCTTCAAACCTTCACGGTATGTCAACTTGTAGTCGTAGCTCACTTTTGTGGTGTGAGTATTTGGAAGTCGACGGTAGGCCGAAAGACTCGTCGCAAGCAAACGTGCAGCAGATTTTACTGCTTGATCGGTCGACCGGTTGGTGCAAACGGTCGACCGTTCCTAATGAGAATTCGGATTTCTGCCTCACACCGGTCAAACGATGCCCTTGGGCGGTCAACCGGTTGTGCATTTGAGGCAGCTTGGTTGGTTTCAGTAGAACGGGGCCCCTTTGCGGTTCGACCTTGTGCACTGTTGTAGGTCGGTTGGGACGTTGACCATCTAAACGGTCGACCGCCTGTTTGACTTGTCTGACCGGTGACTTAAGTAGGAATAGTGGTTTGGTTCAACCGAAGGTGGTTTGGTCGACCGGAGTTCTTATTGAGCGATGGTAGATTTCACTAATGGAATTCGGTCGACCGAGAGTGCTCGGGGGTTCGACCGGAGGTGTTGTTGAGAGTTGGTGGATTTCACTGGTGGGTTTCGGTCGAACGGGTCCCCTTTGTCGTTTGACCGATTGGTCGTTTTGTTTGTTGAACCTGGGAGACGACTTTCTAAACGGTCGACCGGTCCCTGACTTTGGTTCGACCGAACGAGTGTTGTTGGTGGGAATTGGTCGACCGATGGAGTGCCGGTCGAGGCAATTGCCCTGTGTTCGTGAAATTCGGTCAACCGAGACTCTTGGTTCGGTCGACCGTTTGTGTCCAATTTTGCACATTGGAGGTGTGGTTGTTGTGGTCATCCGTGTGAGGCGAGTTGTGGTGCCGATGTTCTTCCAGCATGTGTGGTGGTGAGCTCGTGTGTTGCGGTGGTTGGGTGAAAGAGCCCTGAAACCCCGTAACTGTGGTGAGAGCTGTGGTTGGGTGAAAAAGCCCTGGAGTCCAGCGAGTGTGTTGCGGTGGTTGGGTGAAAAAGCCCTGGAGCCCCATAACTGTTGTGAGAGCTGCGATTGGGTGAAAAAACCCTGGAGCCCAGCTAGTCTGTGCGGGGTTGGGTGAAAAAATCTGGAGCTCTGTAGTCCGTTCAGGTTGGGTGAAAGAGCCCTAGAGCCTGAGCATGAACCGCGTGTTAAGGGTTGGGTGAAAAGGCCCTGGAGCCCTTAGACGGTTGGGTTGGGTGAAAAAGCCTTGGAGTCATTGGTCATGTCGTGGTAGCTGCAGTTGGGTGAAAAAACCCTGGAGCCCAGCTTGGCGACGTTGTGTGTTGCGGTGGTTGGGTGAAAAAGCCCTGGAGCCCCGTAACGGTAGTGTGTGCTGTGGTTGGGTGAAAAAGCCCTGGAGCCCAACCTTGTTGTTGTGTTTTTCTTGTTGGTAGAATTGCATGCTAGAGTGTTTCTGTTTCATGCATTGTAGAGTTGACATACCAGGTTTCCTTCGGGAAACTCAGACATTGTTGCATGTTTGTTTTTCAGGTCGTGATCGGCGTTAGGTGGGGTGGTGACCGAGGAGAGGATCGCCTCTACCAGATCCAGTTTTCTCTCGTTTTGAGGTCGGAGTGATTACTTGTATTTGTTGTATAACCCTTTTGATGTAATCACACTTTTGAAATACTCGGATATTATATATATATGTTGGTGCACCTGTTTCCTTATATTTGAGTAATATTCTCTGTTGATTGTATCTTACAAAATTTTAAATTCTCCCGCTGTTTGAGGATGTTACACCTTGGTATCACTTAATTTTTTTAGAATATATTCCAATAAGACAAGAATGAATAATAACATAGTAAACACTAACTATCCAAACAATAATCTTCAAAAGTCTATCTTTAACTATGATGGTTGATGATCGAATAAAGATAACGAGTTTTGTAGTCAAAATTTTCTAATCCTTCCCTTGACTATCTCTAAATAAACAGATTTTTCCATCCAATTTAGGTTAATTAATCAAGCCGGCAGATCGAGTATGAGAGCTGGAAAATGCAAATTAAAGATTTGAGGCCGAAATACGTGAACTTGCGACCTCGATTGCAACTTAGGCGAGATTCTTTTCAATCATGAAAACCCCTACTATTGACTTTCAGCAAATTAAGTGAGTGGTTGGAGTCAGTGGAATATGTTTCAAACACACGCATTGACTGTTGACTCAGTGGAATATGTTCACATCTTGTACCAACACTGAGTTGACTGTTGACTTCTCAATCAAACAAATAATTGCATTAATATATATAAGCTAGATGCCTAGATCATATGCTTAATACACCAACCGTCTTAAGATAGTTAATATCAAAGATTGAATGTTGGTAGTCTTCGTATTTTTTGATTTAAAATTGAATGGGAAAGTAATGCGTGTGTATACATATATATATACATATATATAAAGTAAGAAAGATAGAGAGAGAAAAAACCCTAATACTATTCTAAAGTAACTTTTGGTTGTGTGATTAGTCGATCCATTCCATACTTGAGGGCTCGTGAGGGTCTGAGGCTACCGAATTCTTGGTTGTGATAAATAAATTGAGAATATAGAAATCTGTCTTGAATTAACTTCCAAATATCCGAATTCTTGGTTTTAAACTTTAAATATCCTTAAATATTGACATTTTTTATTACAATCCTGCAATTTTTTATTTTTTATTATTTGTTAAATTCTTCTAATATAATAAAAACATATCAGGGAATTTATATTCCACTCACCTGATTTTTCGTAATTATTTGTTATTTGTTTAGTAATCTAGGTATTAAATATGAGCTCCTCATCTATTGTTACATTACACCATTTGGAGGAGACGTATAGCGATCCCTTTACTTAATTTTTGATATGCAGGTTTCAATTGCATGGGTTTAATATAATTTCGCTTGTCAAATATGCTCTATTCTGATCAAATTCAGTAAGCAAATCGATTTTGTTGGGGTTCAGTATTTGATTTTGAATATTTAAAGGTCTTGAAAATAATAATCTGAGTTCCAAAGTTTGATTACCTACTTACTTACTTACTTAAGGAGATAGTTCTAGTTCCAACAAAAATCCAGCTAAGGTTATAATGCAACTCTTCTTTGCAACCATTAAAAAACTTTTGTTTTTAATCTTTGAGATTCCAGCCACACACCAACAAAAGACAAATAAGGAAAAATCCAGCTATAAGAGATGAAATCAAGATTCCATTCTCTCCGAGAATCTCAAAATAGATACGGTCTTTTACTATCTATAAATCCATAATCATATCCAGCATCTGTAGATGACAAAGATTTCCCAAAATTGTTTTGTGCTATATATAACCTTGGGGGTTTAAATTTCATGAACATGTGAAAATCACGTTAGGGTAATAAGATAACAATAACAAAACGATAATCGTTAGTGGTGTTAACAATAATCAATTCGTCGCAATTATATTATATTATCTAAAAACAAAAACAAAAAGATTGCTTTTCCGTGGAAGCGGATTTCGGGATGAGCACAAGAAGAAGCGCGTGATGGGTTCCGACAACCTCGTGGCGGGATTCCTATCGGACTCGCGCTCCAGTTGCGTAGGAAAAAGGTCATACCGGTGGACCCCACAAAACCCAACTCAGTTGGACATCAATTTAGAAAACAATTTTTCAAATTGCAGATTTCTCATGGTTTAGAAGAATTATTTTCGTAACATACAGACTTGAACCCACCACCAAACACATCGTCAATTTATTAAACGACATGACTGAAGTAGCGGTTCGTGCTTCTACACTTCTAATTAAATGACTTTATAATAGAGATAAAACTGTAAATTAACCAATAATAAAAAACAACCCTCAATTATCAGCTCGAATTGCGAGAGATGCCCATGGTTGTCTGTCCGAGCAAACCGGTGGAATCCTTCTCGTGTTACGGAATCTCGCAATGGAACCCGAATCACACACAACAGACCACCACTTCTAAATTCTTCACCATTACCAATAAATTAATTAACCAATCAAAACACTACCAACCAACCATTACGTTTACAAATCTAATTTCCTAATAAATAGTTTATATGATATTCCCTCTTCCAACTTTGACTTTTTATTCGAAACAAAATTACCAAAACACCCCTCCCCACCCAATGTACATGTGTCCTTGATCTTCCTTATTATATATAACCTCCCCATCTATGATAACTTGGAATAAACCAAAAGAAAATCGTAATAAGGTGAAGTCGACATGACGGACCGAAGCTGCCCTTCCCAGCTGATGGGCTCGACCAACTTTACGACAACCGCCGTGTCGTTCATCTGCTCTCAGCTCGCGAATCTGACGTCGCAACTCGAAACCTCCAACCTCCAGTACCAGACGACCAAATTCGCCGTCGACAACAGCTTCCTCCTAAGCTCCGCCTACCTCGTCTTCCTCATGCAGCTCGGGTTCGCGATGCTCTGCGCCGGATCCGTCCGCTCCAAGAACGCCCTTAACATCATGCTCACCAACGTCATCGATGCTGCCGCCGGAGGCCTCGTCTACTACCTCTTCGGCTTCGCCTTCGCCTTCGGGACCCCGTCAAACGGGTTCATCGGTAGGCAATTCTTCGCTCTCTCCAACATCCCCTCCGATCTTGGCTTCGACTACTCCAACTACCTCTACCAGTGGTCCTTCGCCATCGCCGCCGCTGGGATCACGTCCGGATCCATAGCCGAACGAACCCAGTTCGTCTCCTATCTCATCTACTCCTGTTTCCTAACCGGGTTTGTATACCCGATCTCGTCCCACTGGTTCTGGTCCTCCGACGGGTGGGCCAGCCCGACGAGATCCGACAATCTTTTGTTTGGATCCGGAGTGATCGACTTCGCCGGGTCTGGAGTGGTCCACATGGTTGGGGCAATAGCAGGGTTGTGGGGGGCGTTCATCGAGGGGCCCCGGATCGGGAGGTTCGGGAACCCGACCGGACGTGACTCGTTCAGGGGCCACAACGCGACTCTGGTCGTTCTCGGAACCTTCCTGTTGTGGTTCGGATGGTACGGGTTCAACCCCGGGTCGTTCAACACAATCCTTAAGTCGTACGGGGCGTTGGGTACGATGGACGGGCAGTGGTCGGCAGTCGCCCGGACGGCAGTGACTACAACATTGGCAGGTTGCGCTGCGGCTTTGACGACTTTGTTTGGGAAGAGAGTGTTGGTTGGGCATTGGAACGTGACGGATGTTTGTAACGGATTGCTCGGTGGGTTCGCGGCGATCACCGGTGGGTGCTCCGTCGTCGACCCTTGGGCTGCGATTCTTTGCGGGGTCGTGTCGGCTTGTGTGTTGATTGGGTGCAATATGTTGGCGGAGAAGTTGGAGTATGATGACCCGCTCGAGGCGGCGCAGCTCCACGGTGGCTGCGGGGCTTGGGGCCTCATCTTCACCGGTCTCTTCGCTAAACAAAGGTAATTAATTAAATTACGTACCTTTTTTATTTCTTTTTACGGAATTAATTCAAATAATGCATGCAGGCAACCACCTTTCAATTAATTAATATGTAAGTATATATTAATCATTCATTCATTTCTGTATGCTAACAAATTTATTAAATTATAGTTTTTTTAATATATAATATTGTTATTGTATGTGTTGCATCCATGGTTTAACTTTATGTTATTAAGTTGCTGATAAAAATATATATAATAACGAAAGAATTCGAATTAGACAAGTTTTGTTGAATTTAAGAGTAAAATTTAAATAACATCAAAGTATTTTATAATAGATTCTTAAAATAACTTGCCCACATAATAAAATAAGGAGATAATGTGTTTACGACACAAACTTTACGGGCAGTACTATTTAATTGCGTGTTAACTAACCAGTGACCGCACCTAATACTAACCTTTAATACATTTATCAATATACACACACACATACATTCTTTTGGTATTCGCATTGCACGTTGATTTCGATAGTTAAAAAAACAACGAGTAATTAGTTTATATTTTGATTATTTGAACAGATATGTGAATCAAGTATACCCTGGTGTTCCCGGACGACCATATGGGTTGTTCATGGGTGGTGGAGGAAGACTATTGGCAGCACAAATTATCCAAATTCTAGTCATAATTGGATGGGTGAGTGCAACCATGGGTCCGTTGTTCTACTTCTTAAGCAAGATGAAGTTGTTGAGGATATCGCCGGAGGAGGAGTTGGCCGGAATGGACTCAACGAGTCACGGTGGCTTCGCGTACACCCACGGCGACGATGATTCCACCGCACAAAACGGTGGTGGATTTGCCATCAAAGCCACCCAAATAAGGTCTAATCCAGTTTAATTATTTAATTTTCCTAGTCATACGTAATTTTCCTAAACATTTTCCTAGTCTATGTGGTTGGTGTACATGGGTTGTAGGGTATGTGGTTCTGGTGAGATTTTTATCAATCGTTTTTCTGTTTTATATATAATTCTTTGGAATCATGATGTTCTAAGTTTGAATATTATATAACCAATTCATGCTGGATTGTATGATAAATTCGTCGTCTTTTGAGTGGTCGTCGGCCCGTGGTTGTGTTGCTTTCGGTGGACTTTTCTTCCGATCAGACCAGAGGGGGGAATGTGCAGTGATGTTATGGTGGATGAGATAATTTTTTATTGAATAAAATAATCAAACTTTTCATTATGCTCTCTCCTACACATTTTGAAAAAAAATTTAAAAATCAATTAAAAACTTTAAAAATTAAAAACAATTATAAAACATATTTAAAAAAAATTAAACAAAAAGATTATAAATAATTTATAAAAAACAAAACAAGATAAAAAAACAAAAATTAAAAATAAAACAAAAAAACAAAAATCCAACAACCGACATGGTCATGACCAGGTCGCTCCAGCGACCTGGTCGACGACCCGGTCGACCGGGTCATCCTCTCGTGACCTCCACTGGGTCGATCATCGCCGGATGACCGCCCATAGTGGATGGTCTAACTGGGTTGTGCCAAATGGCACAACCCGGTAACCGATCGGATCATTGGAGCGACTCGGTTGTCCAGTGACTGACCGGGTGGGGGTCGTCCCCCGACCCCGTTAAGACGGTGTTGTCCCCAGTTGTGGGATGGGGGACTACCCCGTTAAGGATGGCCTAACAAGTAAATAATAAAAACATTTTTTATTATCACTCTACCGATATTGTTGCCAAATATTCTCATTCAAATCTTTTTAAGAGCCAAAATATGTCCCCGTATCACGAATTTGATATCTATTTTTCAAGTAGATATTAATATCGACAATTCGATTAGAAGAATATTCGAATGTCTCATCATCATATGTTGTTATTGTGCTACTTGTATGAGGTCGATCTTGAACAAATTCACTTGTATCAACATAATGAGCATATGATTCTCGTTCATCATCTACTCTCATATTGTAAATCATCGTAATTTTGTTTACAATTTTTACATATCTATGGAAAAGTGAGATTTGAGAATAAGTTAATCCAGAGAATCTAATTTGGATATGCAACCCACTTATCCACACCATTTATCCATTCGTGGTGTTCTAATTTGGATATGCAACCCACTTGCCTCAAACGAGGTGGATGCACAAGTGCCGGGGTATTGTGGTCTTTAGAAAGAAAAACACAATTCATAAATATATAAAAGAGAGAGAAGAAATCACGCAAACACCTCACGACTCATGTGATGTTTTTCTCTCTCTAAATAACTTAACAACCCGATTCCCATGCCAGCAAGACACGTTCTACATTAGGTCATTGATGTGAGTCCCGATTCCCAACTTTTCTCCTCTCCTATTGTTGCCGGCGTTTTCCTTTCTCTACCTTACCATTATCTCTCCTCAAAAACACCACTACAAACCTTTTATTGTGTGAATTTGATGATTATATTATTATTATGTGCATGCATGGTAAGTAGTTGGCAGCTGTATGGGCAAAAAAGATTTTTGATCCATTTTCATCTGACATATTTTCCTTTGTCGTTTGAAAAGTTCAAATCACTTTCTTCTCTCTTATAACCCTCCTTTTTCTCCAACACAATTTAAATGAAAATACTCATATTTTAATACCAGAACACCTAACCAATAACTAAAACATACTTAGACTACAATATGAGAATATTTAACGTGCCACCATAAATAAAGACGAGCATCCTAATATAGTTTCTCATCACTTTCCAAAAACAAAACAAAAACTCTCATCCACCACATCATACATTGCTTTTCACCTTTATCTCCTACATTTTCTCTCTCTCTCTCTCTCTCTCTCTCTCTCTTCCTACCTTTTAACGCTCTTTTTAAAAAAATTGAATTTCAAATGAACTGGCATTCACATTTAGAGTTATTACATTATGACAAATTACATTTGCAATCGTTAGTAATCCTGAATAATTAGTTAAGTGTTACAATTATTCTGTTTGGTTATTATTTTCAAGTGTTTTCTTGGGCAAACAAACTGTGTTATATGTGTAATAAGTAACTATCGTATAAGTAACATATTGTCTTGGTAAGCATTTCAAATATAATTAAAGTGTGATAATTAACAAATACTTGCTAATTTAGTTAGTAATTTCACAAATCACATTTGTTGCTTCGGGTAACTTAGTTGACTATATACATACTAGGTAATCAACTTATCATGGATGTGTAATTGTAACATCCCGAAACAACGGAAAATTTAAATAATTTATCTCAAGAAATAAGACCAGAAAAGAGCGGGAACATTACTCAATAAAATCACAAAAGGTGCACCATTACATTGAAGTTTCAAAAAATATGTTTACATCAGGGTATGCAAAAGTAGAAATACAGGTAATCATACAACCTCAAAAAAGACTGGAGGATCCAATCCCAGAGTGCGATTATCCTCTGTTATCACCCGACCAGAACCTACTGAGGTCCTAAAATGCAATATGAAACAATGCTTGAGTTTCCATAAAGAAATCCTGTATACCAAGTCCACCTACATGTCTGTGCAACTACAATACAATGAACCTATCATACTAGTGTACATGACAAACATGAGTGCAACATAAAACATTTCCCCCCTCCATGGTACTAACGACATCAGTCCAATCAACAACAATATCGGGTTCCCTGAGGAACCTACAGCAGACACGCGGTCACACACCCCCACTCGCAACTATACTAATCATTGGGGTTCGGTGAGGATCGCACGTACTTCTGCGTAATAGATATAGATCTGATCTCCAGGCACTCACACAAGTTGTACTCCTGGTATTGCTCACATAAGTTGTAATCATCGGGCACTCACACAAGTTGTACTCCTGGTAATGCTCACACAAGTTGAAAATAGGGGTCGCTTACACAAGATGTACTACCCCAGAGGTTGCTCACAGAAGCTGTACCATCCCTTCCGTCGGCCAACGTCCGTGAGGACATCCCGCTTCATGGAGTAGGGTACCATGCAATTGAATTCATAGGGATCCGTGATCCCACATGTCTACTACCTAGGGTGGGTCAATGCAAATGAAATGAGTCGTACATTGCCTACAAATCACCACAGGCACGTACATCAAGTATCCACATTTTTCCACCTGGCGGTCCCAGGGTAGGCGTTATCACAGCACCCACCGTCACCTCCCGACACACGCACGAAGCAAAGACACGAGTTTTCGTGGACAAATGTGACACCAAAAGCAAACACTTGAAAAACCAATACTGAGCATAAACGGTCGATCGAGCATGGCAAAGTGGTTGATTGTTGCCACTTAAATAAGAGAGACGGGCAAACTGCAATCCCACCGGTCGAACGAACACAAACACAAACACAAATCGGTCAACCGTTTAGATGGTCCAGGCCAAATTAATATTAAAATATTTTGTGCAACGGTCGAATGACAAAGGGGGTCAGTTTGACCGAAAATAACATGAGCATTCAACGTTCCACCCAAACCACATCCGATCAAACTAAACATGTGTCAATTGAAAGCTGATAAGGTATACTTAAATACCAGTCGAACAAAAGTATATGAGCGGTCAACCGAGTATGCATAATTGTTAAGGGTGAAGCCTCTGTTATTTTCGGTCGAACGTGACCCCTTCGCCATTCGACCGTTGTATTGTTCGACCGGTAGACCGGTACTAGGCGAAACCTCGCATTTACACTATAATCGGTAAACCGTCGAAGGCATTTGGTCGATCGTTCCATGACAGACACTTGTCTATGGTCAACAACGACACCTCTGACAACGCCCCCAACCCTCACACACTTTGTGCGAGTAAAACTCTAGAACTTGGAATACCTTTTGCGATTGCCTCGACGTCGTCACCTTTCAAAGCCGCACACGTTCACCCCATCGTGCTTTGCCTCAACCTCCTTGCAACTGTTGGTCAGAGCTCCAATCGTCAGCGATCGTGGAAATTGAGGGAGAGAGAGAGGCGTGTGAGAGTGAAGAGGGAGAGAAATGGAGTGACGAAGAGGGTTGTGTTTCTTTTATAACAAAACCCACACTCACCCATACTCTCCCACCATGTCATCCATCCATCCCTCCAACCACACCTTCTCCAACCATCAACCAACCATACCTTCCAAGTCAAACCACATCACATCACCCTAAACACCCACTAAACATGGTTAACATTAAGTGAAGGTTAGGATCTTAATAATAACTGTTTTAACATATTAGAGCGAATGAAATGGTTCTGGGTACTTAACCAATAGAGACTGGGTAGTTCAATGGGCAAGGTGGGTAAGATAAGGTTACCATTTATTTATTTACATTATAAAGCATTTTGTAGTGGTTTTAGATAATTTAGTTGGTAATTACACAAATTAAATTTGATAATTTGTTTATTGGCGCCAGGTAATTTAGTTGAATATATACATACTAGTAATCAACTAATTATGGATGGCTAATTGTTTTAACATAGTAAAGAAACAATGAAAGCGAAGAATAACAATTATATATATATATATTATATAAAAATACTCACTTCATAACATGAAAATACCTAAAGCATAACATCAGTGTACCCGAACTACAAACATAAACAAAGACAATATGATCGAGTATAAAAAACAATATGATGATATAAAAAAATATGGACAAAATAAAACAGAAATGATGAAGCTTATAAGATAGCATTGTAGATGGTCCACATTTAACGGTTGTTGAGTATTTGTAATGCGGCCTTGGGTATATTGGAACGTCTGCGGTAAGTATCATGAAACACAAAACACCATGAAAGAAGGTATAGTAGACAAATTATTGACAACCTCATAAATGAATCATGTAATTAGTCCAACAACATAAAGAACTAGATGAGGAAGTCACAGACACTAAAAGAGGAATTAGGGTTTGAGGTGAAGAGGAGGAAGGAAGGTCCACGTCAGTTTGTATGGGAAGATTGCGTGAGGGAAGTACAGTACGACTTCCTTTAATAGCACAGTCAAATAAAACTACTTCGCAACCAAATATGTTGAATCCACTGTTCTAGAGTAAGAAATATTGCACCAATAATAAATCCAGTTAGTGCAATTTTAAGTTCCTTGTTAATCGTAATGATTGTATGAACACATACATTTGACAAAGAAATTTATGTCTTAAACGACGAATGCGATGACCATCAACGTCAGCTCTTCTTTGGTGGTCTAACTGGGTCATAGAAGTCTGCTTAAATAGGTTGTGGTGGGTCCTCCATGTTGGCCAGTTTTCACCATTTTGAAATGGATGTCCCACCCATTAAAGATTTAGACGCCTTTTCTATCGTGACATGATATTGGTTAAAGAAAGCCACTCTTTTTGACTTCATAGTAAGGGTTTTCACCTAAATGCACCTCAATTTTCACGTGTTATCATAAATACCCTTTTCTTCCACTATTTTCATAAACATCATTTTTAGATAGTCACATAAAATTAGCATCATGTCATTTGCAGATAATAATCCCGTCCAACATGATTACATGGGCAACAATCTTTGGATCAATCTGCAGGCATGGTTTTCTAAGCATACTTCTATTAAGGTTAGATCAATCCTTTACTTCTTTTAGATCAAAATCAGGATTGCAGATGACGAAAATTTAAACTGAACGTTTGAAATGGAGGGTTATTTGTCATAGCACACTTTGAAAAAAGGTTACGGTGTAAAAGCCTTATTGCCGATGGATTGACGTTCAGTTGGTGACGGTATATCTAAAGAGGCGTCCACTCGAAGGAAACACGTATTCAAAGGGTGATTACTGGTTAGAGACTACAGAGAAGCCACAAAGAACAGACTAAATATGAAAAGGGTGATTACTGGTTAGAGACTACAGAGAAGCCACAAAGAACAGACTAAATATGAAAGACAGATAAGTGGATCATTTTATTTCAACCAGAGGTCAGTATCAAATTTCAAGGGTATTCAAGAGTCCCCCCCCCCCCCCCCCCCGACCCAGGTCATCAGGTCGTGCTCCCCCTTAACAGGGGAGAAGACCGGGTTGTGTTAATTTTTTAATTTTTTGGTTTTGATTTTTTAAAATTTTTGCTTGAATTTTTTTATTTTTTTTTTAAAATACGTTTTATACTTGTTTTGATTTTTTAGATTTTTTTAATTTATTTAAAAAAATTCAAGATGGATCCTGAAATGACATGAATGAGAGACATAAGCTGTGTTGGGTTGTGATTAAGATGTGAATAATGTAAGAAAGAGAAAAAAAGTATGTTGAAAAGATACATAAAAGAGAGAGAAAACTGATTTGGAAAAGAGAGAAAGAACCCACAGCCGGATAGTCCAAGTTATGGTATGTGATGTCATAAATTAACCTCAGATCACTTTCAGAAAGATACCAGTTGCAGATAAAACCATTTTAATATGTGAACAATTGGATGAAAGGGAAACCCAACAACCCAGCAAGAATAATACTCAGTATTCATTATTAAACTACAAAAAGTCCAAAACAAATAAATACATATGCATTATTGTCACATTTATATATGAGAATACAACACCAGACCTAGTTCTAGGTGAGCGAGAGTTCCCCATTTAACGGGTAAAAACATGGAGAATATCAACGAAAGCTGAAGCGCACAGACAACTTCAAAGATTTTATTCCAATGGATGTCTAAGAAGGCAAGCATTTTTTTTCTCACAAGGAACCTCAGGCTGTTACACTAGTCGTCTAGTTCTCATTGACTGGAAAACTAGAAAACATAGTAGAACTAGCATAAAACAGGCCATCTTACACTTCCATGTCAAGCACACAACGGAGACAGTTTCCTCCATGCAAAAGGTCAAAAGCTTTGTTGATGCCAGACAAGGTGAGGGTGTGGGTGATGTACTCATCCACCTTTATTTCCTAAAAGAAACAATGACAAACCAAGTTAGCTTCTAGAAGTATGTAGTCATTAATTATTATTTTGCTTTATCTGGACATGAGCAAGTATATGATCCTAAATGATCTACCTTTTTCATGTATTTTTCGACAAGCCAAGGGACTTGAGTACGGCTCTTGAAGCCACCAAAAGCTGTTCCCTTCCAAACACGCCCAGTCACAAGCTGAAAAGGCCTAGTGGAGATCTCTTGACCAGATGCAGCAACACCAACAATAACTGATGTTCCCCAGCCCTGGTGTGTTTGTACGAAGATAATTGAGTTAGGAGAATATATCGTTTAGCTGAAATGTAGTACATTGAAACAGTCCAGACCTTGTGACAACACTCTAAGGCGGCCCTCATCACAGAAACATTTCCGATGCATTCAAAACTGTAATCAACACCACCATCAGTAGCGTCCACAATCACTTGTTGGATTGGTTTATCGTAGTCTTTTGGATTGATAAATTCTGTAACTCCAAAATCCTTTCCTGCAGAACATATGCATGTTTAGGAAAGTAAATGATGAAATTGTAATTTCAGGTTTTGGCATGAACTAATAGGTTTGGTTTAAAGGTCACCTACATAAGTGATTTAAAAATTGATAGAGTGACTTGTAAAAAGACAACCAGCAACTCTATCTATTGAAAACAGGAAGGCCAAACCATCAAACTTTCAAAAGTATGCGCTTGGTGATAGAGCTCTAAGATAAGGCAAAGATGTACATACACCAGGAGGATGTAATGCAGCAGGAAATAACAAATAGACACTACAATTCAAGAGTTGTAATATTTCTGTAGGGATATGAAAATTACCAATCTCATACTTTTTAGGATCCAGATCAACGCCAATGATCCGTGAAGCCCCTGCACTCTTTGCACCCTCTGCAACCTGGCATAAAGGTCGAATGTACTAGCAGTTGAGTGGGAAAAAACATCAACACGGCAGATGGTAAAACATAATAACTCACTGCAAGGCCTACGGTACCCAGACCAAACACCGCAACAATGGAACCTGGTTCAACTTTTGCAGTGTTCCAAACTGCTCCGAGGCCTAAAAATTGCCGCTGGTATTCAGATGACAGTGTTTGTGACATAACAAGGAACATACAATAAACCAATAAGCCTATAACTTCCTATCTCACAAACTGAAGTCAAAATTACAAATGGAATAAATTCTAGACACTAGAGAAAGTTGACTCTTATTAACAATATGGAGGGCATGACTTTAGTCAAATGTAGAGCTGTAGAGGTCATAAGATTACTGTAAGGTAGGTCTGAACAGTTTTAAGGACCTATCACCATGATTCATCTTGAGCAATCATGCTTCTATGCAGAGTATAATTTTCATAACACAACAGACACTGCTATCATGCATCTACACATACTAGCACATGAATGTTGGCAACGTTTAACGATCAATAATGAATTTCAGGATTCATAAAATCACATACAAACAGATTAACAAGACATAACTAAGGATCTTCTATAGTAGAACTGGAAGGATATAAAAAAAGAATTCATTTTTAACATTGTGGATGGAACATATACATGTAAGCATACACAATCCAGAATGAGAACAGCGATAGGAAATAAAATGTTTTGCAAGGAATTTTGGAGAAATTGATAAAAATGAAAAAGCTTAAAAGATATAATGCACAATGCAAGAGAAAATTCGGAGAAAGAAAAACAAGGTATTGAAATAAAAGGCCAAAAGCAAGGTAATGGCTTGAGAGCTCTGATTAACAGTAAACAAAATATAGACCTCAGACCTCCCTTTACTGCTGTTTTTGGCAGGAAAATAGTAGATCAAAGTTAGTTTAGACTACCAAAATGATGCTACAGCATGCCATTCATAATTTTTCTCTGCTTTGAAGAGAATCATTCTAAGCAAATGAACATCCACCACGGATTACTCTTATGGCATTATGCATGCCGCTGAAACATAAATCTATTTGATAACTGTAAAGCAAACTGACCAGTTGAAACACCACAACCGAGCAGGCATACTTTTTCAAGGGGTGCCTTTGGATCAATTTTCGCAACACTAACATCATGTACAACTGTATATTGTGTAAAGGTTGATGTTCCCATAAAATGGTAGATTGGTTTCCCATTTATAGAGAATCGACTCTTCCGATCAGCCATCATCACCCCAACACCGGTAGCTGCTCTAACTTTTCCACAGAGATTTGTCTTTCCCGACTTGCAAAATTTGCATTCCCTGCATTCTGCCTGGTAACATGGTATGACATGATCTCCAGTCTGAACATCAGTGACTCCTTCACCGACACTCTCAACAATTCTAAACAAACACAACATGAACATTTGAAACCCAGAAAATAATTTAAAATACATATAAAATGTAAAATATTATACCCAGCAGCTTCATGACCAAGAATGCATGGAAATAGGCCTTCAGGATCCTGCAAAACAAGCAAAAAAATTCCACAAATTCAGCCTAGTCGGAAAATTTTCATTTTTCAAAACAAGACAAAGTGCTTTCTTTTTTTGGCATTTGAGGTTTTACATACAGATATAAAAAACACAAGACAAAAAATTACAATACTGTCTTACTGCAAGGGAAAAGAACCATTACATAATTTTGGACAGATCAATATATACAATCATCAATTCAAAGGAATGTAGAAAAAGATCAATCAGTTCAAATGAAAATCAAAGATGTCAGGACAGAAAAGGATAATGATGATCGAGCTGCCAAACATCATAAATAATGTTACGTCGTTTGGTAATAGGCCTAGCAATTTGACATGAAACACGACACGAAAAATCCATGTTTGGGTTTACTGATTTCGTGTCGTGTTGGCAGTACACGAAATTTTTTTCGTGTCATATTCGTGTCTCACTGATCAGGTACCCGAAAGTACACGACATACCGATTACCTTGTTGGAGGAGG
The DNA here is from genome assembly GCA_963682175.1 of Triglochin maritima. Lineage (NCBI taxonomy): Eukaryota > Viridiplantae > Streptophyta > Magnoliopsida > Alismatales > Juncaginaceae > Triglochin > Triglochin maritima. The sequence goes on from OY821771.1 coordinate 63,478,221, forward strand.
ATGATTGGATTAGTGGATGCCAAATGTGATGATTTTGGAGTTCACATATTAATGGATATCTAAGGGAGATGCTTTTCAAAGAAGAAACCTCAACTTCATTTCTTACAAAAGCTTCAATAGAAATCCAATAAATGATCAAGTTGAAAGTTTTTTTAATCGGTAATCAAGTTGAAAGGTTTGCAAATCCAATTCAAAAAACGTTTGTCTTGCAAATAATCACATGGAAGTTAGAGCGGCCAGTTGTGAAAGCACTACTAAAACATAAGTTTGCACCCAAAAGATGTTATGATTTACATCAAATAACGTAACAGCCAAACCATGGAACAGCCTGTCCATATTGGTGCCTTAAATTGCTTGGCTACGGGTATAAGAACGGAACACAAGCACTATTATTTCAGAGAACATCTCATCAGCATGTCCCTCTCACAAGGGCGCAGCAATGAGTAAGTGTATTCCACCTTAATCTAATATTGTCATGTGAAAAGAAAAACACTATTCAGGCCAAAATTCTGGTTGTTAGCTACATGCTATTATGCCGACAAGTAAGGAGTTGCATACATTGTAATGTAATGCGTGGCATGGGAAATAAATTTTGAGTTTTGATCTTCAGGTTAGAATGTACACTCTCTCAAAAGCTAGTTAGGATTTTCATGCCTCTAACATTTTTCATACTCCATCCTACTCCTACTCCAGCCACTAACATTCCTGAGACTCAAACCTAAATAATGACTTTCAGGTCAAAGGAAGTACCAGCACGGGTATCCTCATATTAGCACCTAGAACGCCATCTAACCCCTTGTTCGATTTCTCTGGCATTGTTGACCATTAATTACCGCAATCACATTAGATAGTAAGATAATAAACAACAACCTCTCTCCAAACATCAAAACATGCAATGCTAGACAACAACACTGCAAGAAAACGTGACTTTTGATCCTCATATTACGAGGTAGAAACTCTCAGAAGCTTCGCAAGGGCTTTCGTGCCTCTAACATTTTCTTAAACACTACCCTACTCCAACTTGAACCCCAACCTTGACTATTTCAAGTCAATGAAAATATCAATTGGACTATCCCAAACTCGTGCCACACAAATCTCCTAACCCTTCTTCTGCTAGTTGACTGACTCCAATGACCAGCAGCACATTAAATAACAATCCCGTTCCAGAAAACTAAAACTTCCAACACAAAAACCAGATCGACGAACGAAAAGAAGAGGATCGGTCGAATGGAAAAGCTACCTTTCCGCTCCAGGTGTAGGCATCGGTGTGGCAGAGCGCGGTGTAGAGGATCTTGATCCGGACCTCACCGGTCTGCGGCGGCGCGACCTGCACGTCCTCTATCACCAGAGGTTTGTTCGCCTCGTACGCCACCGCCGCTTAACAAACACACACACACAGAAACCATCAGAAACACAGATCGGATGGGATGGGAATATGGGATGGGATGGGAGGTTTTCTTACCTTTGCATGTGATGACCTGGCCTTTGGTGTCCGCCATTGTTGGAGATTTTCTTTTCTTATCTTCTCTCCTCGCGTCGCTTCCGATTCTTGTGGTGGTGAGTTATGACTTGAGAGGAGGCTTTTGTTTGGGCTAAAAAGTAGTGTGGGGGAAAGGAGAGTGGGTTTACGATGCTCCGCCGGCACACTTCTGCCTAACCTGTGTCGCCTTCTGAGGGTCGCTTCAAGTTGGATCTATCGTCATCATCTCATGCAATTCATTGCTATCCCAACAAACGTCTAATTAGTATTTTTTTGCATATTGTGCAAGCATAAAACTCATCGTATAATATTCTTTCTCAAGGAATTCTTGTGATGGGATAAAAAACAGTAGATAAAATCTACAGGAGTTAGCATCCGGTAACTAAAATACGACACACACGTATATATATATATCATACCCATATAAAACTTCCCCCTTTAAATTTTATGCTCGATAATCTACCTTCAACAATAACTACAATCAACTCCCTGAGTGTAGTGCAATTGATTGAAAGTGTGAAATCGTACTTTCAGGTCTTAATATCAAATTATCAGTAAGCACAAAAAAATACCTTATTTCAAAAAAAGAAAATAACAACTACCAACTCACTAATGTCACTCTCGGTGGTGCTGCAGTAGTTTGACAAAGAAACATTGCCAACGCATATAGATCTAGCGGAGGGGTATGAGAAACAGGTCTCGTGCTCCGGGGGACCTTCTCCAACCATGAATGAGGCGGAGTAATGGAACAAACACACTTATCTTCTGCACTGGAGATTATCACAACGTGACAACTTTTTATCGTTCTCCGACGTTGACGTATCCGTCCCTATATATTGATATTTTTATCAAGGGAATTTATTATTTTAATTTTTACAGACGTAATTATAACTTTTAGAAAAAAGCCTAGGCGAGCTTAGGCGACCGGGTGGGTCCCGATTCTGGGCGTTTGTGCAACCGCCCAGTTCTGTGCGGTCATTTTTTAATATTTTAATATTTTTAAATCAATTAAATTTGATAAAATAATTAAAAAAATAGGAAAAATCAGGAAAAATAGGGGGAAAATGCACAAATATTGTCTAAAAATATCATACATGTTTAGGCTTCAAAAAGACACCTAGTACCTCGACCAAGGCCTCACTAGGCACCCCATCTACCCACCTAAACACTTAGGTATATTGCTTAGTAGTACGATTACAAAGGTAGTTAACTAACTCAGAGTTCATACAATAGCACATAAGAGAGAAATTAGAATTACAAGTTAACTAACTAATTTCATTGGACACATTGATATAATGTCCAACTGGGAACCATATCAAATCCTCCACCACCATCAGAGTCGTCGGAGTGGTTCTCGTTCGGATTGTCGAAGTAGACACCATCTTCTTCAGTTTCTTCATCGTCGGATTGGACATATTGCTCGTATATGTCCATCGGTGGTTGAGAACTGGATGCAACTAGATCTCCAAAACTAATGTGAATGATGACATCATCCATGCCAAGACCTAATAACGGCGCGTCAGATGCAGTGGACGTGGATCAACCAAAACGTCTTCGTGAAGAAGAATGTCCTAAAGCTGTTTCCTCGGCATCGGCCAATGTAAGCTCCTCTCCAGCGAAGACCGGATCTTCAGTTTCTACCAACCATGGATGCTCATCGACGAGATCGTAGTCCACACTGATGGGGTCATAAAATCCGGGCTTCTCCATCCTTTGCTGAAACATTTGCCTTAATTTTTTGTTGTAGTTCACATACACCAAGTCATTCATCTTTTTCACAGCCAACATGTTCTTTCTCGTTGAGTGCAACTACTTGAAGACACTCCAATTCTGCTCACAATCTGATGCCGAGCATGTCAATCCCAACACCCTCAGGGACAACCTCTGTAATATGGTCTCTCCCATGTCTGCGCCATAAGATTGCCACCAATCTACAAGTCTTCTTTCCGTCCTTTGTCTGACGACCATATCCCTAGAGAACATTCCAAATGAGTTCTTGTAACGATCAAGTAAACCGCAAATCTCGTCTTGTTCTTCAGGAGTGGGGACGAGACGCTCTACGACATCCATGAATTCAGGCATATGCTCATTGAAAGCTACATTTCGATCTTGAGGTGGGATGGAGAAGAAGGTACCAGGGTTGAGTAAGAAACCAGCTGAGTGTAGCGGTGATGACATCATCTTCCCTGGACCCCACCTAGTGTCGATGAGGTCGATGACTTGCTTGTACAACCTCGGGTTTTCTTCAAAGTTCCTAATGATTTGCTTTTTGGCTTTCTCCATTACGTCATGTAGATATCCCATCGGTGGTTTCTCATCGCCGTCAACAAGTCTAAGAACTTGGACCATAGGTTGTGAGGTCTTCAGTGCCTTCACGACGTTGGTCCAGAAGCCACTTTGTAGAATGATCTCGGCAACTTCAGTAGAGATCTCATTTTTCTTGTTCTTTATCCAACTTGCATTAGGATCGTTGTACTCCGGGAAAACAACAAAGGCTCGGAGTTTGTCTTTCTTCAGAAACAACATTTCCAAAGTCAGAAAGACGATGACAAATCTCGTAACAGCAGGGCGTAGCAGGTTCCCTTCAATGACAATTCTCATTCTCTTCAACAACATGGAATGATTGTTGAAATGTTTGACGATCTTACGAGCTAAAGCAATAGTCTTTAAAAACAATTTGCCAATATCCTCCAAGATGAGATCAATGCAATGCACTGCACATGAAGTCTAAAATAATCTCATTTTTTGCTTCAACATCCTACCGACAAGTACGTACGCGGCGGCGTTGTCGGTGACCACCTGAACAACGTGTTCTTCGCCAATCTCGCCAACTACCTTGTCCATCAGCTTGTACAGGTAGTCTGCGATGTGAGAGTGACCGGAAGCATCTACAGACCTCATGAACATGGTACCTGTTGGACAATTTATTAGAAAATTGATTATATTCCTACCAGACCTATCAGTCCAGCCATCTGTCATCAACGTGCACCCGTATGTTGCTCAATCTTGTCTGTACGACTCTAGTATACCTCTAGTGTAGTCAATTTCATGTTTAAGGTACGATTCACTAACTTCATGATACGTCATGAGTTTAAGTCTGGGTCTGTAAGTACAAGTATCGGATATTACTTCTTTCCACTCAGGCATCCTTACAGTGTTGAATGATATACAACATCTATAGAAAAGCCTAGACCATTTTTGATTAATTATTTTCGGGAACTACTAAACGTCGCCCCAAAACTACTTAAATCGCCCCTTGAAATTACCAAAGTGCCCTAAACAATATATTTAATACCCATATCGTCCCGTGTCTATAAATTAAGTCTACGGTCTTGTATATTCATAATTTATCAGTAAAAACACCACGAAAATGTCTGGCGAGGGTGATGCATCCGGTGAGGTAAGCCTGGCGTGGGGCAAATTTTGGGCCGGGCGTCTGCATTAGACGCCTCCCCCAAGGTGAGGGCGTCTGCGTAGGACGTCCTCCCCTTGGCCGAGGCGTCTAACGCAGACACCTACGCAATGGGAGAGGCGTCTTACGTAGACGTCCTCCCCTTGGATAAGGCGTCTGTAGTAGACGCCCTTCCCTAGGGTCAGGCGTCCTACGCAGACGCCTCACCCTTGGGAAGGGCGTTTAACTCAGACGCCCCTCCCATGGGGTAGGCGTTTAATACAGACGCCCGAATTTTTTTTTGATTTTTTTAATTTCGATTTTATTTTTGTAGGTTCCGTTGGAAGATTTCGGTGGTGATGGAGTGGATTACAGTGAGTTATTTCAAACTACACAAATCTTTGAAACAATCGATGAAGCATGTAAATGGGCCAAACAAGTAGCTATCGGAGCTGGGTTTTTTTTGGTCGTGTCGTCGTACAAAACAAGATCAGATAGTCGGATGGATTGTTATTTGAGATGCGACCGGCGAAATCAAATGGAGTCTTGGGATATGGATACTGCACTTCGAAGAAACACCAAAAGAAAGGGTTGCGGTTGCCGTTTCTTAATAAAAGTGGTGGAGCGACGAGATCGTGATGGATGAGTTGTGGTTTTTAATAGTGCTCACGGACATCACAACCACAGACTGGCAGTTTATCCAGAGGGTCATCGTCAAATTAGTGGTCTAAGTTCTGGGGCGAAGAAGATTGTTCGTGATATGACTGAGGCGCAAGCAAAACCACGGAACATCTTGAAGGCAGTAAAAGAAAAATTCCCGGAGGACAATCCAAATCAAAGGCATATTTATAATTTCAGAGATTACATGAGGAGGACAAAATCTGAAGACCGGAATCCCGTCCAGCAGTTTCTCTATCAAGCAGTGCAGTGTGAGTACTTACATTGGATTATGGCGGATCCAGAAACTGATGTCGTCACTCACGCTTTTTTGGCACATCCGACGTCAGTCCAGTTGTTGCGGACATATCCTTTCGTTATCTGCATGGATTCGACTTACAAGACGAACAAGTATAAGATGTCTTTGTTCGAAATGATTGGGGTCACACCAACAAACATGAATTTCCTTATTGGATATGCGATTTTGATGGATGAAACTTACTCCAATTATCTGTGGGTGATGGAGAAGTTGCGAGATCTGTTATTGGGGATTGTCAGCCCGACTGCAATAATAACAGACCGGGAGTTAGGCCTTATGCGACCAGTGAGAGAGGTATTTCCTGACTCTGCTCATTTACTCTGCACATGGCACATCAACAAAGACGTATTGAACTACGCATACCACGTATTCGGGAAAAATAAGCAGATGGCAGAGACTTTGAGGCGTGGAAGATGGAGGAAAATCATGCTTTCTACTTCAGAAGCCGAGTATGATAGAGCTGTGTATGCTTTGAAAGATTTGTATAGATCGTGGCCGGCTATCACGGAGTATCTGGACACCACGTGGTTGGTGCATAAAGAAAAGTTTGTGCTGAATTGGACGAAAAAAGTCCTTCATTTTGGGAACACCACGAATTGTAGGGTCGAAAGTGCTCATTCGGCTCTAAAAGAGTGGATTTCTACATCGACTGCAGCCTTGGACACTCTTTTCGAGCGCGTCAACGCGGCTATTGAAATGCAGCTGACGAATATTCGAAACTTTCTTGAAGACTCGAGAAGGCGAAATTTGACTAATTTCGGACATCCTCTATATCGTCACATAAATGGTCGAGTTTCGCATCACTGCTTGCAATTGCTGAGTCAGGAGGTGAAGAGAATGTAACAGTTAGATGATGAAGTTGAATATCGTTGTGAGTGCGCTTTTCTGACTTCTCATTGGATACCTTGCGCATGTACCATCCGCGGATGTCTTGAATCAGACAACGGAATTTACTTAGAGCAGATTCATTCGTTCTGAAGGACACTTGTCATTGGGGAAGGAGCCGGGAACCCAGAGTTTGTGTCTCAGGCAGCTCAAGACGTCGAACATTTTCGCAGCCTGGTTGATGAGATTGCAGGAAGTGACCCTACCGTAATTCGATCTGCCACTCGGGTTTTATTCGAGCAGCTACACCCCGAACATTCGAATTTGAGAGAGCCTGCAGAAAAAACAAAGCTACGAGGTCGACCAAGGGGAAAGTCGACACGACGGGACCCTAGTGCGTTTGAGTATGCAGAGCGAGGTAGTGGTCGATCTTCAGGTAGTGGGAGTAGAGGTCGTGGTCGTTCTTCCGGTAGTGGAAGCAAAGGTCGTGGTCGATCTTCTGGTTCTTCGTCTGTGAGGGGAGGATCAGGTATACCATCCCTATATTTATTGTTATTATAATTTTGTTATTTATTTCAGTAAATATGTATCTTTTGTTATTATATGTAACTGTATTTTTTGTTTATATTGTAGTGACTGGGCGGGCTGACGTAGACGACTTTCCATATGCGGATAGGATTCCAGGAATCATTATGTCATTCCTACACCAGTGGAATGATGTACGTGCTGATGGAAACTGTGGATTTCGATGTGTCGCCGATGTTTTTCACGGTGGTGAAGACAATTGGCAACTCGCCCGTCGTTCGATTTCAAATGAGCTAGCTGCGAACCCATCTTTTTATGAGCACGTATACTACGACGGTGTGGCGCAGGCTCGTCACCGGATTAATTGGGGCGGGGGACCTTGTGGCGAGAATCACTACATGGAGACGTGGACGGACTTGTTTCCCATTGCAAATTTTTACAAGTGTGCAGTTATGTTCTTCTCTCTCGGAAATGATGGTTCGTTGTACCCATGTCTTACAGTTCTACCTTGGGAGAGTCCACCTACCGTGACGAGACCGTGCAGAGAGTTGATTATTGCTCATTTAGGGAGTTACGCTCATTACATTCGTTTGGATTTGAATGAGAGATTCCCCGTACCTCCTATAGCGACTCTGTGGTTTCAAGTACGAGATGAGAGTGTTATTGGATGGGAGCTGGAGTACCAAAATAGGATAGCATCTTGGCAACAATTATGTAATATGTTTTGATATGTTTGTACCAATTATGTAATATGTTTTGATATGTTTGTACACTATATATTGTTGCTTTATTATGTAATATGTTTTGATATGTTTGCTTTATTTGCATTATATATAATAGTACGATACGTTAGCAAACACAAATAAAAATAATAAGCGTATGACAAATAAGCAAACACAAATACAAATAATAAGCGTACGATATGTTAGCAAACACAAACACAAATACAAATAATAAGCGTACGACAGATAAACAAATATAAATGCAAATACTAAGAGTACGGTACAACAGATCAGCCTACTCATCATCTGAATCATGGTCGGAGATGCCTAACTGAGTATGCCACGAGTGTATGATCTCATCCAAATCTCCGCATGCAGCTCTGGCATCGTCTGACAGCTCATCCATCATCTGCAAGATTGGGTCTATAGCCCGTATCATCTTACCCATCCACTGCACATAACAATAACATTAACGTACATTAACAAATTATACGGTACAAATAAATATAGATAAAATGAAAAAATTACCAGATCGCCACACGTCCTATCTTGTGGTCGATCTGCTCTCCGGGAGGCACCACGGACGATGATAGGATGTGAGTAACTACCGAACCAATCAAGATAACGTGCATCACACTCGGAGGGGTCGCGACTACGTCTGAAGTCGCCAAGGAACAATCGGCATGATCTCGGAAATGTCCGCCAAGTCGATTCCGCTGTAGAAGCGGGGAACCTGACGTCGTACGTCGCTGTTGTCGCAGACCGCACCGCATGCTCTGGTGTCGGGATGTCAACCGGGATCACCTGAACATATCCTAACTGACGCAAGACCCGATCGGGCATATAAGGCTCTATGATATCCCGATAACGAATAAGACCCATCAATAAAGTCCTCGGGACATCCGCTGCTGGGTCAGGACCATAGGGTAACCACTCCACCTAAAGTTTAACACATTAATAATAATACATCTTCAAATTAAATAAATGGTGTAAAGTTTGATACCTCTGATGCAGTCATCTGATCTAGCCGTGCGCGGATGGAACGCAATCGTCCATCGCTCTTGTCCTCGCTCCGGACGGCCCACATACCCGAACGTGGATGACCCTCGTCGATAATCTTCCACTCACGATGCGGGCGGAATGCAGGAAAGTACTCGTATATCCACGCCTGCAGCAGCGTAAGACAACCTGCAATCCCAGAACAATCCGCACGGCTAGCTATCCCAAGCTGCCGGTACAGGTATGCCAACGTCGCTGACCCCCACGAGTACTCACGAACGGTGTCCGGGTCCCTAGCCTCCAGTAGATCGCGTGGTCTGATCCGACAACCACTCTTGTCGACAAACAAGACGGCTCCGAGCATCAAGAATAGGTACGCCGTCAACTGTGTATCATCGGCCCGCGGAGGTCGTGCCCGTCTGCATAGGTCCTCAAGGGAGTCGATGCCGACACCACCACCACTCCATAAAGCTGTATCTCTCGCCAGACCATCAGGTGTGACACCAAGCAACTCTGCCACATAACACCTCAGCTCAGACGTCGACCCCTGAGCACTAACCAGACGACCATCCACAGGAATGCGCAGGATCTGGAAAACATCGTGAAGCATGATCGTCATCTCTCCGAAAGGCATGTGGAAAGTGTTGGTGTCAGGCTGCCACCGCTCCACAAACGCAGAAATCAAAGGCATGTCGAGATAAGGGAACATGTTGTACGGTAAGTGCCCCAAATGCGTGGCACTAATCTCCTCTCTGATATCAGCACTCAGTGTAGACCGACAACCCTGTAGTGCTGTACAGGCTCTGTGCCGATTATGGCACTTCAGAACCTTCCGATCCTCTCCGTCCCAGATCCGTCTAGTGATGTGACCCCAGAAACTAGGAATGACGCTCCCATCTAAAGGACCACCAGGCGTCATACTGCTCACGATCCAAGAATCGTCCTGGACCCTCTTCTTCTTCTGAGCGCGGGGATCAACAGTGCACGAGCTCGAATCCCCGGTCGTAAACCTCCCACCCCTACCCTTCCGCACCATCCATCTGGCGGAAGTAGAACTACCCGCTCGACCACGTCCTCTGCTATACTCCCCCTGCCTCTCCACCTCCGGGCGCTCTAACTCATACGGGTCATCATCGTCGCTCCCGTCGTCGGGACTGTCCACATGCTCATCATCGAAGGAATCATCATCCTCCTCACGACGACGTAATGCCTCTCTCTCCCTCCTGACCGAAGCAGATATCCCCCGTCTACGTGGATGACGCGGTGCTGAATCATCCTCTAAAGAACGGAAGGCGTGTAATGGTATCGACTTGCCTTTCCCTCCACTGTGACCCGATGACTATTAATTGAAATTTTAATTACAAATTTGTTAAATTTGTTAAACTAAATTATCATATTTATCACAATTGTTAAACTAAATCAAAATTTGTTAAACTAAATTATCACAATTGTTAAACTAAATCAAAATTTGTTAAACTAAATTAAAACAATTGTTAAACTAAATCAAAAATTGTTAAAACTAAATATCACAAATGTTAAACTTAATAAGAATTTGTTAAATTAAATTTTCAGATTTATCACAATTTATTAAAGTAATTATCAGATTTAATAATTTAAAAAAAAAATTGTGGAGGCGTTTGCGAGAGACGCCTCCCCTATGGTGGAGGCGTCGGTCGGAGACGCCTCCTCTTTGGGGGAGACGTCTGCCGAAGACGTCTCCTCCATCGGGAAGACGTCTTCCCCAGACGTCTCCCGCTAGTGGCCGGCGTCCGAGGGAGACGCCCCCCGCATGGGTCGGGCGTCCGAGGAAGTCGCTCCCCCCATGGGGGGAGCGACTTCCTCGGACGCCCGCCCCATGCGAGGGGGGGCGTCTCCCTCGGACGCCGCCCACTTTTTTTTATTTTTTTTTTATTTTTAAAAACAAATAAATAAAGTAAGGTTACCGTATACGGGTACACTGGGGGAACTGCTGGCTGCTTGCCTGGCCTCCGAGACATTCCTAATCTTCTGTAGTAGGTATAGGAAGAGAAAGTTTTGAAAAAAGAGTGAAATTGTGAGATATATAAGCAAAAATAGGATGAAGGGCAATTTAGTAATTTCAAGGGGCGATTTAAGTAATTTTAGGGCGATGTTTAGCAGTTCAGTTATTTTCCTATCTTCTTTTTAAAGGTCCTTTCGATGGTTGTTTGTTAAGGCGCCGGAAACCACGTCATTCCCACGTCCGCAAAATGGTCACCACAAACGTTGTTTTTGTCTCTTTCGAGAATGAACAGGGCGAGGACAGGAGGTTAGGGTTCAAGCAGAACCGGAACCCGCCTCAGTTTTCAGATTAAATCCTATGTTTTCTATGTCTACATAATCATCAAGACATACATTTTTGTTTTGTAATGTCCTACTATTTCTTATCATATATGCAGTTATGTCTTGTTTAACAGAGTCAGGAACTTTATCACAATGTCTAGCATTGCTACTAGGGTGTGTGCAAGATGTTATTTGTGACGGACTATACCACCTCTAGTTTACTTACCACATAACTCACAGACAATGCAGTTTTTATCATTAGCACTAATGTAATGGGCAGTATTCCAACCGGGGTCATTTGTACTGGTAGGTCTTAGGTCATCGTAACTCTCGTGATGCATGGGGAGACCAGTGTCGGGTACGTATGCCATATGAAAATGAAATATTAATTGTAAAGGGAAGTTAGAAAGAGTGCACTTGATTTTGGCGGTTGTAAAACGAAGAACTGGATTGGAGACTTCACTTTCCAACTTCAAAACTAAGCACCAGACCGAAAACTTAATCGCGAAAACTTGATTATTAGGAAACTTAAAGATTAGAATAGAATGATGAAGAATAGAATGAGAGATGTGTGAAAAATGAAGAGATTTGGAGGGATTTATATAGGATTTGGGTTATGACAATCTTGTAATTTTTATAAAAAATAAAAAATAATAAAAAAGCAAATATCCATCGGAGAGAACTCTCCAACGGCTATCGCATCATTGCCCATTTCGCCCAGTTTTGCTGGGCGAAAGGCGGTGTCGCCCAGGCGACCACCTACCTTTACATTGGAAAAAAGTTATACATAGATTGTCATTGTCAATGACTTGCCTCGTGAATCATCAGAAGGGATTTTTTCTTATAAAGAATAATTTACATTTCTAATTGCAACTCCCATCAACATGAACGCGAAGGTATTCGACCACATGTGTCGGTGAAACAATCAAATGTGTCCAACGAACCGGAGTTTACAACTCAAAATATCTAGAAGACAAAAATATCAATTTAACAGATCAATCTTTTCATGAGCCCCTGAACTTGTCATGCAAGCTAGCAGACTACATTAGTTTACTTGGTCTCTCAATGGTCGCTCTACGAATTTGGATGGTTCGGATGAAAACGATGGGGGTGATTAACGCATAATGATAAAATAAGGTACCTTGAAAGGCTTTAATGTTCCGGGATTTGACATCTAAGTTTGAATCCAACGAACTTGATGCTATGTTATTATATACAATGAATGGCGAACTTAACCGACAGGCGACAGTCATCATCTTCATTGAACAGGCAACATGCATGACTGCGTGTGTCCATCTATTTCCTTGTAAAATGGCAACCAACCTAGCAAGTAATATCGTGATTCGTCCACAATAACGAGGCTAAAAACAGATGTGAAATAAAGATCATCTTCCACCCAAGACTTCGCTGCCAAGTCTTCGGAACATAGTGGAAGCCAGAGCTAGAGACATGGAAGAGTAAGAACATTTCTAGCTCACATGGATGCCCGCTGTGGCACTAACGGTGTTCACAGATACTATACAAGAGCAAGGTCGACGTGAAAGCTGTCAGTCAGCTTATCGTACATAATTCGGTGTCAAAATGGGAAAAAAAATCACGGTTCCTTCGACTCACCCTTGGAGCTCAGATCTCGGCCTAATAATAGTAGGCCCACACAAGAAACGGCCGACAATACAGTGGATGAGCACCCAGCTGCAAGCAGTGCTCCCCTTAATGACTACACCAAGAAACAAAATCAGAATAGAGATTAAAATACAGATCAGTATGGATGAATTTGTTTAAGCACCTTTGCGTTATCGTCCACGTGCTCCAGTGAACTCTCAGATACATTCTGAATGCCTTGTGCTAGTGCCCATGAAAGGATTCTGGGTACCATGTTTTGTGTGGAAAGATTAATTTTCCAGCAATTAAGCTACGTATAATTTTTTTGGTTTTACAAAGGAAGAGAAACCGACGTCTTAATATAAATATGTACCCGAATGCAAAAGCTATTGTTGCTCCCGTGTAAGCCTTTTCTGGGGTTAATTCAACTTGCAGGTCTCCAAACTGCATTCAGAATATTTCCTTCAAACGGTCAATTCGTGTAGGTAGAAAGATAAGCTAGAAGTGCGAAGAAGAGCATACACCTTCAGTGTTCTGCTTTCAGTTTTGGGTTTCTCAGCCACATAAGAAACTGGAGTGGCAGATAATAGCTTCCCTGCCTTAGTCATGGCATTAGCAATCTGCAGGAAAACTAAAAATAAGCTAACACATCTGGGTTTTCCGATGAAGATTCAAATTAAGTAAAACTTTCAGATATCAAAGTTAGTAACACATATAGTTATGGGTGGAGGTACGATGGCACGGATTAATTCAAAATCGTTAAGACTTTACACATAATAGAAAACAATTTCCACAAAGTTAGAGATAGATCCATTTGACCAATTGTGCAAGACGAAGACATTAAAATGTTCTTCCTTCTTGCTGATAAAACAAAAAAAACTTTAGACTGCAATCTCATTCAAGGTACGCATGATTAGAACACGAGTGATTCAACTATTGTCCATTCAGCTGAATGGAAGATGCATTATGGATTAACAAAAATGTGAGTTTGATTTATTGGTGAAAGAGTGTGATTAATAATTCATAAATATCTTAGCAAAGTTTATGACAAGGCGTTCTAACTTAATATTTTCTTATTGTTTTATAGATTATCTTACTAAAAGTAATCAAAACCATCCAGCAGACAGCATAAAGTCTAAGCTGAACCAATACACTCCGTCACAGAACTCACCCTTGCTAGCTCCCCTTGTCCGTATTGACCCATTGCTGTAAATCTCCTACCAGAAGACACCAGGCGTTTGCCAAAAGCTGCATTGAGTTCATAAAAAAATAAAAATAAACAAAAAATGAACACCAAGGCCCTCAATATGCAACATCATTCTTGCCTGCTTTGACATTATCTACCAAAGAGCCTTCTAGTGATGGAAACTGGCTTGCGATTTTACGAGCAGTAACTGTGTCAGCTTTTTCCCAGGCTCTAGCAAGGTTAAGCAGCATTTCACCAAGTTCTTGCCCACACTGGAAAAAAAGGCATTAAGAAAAAGATAAAGACAACAAAGTGTGACATGTTGATGACAAGTAAAGACGACCATACAGTTTCTAGCATTATGAATTTACAACAATGACAACTGACAAATCCATACTAAGTAAAAGGACAATCAAATTCCAATCCTCAAATAAAACAAGACCGGGCTACCAATAATGGCAGTATTAACTGGGCTATAAGATCATAGAATTAGGTAAGGTGGATATTGAGGCAGCAAAGGTTAGTTGTGCTTCTTTTTGGATTCATATATTCCATCACTGCAACTACCGAAATCTAAATTGTTTTCTTGAGTTATTTAAATCTAGCTTATAACATAGTAAAAGCTTATGCAATAAAAGACACAAACGATTCCAAAGATGCCATTTGAATTCGACAATAAAAAAGTAAATGGCAAACTTATACAACAACAACAACAACAACAAAGTCTTTTTATCCCAAACTAGTTGGGGTAAGCTAGAAATGAAACTCTAAGGAGTCACGGTTCAGGCACGTGAATCACATTCTTCCACGTGTTTCTATCCAATGCAAATTCTCGAGGAACATTCCAATCTTTTAAATCTCTTTTGACCGCTTCCTCCCAAGTCAATCGTGGTCTGCCTCTTTCTCTTTTTATGTCTTCGATCCGATTCAATGTTATACATAGATAATGGCAAACTTATACATAGATAATAATATTAAAGAACACTGGAATAGGGTCAAACAGATAGAGAAATAAAAATGAATTCATGTAATAATGTTTTGATGAAATTGGTCAGGCCGTAGAAACAAAAAGGAATTCATGTTATCATGTAACAATGTTTCCATGACCATAATAATATTGGTGAGGTGGTGGACATGAACCTATCTTTGATATTTTCATATTTTATATTAAAAAAAAGGTAGGTCTCTATTATCTCAGTAACATTCCAGATTCCACATTGAGTAGCCAATACTGCCATATTTCCTTCCTGTCTAAGGCAAACGCCAGAACTCTGATCAATGATCGTGGCACTATAACATGATTCCCCTAGTGTAGATTCACTTAAAATTTTCCGTTAAGTTTCTTTCTTCTTGTTCCTCTTCCAGTAAATGCCATGCCATTACATGAACACTCCAAGCATTTCCAAAATAAACACATTTATCTTATCTCACCCTCACAAAATTTATCACCAGTTAACAAGTTGTAAGTCCATCAATCGGCACCTGATCTCCGCGTTCATGAAACAAATCAGTTCTAGGAAACACGGAATTCAATTTCAGTTTCCCAAACAAAACAAACAAGAATCCATCAACAAAACAAAACGAACCTCATCGACGACGGGCCCATTGGACAGATCAAACGCCGCATCATTCAACTACTCCACCAAACAAACACATCACCAACACAATAATCAACAAAAAACTCAAAAATAAAATAAATTCAAAACGACGCACGTCAAGCCGGAGATCACTGGGGAGCTGTGCGAGGTAATCGGGGGGCAGATCGAAGCAATCCTGCACCAAACACCCCAAACAACTCACTCCCAAACCTCAACAAAACAACCAATAAAATAAAATCCAAAATACCGCGAGTTCCTGGAGGAGAGGGCGGAGGGGGGGTTGCTCCTGGGCGGGTTTGGAGGCGTCCGTGAGGGCGAAGGTGACGACGGTTAGGGATCGGGTCTGGAGGGGTTTGGGGGCGAAGGGGGAAGGGTGTGGGAGGAGACGGCGGGGGATAAGTGATGGGATATTGGGAGAGAAGAGGGAGGAGTGGGGAAGGTGTGAGCGGGAGATAAGGTGAAAAGAAGCTGCTGATGTTGTCATTCTGAGGACACCAACTCTTCCGGCAATCAAAACTTTTTTGGTATATGTAATTTATTTACTGAATTGCTAAATTATCGTTTTTTGATTGTCTCGTTTCTATTTATATATATTTTCATTTCACTTTCTTACTATCATTCTCTCTTCATCTTCATCACATAATCATCAAAAAAATATCTCAGAGACCAGGAAAGGAGTTATCGGACGTCCCGGTGTACTCAAATCTGGTAAAATATCTCTTTTTTTAGGTGGGCGTCTGCGGTAGCCGGTGCCCTAGCCATGGGGGCGACAGCTTACAAAGACGTTCGACACGATTTATTTTTTTGTTGGACTTACTTCACTGGGTCCAGACGCTTCGTCAAATATTTTCGTGGTGTTGATACTGGTAAAATGAGTAAAACGTAGACAGAATCCTTAGTTTAAGAGACAGAACAAAATACGTATTAAATGAATTGTGAAGGGTAAAATGATAATTACACGAACGATTTAAGTAGTTTTGGGTGATATTGATTTTGGTACTAAAGAACAAGAACGAGAATGTGTATTATTGTATTTTGTTGTATATTGTTTGTATTACATGATGAGAGTATATATATGATCTTGGTTATTACATAGCCGTTGAGCCTAATAATGTGTGAGATTTCTTTCCTTGGATATATTTGACGATTCTGAAAGTTACCTAATAATCAGAAATTTGATTTGGCTATGATGAAGGCGAGCCAACGATCGTATTTTCAACACGATCCCTCAAGTTGGGTCCGGAATAGGTTGATGGATCCCAACTTGTGAAGGAGATTTGAAAAAGACTTATGGTCGAGAGCTTTGGTGAATATGTCGGCCAACTGCTCTTTGCTGGGAACATGTGGGACTTCAATTTGTTTGGATTGAATTTTTTTCCCTGATGAAGTGGTTATCGACTTCTATGTGTTTGGTTTTTTCATGGAATACCAGATTTGATGCGATGTGTCGAGCTGCATTGTTATCGCAAAACATCTTCATTGGTTCCTTAGCTTTGATGTGCATGTCTGTGAGTAATTGTTTTAGCCAAATCAGCTCACTGGTGGTGGAAGCCATAACACGATATTCTGTTTCTAAACTAGATCGGGCAACAACGGTTTGCTTCTTGCTTCTCCAAGTTACTAGATTGTCTCCTACAAATGTGTAGAAGTCTGTGGTAGATTTTCGATCGTGACTTCATGCCCAATCTGCATCAGAGTAACCAATTATAGAATTAGAATTATTGGGTTTCATCCGAAGTCTTTGTCCTAGGGTTCCTTTAAGGTAGCATAGTATTCTATTTATGATGTCTAGGTGGTGAGTATGGGGTGAATGCATAAACTGACTAACTATACTTACAACGTAGGTAATATCAGGTCGAGTGACAGTGAGATAGATTAATTTTCCAACAAGTCTTTGAAATTTGCCAATGTCATGTTGAGGTGTACCATCAGTAGGGCCTAATTTCCTATTTGTTTCCACCAGAGTGTTGGTAGGTTTGGAACCTAATTTTCCAATCTCTTTAAGAAGATCTAGAACATACTTCCTTTGGGAGAGAAAAAGATCTTTTTTGAGTATGCAATTTCTATCCCTAGAAAATATTTCATAAAACCTAAATCTTTAATGTCAAATTTACTTTTTAAGTATTTATTTACTAAGTCTATTTCGTGATCACTATCTCCAATTATTATGATGTCATCTACATAGATGAGAACAATGGTGGTAATGTTATGATTGTGTCTAGTGAACATGGATGCATCAGCAGAACTCTTTTTAAAACCATAAAGGAGGGAGTAACTAAGTTTAGCATACCATGCTCGTGGTGATTGCTTCAGTCCATATATAGACTTATGAAGCTTGCATACCTATGAGGTGTCGTGGTGTAACCTGGGGGTGGAGTCATATAGACCTCTTCTTCAAGATTTCCCTGTAAGAAAGCATTTTTACGTCCATTTGAAAGAGATTCCAACCTTGGTTTACCGCGATAGATAGCAGAACACGAACAATGTTCATTTTGGCTACTGGTGCAAAAGTTTTTAAGTCATCGAGACCATAAGTTTGTGTATAACCTTTAGCGACAAGACGAGCCTTATATCTTTCAATTTGTCCAT
Organism: Triglochin maritima; assembly: GCA_963682175.1. NCBI lineage: Eukaryota > Viridiplantae > Streptophyta > Magnoliopsida > Alismatales > Juncaginaceae > Triglochin > Triglochin maritima. The sequence continues at coordinate 63,496,415 of OY821771.1, forward strand.
TACTATGGTATTTGATTTTGTAGATCCATTTACATCCTACAGTTTTGATGCCAGGTGGTAATTGGACCAGGGTCGATGTTTTGTTGGTTTCTAATGCTTCAAGTTCATCTTTCATGGCTTTGACCCAATTTGGATCTTCTATTGCTTCATGATATGAGGTTGGTTCTTTATTGTTATCTAGTTGAGTTTGGAAGATTTGATGTTTATGTGAGAGTTGGTTGTAGGACAAGTGGTCCTGAATAGGGTAGGTAACTTGTGAAGCAACATAATCATTAAGTCTGGCAGACCGATGAGTGGGACAAGTGGACCTTCGTAGAGGTGGTGGTTCCTTTTCTTCTCCTCCTTTGTTGCCAACTGGTGGATCTTTTATTTGTAGAGGTGTATTCGTCGAAGCGTCTGAAGTCTGGCCTAGAAGGTCCACGTTGGGAAGAGGAGTGGTAGCGAAAGGATCCTTGTTAGTTTCTTCATCCGGTGTAAAGTAGGGTTCACTCTCAAAAAAGGAAACATCTCTTGATACATACAATTTACAACTTTTGGGGTCATAACATTTGTACCATTTTTCCTGAAAGAATATCCTAAAAAATACATTTAACAGAACTATAATCGAGTTTGTCCTCCCACTTCCTGTGAACAAAACACACACAACCAAAGATTTTAAAATGATCGGTGTACATTTTTTTGTTCTGAAGAATTTCCAAGGGTTGCTTATTCCCAATTGTAGGATTGGGAAGCCGGTTGATAATATAAGTTGGTGTAAGAATATATCTGACCAAAAAAATTGGAACATTGTTTTGAAAAAGCAAATATCTTGTTACATTTAAAAGCTGCCAATTTTTCTGTTCAGAAATTCCATTTTGTTGAGGGGTATTAATACATGTTGTTCGATGAAAGATTCCCTTTTGTTTTAAAAAAGTTTGAAACATATTACTCATGTATTCTGAATCATTGTCAGATCTAAATATGTGATTTTTTGCATCATACATATTCTCAATAAAGGCAAGAAATTCACAAAAAACTGAGAAAGCATCAGATTTCTTTTTAATAGATAAATCCAAGTGGTTCGAGAAAAATCATCGATAAACTAATGAAATAACGAAAGTCATTATATGATTCCACCGGAGCTGGCCCCAAATATCAGAATGAACTAACTGAAAATGTAGTTGAGTCTTAGTAGTAGAAATAGGAAACAACAATCGAGTTTGTTTAGAAAAACGACAAATATCACATAAAATTCAGAATTAATAGATGGAATTAAATGTTTCAGCACACACGAAGATGGGTGACCCATCCTTTTGTGCCAAAGTTCGTGACTAGTCAAAGACCTCGTATGTAACGCTTAAGTACCTGATTCAAGAGCATATAAGCCATTTACGAGGATGCCCTACCAATCATCCTCTCCGTGGTACGATCCTGAAATATTACATCATGAGGAGTAAAAACAACATTGCAATTAAGTTTTCTAGTGATTTTAGCAAGAGATAGTAAATTTGTATCAAAATTGGGTACATAGAGAACATTATTATGGATATTATTTATTAGTTTCGCATCTCCTATACCTTTAATTTTCATTTTGTTTCCAATGGCAACAGTATCGAATTTGTCTAATATTCTTAAATTATTTTTCACGTTGTTTAGCATGGTGAGATCCCCAGTCATATGATCATAGCCCCGGAATCAATAATCCACCGTTTAATGTTTGATTGTGATGCTGAAAGGGCATGAATATGAATATCTAAATTATTTTCCATACCTGACATATTACCTAATCTAGGAGTGTGATTATGCATATAGTCATTTAGGTGGCCCATTAGTGCACCTATTCGGTGCGGATCCGGAGCTCCAGAATCATACACGTATTGTCCAGCTTTGGGTCCACCGGATCCATACCGCGCTGCACCCGCGAAACCTCCATTTGGCCCATATCCACGTTGCACGACTTCAAGTCCAGTCCAGTCCACCCCTTAGTCAGGTTGTGCGGTGGAGAGAAACTGGTTCGGTGATCATGCATATAAAAGCCATCTTTGTTCCATATGCATCATTTATGTTAGGGTTAGGGTTTGGTTTGTCTGAGCGACAGCCGTCACCTCCAGGTTGGCTGGTGCTGCCGTCGGCGCTTCCATCAGCAAGATTTGCTCGCGCGTTTTTGTTTCCATTTTTGGGTGGCTTGAGATGTGGAAAGAGAAACCAACAAGAGTTTTTATTATGACCTTGTTTCTTACAGTTTTCGTAGTGTTCATTTGCTTTGTTTCCGAATCGCTTTTTGTTGTTGTAGTTGTTGCCCTGAGCTTGTTGTTGGGAATCGTACTGTTGGCGTTGGATGCCATAGTCTTCCTTCGGGTTTCCTCGCGCTGAACCAGATTTGTGATGGTGGCGAGGTTTGGTAGCTCCGGCGCCATTAGGATTTGAGATCTTATTGCTTCATAACTTGGGTCCAGCCCTACCAAGAATTGGTAGATCTGGTTTTGCTCGTGTCAGGTTTGGATGGTTTTGGCGTCGGTTGTTGGGGTTCATACGCCTGGAGTTCGTCCCATTTCTTTCTGAGAGTACCAAGGTACTCGATGATGGATGTATTGTTTTGCCGCGTCTGGGATATTTCCTGCTTGATCTTGAAGACATGCGCGAAGTTTTCAACTTTTCCATAGTGTTCCAGGATTGCGTCCCATAGTCCCTTCGCACTTTCTTTGTACATGAAGATTTTCCCGATGTTTGGTTGCATAGAGGCAATGATCCACGACATGACCTGATGGTCCATCGTTTGCCATTCCTCTTGCTTTGCTTCTGTCCCTTCGCCTCCGGGTTTTTTTCATTTTTCTGGTGATGTGACTGACTCTCCCCCGGTCACTGAGGGAAAGGCTCATTGCCCATGCCCAAGAGAGGTAGTTCGTTCCATTTAGGGATGTTGTGACCAGACACTGAGGATGATTCACCTCCGGGTGATTACCTCTAGTGTCGTCAGACATGATTTGGGTGTGCTTTTGGGTATGGATGTTGGTGATTGTCGCCTTCAACCCCCTTTGATGAGGTAAAATCGATGAGGAACTCCGGTGAGAGTTTGAGGTATGTATTTTTCGGATCAATGCTCTGAGACCATATTGATTTTGGTACTAAAGAACAAGAACGAGAATATGTATTATTGTATTTTTTTGTATATTGTTTGTATTACATGATGAGAGTATATATATGATCTTGTTGAATAGTCGTTGAGCCTAATAATGTGTGAGATTTCTTTCCTTGGATATGTTTGACGATTCTGGAAGTTGCCATAATCAGATATTTGATTTGGCTATGATGAAGGTGAGCCAACAGTCGTATTTTCAACAGGTGACGAATTCCCTTTGTTTATCCCTTAACCCTTCTTCTGAAAGATAATGCTCGTTGGTCAGAAGTAATCTCACCAATTTCCTTGATAGATGACCATTCTCGTTTCTCTTCAAGTTAACGTCATGCCATTTAGATGAACACTCCAAGCTTTTCCAAAATAAACACATATATCTTATCTCACCGTGACAAAATTATCACCAATTAACAAGGTGTAAATCCATCAATCAACCCCTGATTTCCAGGTTCATGAGATAAATCACAGTTCTAGGACCACACGAAATTCAATACACATCGTTAACACAAGAATCAGCCCAAAAACTTGAAGGAAAAAAAACTTTGTAGAATTTATTTATCTGAAAGGTAATGTTCATTAGGTTAGAAGTATTCAAAAAAACTCTCAAAATTAAACATTTTGTAAAGTGCATAGTTTTGAAAGATAATACTCATTTGTAAGAAGATTCACAACAACACTAAAGACTGAGGAGTATATTACCTATCAGAACTATCTCAACACAAATCCACTTAAACTGAACACATGCTCAATGACAAATTCAGCTGGACATAACATTAAATAGAATGCTTCCATCTTACAATTGTTTGATGCGGGATGATTGTTCCACATTGGCCATCATCCTGAAAACAGTACCCACCATGACATTAAATTCATCCTAAAAATAGTACCACTCATAAGGCGTGTTATAAACTTATAACCCATACACCAAACCAAAATCGTTTATTGCCATCTTAATAAATTCTTTTACCGTGCCATTATTAGGGCTCTTTTTGGGGAAAAGCTTCAGATCATAAATTCTCTTCGTGATTATTGTGTAAGGTTTCTATGGATCCATTTGAATCGTTTAGGTTAATAAAACCGGCTTAATAGTGTCAGGTCCAATTGGCAGTAAAAATCTGCAACGCTGCAGTATCAGAACTTGGTTGGCAGTAGAATTTTCGGCCATCTTAAATGGACATTTCACAAAGACACTAACGTTATCAAATGTTTGATTATTCTCAACAATGATAATTTGCAGCGACTAAGCTTTCGATCTCAACAATATAATATAGTAATAGTCTACACTTAAAAAATAATATGTTATTACCTTTGAGATTAACAGCTTTTATTGAACCGATTGACCCAATACTAACCTTTAATCATAACAAAATCACAATATATTTCGATAGAATGGGAAAGGATGTGCACTAAACAAAATTTCAACCTTCAATGGCTAAATGCGCAGCAGACTGCTGTAGTATTGAGAATAAATATTGTGACAGTACAAGGATTTATGCATAAGGTGATAAATAACAAAAGATGTGCACCAAGTAAAATACAAGACCTCATTTCTTCACCGAACATCTGTGAAAAAATACCCAAGAAATTGGGGAAGACGGGAGCATTAGGCATGCAAATGACATGAAGATATTATTACTACAAACCGCATCTGAGTTTGCGATACAAATCAAGCATATGGAAAGAATTAAGAAAACCAATCCAGCAAGCGAAGCATAGCAGGCTAGTTTTTCACAGTTGTGACGTACTTCCGCAACATCTCGACCACCTCCGGCGATATCCTTGCAGATTCATCCTTAAGATGATGAATTTTTGCCTCAGTCTCGTGTTCTAGGCGCTTTACATTTGCACCCGAGTCACCACTGCTCTGTAAGATAAGTAGACACAAATAAAAGTAAGCACAAAATGATATTTTCTGAGAAAAATTGAACTTGTGGTGTGAAGGAAATGTTGCATTGAATCCTAACCTCAGCAAGCTTCCTCTGATATTCTGATTCCATATAAGCACGGTACTCGGCAATCTCCTTCTCAGCCTCTTCCTTTGCCTGCTTCAGCCTTGCCATTTTTGCTGGTAGGACATAAGATAAATTCTCTGTGAACATATAGTTTTAAAGGTACAGGTAGAAATGCACTCCAAGGCATTGAGCATCTACGAAGAGTCATAAAATGAAAATATTCTTCAAATGCATCTACATCCACCACTAATGTATAACAAAAATATTACAGAAGCATACATCATTGACTAAGGTAGTAATGCAATATGCCTTACCATTCCTGGCGGCACTAAATATCTGTTGAGCCTCCTGCTCTGCTGCAAGTAGAAGTTGAATCCCACCCTGACGACTGTTGGATGCCATTTCCAACCTGCAGAAGCAAGAAACAAGAACTGTCAACTATTTGTTTGCTGCATTGGTTCAGCATCTGATGAATGGTTGCCTTTAGAGAAAAGGCAAATCCTAAAAAAGTGCTTCGTCAATTTTGGCATGTTTGGAGAAAAAACCCTATCTTAAACTCTTCAATGCCAATGCACCCTTCTATTCCAAAAGAGATTTGACAAGTTGGTAGAAAGATACAAAACTTCAGCTCTCCATTGCCAATCGACCATTCAATTCCAAAAGTGGTGTTCTTAGACAATTCATTTGATACGTACACTCATGGTCAAATCAAAGCACGTTTGAAGAGGGGATTCACAGGATCAAAGATTTAAATTCACACTATAACATTCAATGTTATAGGATAGGATCAAAGATAGGGAGATCGATGAAGATGTTAACCATATGATTAGAACATGATGGATGAAATGACGACAAGTCTCAAGTGTTTTATGTGACAAGAAAATTTCACTTAAGTTAAAAAGAAAGTTTTATAGAACTACAATAAAACTTGCAATGCTATATGGTGCGGAATGTTGGGCCACTAAAAGACAACATATACAAAAGATGAGTGCATCTGAAATGAGGATGTTGAGGTGGATGTGTGATCATACACGAATGGATCGGATTAGAAATGAAGACATTCGTGAGAGAGTTGGAGTTACTCCAATGGAAGAGAAAGTTATCCAACACAGACTGAGATGGTATGGACATGTACAAAGAAAACCTATGAATGCACCTATAAGAAGAGGAGTATTGAATCGGATCGAAGACATAAAAAGAGGAAGAGACAAACCACGATTGACTTGGGAGGAAGCGGTCAAAAGAGATTTAAAAGATTGGAATGTTCCTCGAGAATTTGCATTGGATAGAAACGCGTGGAAGAAGACGATTCACGTGCCTGAACCGTGACTCCTTTGAGTTTAATTTCTAACCTACCCCAACTAGTTTGGGATAAAAGACTTTGTTGTTGTATAACATTCAATGTTCCCTTTCGGAAGAAGAAAAAAATCATCCACAAAAACGAAAAAAATCATCTTATCTACCCAATTTTTGCAAAGGAAATACGGAATTTTCAACATCACAACAACAAAACACCACGAGAAGGTAAGAGGGACTACAACATCGATTTTTTTTGACAAAACGTCTCCAGATCCTGTTGAGGTGAAGGTCTTGATGATTTTGCAAAGATCTAGTATTTTGCTAAATACCAAGCCCAAGTGTTGATATCACCGTTGGACTTCACGAACCTCCACGGTTCATGTTCTATAGTCAAAATCAGCAGCTTTGGGTGATTCCTCAACTTTTCTCTCCAAAGTACCCCCTAAATTTTGGTATCACTAAAATTGCAAAGTGCATATAATTTGGTGAACTTTATTTTTCACCAAACTCCGGGGAAAACTCGGTGTCAATTTCTAGAAACAATGTTGGTTTGCAACTAGTTAGACAAAGATTTGGTACTTATGCAAGATAGGCTTTGCCGGTCGAATTGGTTCTAGTCGGACAAATGAAATTAGATATTCCGGAAAATGTGTCAGGTGAAATCGGCCCAATCTATGCTATTGGAAGCAATAAATTCTCTAGCAGGGGCGTCAGCAAACAACAAAGAAGAAGACACCAAGTAATTAATCTTCGGAGGAATACGATCTATAACAGACATCACTTCTCAGATACTCCAACACAACACAAGTTCAGAAAAGAAAACAAGATACAAAAAATAAAAAATAAAAAACCTAATTATATTATACTTGTAAAAAAAACAAGATCGCAAAATGAATTACACTTTTCCTGAAAACCGAAATAAAACTCGAAACTAAATCCACCAGAACCCTAAAACCCGAAATTTCGACAAATCAAACCCGGACACACCATTAGTCACGATCTAAATGCAAAGATACAACCAAACCCAAACGCAAACCCTAACTAAGAGCCTCGGAAGGGAAAAGAAAGGATCAGATCTGACGAAGAAGAGGTAGATCGGAACGAAGAAATCGAGATCTGAGCGGAAGAGAGATTTACCTGAGGATTGGTGATTGGAGAAGAACGACGGAGGAGAGAGATTGGTCCGCGTCGAGACGAGACGACCTTTATCTTTTCTTGTTTCTGTGGGTGGAAACTAAACGGGTGGCTTACTCGGGTCGGATGGTGGTCCACGTACTGACTTCTGGGATCAGACGATTTTGCACAATTAACCCTGACATTTTTATACCCGGTGAGTTTGATAAGGGAACCACGCCCCAAAACTACTTAAATCGTCCCTTGAAATTACCAAATTGCCCTTAACAATATATTTAATACTCATATCGTCCCGTGTCTATAAATTAGGCCTACGGTCTTGTATATTCATAATTTATCAGTAAAAACACCACGAAAATGTCTGGCGAGGGTGATGCATCCGGTGAGGTAAGCCTGGCGCGGGGCAAAATTTGGGTCGAGCGTCTGCATTAGACGCCTCCCCCAAGGTGAGGGCTTCTGCGTAGGACGTCCTCCCCTTGGCCGAGGCGTCTAACGCAGACGCCTACGCAATGGGAGAGGCGTCTTATGTAGATGTCCTCCCCTTGGGTAAGATGTCTTTAGTAGACGACATTCCCTTGGGCAAGGCGTACTACGCATACTCCTCACCCTTGGGGAGGGCGTTTAACTCAGACGCCCCACCCATGGGGTAAGCGGCTAATCCAGACGCCTGGAATTTTTTGATTTTTTTAATTTCAATTTTATTTTTGTAGGTTCCGTTGGAAGATTTCGGTGGTGATGGAGTAGATTACAGTGAGTTATTTCAAACTACACAAATCTTTGCAACAATCGATGAAGCAAGTAAATGGGCCAAACAAGTAGCTATCAGAGCTGGGTTTTTTTTGGTCGTGTCGTCGTACAAAACAAGATCAGATAGTCGGATGGATTATTATTTGAGATGCGACCGGCGAAATCAAATGGAGTCTCGGGATATGGATACTGCACTTCGAAGAAACACCAAAAGAAAGGGTTGCGGTTGCCGTTTCTTAATAAAAGTGGTGGAGCGACGAGATCGTGATGGATGGGTTGTAGTTTTTAATAGTGGTAACGGACATCACAACCACAGACTGGCAGTTTATCCAGAGGGTCATCGTCAAATTAGTGGTCTAAGTAAGTGCTGGGGCGAAGAAGATTGTTCGTGATATGACAGAGGCGCAAGCAAAATCGCGGAACATCTTGAAGGCAGTAAAAGAAAAATTCCCGGAGGACAATCCAAATCAAAGGCATATTTATAATTTCAGAGATTACATGAGAACGACAAAATCTCAAGACCGGAATCCCGTCCAGCAGTTTCTCTATCAAGCAGTGTAGTGTGAGTACTTACATTGGATTATGGCGGATCCAGAAACTAATGTCATCACTCACGCTTTTTTGGCACATCCGACGTCAGTCCAGTTGTTGCGGACATATCCTTTCGTTATCTGCATGGATTCAACTTACAAGACGAACAAGTATTGGGGACTGTCAGCCCGACTGCAATAATAACAGACCGGGAGTTAGGCCTTATGCGACCGGTGAGAGAGGTTTTTCCTGACTCTGCTCATTTACTCTGCACATGGCACATCAACAAAGACGTATTCAACTACGCATACCACGTATTCGGCAAGAATAAGCAGATGGCAGAGACTTTGAGTCATGGAAGATGGAGGAAAATCATGCTTTCTACTTCCTAAGCCGAGTATGATAGAGCTTTGTATGCTCTGAAAGATTTGTATAGATCGTGGCCAGCTATCACGGAGTATCTGGACACCACGTGGTTGGTGCATAAAGAAAAGTTTGTGCTGAATTGGACGAAAAAAGTCCTTCATTTTGGGAACACCACGAATTGTAGGGTCGAAAGTGCTCATTCGGCTCTAAAAGAGTGGATTTCTACATCGACTGCAGCCTTGGACACTCTTTTCGAGCGCGTCAACGCGGCTATTGAAATGCAGCTGACGAATATTCGAAACTTTCTTGAAGACTCGAGAAGGCGAAATTTGACTAATTTCGGACATCCTCTATATCGTCACATAAATGGTCGAGTTTCGCATCACTGCTTGCAATTGCTGAGTCAGGAGGTGAAGAGAATGCAACAGTTAGATGATGAAGTTGAATATCGTTGTGAGTGCGCTTTTCTGACTTCTCATGGGATACCTTGCGCATGTACCATCCGCGGATGTCTTGAATCAGACAACGGAATTTACTTAGAGCAGATTCATTCGTTCTGGAGGACACTTGTCATTGGGGAAGGAGCCGGGAACACAGAGTTTGTGTCTCAGGCAGCTCAAGACGTCGAACATTTTCGCAACCTGGTTGATGAGATTGCAGGAAGTGACCCTACCGTAATTCGATCTGCCACTCGGGTTTTATTCGAGCAGCTACACCCCGAACATTCGAATTTGAGAGAGCCTGCAGAAAAAACAAAGCTACGAGGTCGACCAAGGGGAAGTCGACACGACGGGACCCTAGTGCGTTTGAGTATACTGAGCGAGATCGTGGTCGATCTTCAGGTAGTGGGAGTAGAGGTCGTGGTCGTTCTTCCGGTAGTAGAAGCAAAGGTCGTGGTCGATCTTCTGGTTCTTCGTCTGTGAGGGGAGGATCAAAAATTAAAACAATTGTTAAACTAAATCAAAAAAATTTAAAACTAAATATCACAAATGTTAAACTTAATAACAATTTGTTAAATTAAATTATCAGATTTATCACAATTTATTAAAGTAATTATCATATTTAATAATTAAAAAACAAAAATTGTGGAGACGCCTCCCGCATGGTGGAGGCGTCTGTCGGAGACGCCTCCTCCATCGGGGAGACGTCTTCCGCAGACGTCTCCCGTTACGGGTCGGCGTCCGTGGGAGACGCCCCCCGCATGGGGCGGGCGTCCGAGGAAGCAACTGGACTTCCAGAAGTTCATCAAGTTTTTCTACAAATCAATCGTCAGAATTCACTCTCGAAATCCAGTTCTCCCATTTCAGGGTCATTTTTCAGAGCAAATTGTGACGATTGGTTTGTAGAAAAGTCGATGAACTTCTGAAAGTCCAGTTCCAAGAATTCCAAAATTTTATTAATTTATACTTCAAATTTGAACTACTAGAACGACCTATAAATTCAAATTCTAATATAAAAAATAATCTCAAAGGTAATAACAGATTACAGATGGGTTTTTTTAAAGTTTAGACTATTACTATATTATATTGTTGAGATCGAAAGCTTAGTCACTGCAATTATGACTGTTGAGAATAATCAAACATTTGATAAATGTCCATTTAAGATAGCCGACTACTGCTAACCAAGTTCTGATACTGCAGCGTTGTAGATTTTTACTGCCCATTGGACTTGACACTATTAAGCCGTAAGGTTTTATTAACCAAAACGATTCATATCGACCCATAGAAACCTTACACAATAACCACGAGGAAAATATATGATCTGAAGCAATTCTCCTTACCCTTCTTCAAAAAGAGCCCTAATAACGACACGGTAAAATAATTTATTACCATGGTAATAAACGATTTTGGTTTGGTGTAATGGCTATAAGTTTATAACACGGCTTATGCGTGTACTATATTTTTAGGATGAATTTAATGTCATTGTCATGGTAGGTACTGTTTTTAGGATGAAGTTTATTGTCATTGTCATGGTAGGCATCTGTGGAACATTAGTCCCACATCGAACAATCGTAAGACTCAGGCATTTTATATTATATTGTGTCTAGCAAAAATGATACAAAGATTTGAGTGAATGTGTGTTTAAATAGTTATGAAAGATAATACTCTTCTGTCTAGAAGATTAGTAAAAATTCTTCTGACTAAAGAGTATTATCTTTCATAGCTATAAATTTCACTTTGTTTTGTTGATTCTTCTTGTTTTGTTTGGAAAATTGAAAATCATTTTGTTTATTTTAATCTCGTGCCACGCAAATCTCCTTACCCTTCTTCTTGATGGTAATACTCATATGTCGTGTGGCATGCAAGAGCTTGAAAATAGTGCATTTGGTATTTCCATTGACTAGAAATAATTAAGGTTGAGAATAGTGCATTTCTTACCACCTTTGATGGCTATAAATTTCACAATTTTTTGAGTTTTTTGGTTGATTTTTGTGTTGATGGATTCTTGTTTCTTTTGTTTGGAAAACTGAAATTGAATTTTGTGTTTTCTAGAATTGATTTATTTCATGAACGCAGATGTTAGGGGTTGATAGACATACTTGCAACTTGTTAACTGGTGATAAAATTTGTGAGGGTGAGATAAGATCAATTTGTTTATTTTGGAAAAATGATTTATTTCATGGATGTGAAAATTAAGGTTGATAGGTGGACTTACAACTTGTTAACTGATGATAATTTTTGTGAGGGTGAGATAAGATCAATATGTTTTATCTTGGAAATGCTTAAAGGTTGGACGTCGGCAACAACACGTGTTCCGCCACGATGCAAGTCCTTCCGACTACTAGTCTCCGGCAGACGCCCCCTTATTTATTTATTATTATTATTTAGTTATAATTAGTATTAATTGGTAATTAGCATCTTGATAAAGTAAAATTATATTGTGTACAATGTAACTTATTGTAGGATTTCATGTTTAATTGTGCATATATATTTTTCGAAATTTTATGCATAATAAGGATCAATTACAATTTTCTACGATTTATTTCATGCATGCATCAGTTTGTTTTAATAACTAGTTTCAAAAACTTATTAAAACAAACACAAGGGACTCCGAAATTCATACGTAGAAGTTCTTTAAAACTTCTTGATGTTCCAGAGACGTTGAGGAAGACGATCGTCGCTTCTCGTTGCGCCGGATGCCTCCGAGTGTTCACCGAAACCCTAAACAAGGTTGGAGAGAAAGGAGCTAGTCAATCAATCTCCAAACTAACTTAGAATCTAGCTACAAACCTCTTCCTTAATCTCTGAGATTTTTCCTTCCAAAGACTTAGAAAACCAAGAGAATTTTCGTGGTTTTTTGTGGTGAATTAGGAGAGAAAATAATTAGAAAAACATCTAACTTAATTAAGGAGAATAAGGACATATTTATAGGCTCCAATCTTAATCTCAATCATGGCTATTCTTAAGCCATGTTTTCTTGACATTTTCTCTCACAAACTAATTCCATAATTCATTACATGCATCCACAAAACGTTTGACCAAGTTTGGAGCTAATCCAACCATTGATCAAATTAATCACTTAATTATCAAAGGCAGAAAATCGATCACGGTTCGGTTTACCGAGTCACACTCGGTTAACCGAATATGTCACAATTGTTTTACCGAGTATTAGACGGATGACCGATTCTTAAGGAGAAAAAATCTCCTTAACTGATCGGACCAATTCTAGTCTATAACCAAGTACCTTTCGGTTAACCAAAAATATCGGAACTGGACATTGTTCGGTCGACCGTTTCTGGTTCGGAATACTGATCCAGAATTCCAGGCACTTTGGTCAAGTTCGGTCAATCAACTATGACTATCCGTTCCACGTTCGGTTGACCGATCCACAGATCCTTCGGTCGACCGAACCATAAACGGATTACCGAACTTTTACCCGATTTTGCCTTTTCAAATTTTAGATTTATTTCCAACAAAATTTGAACTTTTAGGGGGTTTTAGCAAATTCACAACTTATGAAATATATTATCCTATGCAATAATAAATTATTGCACCCCATAATATATGCATCTCATATGAATTTATCATGATTCTAATTATGTTATATACAACATACTTGATTTTACTTGTTCACTACATGTGTCATATTTTCTATAAGAAACCCGACACATCATATGAACCAAAAATCAAGCTTCTTGTTTCCCGGTTTTTGCGGTGTGACCTATGGGAGGATCTAAACTAAGTTGGCAGTGATATTAAGAGCTTAATATCACAAGCTATAAGCGGTATCTAGCTACACATTATAGCTCCCAATTAGTTAGATGTCTTAATTCCACTCGAACCAAAACCCGATCCATTTAGTGATGGAGTGCACCACTTGTGTCCGTCCCTTGCCTCATGATATTAAGAATACACACTGTAAAGACGTGGGACGTGAGAGAGAGTGGGAAGTATGGGGTGGAGTGTGGTGGTATGGGAGGTATGGAGGGGTGTATGGGTAGATATTAGGTTTTGTTATAAAAACCAAAATCTCACCCCTTTTGCTCTTTTGGTTGCCCATTTCGATTTCCACCCAAACTTCATTTCCTTCCCTTGTTCCGGCGACCAGGAGGAGAAGATCTCCGGCGGCGTGGTGGAGGCGAGCCCGAGGAAGGAGCGTGAGGAGGCGGCGGTGCGCGAGCGAGGCTCCGGCGGGTCTTCATCGTCTTTAAAGGTATGCCAAGTCTTCATAGTAACTCCCCAAGAGGTGTGGGAGTGTAGGGGGCGGCGTTGGTGCCGTTTCCCAGCGAGAAACCCGGCTGGACAGAGGTTGAAGACGCTCTGTTCGGTCGACCGATGGAGTGTTCGGTCGACCGAACAGCGTCTGGATGATGCCTGTCCAGAGGGAAAATGCATGTTTCGGTCGACCGGTAGTTGGTCTCGGTCGATCGAGTTTAGTGTATATTTGCTTACTGCCCGAAAACGGTCGAACGACGTCTGTGTGACGGTCGACCGTTTATGCCAAATTTTAGCGGGAATATTTTATAAGGGTTATATTAGTCCGGTCGACCGGTGGTTGTTCGGTCGACCGATCCCAGTAGATAGGGTAGACAGACCTTCGGCCGACCGAGTGTGTGTCTCGGTCGATCGAACTGCGCAAAGTCGGTCAAGAGCGTTGACCATCTAAACGGTCGACCGCTCTGGATCCGGTCGACCGACCGCGTGCAGATTTTCCTGTAGTGAAGTGCCTGTTGATCCGGTCGACCGGAAGAGTTTCGGTCGACCGAATGTAGTGGGCAGGATTCATGCAGTTTTCCTTATCGGTTGAACGGACCCTGGTTCGACCGACAGGATATATATGTATATAAAACGTATAGTGTAGACCTTCCAAACGGTCGACCGCTAGATTTGACCTTGTTCGACTGGTGGGTCGAATTATCTTTCCTTGGTGGATTTATCCACATACGTGACGTCGAGTAGAGGCGACTACCGGCTGCCGAGCCCACGGTCGATCACCGGACCTCGGAGCTACGGATTTCACCTACGACGAGAACGTATTTTCTGTTGGACCCCTCGTGGATGCCGGTGCGGCAGAGGGATGCCTGCCATGCCTGTGTGGGTGGTAGATGCCTTCTTCCCTGGTGGGGGAAGGGGATGCACTTTCCCTATGGAGGAAAGCCGAGACCTCCTCTTGTTGGCCTGGATTGGCAGGGGGGATGCCTCCCTTTTGCCCCTGTGTGCGGCTGGGAGATGAGTGCGGCGACCCCCTTCTTGTTGGCCTGGATTGGCAGGGGGGGATGTTTCCCATGCCCCTGGCGCGGCTGGGAGATGGTCCGTGGCGGTTGGGGCATTCATTGGGCCCGAGGAGGATTGCATTGCATGAGCATTCTTGGCTTTTTCATCTGTTTTTCTGTATATATAGGAGATGTTGGCATACGGGGTTCCTTTCGGGAACTCAGGCAGATTTTATGTTTCATTTTCAGGGAGCAGGCGGTCTTAGGTTGGTGGTGACCGAGGGGAGTGCCTCCGGGATCGGGTCCTGTCTTCTCAGCTTTTTTGTAGAGGTAGTGATTACAGTAGTTATGTATTAGACATGTAATCGCTCTTTTGACACTCTGTATTATGACTTCCACGTGGAGATATTTTATATATATATTCTGTTGACTTTTCCAGTAGCGTGCCCTTGTTGACCGTTGACGGTCGTATGTTTGTGTTTTAAATTTGAAAATTTTCTTCCGCTGTTTCGGGACGTTACAACTTGGTATCAGAGCCTTGATCCCGGCGTATTTTTCCAAAGAAACCACCATCGAGTTAGGATTAGAGTCTAGAGGTCCATTGCATGCATTCATGATCATTCTGATGTGAGTCTTTTTTTTGTTCTGTAGAGTGATGCCTCCGAGACGGGTGGTGCCTACGGCTGAGACTCGCAGTTCGAGTGAGTCTGCGAGAGAGGAGGCCCGGGAGGCAGAGCGCAGAGTCCTGTTCGACACCGTGGAGCGGTTGAGCGGGATGTTAGAGCGTCAGGCAGCGCAGAGTGCGCAGGCGGGGGCCGGTGCGATGCACGACCGGTTCATGAGGCAGCACCCTCCGACTTTTGCTGGGCAGATGGATGCAGAGGCAGCTGAGGAGTGGATCCTCACTATGCAGACGATCTTCAGGGCTATCGACTGTACTCCGGAGAAGAAGGTGGACCTGGCCACCTATGTGCTGAGAGGAGCTGCAGCGAACGGGTGGAGGTCGACTTCAGCAGTTGTGTTCACCGGTCGAGAGGATGTGTCATGGGAGGAGTTCGTTGAGGAGTTCAACGAGCAGTACTTTCCGGAGCATGTGCGAGACGGGAAGCGGGTGGAGTTCCTGGCCCTGGAGCAGGGGAGCATGACACTGGAGGAGTACATTGGGAAGTTTAACGCCCTTGAGCGTTACTGTCCGGAGATTTTCGTCACTCAGGCGCAGAGGTCGATGAAGTTTGTCGGGGGACTCCGGAAGCATCTGAGGACCCGAGTGTTGTCGAGCATGCCACGCACCTTGGCGGATGCAGTGAGGAGCACCACTATCATGGAGAGGGACTACCGGGAGAATTATCAGGATGATAGGAGGTCGGTAGGGAGATCCTCAGGGAGGCCAGGAGGGCAGAGTTCGGGGAAGTCGGGCAAGAGGCCCCGGATCGAGGCAGCAGGGGCGCCGCAGCCAGAGGCGTGCAGGAGCTGTGGCAGAGTGCACACTGGGCGCTGCCTTGGGTCGATTACTTGTCATGGTTGTGGTCAGCAGGGCCACTTCGTCAGGAACTGCCCTAGCAAGGGCGCTGGACCGAGCAGACCTCCGGGACTTCCGAGTGTCAGTGGCGGCGGAGCTAGGCGACCTGCAGCACCGCAGCAGGGTCAGCGTACTGGACGAGTCTTCACTGTCCAGGCAGAGGAGGCGAGGGACGCCAGCACCGTCGTGGAAGGTACACTTCTTGTGGCAGGTTTAGAGGCTAGAGTGCTTTTTGATTGTGGCGCGACACACTCGTTCATCTCAGAGCGATTTGCGGGAGTGTTGGGCTGTACCCCTGCGATGTTGACTGCCACTTTGGAGGTCAGCACACCCCTGGGTCTGGTGGGCACTGTGGGGAGCTTCATCCCCGGCGCCACGATTGTTTCGGAAGACCAAGATTTTCCGGCAGATCTGGTCTTGCTACTGATGGAGGACTTCGACGTTATTCTTGGGATGGACTGGCTGTCCCGGCATGACGTGCGTGTCCTTTGCCGTGAGAGGAAGGTTTTGATTCCGAGGATGGGGTTGCCTGATATCTTGATTAGAGGAGTCAGGAACAGAGGAGGCCGCATTGTGGTGTCAGCTTTGAGGGCTCAGAAGTTGATGCAGCAGGGTTGCAGAGCGTTTTTGGCGACGCTGGTTGTTCCAGAGGCTGAGTCTCCGAGGCTGGACGAGATAGATGTGGTACGGGAGTTTACAGAGGTGTTTCCAGATGATATTCCAGGATTGCCACCTCCGCGAGAGATGGAGTTTTGCATTGAGCTGGCAGCAGACACATCACCGCAGTCGAAGGCCCCGTACAGGATGGCGCCCGCAGAGTTGGCAGAGTTGAAGAAGCAGCTACAGGAGCTGATGGAGGCTGGATTCATCAGACCGAGTGTCTCACCTTGGGGCGCGCCAGTGCTGTTTGTGAAGAAGAAGGACGGATCTTTGCGGATGTGCATTGACTATAGGATGCTGAACAAGGTCACCATCAAGAATAGGTATCCCCTACCTAGGATTGAGGACCTGTTCGATCAGTTGCAGTCAGCGAAGGTCTTCTCTAAGATCGACCTACGCTCAGGATACCATCAGCTGAGGATCCGAGAGGAGGATGTCCAGAAGACAGCATTCAGGACCAGATATGGGCACTATGAGTTTTTGGTGATGCCTTTTGGGTTGACGAACGCTCCGGCGGCTTTCATGGATCTGATGAACCAGACGTTCAGGCAGTACTTGGATAGTTGTGTCGTGGTCTTTGTGGATGATATCCTGATTTACTCACCCGATGTGGAGCAGCACAGAGAGCACCTGCGGATTGTACTTAGCATTTTGAGAGACCAGAGGTTGTATGCTAAGTTTTCGAAGTGCGAATTCTGGTTGGACAGAGTTGCATTTCTGGGTCACATCGTTTCTGCAGAGGGGATTTCGGTGGATCCGGCGAAGGTAGAGGCAGTGACTGAGTGGAGAGCCCCTACGAGCGTGACGGAGATCAGGAGCTTTGTTGGATTGGCGGGTTACTACCGTCGCTTCATCAAAGACTTCTCGAGGTTAGCTGCACCTCTGACTGCCCTGACGCAGAAGGGAGTCACTTTTGTTTGGTCCCAGAAGTGCGAGGACAGCTTTCAGGAGCTGAAGAGACGACTGACGACAGCTCCAGTTTTGACTCTGCCGAGCGGCACAGGAGGTTTTGTGGTCTACAGCGACGCATCAGGCATTGGTCTGGGTTGCGTGTTGATGCAGCACGGGAGGGTGATTGCATACACGTCGAGGCAGTTGAAGACCCATGAGAAGAATTACCCGACGCATGACTTGGAGTTGGCAGCCGTTGTGCACGCACTGAAGACATGGAGACACTACTTGTATGGTGAGCAGTTTGAGGTGTTCACCGATCACCAGAGTCTGAAGTACCTCTTCTCCCAGAAGGAGTTGAATATGAGACAGCGTCGTTGGTTGGAGTTCATTAAGGACTACGATTTCACCATCTCCTACCACCCGGGGAAGGCGAATTCAGTTGCAGACGCCTTGAGTAGGAGAGTGGAGCTATCAGTTGCTAGCATGTGCCTTCAGGAGTGGAGACTGCTTGAGTCATTGGCAGAGTGGAGGCCGTTCACTGGGGACTCTGAGGGAGCAGTGATAGCTGGGTTGCGGGTAGAGCCACAGACCGTTTCACAGGTAGTACAGGCGCAACATGAGGATGATGAGTTGGCCAGTTTGCTGGAGTTGACTGCCAGAGAGGGGTCTGATTTCAGTGTTGGGGTCGATGGAGGTCTGAGATTCAGAGGGCGGATCTGGGTGCCGAGGGTTGATGGGATGAGAGATGACATCATGGATGAGGCACACAGAGCGAAGTACACCATCCATCCAGGGAGCACGAAGATGTATAAGGACCTGCAGCGGAACTTCTGGTGGAGAGGCATGAAGAAGGACATTGCAGAGTTCGTGAGTCGGTGTTTGGTCTGTCAGCAGGTGAAGATCGAGCACCAGAGGCCAGCTGGGCCTATGCAGAGCATCGAACTTCCAGAGTGGAAGTGGGAGCACGTGACGATGGACTTCGTTACGGGGCTACCGAAGACGAGGCGGTTCCATGACGCGATTTGGGTGATAGTCGATAGACTGACCAAGTCGGCGCACTTTCTGGCCATTAGGACCACCTTGCCTTTGGAGAGTCTGGCGAAGCTGTATGTAGAGGAGATCGTCAGATTGCACGGAGTACCGGTGAGCATCATCTCTGACAGAGATCCGAGGTTCACATCCAGATTTTGGGGGAGTCTGCAGCAGGCACTGGGGACACGTCTGAGATTCAGTACAGCTTTTCACCCTCAGACAGACGGTCAGTCAGAGAGGACTATCCAGACCTTGGAGGATATGCTGAGGGCTTGCACGTTGGACTGGGCTGGACACTGGGATGAGCATCTACCTCTGATCGAGTTCGCCTACAACAACAGCTACCATGCTAGTATTGGGATGGCACCGTATGAGGCGTTGTACGGGAGGCCGTGCAGATCGCCGGTATGCTGGAGTGACGTAGGCGAGAGGCAGTTAGTGGGTCCAGAGCTTGTGCAGATGTACGCAGAGAAGGTTGACTTGATCAGGAGGAGGTTGGCTACAGCACAGAGCAGACAGAAGAGTTATGCCGACCGACGCAGACGGACTTTGAGCTTCGAGGTTGGAGATCACGTCTTCCTGAAGATTTCACCAGCTCGAGGAGTGATGAGGTTCGGGAAGAAGGGGAAGCTCAGTCCGAGGTATGTCGGACCTTTTGAGATCTTGGACCGTGTCGGGGAGGTCGCCTACAGAGTTGCTTTGCCACCACAGTTCTCCGGCCTTCACAACGTCTTCCATGTTTCTATGTTGAGGAAGTACGTTGCAGACCCGACACATGTGATAGAGATTGCAGTGCCTGAGATCCGGCAGGACTTGTCACTTGAGGAGAGGCCAGTTGAGATCATTGATCGGATGGACTATCAGCTCAGGAGGAGGACTATTCCGATGGTTAAGGTCAGATGGCAGCATCACAGTGAGCGCGAGGCCACCTGGGAGATCGAGGAGGAAGTTCGGAAGCAGTATCCAGAGCTGTTTGGTAAGTTACCTTTCTGATTTCGGGGCGAAATCCTTTTAAGGAGGGTGGATTGTAAAGACGTGGGACGTGAGAGAGAGTGGGAAGTATGGGGTGGAGTGTGGTGGTATGGGAGGTATGGAGGGGTGTATGGGTAGATATTAGGTTTTGTTATAAAAACCAAAATCTCACCCCTTTTGCTCTTTTGGTTGCCCATTTCGATTTCCACCCAAACCTCATTTCCTTCCCTTGTTCCGGCGACCAGGAGGAGAAGATCTCCGGCGGCGTGGTGGAGGCGAGCCCGAGGAAGGAGCGTGAGGAGGCGGCGGTGCGCGAGCGAGGCTCCGGCGGGTCTTCATCGTCTTTAAAGGTATGCCAAGTCTTCATAGTAACTCCCCAAGAGGTGTGGGAGTGTAGGGGGCGGCGTTGGTGCCGTTTCCCAGCGAGAAACCCGGCTGGACAGAGGTTGAAGACGCTCTGTTCGGTCGACCGATGGAGTGTTCGGTCGACCGAACAGCGTCTGGATGATGCCTGTCCAGAGGGAAAATGCATGTTTCGGTCGACCGGTAGTTGGTCTCGGTCGATCGAGTTTAGTGTATATTTGCTTACTGCCCGAAAACGGTCGAACGACGTCTGTGTGACGGTCGACCGTTTATGCCAAATTTTAGCGGGAATATTTTATAAGGGTTATATTAGTCCGGTCGACCGGTGGTTGTTCGGTCGACCGATCCCAGTAGATAGGGTAGACAGACCTTCGGCCGACCGAGTGTGTGTCTCGGTCGACCGAACTGCGCAAAGTCGGTCAAGAGCGTTGACCATCTAAACGGTCGACCGCTCTGGATCCGGTCGACCGACCGCGTGCAGATTTTCCTGTAGTGAAGTGCCTGTTGATCCGGTCGACCGGAAGAGTTTCGGTCGACCGAATGTAGTGGGCAGGATTCATGCAGTTTTCCTTATCGGTTGAACGGACCGTGGTTCGACCGACAAGATATATATGTATATAAAACGTATAGTGTAGACCTTCCAAACGGTCGACCGCTAGATTTGACCTTGTTCGACTGGTGGGTCGAATTATCTTTCCTTGGTGGATTTATCCACATACGTGACGTCGAGCAGAGGCGACTACCGGCTGCCGAGCCCACGGTCGATCACCGGACCTCGGAGCTACGGATTTCACCTACGACGAAAGCGTATTTTCTGTTGGACCCCTCGTGGATGCCGGTGCGGCAGAGGGATGCCTGCCATGCCTGTGTGGGTGGTAGATGCCTTCTTCCCTGGTGGGGGAAGGGGATGCACTTTCCCTGTGGATGAAAGCCGAGACCTCCTCTTGTTGGCCTGGATTGGCAGGGGGGATGCCTCCCTTTTGCCCCTGTGTGCGGCTGGGAGATGAGTGCGGCGACCCCCTTCTTGTTGGCCTGGATTGGCAGGGGGGGATGTTTCCCATGCCCCTGGCGCGGCTGGGAGATGGTCCGTGGCGGTTGGGGCATTCATTGGGCCCGAGGAGGATTGCATTGCATGAGCATTCTTGGCTTTTTCATCTGTTTTTCTGTATATATAGGAGATGTTGGCATACGGGGTTCCTTTCGGGAACTCAGGCAGATTTTATGTTTCATTTTCAGGGAGCAGGCGGTCTTAGGTTGGTGGTGACCGAGGGGAGTGCCTCCGGGATCGGGTCCTGTCTTCTCAGCTTTTTTGTAGAGGTAGTGATTACAGTAGTTATGTATTAGACATGTAATCGCTCTTTTGACACTCTGTATTATGACTTCCACGTGGAGATATTTTATATATATATTCTGTTGACTTTTCCAGTAGCGTGCCCTTGTTGACCGTTGACGGTCGTATGTTTGTGTTTTAAATTTGAAAATTTTCTTCCGCTGTTTCGGGACGTTACACACACAAAGTAGTATTGTGTCATCTTTGTATTAGTATTCATTTCTTGATCTTTTTAAGCTAGTTATAAATATGTGACTTAACTCAAATCACATTGTGCACATTATAACTTTGCTTTATCAAGGGGCCCACTAATATCATCATTCAATTAAGAGGGGCAATAATAATCTTTTGACTAACTATCTTCTCCAACAAAAGTCATACTTAAACAACCAATGTCTTTACACTACACTCATCGATAGCTCAAGACACTAATCTAATTAAGCAATTCTTAAGTGATCAGATATAAGTCTCATATCAAAGGACCAAAGACACAGTAAAACATTAATGTCAGAAAATACAATTCTATAATGTTTTACTTATTAGGTCTATTCAGTATACAAAAGTAATATTTTCCTCTTTTGTGTACTCGTGTTGTCACTCACTTGTAGAGCTACAATGATCTATGACAAACACGACAATCTTAACTCGGTAATTAATGTCCCATGTTAATTATCACGATTGTGAATATCTATTGTTTTATGTAAACCAATATCTTTTAGAGCTCTACGGTTAAGGACCAAGAGTCTCTTCCTTAACACTTCTAAAAGACGAATAACATAAATAAGGAACAAAATGATTTCTCATTCAATTCATAATAATTGACATTTAAAAGTAAAACTTTTAGAACATATTCCCTTCACTTATGTATAGTTACATATTTATAATTTGCTTGAGAGATCAAGAAATGAATATATAATACAAAGATAACACATTTCTACTTTATATAATATTCTTAATATCATGAGACAAATGATAGACACAAGTGATATTACTTATATCACTAGATAGAT
Organism: Triglochin maritima; assembly: GCA_963682175.1. Classification (NCBI taxonomy): domain Eukaryota; kingdom Viridiplantae; phylum Streptophyta; class Magnoliopsida; order Alismatales; family Juncaginaceae; genus Triglochin; species Triglochin maritima. The sequence goes on from OY821771.1 coordinate 63,518,992, forward strand.
CGTGTGTCTGTTTGAGTGAACAAAACATTTTTGTTATTTGGGTAACTATAATGTGTAGCTAGATACCGCTTATAGTTTATGATATAAAATATTTTATATCATTGCCAACATATACAAACTCACATTTCACAAACTCAATATTCCTATTTATACAAATCACAGTATCAATTTCAAATGAAATAACATCTTTTCTCTCATCGAACCTGACATTCTCCAAATCAAGACCCAACCTTTCGACCTCCCCACCTTTCCTGAGTTTTCTCCCGACCACCCTTGCAACCTTCCTCTCCCTCTCTGAACACTCCAAGCACCACCACCTCGCTCTCCCTACACATGTGCACCACCCAATCCAATGTGAAAATTGAAAGCAAATACACTTACCTCCTCCCCTCGCACGACTTCTTCACATCTAGGGCTGAGCACCGGTCCAGAACCGGACCGGACCTGGATGTTCTCCGGGGTACGGATCGAAGATCGGACCAGATTTTATATCAAAATCTTGGTTTTGGAGCGGGTTTGGACCGGACCGGACCGAAACCCGGATCCACCCCGGGGGTCCGGACTGGAACCCGGACCGGTTTGTGCTCACCCCTATTCACATCGAACCCCCTCCACACAGCTTCCAACCCAAGCACCATCATCTGTGACGGGAGGTGGGAGTTGAGTCGGAGCAGAGACACCCTTGTTGGTGCGGGCACAACGGGAGAAGTCGTAGGGGTAAGGATTTGGGGTGGCGGAGGAGATGAAGAAAGAGGTTACGAGGTCGAATTTGATCGTGCGTGCGCCGCCGAGGTTGCGTTGCATGGCCGTGGGGGTGGGGTGGGGATCATGGTGGGAAGGGTCCATTTCGGCAATGTTAGGGTTGGATTTTTAGAGGAATGTGTTCTAAAACTTTACTTTTATGTCTTTTATTATGAAATGAGTGTATAAATATTTTGTTCATTGATTAATGTATTCGTCTTTTAGAAGTGTGAAGAAAGAGATTTTGGTCCTTAACCGGAGAACTCTAAAAGATAATGGTTTACATAAATCAAAAAAGTAATTCACAATCACCGTGATTAACATGGGACATTGATGACCGAGTTAAGATTGTCACGTTGGTTAAAAGATGTTGTAGTTCTACAAGTATTTAACAACATTAGTATATGAAATAGAAAATGTTTCTTTTATATATTGAATTGACCTAACAAATGAAACATTATGGAATTGTGTTTGTGCATTAATGTTTTCATTGTGTCTTTAGACGTAAGATATGAGACCTATATTTTTTCACATGAGAAGTGTGTAATTTGATTATTATCAAAAGCTATCATTAAGTATAATGATAAATATAATAATTGGTTATACACGACTTGTGCCAAAAAAGATGATATGTCAAAAGATTATCATTACCTATCTTGGCTTGAGTGATGTTATTGCAGAGTCTCTTGACAAAGTAAATTTATAATGTGCACAATGTAACTTATGTACAGTTACATATTTATAATTTGCTTGAGAGATCAAGAAATAAATATATAATACAAAGATGACACATTTCTACTTTATATAATATTCTTAATATCATATAGATAAATTTATCATTAAAATTTTAATTTTTTAAATCCATTAATGGAATTGTAATGACGTTAACGGAAAATGTTACTGGAGTGACAAACGTGAAGTAATTGTACCAATGAAATTTGTCTAGTTTTTCAGTAGCAATAATATAAATAGCTACGGAATGACGACGGAAACGAAAATAGTGTTTTAAAATGACACCAAAGTAAAAAAACCTAAATTAAAACAGAAAAATGGAACATATCTACGTATAGAGTTGTCAACTTTGACTTGACTCAATAGCTCGACTCGAGTTGGACACGAAAAACGCTCGACTCTAGTTTAACTTAAAAATAAAGGATTTTGATGAAAAACAAAAACAATTTCAAACTTGGTTTGGTAAACAAGTCGTTCGAACTCAAAAAAAATTGAGGCTCGGCTCGATAGCTCGCTCAAATTTTTTAATGTTTTATTTATAATTATTTTTTGTATTTAGTAATAAGATAAGATAATACTTATAACTCGAAAATCTGCTCGACTCGGCTCGTTTACACCCCTACTACATACATGTCAATCTTTTGAAAATAGTACAAATGTGCAATAACACCCAACTTTTTGGCAAGTTCTATCAAATTGAACTCAGTGTTCCAAGTTTTCGACGCCGAGTTTAATTTGGATTCAGAAGTGATAGTGCACCCTATTGGGTGTCTGAGTAAGTGTTATATTTGTGAAAATGTTCATTTTACAGTGAGACGTCAAGTTCTCTATACATTAAAAAACAAGACATACTGCAATCACGTTGTTGCAGTGTCAACTTCTGTAAAATAATTCATTTCTAAAATAACTCAACGTCTAGCTATACCCTAAAAAAAGACCCGCCACCACCTCACGAAGTGGTGATAGTGACTCTAGTTTGAAAATAGTTTTCAAACATGTCCAAAATGGATTTTTTTATAGAAAAATATTAATTCAAAAAAGTTTTCAATTTTTGATGGGAATATAAAGGGTTAATTTCAGTTTACCTTCCTGAACTAACTTTGTCCCCTTGAACTTTAAAAGACGACAATCACCTCTCTTACACTTTTGTTTTGGAACAATTTGCCTCTCCCCCTCGCCCGAATTGTAAAAATGCATTATTTAGCAAACATTCCTCATTTTTTGCATTTGCCTAACACACTCGTAATCATAACTTCATGTTAATGTTCGAATAAAAATAAATATCCAATTTTATTGGAATTTGGGGTGAAATGATATCCAATCAAACTCAAATCCGAACCAAATTTGACTTCTGATTTGATCCTAATTCTAATATAAAGTTAGGACCATGAGTGTATTAGGTACACAAAACAAAACAAAATCGAAAAAATAACGATAACTATGTGGAAAATAATTGCTTCGTAAAATTCAAGAGGACAAAATATTACAAAATGAAAGTATAAATAAAGTGATTGTCACAAGCAAAGTGAAATCAGAACATAATTCAGGAGGACAATGTAATTAACCAAAATATAAATTGTAAATCTACAACTTACACTGAAAATTTAATGCAGATTTAAATTGATATGATATTTATTTAAGAAGCTTTAATTACCATTTTGAGATCACAGTGAGTATGAGAAATTAGAATTGCCAAACTGCAAATATGGATAGCATAGTTGAAAGTACTTGTTAAAAAGAAAGACATAAATAAATTCATAACATCAGCTACGAAATATTATTGCCATGTGTTTCAGATAATGGTTCGACTCCTACCCTAAACAATACGCATAATTAGACAGTAAATTGGCAGATATTCTAGCGTAAAGTAAACTAAACATATACAATATAATCATCACTGAATTGCTTCTTGTTGCTGCTCCCTGCTGTTGGGAAAAAGCAACAGCACTACTCGAAGTGACAACCTTTTAACTTTGGAAATTGTCACTCTTTGAAACCAAGTTCTACTCTTCAACTGGTGGATCAACCCAAAGGCCATTGTCCTTGATTAGTTGAATCAGAGCGTCAGTCGCTTGCTCCATTGCAATCCCCCTCTTCACAACAGTCTAAAACAATTATGACCGAATGGTCGTTAATGTGTGATGAATCTAAGATCAGGAAGATATGGAGAAATAATTCACAAATGACATAATTATTTGCTCCATACAAATTACAGACTTAAAAGAATTATGCCATCAGTGCTTATCGTCGTGCAATCTTTAGGATGTCTCGTCAACTTGCGATTAAACGCTTACAAAGGCAGGTTTTGTAGCTTAAGATGTTCTACTTGGTGTTAAGAACTAAAATTTTATGATTTTGGATAGTCTTCCATTTGAAAAGTTGGGTATTGTACCAAGTTTCTTTCCTGGAGGTTTAGTTAAATATGTTTTCCATGAAGTACACGAGCATTTCACGGTATCTGCAGACATTTTTGGTAGGGAATGGATTCCCAAGTGATCAAGCCTTAGGCGGATAAGGTTCTAAACTCATTAACAGTCACGGAGATCAAGATGACACTATTGAAATGTGGGTATCCAACTTATAAAAACTAATTGGTAATGAGTGGAGGAATCCAAAAACTTATAACCCGGGAGAATACCCACGAATTGACCAATTTGATACTATTCTCTAACAGACACACCAACCGGTAACATGAAAAGCAACATAAGAATTACCTTTCCAACATACAGATCTATCTTTCCTGGAGCACCACCAACATAGCCAAAGTTTGCATCAGCCATCTCCCCCGGTCCATTTACAATGCAACCCATGATTGCAATCTACAATTTGAAATGACAGACATCATATCTTCACTCTTCAGGTAAGGTTTATGTTTGTTAATGATCCAAAACATTAAATTAGATATGGAGACCTACCGAAACCCCAGGAAGATGTGATGTTTTCTCTCTTATTTGAGCACTGACTTCTTGCAGGTCAAATAAAGTGCGACCACACGAAGGGCACGAGACATATTCCTGCAAAGATAACAGACATGCAAGTTCAGACAATTTAACGGTCATTTGCATGGCTTGGTTCGGCTGGCAAATTGCCCATCAGCATTTAAAGCTTTTTTTTTCTTGGGGTGAAAAGGGTAGTATGTACCGTCTTTGTGTTTCTCATCCGGCATCCTTGGAGTAAATTAAAGGAAGTGTTCCTCAAGAAGTCGAAATCCTGATCAGGGGCCTCTAGTAATAAACCATCTCCGAGCCCATCAACCAAAAGAGATCCAGCATCACTGCCAGCTCCAATAACAAGGTCATCTCTGCATACCAAAAAACCAATAAGCAAACTAAATTTACCAAACTGGAACATTCATCAATTAAGCATGCAAAAGCACTATGCACCTGTGTACTTTTTCAGGAAATTGCAAGTGGTGAATTATGGGGAAGTCCAAGCTGTTCTCTGACAAATACTCAAACAGCCTGCAGCCAAATAGCATAATCGAATGAGTCAAATTTCTCTTTGTTACATATATTTTTATAAAAAAGATAACCTATAAGTTTAATGTTCAATAGACAATAGAAAACCAATAATAGACGATCAATTACCTTCTTGCAGCATGTGTTCTGCCAATTTTATCTTCACCATATGGAACATTGTGTAGCAACATTATTATATCTTGAGTTTCTTTGAGAGCATTTAGTTCCTCAAAGGACTCGCCCCCTCGAAGAGAAACTGCCAAGCGTGTACCTGAAGTATAAGAGCAAAGTAAAATTTACAGTAAGTATCCAAATCATAAATAAAACATTACCCTCAGGCAGAAGCTTATAGGCACCGCTTGATAGCTGAAGTATAAGAGATGACAAGAATAGGGCATTACCCTCAGGCAGAAGCTTATAGGCACCGCTTGATAGCTCTTTCAGGTTCACGAGAACAATAGCATTTGGTAGTGGCTTAATGAGTTGCTCCGATAAAGGGGTCAAAACACCCATACTCACATCTATGAGCCTTTTTAGTGCCAATCTCTGGAAATTTCAAAGAAAGAACTACCATCACTTTTCTTGCACTCGGCAAATACTTGAACCAATAGGAAAAAACATGGAAGTTCAACTTGAAACATTAATAGTTTTTGGCTCTATGAATAAACTTCTGAGACATGCTTACAGCATCAACATCTTCTACAGGGGGAAGTTCCCTCAGGAGAATAGAATCTACTGTTGCCAAATCCTGCAGATCATATTCGAGTTATTAGTAACCTTCATACTATTATCAAGGTTGTGGTTAACTAATGGATTCAGCCAAAGACAGGTTCCAAGTAGTAAAATCGAAGACCTTGAACGGCATGCCTACTACAAGCTTTGTGGCAAGAGATCTGTATAGGAGCTCTGGTGCCTGACAAAATAAAGAAACACAATCAACAAAATAAAAGATGTATCCATAGTAAACGAAAACCATAATCCATAGGCACAGCATGTCCAATGTCCACAAGACATGAATATAAGATGTAAGATGGTTAGTTTTCAGCTTAATTGTATATAAATCTGCTGACTACCTTCAACATATCCAAGCTCACAGACATAAGGACAGATCCATCGCGATGAAGAGCACCTCGGTAGTCCACCTCATCACCCTGTATTTTGATTTTTTATGGCAGATCTCAGATGTCCGAAAAGCTAGAAGTAATCAAATAGAAAAGCATAAGGGAAGCAGAATAGCCTCGTTTGATGATCACAACTAACCTCTTTCTGAAGAGGGAGTTGACCATTTCTTCGTTGGAATTCGAAATAGTGTCGGTGTTTCTCTTCAAAAGGTGCCTGTTAAAGGGATTACGTTAAACCTACAGTTTAGCACGCAATTCTACAATCATTATATGCATTAGGAAATCTTACCACTCCTTTCTGAATTTTGGCAGCCTTCATGCCAAGATTCGCAAGTCTTCTGCAAGGATCGATCTCCTCCTCTGGTGGTTCCGTAAGAGAAACACGAATTGTATCTCCCAGACCATCCTGTCGATGAACAAAATTTTGGCATCATTCCTGTACACATAAGGACCAACAGGGGAACTTCGAAACTCCTCAAGTGAAAATGCTCATCTGATCCAACCATATTTCATTGACATGATGAGATGGTTTAGATCCAATGTATTTAAGCATAAGTTACTTTTTCCACAATCGTACTGGACCATTGATGAATTTTAAAGTAAATACATGTTTTTCAACAATTTGATTGTTACCTGAAGCAGAGTTCCTATGCCAATTGCGGACTTCATTCGTCCATCTTCACCTTCCCCCGCTTCAGTGACACCAAGGTGAAGAGGGTAGTCCCATCCTTGAGCATACATTTCTGCTACAAGTAAACGGTATGCTTGGACCATAATTACTGGATTGCTTGCTTTCATTGAGAAGACAAAATTATGGAAGTCCAACTTGCGGCAGATCCTTGCAAATTCAAATGCAGATTCAACCTGTTTGAAGATTCAAGGTGAGTGATAAAAGAGATAATCAGGGATAAGGATCCAAAAGCAGCTTGAAAAGTGAAGCCAGACGACTAACCATTCCTCTAGGTGAATCGCCGTAATAACTCATAATACGATCAGAAAGGCTTCCGTGATTTGTTCCGATACGAAGTGCTCTTCCGTACTTTTTACATTTTTCAACCAAGGGAGTAAATACCTACAGGCAAGAAAGACGTAGTTTAATATACATGTTGAAAGCCTAAAACTGTAACTAGTCCAATGATTTGCAAAAATAAAATCATCAAGAAAGTAAAACCTGTTCAATATGTTCGAGCTCCTTTTGGTAATCTTCTTCGGTGTACACTAGCTTCTCAAACTGTGCCCTTCTATCAGCTACACGTAAACAATCACAACAATCATAATAAGATAATAATACCACCGTAGGACTACTAGAAAAGATGACTTATAATGAAAATATAATCTTCACAAAAGACGAAATTTTATACTTGTACATTGTGCAATTTCCTAGCTAATTTAATTTCCTCTTCCTAACCCTTACAAGTGCTGACCCTGAGAGAGTAGGATGAACTTCTCTGATCTGCACCAGTTTGGGGGATAAGTTGCAGATATTTGTAGGTCAGCAATCATTTTTGAACCCTAGAACTAGGGGTGAAAACGGAGCGGATACGAAGCGGATGTGCCAGTATCCGAATTCGTATCTGTTTTTTTTTCTCAAATCCGAATCCAAATTCGAACCCGATCGAATGTATGAGAAAGGGATCCGAATTCGTATCCGTCGAATTCGGATCCGAATTCGAATAAATTCGCATCCGAATCAAGTTTAAAATCCATTCCGAATTAGGATATCCGAATTCGTTAAAAAATCCGAATAGACTTAAAAACATTTTGTGATTGATCTAAACAAGAATAAATTTCAGTCTTTATTTTTTGCCTACATGAAAAAATATTAAATATAATATAAATAACATAATTTAATTCATATATATTGTATATATATTTTTTTATTTATTTATATGTGCATATAAAATACGAACCGGATATTATTCGAATCGGATGTACCAATATCCATATTCGCTTCGTTTTTTTATGGATGTTTATATCCGAATACAAATTCGGTTGCGGATTTTTTTTCTCGGATAATTTTTTTGATTTCGAATACGGAGTCGGTCGGATTGACGGATTTCGGACACAAAGTTTCACCCCTACCTAGAACCACGAAGGCTGTATACGAATGTTTGCTAACTTTTGATCTAGAAGGCTCCTAATAAGAATGTTTATTGTCACAACCACCGAAATCATCCTAGGCAATATTTTTGAGACCAACATGGGTCACATTATACTAGACAGACCAACAGATGTTATGACTAAATCATCAACTTACAAGACCATCACCATTGAAGAAAGATGTGAGATGCAATCATGCAAAATAATATTGTAGGAAATGGATATTTAATTAGCATGATAATGGTACTAGAAGGTGTACCAAAATTTCCAGGATTGACTCGAATCTTCTCAAAACATTCAGAAACTCTCAGTGCAATAGGAGGAGCAAAGTGAATGTCTGCTACCAAAGGAATATTGTAGCTGCAAAAATTAAGACGAAAGTTTGCCGTGAATTATACACCATACACAGTAAATTCAAAGTCCGCCTTGCAGTTGAAACATGAAGACAATAACTTACTTTTTCTGCACAAGGCTGTTCTTTATTTCAAAGCAAGCATCAGCCTCTTTCTTTCCTTGCACTGTTATCCGAACAATATCTGCACCTTTGTCTGCTATTCTCATGACCTAAAAACCAACAACTCATATAAATTATGGAGTGCCTATGCGCCACATGTCCACAATTTCATGTAAGGAATACGAACTACTTTGCCTTTCCTTCCATACTTCCTATGAAGGCATTACCATAAAAATCTAAACTTTCTTAAACCGAAGAAAATTACTGAAATTTAAATTAATGTGCCATGTATAGTTTACAAAATCATGCCTTAGTAGAATAATTTGATGATATGTGATTAACATCAATTGTATCAACTGGAAGAAATATGCAACTGACCCTTCTATTATTCTAGACAATGTTCAGCACGCAGATTATATAATCTTAATAAGAAACAACATTGCGTACAAAAATAGGTAACATAGTGAGAAATAGGTGTATGTGAAGACTAGCATACCTCCTCTACTGTTCCAGCTACATCCTTGGTATCACAGGTGGTCATGGTCTGAACCCTTATGGGATGATCGCTGCCAAGAGCAACATTCCCCACCATAACAGTTCTTGTTTTCCTCCTCACTGTCTTGTGGATGGACTCACAGTACTTCTGCCTTGGAACTGCAATTGACAAAACAGAAGCTCCGTCATCTTAAGCATTAACAAATGTTCATGTGGCACACTATACACAAGTAGCCATGCAATGTTAAATCATACAGAAATCAGAAACGAAAGGTAAGATTAATTGGACCTACTGTGTAAGGAAATCAAGAAACGGATTTCCACCAAAACATTATTAAAAATTAACATTTTACCTATTTCTTACAAACACACTTCAGCTCAAACGTGGCAATATAAGAACAAACAAATAAGCCTACATCCCATAAGATATGCACTTCATGTTCATTGAGCAAATTTCACATTATAGATAGATCTATAATGATGAAATATGTGTTAAACAATGACAAAGTCAACATACCCAAGAGAGGGCTTCCTTCCGAGGCAGGTTCCATTTCCATGGTATCGGAACCAGAGCCCGAGCTACGAACAACAGATCTCTTCACTCTCTGACTTCTAGCACCATGTGATTTAGGCACTTCTACGACTCTAGTGAAATCCACATTCACATTCTTTATGAATTTAGAATTGATTCCATCTTTAGCCTTCAAACTAGAGAACGAAGCTGATATTGTATTGGCTGCCATTTGCACTTAAAGCCAGAAAGACACTCACAGCTCTTCAGTCTTCACTAAACCAATACAAAAAAAAAGTGTCAGAGGAAAAGTATTTTATGATTTTGGATTTCAAATGGTGATCTTTTACGCTTATCTGCAGATAATTAGGTAATTAACAGACCAGCACTCAAACATAAAACGTGGCACAGAATCAAGAAACATGAACCTCAAAAAGCATCGTAATCTCATCTTGTTTACCCCCTATTTCGCAGTTCCCCTGTAAAAGGTTTGAATGCCAAAACTATAATCAAGTTTCAGAAAAAAAACATAAAGAGGGAAAAGCTCCAAAATTCCATCTGTCCACCCTTATCCATAATTCAGATTCTCAAAATTCAAAAACATTATAAATTAAGAAAACCCAAAACGTAAAGAGAGTAAAATCTCATCTTTCCAATCGCTACTTCCAAAATCACCCAAAAGGTTTTAGAACGCCAAAAACGAAATCTCCCCCCAAAAAAATCCAGAAAGAGGGAGAAGCTCCAAAATCTCATATTCTCATCCCTAATTCATAATTCAGCAGCAATCCAATCTTAAAATAAAAACCCAGCACAAATTAAGAAAAACCCAAAAAATATTAAAAATATCTAAACTTGTAAAGTATTAAAACTCCAAAATAAAAACCCAAAAAAGGGAGAAACTCCAAAATCTTTTTTTCCCCCATCCCCAATCCGCAACTCAGCAACAATCCAACTCTGAATAATCAATACCCATCACAAATTAACAAAACCCAAAACTCAAAAACCATAAAAATCCCATCTTTCCAATAAAACAACCCAATGCATGGGGGAAATGTCATATTTTCCATCCCAATTCCATAATACAACAAAACAGCACCAAAATGTCTCTTTTCCCCATCCCCAATCCGCAATACAGCAACAACCCAACTCTCAATAATCAATACCAATCACAAACTAACAAAACCCAAAACGCATAAAAATCTCATCTTTGACACAAAACTACTCAATGCATGGAGAGAAAAAAATCTCATCTTTTTCATCCCAATTCCAAAATACAACAAAACAGCACCCAACAATCGACTGCGTACCTCAAAAAACTATTGCTTCGAGGTTGTTGTGAATCGGCGAAGGTGGGTTATAAGGCACAAAAGTGAAGAGTGGAGGTTGAGGTTTTGAGGCAAGTGCCCGACACAGACCGGCACCTCCACTTCTTCTTGTGTTCGTTATTATAAAAAGGAAAAATGGAGGATTTATTATAGAATATAACATTTTCCTTCCCTGTCTGTGAGTGAGAACTGAGAAGGAATGGATGTGGTTGAATTTCATGTTTTTGTTTTGTTTCTATTTTGTTTGTTTAGTGTTTGTTATGGGTTAGTGGCGTAATTACGGCACTCGCCAAAGAACATGAAATGGAACATTGTTAATCCAAACTTGGAATATTCTAGTCAAATAATATTATTATTTTGTTTTTAATCCGAAATTATTTTCTCCATTAAGTTCTATATCACATGTTTCACCGATCTAAACCGTTAAAATTAAAAGTTTATTTGCTTGGGTGCCACCAAGAAACAACTAAATTAACTTTATGTCACATGATTCTGACTATTTGGCCTAATGTCATAGAAAAATCCAACTATTTATCTTAATATCATAGGAAAATTAAGTATACTAATATTTAATTGAAATTTTACAAATTTATCCTGAACAAACCAAAAATTCATTATGTGTTGTAAAATTTACAAAAAAATATTCAAAAGATTTAACTATACACTCTCTCATCTCTATCTTTCAACTTTCATTTCTTCTTTTCTCTCAATAAACTTAATGACTCAATTACTAAACTAATGAAATTTGATATAAAAAAATTCTAAAAATTATTTATTTTTATTACTCTTATTTCAAATTCATGATTTTTAATATTTTAGTACAAGAATCTGATAATTGATAAAAGAATTTTTATACAAAAAAATTAATATTTTTGGAAAAACAATTTTTATATAAAAATGAATTTTTATTAGACAAATGAATTTTTAATAAAAAATAATTATTTATTTTGTATTTTTAAAATTTTAAAATTATCGAATTTCATTAGTTTAGTAATCGAATCATTAAGTTTAGTGAGAGACAAAGAAGAAACGAAAGTTAAAAGATAGAGATGAGAGAGTATAGATAAAATTTTGAGTAATTTTTACAACACATATAATAATAAAAAATTGTTTATTTAGGGTGATTCTGCAAAATTTTCATTAAATATTAATATATTTAACGGACGAAAAAGTTAACCGTTTAAAGGTAACTATTTTTTTTTCCTATGACATTAATAAGATAAATAGTTTGATTTTTCTATGACATTAAATCAAATAGTCAGAATCAGATGGCATAAAGTTAATTTAGTTGTTTCTTGGTGATACCCAAGTAAATAACCTTAATTTTTATAGATTGTATATGATATATCGTGTTTGACCATTTTTCACGTAACACGGTGTTTTTGTGCAACAACAGATAAATCGTGCATATTCAAGAACACAGAGTTGATCGCAATTGACCTTCGTAATCAGATCAGACATGAACTGATAAAATAGAAGTAACTCAAACCATCTCAACGATAAAATTATTTTGATAATTTATGCTTTAAGGGACCAATTCTGAATTTGTCTTCCACATCCCGTGATTGACCAGTTAAGTATGGACGTGGTTGAAAATTAGCTATCGGGGTTTGACGTTCACCAGTTTTTTTGTATTGTTTGATGCATATTTTATAAGGATGCGATGTGAAAAATGAGTGTTACTGTTTCGCCCTCATGTTCAATTTTATTTGAGATTAAAAAATATGTGTTGAACATGAATCATTATTGCTCGATAAGATATATATAATGATGATGAGATTGAGAGAAGTCAATGGATGTTGAAGGTGGAAGTAACAAAAGCAAAAGGTTCAGTAAGAAGCCCCCGACGCATACTGACTAATGTTTTGAAGCATGATTAATGTTGAGATTTACACTATTAAGTTGAAACAACTCAACAAATTCTCAAGTTCTTTTTAAAAAAAAAAAATAGATAAGTGCGACTAAATTAAAATAATCATGTTATGATTCACAACATGATTCAAATTTTCAATTTCGTTGACATAAAGAAATTACCTTGCTTATGATACAATAATTGATATAAAAGGGTCTAAAATTGAAAGTTAAGAACATTAATTCACTTAACTTCTGATGATTTTAGAGTGAATGGATGGATTTTCTTTTTTTGCACGAGTTTTAAGATAAGAAATTCTGATTATAACTCATATACCATTAACTTTTTTTGTCACCAAAAGCTTATATCTTAAGAAAATTAAATTCCCCACTTAATTTTTTTTCTACTTACCAATTAATTGCTTTAATCTTTTAGCAAACCAAAATAACACCAATGCAATGATCCCAACATCACAATTTCACCTTCATTAACAAACATCATCGACCATTATTTATTCAACAACAACGAAAACAAAATAATAATAATAATAATAATAATAATAATAATGTAATTCAAACTAAGATTTCTGGGCCTCCGGCCCAAGGATCCCATTAACAACGGAAAGCCCAACAAGAACCCCAACGGCCTCGGCGCCAACCACAGCCCCTGCCTGGAGGACCCCACCCCGATTGATCCCGTCCTCCGCCTCCTGGATCCGCTCCTCCGCCACCTCCACCCCCTTCTCCACGACCTCCTCCCCCTCCCTCACTATCTCCTCCGCCTCCTCCTCGATCTTCCGGAGCTTCTTCCGGATCCCAAAGAGAGGGATGTCGTCGGCGAGCGCCGGGAAGGGGGCGGCGAGGAAGGAGGAGAGGAGGAGGACGGAGGCGTGGCGGCGGGTCGGGGTCGGGAGGCAGCGGGGTAGGTGGAGGGGGCGACGGGAAACGGATGGGGAAAGGAGGAGTGTGGAAGATAAGGTTGAAGATGATGATGCCGCCATTGGGATGTGTGGTTGGAGGTTTGGAGTTTCGGGAGTGGTGTGGTGGTGGTTATGATGACAGTCGATGATTGATGTGCTTTTTAGTGGTGCTGGGATTTTGGGAATTTGCAAATATATTTTTTGGAAAAATAATTTGCATTTCGTTAAGTTATTTATTTATATATTTATGAATTTTATTACTCACTTGATTTTAGATTCTGACATCCCAAATATACGAATGTAAGTGTTACTACTAGAATTTGATTTCCGATCTTAAATATGTTGATATGAAAATTTTCCCAACAAAACTAATCGCGGGAAGATACTGGTATTTCAAACTCGACTTACATTCGATTAAATAAAATTTTGAAAACTAAAAGAATTGAACATGAGTTTCGTCTCTCAGCTTTAATATTTAAAAAATTGGCTTTAATTAGGAGTGTAATCTATCTTTAAATGAGCGATCCGATTTTGCTCAAGATTGACTCAATAAGGGTTTCGAGCGAAAAATTCTGCTTGTGCTAAGCTCGCCCTTGCTCAGGAGCGGCTTGTTAACCTGAATCTGATTTTTTAGTATTGAATTGCTAATAATGTTGTCCTAACAAGTAAATTATAATATCACTTAAGACAAATATAATAGTAGTTACTAACATAATCTTAAAATTAACAACTAAAATCAAACACAACCTTATAAATTATACAACAACATCAACATCTTATAAATAATATTATACACTTCGATCAAATAAAATCAACACAATCTTAAAATCAACATGTAAAATTAAACACAATCTTATAAATTATACGATAACTCACAACATTATCTTATAAGTAAGATCATACATTTAAATCAAACAAAATCACCAAAATCTTAAAATAAACACCTAATTTCAAACATAATCTCATAAATTATACAACTCACAACATTAACATCTTATAAATAAGATAATCCACGTGACCCAAACATTAATTTATTTGAACTTTTGGTTTAAAAAATAATGAGAAAAAGAAAAGAAATAACAATAATGTAAAACGAAAAACCTATAACTAATTAGGTTTTGATTCCTTTGAGTATTTAGATTTGGTTTGTTACATGAATTGTTAGGTTTGATAATGGATTTGGTAAATGAGTTTACCAATTGGATAATTGAATAAAATACCCAAATTAAATATATGTAGTAATGAAATCTGCTCATGCTCGGCTCGTTACTAACCTATCCCAAGCAAAACTTGATTGGCCCAGCTTCGATAATGCAACACATCAATATCAAAATATGATGTGAAATTGGGAAGGGGGTTTTCGTGGGCTAGTAAGTTTTCATTTAAAAGTGCAATGGAAAAAACAAATTAGAAACACAGCTCGCATAGGCCTTTTTCTATATCTCAACTCCAAACCAAGGTGATCAGTTGGACTGCTCTGAGCTTCTTAGGAATAAATCCTTAAGAAACAAATTGAGCCATGTATTCTGAAAACACCTTTTCTTGACAGTTTCACTTAGGATTTTTTAATACAGTGTCAAGCCATAAAACAACGGTTTCAATAGTCGGGATACTGCAATGACCTTCAAAATACGATGAAAGAATCATAGATAAGGTGCGAATGATAAAATCGTAACTAATAGTTAGCTCAATGACGTTACATAAACATGCCAAAGTTCTGTCAAAATTAACGATAAACTAATAGTAAAGGATCTTGCAGAATTATGAAATCTACATGAATACACAAAGGTTAAATAGAAATCCATGCTTGGGCAAAGACTGTAACACACCGAAAACACAAGAGGATGAATAAGAACAGCTACTTTAGGTTTCTCTTGCATTTTCAAATGGGTCGTAAATTGCCACAGGCAAATCATCTCTGCATCGATAGATCAAGTAATGCCAGATAAAGGATAACAGACAAGGGGATGGATTGGAGATGCCCAAATTACACTGACGTTATCCGCTTCTCCTCTTCAAGGCTTCAGTAATAATTGCCATAGTAAGCTTGCGCAGCAGGAGCTGCTGGTTGGGCGTATGCCGTAGATGGAGTGGCTGTTCCATAACTTGGTTGAGGGTATACCTAAAAAAATCATGACATTCGTCAACACAAAAATGCAAGGAAAATGAAATCATCTCAAAAACCAGTTGTCATATGCATCCAATATTGTCGCAGCGGTAGCATACAGCGCCTAAGTGGAAAATGCGGCTACACAACTGCTCACATAATCATTGCAGCCATGTACACATTGTATGACTGGTTTTCTACCAAAAAAACATATATATCACCCAGTGGCAGCATTTTTATGGATGTGCCACTATGATGTGCTACTGCTACATATGGGTAGCAAGGATGCACATCGTAACCTATCATACATTTTGACTGTCAAACCCTGAACACGGTTAAAAACTTCTTAAAAGCACTGAAACTATTCACTTAGGGTTAGCCAAACAAAAACCGTGGATGTATCAAGCTAAAATGGATTAATTTGTAAATATTCTTCAGAAGTTCGGATTCAAAGAGTTCATAAAGTATATGGACTGGTATATAAACCCAATGCACTGACCAATGACTATTTGCCCAGTAACATGCAACATGCAAGTGGTGAATAACATGTACCAACCCAAAACAACATGAAATACGATACTAACCTGAACAGATGATGCTGGAGGATAGGCACCATAAGATGCAGCCTGTGGAACTGATGCAGGTACTTGTGGAGGATAAGTCCCATAGCCACTGTATCCAACCTGCAAGTGGAAAATTGAAACACATCAACTGTTGCTTTCTCTGAAAATAACTGCCCACCTAATTACTAATGGCTAATGAATACAGCTACGTTGTGATTGAAGCAAGTCTTTAGGAATTCACTACTTGTGCACAATGATATTTAAAAAGGCTGGTTGACTGTAACAACTTGTCCGAGCTTATGAAAAACCCTATCTGGTTGCCATGTGCCTATATAATCCATCGATGAAGAACTTCACAAAAGGTCCCACGTTTGAAAGGTTGAACCTCAAAATGCTAGGTCTGGATCTAATTATGATAATAGACACGTGTTTTTCGAACTTGATGTTAAAACATATATTGCAAATGACATTCACACACTTCTTGCATTGCATGATTTCACATAAATTTGCAGAATTATGATGAAAAATGATATTTATTTATGTATAATGGATTTCATGTGACATGCACTATTCTACTTATCTGTCACAAGACAAATTCAGTATAGGTCACTCGTCAAAGGGATATTCTATGCAAATTTCAAGACTTTATATACTACCAGCCTTTTCCCTTCAGCAACATAAATCTATGGACCAAGTGTTAACATGGATTTTTTTTTTGTGGCAACACCAAGGTAGGCAAAGAAGACGTAAACATAATTACTTTGTTGGTCACATCCAGTGATATATGTAAGGGGCCTAACCACCACCCATATATTGAGTCCACCAACAAAAGGTATCTAAAATGAAGACACACCCAGGAGGCCAGGAATTACTAGCAATGTGCAAATAAAGATATACCTGTGGTGCATAGCCTGGATTCCATTGTTGTGCCTGTGCTTGTGGAACCTGAGGCCACGCTGGAGGATTGTGCCCATAACTGGCAGACCACGGGTTTTGTGCATTGGGATAAGCACCAGATATCGACTGTCCTGACGGATCATCAATCTGTAGCTTAGACATCTTTGCCTTCTCTGATCCCAAATAATCATCTGAACGCCTTTTTCTTGACACTAATGTGTTCCTATGGCGCAGAAATAGCATAAAGTGGCGATCTTCTGCTTTCTTGATAGACATTGAATCTCCAAAAAGATCCAAAAACTGCATTGGTTAACAGTAAAACTATCAAAACAAACCCAAAAATGGACACCCAAACCACAATACATATTAAAGATTTCTGTCAAGGTTTTAAAACCGCATATGCGGTCCTGTGCGAAATTGTGCCCAGGACCGCATATGCGGTTGTGCGGTCGCATAAGCGACCGCACAATGGTAAAATTTTATTTTTTTTGAAAAAAATCATTACAAATTGAAAAAAAAAATCATAAATATCTTCTCCTTACTTATCTACCCCCTTATCTTCTCATCTACCCATTATCTTCTCCTCTACTCCACATCTTCCCCTCTTTTTTGGTTTTTTTTGGGTGAGAAAACTCCTCCTTCCTCCCCCTCTCCTCCCTCCCTTTCAACAACATCCTCTCCTCCCTCTCTACCTTCCCCTCCTCTCCCTTCACCTCTCTCATCCTCCCTTCCCCTCCCCAGCCACTGTGCGGCCGCATATACGGGGGCACAGTGTCCGCACAGTGGCCGCATAGTCGCACCAGGGTTGGTGCGACTATGCGGGGGTCGCATATGCGACCCCAGCTCCAAGACCGCTTAGTGCGACTGCATAATCGATTATGCGGTCGCACTTTAAAACAATGATTTCTGTTTCAGAAAATGGTGCAGCTTTCGAGAAGAATTCCCTACAAACAACAAGTGCAGTAACATATAACTGCAAGGTTGCAAAGCATTGAATAACTTGGCATTTTGTTCACGCACCAAGAGAAATAGCATTAATGGAAGGGCAAATATATACAACAAACAATCCCGACCCCCGAAACAACCATGCAGGACAGCATTAGAGGCTTTGGGAAATGGGAATTGGGATGACATTGGTGTTGACGTTGACAAATGCCAAAAGATGAGATGAGATGTTAGTTTGGCAATGACTATCATATGTACTGCACATGTTTCTTACTTTGCATTCTACCTGGGTCTCTCTTTCCTGTGACCAGTTGAAACATAAAGTTCTGGGGTACAGATGACCATAAAATGCAAAGTTCTAAAGTTGACAATACAGCTGATGAACTGAAAATACAAAGGCAGATCTGCATAGTGTTATGATTACGAAAAACGATAAATCTAAGGCGTGGCATCCGAAAGACAACTAAAATATACAATGCAATAGTGTGGTGTGTGCCTTTGTAGTTTGTAATGAAGAGCTGGGCAGATAAAAAAGGTACATTGCCCAAAGTGTAGTGAAGATATCAACCACATAGTTTGGAGCTGAGAAAGGTTTCTAAAGACTTTCGTAACAATGTAATTCCATTGGCTAACAGCACTAATCAAAGTCACCTGGAAGCTCTTCGACAAACAAAGAGAACCTACACATGAAAACTTTCCCTGAAGGCACTTCATTGATGACCCATGCAATTCCTGACTATATCTTCATTAAGCAATCAGGAAAAGTTTGAAAATTTTATCCTTACACGCAAACAAAACAAAAAACTGTATTCTAGAAAATTAATTTTTTGTCCTTGTTCTATATATAAAAAGATGGCATGCATTACAGAGAAGCAGTGAACATAGTTTACCTCTAAATATATACAAGAAATGTCTTCCCTGTCAGAAGTGCTAGCCATACTGGAGTTGTCAGGAGTAGGGGTTATGAACTTCTCAACCAAAGAATCCAGATAATCAATTTTCTTTGGCGATGGAACAAGTGACTCCAAATGAATTATAGCCTGTGGATATTTTAGATAGAAGCAATCATTGATATATAAAAAAAATAAATACTGTCTCAACAAATAATAACAGTAAAAGGAGACAAACCTCAAGAAGAGATTTGGACATTTGGGTTGTCTCAATGGAAGTGGTCAACAATCCTCTTGCTTTCTCAACATCGCCAGCTACCTACAGAACAGATGGAGAAATAAAAATGCACCCCCATTTGATTACTAGCAATACAAAATAATATTGCTTATGTAACCAAAAGACAAGACAACTACAGTCAAAGCATTAAAATCCCCTGAAAATAAAACTAACAAAGACAAAGGGGCATACATTCTAGAGATTCACAACTGGTATGTGTCAGAGACAAACAATCATATCCATTAATAACCAGTGAAATTAAAATGGCTTTTGAGTTGTAGTTTTTTTTGGATAAAGAGCAATAGGAGGCATGATCCTATTTGTGAGACACAATGATCTGAGAAAGGTGAATCACTGGAAAAACTGGCTTACCAAAACAGAAAATCGTGAATATTGAACAAAAATCCACGGCAATACTTGAGAAAAATCCTTTGCCCGCTCAGCAGCAATTGCCTCTTCATAAACAGAGAAGGCATCATCTTTATTTCCCTGAGAAAGAATACAGAATGTAGTTGAAATATATAAAAAATCAATTCTTGAAGCAGAGTATGAAAAAGGCATATTACCAGTCGATATTCCATATTTGAATGTCTGACGATAGCCTCTATTAGAGCAGTTGAATGTTCAGAACGCAAAAACTCATATTCAGAACGAGCTCCAGGAACATCCCCATGACGCTCCTTGAATCGGGCAGCGAAAAGGTGAATATCTGGTTGTTTCTGGAGATAAATCACCATAAGGAACAAAACGATAATAAGAAAAACAGTGGCATAAACTAGAAATGGTGCCCGAGAATTTTTAATATTAAAAACATTTGACAGCGTAGTATATGAGTATATCCAACAGACATAATGATCAACACCAAGACTCCCAACGCCTCAAAAGAGACTCCCGCCTGGGCAGGGTAAGGGGGTCAGATGTATGCAGTCATATCCCTGCTAATCAGAGAGGTTGTTTCTGGTTGACCCATATCGATGCAAATTTCAACCAAATGCCTACTGCTTGCACAATAAATAAGAAACACGTGCAATTTAAATAACCATTATGATATAGTCCATGTCCAAATGAAAAAAAAAACGTTTTAATCTTTGACCCATTGGAAATCACAACATGATAATAATTGAAATTTAAATATGCAAATGCGTAAGGGGGCTGCTTTATTTTATTCCATTTAGAAAATTAAAAAATAAACAAAGGGTGAAAGCAAACGGAGCGACACACAAAAAACCGGGGAGAGAGAATGGTAAATAAAGAAGAAACTGAGATGTTAACCATTCCTTTGCCTATATAAAAATATCTTCCTAGTAAAAATTAGCTGGCAAAATTACGAATAAAATAGTACAGTCAAGCTTTTCAATAACATTATCAACATATACAAACCTTTACAAAAACTTGAGTAGCACGAGCAAGGGCATTATTTGCAAGTTCCATGCTTCCACTAGCATCCATGCACAAAACATACCGAATCCAGTACTCGGGATAGTTAGCACATGCAATCAGGCATCTCTCATACAACTTGACAACCTGAAAAACATTGCACACTGTTGTAGAATCCAACAAGCTTCAAAACTAATAAATTGCACAGAATATAGCAGGAAAGAGATGTGCATAAGGAGTACTCCATTGGCTGAACAGGAGGCCCCTCACTAGGAACGAGGGACCCTCCTTGCATGATAGCTAGATGGTTATGCGGGTAACCACTAAGAGATAACACCTGCATATATGAGCATTTGAATTCAAAAATAAATCATATTTACTTTGTATATTGTTAACCCAGAATCTTCACTGACAAATGAAGGAATTGAAGTACTTAGCCTCATAGAACCCAAACGATAAGCCCATGCTTTAGCCTCAGTTCAATTTGCCGTTTTATAATGTAGCTTCATCGAGCATACTTTAGCCAAAAAGCATATAACGCAGCCAAAATTACTCAACCGTAAGTCCATACCATTGCTGAAAACATATTTATCACATGCTAACAAAACTATTACTTGGCAAGATAAATTGATTTTAGAAATAACATCTAGCATACCTTGTTGAAGTCATCTCCTCTTTCAATAAAATCCAAATAGTTGTGCCAATTCTCAAGCTCGGGTTCATCAAGGGGCCTCACATGGAAATATGGCCTTCTGATTGCTGTTTCGAAATTAATGATCTTAGAGTCATACTCTTTAGCTTTCTTATACATTTCTTCCCTGACTGATATATACTTCTCCAGCTCCTCCTGTTCTGTTAATCCCGCACTTCCAGAACTAAAAGTTTCCTCCGAACCATCGGGACGGACCTCGCCTTCTGTGCCTTGTTCATTAACTTCTACACTGGGACCAGATGTAGCGGAGTCTTCTGCAGATTGCAGCTCTGAAAGGGATCTCGTCGCAACAAACTCCTTGAAACTGTAAGGCCAGCAACCGCATAACACAAAAGGCCCAGTATAGAAGAAAGAAGAAAAGGAGGAATATCAAATAGATGACAATTGAGTTACCCCAATTGTTTTTTGGATTGGTGGTTAACCAGCAATTTCAGTAATAGATGGGAACATGGAGAAGGTATTAAATGGTACGTACTGAAGTCTATGCTACATGGGTCAACAAAAAATTAAGGATTTGATCGTTAACATATAGGAAACGACCAACATTGCCTATTCCCTTACTATTTACAAAATCCCGATAAAAAAAATATCATACTGAGCCTCACATCTGCTACATACGGTATAAGACCATTAGAAGATATAAAGAACACTTCCAGTTAATGTTCACATGCCAAAGAGAAGTGCTTAACGTGCTACAGCCCGTGAAAGATAAAATTGTATGTCGTCAAGGACTCTTTCTAAAAAAATTCAAAAGTATGTTATTGCTGACATTTCAAAACGTTTGAAGTATCTAAAAGGATCACCTGTTGAAATAACGATCCAACTGTTGGATTGGGTTCTCCAAAATACGGGTATAAATCATAGCAACACGACTCCAATCTTGAAGTGCATACTCATAGTTTATGTATTCGTCCCATAAGGGAGATGATAAATAATCTGTTCCGACATATGCTAATCCTCGCTCGAACAACCTGACATGTAAGGAAACAAGAACATTAAAGTTGTATTGCTTTTAGCTGTAAAAAGAAAAGCTCTTTTAAAGTATAAAACACAATCAACTTGACCTATATATAGAGAACACAAGCTGTTCTTTCGCATAGCTCCATGAAAAGACATACTACCATCAATACGGAGGATGCAAAGCACATATTCAAGCTACTCATATATACAAGTAACATTTCTGTACATTGCCGCCATAACAACACATAGATATAGAACACACACACCGGAAATATTTATTACCATGTGCGCAAAACAGAAGAATCAATGAATTCACAGTACCAGATGTGGAAAGGGAAAAAGATAATTATGAAGTAACTGGGGATATTTACCTTCGGATATTTTCAGGATCGCCCTGTGTTGATATTGTAAACTGGGAATAATGCACCCAGATGTCCACCGAGTAAGTGACTGCTAAAACAGCCCTCTCATACACATCCACCACCTTATCGACGACACCCAACGGTGCCTCGTGGTCAGCGTATTTTTTCCAATAACCATAACATAGGGGAAATTCAGCTAGGAAGGAATCATATACTTTCCGAATCTTCACTATATTGCTCTAGGAACCAGAAAAATAAAAGAGAACTCCGGCTAAATTGCCATGAATACAAAATAAATAAAAATGGATAATAACTGAACTAAAACAACAGCCCATCAGAAATGCAATTAATAAGACAATAATCAACAGAAAAGAACCATGAATTTACGAACCTCCTTCTCGGTTTCCTGAATAAGAGCAGTCCATGCATTGAAATCTAGACAGTTAGCCTTGACCAGGCTCCATAACCTGTCTTCTTCGCTGGATATGCCTGAAGTGAAACAGAAGATATTTAAATTCATTACTGCTTCCAGATTTTATTTCTATGGAAGTGAAATAAGATGGAGAATGGAAGAATTTTATGAAGAATGTAAAATGTACTATAGATCCACAAAACAAAACAGGTTGGGAGAAGACGCACCAGAAACATCTCCAAGCTGTGGATCAACTGCAGAAGCATTTCCATTCTCTGCAGATGCAGAGTTTGCAATATCACTTGTCCCACCATTAAAACTAGCATAGTCAACAGCATCCACAATCTGCTCGGTTGTGTATTCATTAGAAGCAAGGTTTCCAGTAGCAGGAGCCTCAACCATTCCAGTAGACCCATAAGCTGGATCAGCACCAGAACCTTCAGTTATAGCAGGAGCCTCAACCATTCCAGTAGACCCATAAGCTGGATCAGCACCAGAACCTTCAGTTATAGCAGGAGCCTCAACCATTCCAGTAGACCCATAAGCTGGATTACTTGGATTTCCAGCTGTATAAGTGTTGGGGTCTGCACCAACAGCATTGTATCCTTCATGCTGAGTGGAGGGATAGTGTGTTAAATTTGATGCTTGAGAAGCAACCATAGGTTGCAAATCTTCCATTTTCCTTCAATTTCACTACCTATTCCAATGCGTACAAAAGTGAGGAAGCTGAAATAATAGCAAGAGTTAAAATATCACACAGAATAGATCAAGAAATTTGTTTTATGATCACATACAAATTAGACCTCCAACGCATATTGATGGTTACAGACTACAGAGGCAAACGACTACAGACTAGCAAAGCTGCATTAGTCTTCTGCCGTCTACGGTTATCCGGAAAATATAAATATGATGTCATCCTGAGTCAATGGGCAGACTGTAGTCACAAAATTCTACAAATCTTCAGCCTGATCATCTAGAGTAGAAGTTGGCTGAAATATATAACTAGTAATGTGAAACCCTAAGATCCTAAAAAACAAATTGAAACCAAACTTCAAAGAAAATTTCATCACAAATATGTTCTTTCCTCCTTCCAACACCACCATTTACACAAATCATGACGGCAAAGGATTTGAGGCGTCAACCTTAGTGATCGCACCTACCTAGAAAGCCATGATTAGTAATCATCAATTTCAATTTCTTCACTTCCCGAAAAGCACAAGTACTACAGTACTACAACAAGCTTATAAATACACAACTACAGCAAGCTTATAAATCAAATCAATCAACATCTACACCTCCGATCCCACTTAACCAATCGCAATCCAACCGTAACGAAAATTCTCGGTATTTCCTAAAAAAACGCAATCCAACCTTAACGAAAAATCTCCATATTCCTAAACCTCGTGTTAGAAACTAAATAACACCGTTTCCTGCTCTAACAACTCCAGCACTCCATCGTAGCATCAAAGCCGAACTCAAACAAAAAAGCGACGATTTCGAAGCGAAAAGGCATAGAAAGGGGACGAAATTCATACCTTTCGGACGGAATCAGCGCGAGGAAATCGAATACGCGATCGACGGCGGCAGGGGGGGAGTGGCGGAGACGATCCGAAGTGGGAGAAGAAGAGGTGGAGTGGGAGATGTGGAGCTTTTAGGGCTTCGGAGGTGTGGAGTTCGGCTTTGATTGGACGAGTTGTTGGGCCGGGTTTCGGGCACATTATGGTCCGATACGGCCCATGATCTAAAAACAATTTTATTCATTTACAATTTTAATTAAATCGAAATACGTGTAACTTATAAACGTTACAAAGTTGATTATTATTTTTATGCAATAGGTAATTTTCATTAAAATAAAAATATTATTTTGGAACTATGGAGCCACAATCCATACCAGTGTGTTACGTTTGGTCAAAAATTGCCACTTTAAGTGTTGTTTCTTTTTTTACATTTTGATGGAGGAAAACGGAAGTGGTGGGTAGATTCCCAATTTCTCATTTTGTTAATTGATTAAGTTTAGCAGTTTGTTTATATATTCAAAAATATGACATCAGAAAGTACATGATGGTGTTATTACTGGATTCAAAATTCACAAACAGATAAGTTGAAGAATTTTTTCTTTGAAAACAAGTTGTAAAGTTATAATACGTAAATCATCATTTACCATTAATTTCATTTTATCTCTATGTACATTACTTAGGTTAATATTTTTTTACATTATAATACAATACATGTAGCACAAATAAGCAAGCTAGTTGAATTCAATAAGAGCAAAAAATATGCAACTTAACCACATAAAAAAAATTGTTTTTCTTACTTCATTGATCGGTAGTCCTTCTAATCAAGGCCAAAAAGAAGTTCAATATATTTTTACACATACAATTATGAAGAGTTAAAGTATTAGTTTTACAAACAAATACTTAGACAAAACCATATACGCCTCTAACACTTTCGGTTAGAAGAAACAAAGAAATAAAATCCACATTTTACAAACATCATGTGACTGACGGGGGTACACACAAACACTGATTTACGACGTTAAATTTTTCTGGATGGTTTTGGATGTTTATTACAAACAAGGACACACAGTAGAGCTAACCAGTGTCATACCAGTGTGGTTAGGGGTGCACACGGGTCAGGTTCAACCCGAAAACCGACCCGAACCCGACTGGTCGGGTCGGGTCGGGTTGGGTTGGTAAGAGGTTCGGGTCGGGTTGGGTTGAAAAGAAAAAAACTGGATTTTCGGGTCGGGTTCGGATTTTGGGGGTCGAGTTAACCCGACCCGAAACCGAAACAGTCCTATCCACTTACCCGTTTACCTACCCGATAAACACCCTCACACAATCACACGAGTCACACCGACTCACACGCACAGTCGCACACTAGACCTCACTCACCCTCTCATCGCCTCCCTCACCCAACGATTCCCAACCCTAGACTCACCACCTCCCTCTCCTGATTTCCCTTGCACTAGTCACCGATCAGAGGATCCGAATACCGACCGTGAGAGGCCCGACTCGGGGGGCTGCAAAGATGGCCGCCGCCTCTCCTTGGAGCTGCATTTTGACCTTGATTAGGTCGAGCGGGTAGGTCGAGCAACCTACAACTATGGAGGCGATCCCTTCCTCCACGAACTCTTTCACGCCCATTCCTTTCGAGTTTCGATCTAGACTCTGAAGTGGAGAAGGAAGGATGATGGGTCGTTGGTTTGCTTTGCTTTGGTGACACGCCTAGCCCTCTCGCCCGCTCCCCGAGTCTGACGGAGAAGACCTCCCGCCGCTGCCGCCCAGAGTTCCGCCGCCGAGCGGCAGCTCCTCTTCGACCGCATCGCTCCCGCATACAACCAAGTCCGTTTCCCACTCGTCCCTCTCTGAACCTCACGCTTTCTGTTGCTCAGTTGGGGTTTCGTGTTTGTGCAGCTCAACGATGCGTTGTCGATGGGGGCAGCAACGCGTCTAGAAGAGGATGGTTGTCTCTTGGAGTGGGTACGTAATGTCTCTTCTTGCTTCTGGAATTTTGTTTAGACTCTATTCTCCGGTTTTAAAGATTTTATTTTTTGCTACGAATTTCGACTGTGATCAAGGATGAAAGAATAATCAGAAGAAACAACCACGATATGTAGTCGTTTTTCTCTCTTTTTACTGTGAATGAATTCTAAGGTGTAAAAACATTTCCACAAAGTAGTTTGTCCACCAGATCTTCTGCATTCTCCAATTTCATACCATTTATTATATTGACAACTAATGACAACCAAAAATTCGGGTCCAACCCGAACCAACCCGACCCAACCCGAAAATTTCGGGTCGGGTTGGGTTGAACCCGACTAGGTTCGGGTTCGGGTTCGGGTTGGGTTTTTTTCAAACCCGAAAATTTCGGGTTGGGTCGGGTTTCGGCCCAAACCCGACCCAACCCGACCCGTGTGCACCCCTAAGTGTGGTACTACTTTGTAGGCGTGTGCTAGCAGATTCGGCCAATTTGGATCATTATGGATTTATGATCCTTAAAAGTGATTACCGAAATAACTACAAAATAGTTGAACTTCGATGTTGAAAATGTCAGTTAAGTTCCAAGATCACTTGTCTGTAGTTGAGAATTGTGAATGAGTCATTTCTAATCAAGCTCATGATTCGACCCACAATCTTGGAAGAGGTCGGTCAAGTTCCGATAGGACATGGAAATTAACGAAAATGAAAAAAATAGAATGTAGCTTTAGGCTGCGTTTGGATGCAGTTTCTCTCTAGAATTACTACAGTAAAAAAATTCATCCAAAAATTTTCCGTGGGAACTGAGAATACAGCTTCCAGCACGAATTTCAAGGCACCAATTGTATTACTGGAGAAACTGTAGGGAGCTTTTGGCAACACCTCCACTTGTTAGATTTTTTGTGACGATTTTACCTCCGTTTATTTTTAGCATATACATGCATAAGTTTTTATTTAATCAAAATCTGACGGTAATTAAAGAATTTTCTTTGACAAGACATCACCAACTTCCAAAATTCTTCTAACCATCCAAACAACTCTCAACATCTAGGGGGGAACTGATTTTGGATCCACATTTTCAGAAGTTGATTTTCCACGAGAAACTCATATCTGAAAGCTTCATCCAAATACATAAGATGGAGTATGTGAGAAGAATTAATAATTGTATTGGAAAAGTATTTTTACTTTGTTTTGGTACTGAGAGTGTAAAACTTTGTATTGAGAAAATGTCATATATCATTTGAAGTTTTAACTACTTAATCGTTCCGTTCCTATCATTCTCATTTCAAAAGATACTTTTAGTTTTCTTTTCCAAAAGGAGCACACAATCAACATGAAAATCCTCTAAGAAAATGCAACTATAGGATAATCGTTCTTAGTATAAAAAAAATCTCAAGGCAAAGTTGTAAAATTATATTCTAAAATGTAATTACGTGCCTTAGCATTAATCACGGTGACATTAAAGTAACTAAATGCCCATATTAGATTACGTAAAGTAATTTACTTATGACACAAAATTGAACATCTTACAAACATAAAGAATTCACGTTACGAGCTGTAACGTCCCGTCCCCGAGTCCGCATCGAACTCGGGTCCCGGTCCGTCACCCATGTGCCCACTGGCCCACAACACCCACCTATTGCCACAAAACTTAAGTTGGTAAGTGTTATGGTAGTGGGCTCATGTCTTTATATCCCACCCCAACATTCTCATGTTAAGCAATGTGGGACTAAACTTGGGGGTTTTACAACCTACCCCACTTGAACACCTGACGTCCTCGTCAGGGTCAAGCCACTCAATCACCAGGCGTTGTGGGATTCTAGAGGTGACTCCCACCCTTTAGGTGTAGCACTTAGTTCCCACAATTCCGGCTGGTTCAGGCTCTGATACCATCTGTAACATCCCGTCCCCGAACCCGCATCGAGCCCGAGTCCCGGTCCGTCACCCATGTGCCCACTGGCCCACAACACCCACCTATTGCCACAAAACTTAAGTTGGTAAGTGTTATGGTAGTGGGCTCATGTCTTTATATCTCACCCCAACATTCTAATGTTAAGCAATGTGGGACTAAACTTGGGGGTTTTACAACCTACCCCACTTGAACACCTGACGTCCTCGTCAGGGTCAAGCCACTCAATCACTAGGCGTTGTGGGATTCTAGAGGTGGCTCCCACCCTTTAGGTGTAGCACTTAGTTCCCACAATTCCGGCTGGTTCAGGCTCTGATACCATCTGTAACGTCCCGTCCCCGAGTCCGCATCGAACTCGGGTCCCGGTCCGTCATCCATGTGCCCACTGGCCCACAACACCCACCTATTGCCACAAAACTTAAGTTGGTAAGTGTTATGGTAGTGAGCTCATGTCTTTATATCCCACCCCAACATTCTCATGTTAAGCAATGTGGGACTAAACTTGGGGGTTTTACAACCTACCCCACTTGAACACCTGACGTCCTCGTCAGGGTCAAGCCACTCAATCACCAGGCGTTGTGGGATTCTAGAGGTGACTCCCACCCTTTAGGTGTAGCACTTAGTTCCCACATTTCCGGCTGGTTCAGGCTCTGATACCATCTGTAACGTCCTGTCCCCGAGTCCGCATCGAACTCGGGTCCCGGTCCGTCACCCATGTGCCCACTGGCCCACAACACCCACCTATTGCCACAAAACTTAAGTTGGTAAGTGTTATGGTAGTGGGCTCATGTCTTTATATCCCACCCCAACATTCTCATGTTAAGCAATGTGGGACTAAACTTGGGGGTTTTACACGAGCATCTTTCGGCAGATCATAGCATCATATATTATAATCGTCGTGAGTCTTTGGTATGGTTCAAGTAATTTTGAATAACTAGTTTCCACGATATGGGCTTATACGTGTTCATTTTACAAAACACACTTTAAACCACGTGAGACGTAACGGAAATGGGGAAATAATTTTATCTCACATCACCCAGGTAAGAAATAGGGAACTACTAAACGTCGCCCCAAAACTACTTAAATCGCCCCTTGAAATTACCAAATTGTCCTTAACAATATATTTAATACCCATATCGTCCCGTGTCTATAAATTAGGCCTACGGTCTTGTATATTCATAATTTATCAGTAAAAATACCACGAAAATGTCTGGCGAAGGTGATGCATCCGGTGAGGTAAGTCTGGCGCGAGGCAAATTTTGGGCCGGGCGTCTGCATTAGACGCCTCCCCCAAGGTGAGGGCGTCTGCGTAGGACGTCCTCCCCTTGGCCGAGGCGTCTAACGCAGACGCCTACGCAATGGGAGAGGCGTCTTATGTAGACGTCCTCCCCTTGGGTAAGGCGTCTGTAGTAGACGCCCTTCCCTAGGGTCAGGCGTCCTACGCAGACGCCTCACCCTTGGGAAGGGCGTTTAACTCAGACGCCCCTCCCATGGGGTAGGCGTTTAATATAGACGCCCGGAATTTTTTTGATTTTTTTAATTTCGTTTTTTTTTGTAGGTTCCGTTGGAAGATTTCGGTGGTGATGGAGTGGATTACAGTGAGTTATTTCAAACTACACAAATCTTTGAAACAATCGATGAAGCATGTAAATGGGCCAAACAAGTAGCTATCAGAGCTGGGTTTTTTTTGGTCGTGTCGTCGTACAAAACAAGATCAGATAGTCGGATGGATTGTTATTTGAGATGCGACCGGCGAAATCAAATGGAGTCTCGGGATATGGATATTGCACTTCGAAGAAACACCAAAAGAAAGAGTTGCGGTTGCCGTTTCTTAATAAAAGTGGTGGAGCGACGAGATCGTGATGGATGGGTTGTGGTTTTTAATAGTGCTCACGGACATCACAACCACAGACTGGCAGTTTATCCAGAGGGTCATCGTCAAATTAGTGGTCTAAGTTCTGGGGCGAAGAAGATTGTTCGTGATATGACTGAGGCGCAAGCAAAACCACGGAACATCTTGAAGGCAGTAAAAGAAAAATTCCCGGAGGACAATCCAAATCAAAGGCATATTTATAATTTCAGAGATTACATGAGGAGGACAAAATCTGAAGACCGGAATCCCGTCCAGCAGTTTCTCTATCAAGCAGTGCAGTGTGAGTACTTACATTGGATTATGGCGGATCCAGAAACTGATGTCGTCACTCACGCTTTTTTGGCACATCCGACGTCAGTCCAGTTGTTGCGGACATATCCTTTCGTTATCTGCATGGATTCGACTTACAAGACGAACAAGTATAAGATGCCTTTGTTCGAAATGATTGGGGTCACACCAACAAACATGAATTTCCTTATTGGATATGCGATTTTGATGGATGAAACTTACTCCAGTTATCTGTGGGTGATGGAGAAGTTGCGAGATCTGTTATTGGGGATTGTCAGCCCGACTGCAATAATAACAGACCGGGAGTTAGGCCTTATGCGACCAGTGAGAGAGGTATTTCCTGACTCTGCTCATTTACTCTGCACATGACACATCAACAAAGACGTATTGAACTACGCATACCACGTATTCAAAAAAAATAAGCAGATGGCAAAGACTTTGAGGCGTGGAAGATGGAGGAAAATCATGCTTTCTACTTCAGAAGCCGAGTATGATAGAGCTGTGTATGCTCTGAAAGATTTGTATAGATCGTGGCCGGCTATCACGGAGTATCTGGACACCACGTGGTTGGTGCATAAAGAAAAGTTTGTGCTGAATTGGACTAACAAAGTCCTTCATTTTGGGAACACCACGAATTGTAGGGTCGAAAGTGCTCATTCGGCTCTAAAAGAGTGGATTTCTACATCGACTGCAGCTCTGGACACTCTTTTCGAGCGCGTCAACGCGGCTATTGAAATGCAGCTGACGAATATTCGAAACGCTCTTGAAGACTCGAGACGGCGAAATTTGACTAATTTCGGACATGCTCTATATCGTCACATAAATGGTCGAGTTTCGCATCACTGCTTGCAATTACTGAGTCAGGAGGTGAAAAGAATGCAAGAGTTAGATGATGAAGTTGAATATCGTTGTGAGTGCGCTTTTCTGACTTCTCATGGGATACCTTGCGCATGTACCATCCGCGGATGTCTTGAATCAGACAACGGAATTTACTTAGAGCAGATTCATTCGTTCTGGAGGACACTTGTCATTGGGGAAGGAGCCGGGAACGCAGAGTTTGTGTCTCAGGCAGCTCAAGACGCCGAACATTTTCGCAGCCTGGTTGATGAGATTGCAGGAAGTGACCCCACCGTAATTCGATCTGCCTCTCGGGTTTTATTCGAGCAGCTACACCCCGAACATGCGAATTTGAGAGAGCCTGCAGAAAAAACAAAGCTACGAGGTCGACCAAGGGGAAAGTCGACACGACGGGACCCTAGTGCGTTTGAGTATGCAGAGCGAGGTAGTGGTCGATCTTCAGGTAGTGGGAGTAGAGGTCGTGGTCGTTCTTCCGGTAGTGGAAGCAAAGGTCGTGGTCGATCTTCTGGTTCTTCGTCTGTGAGGGGAGGATCATGTATACCATCCCTATATTTATTGTTATTATAATTTTGTTATTTATTTCAGTAAATATGTATCTTTTGTTATTATATGTAACTGTATTTTTTGTTTATATTGTAGTGACTGGGCGGGCTGACGTAGACGACTTTCCATATGCGAATAGGATTCCAGGAATCATTATGTCATTCCTACACCAGTGGAATGATGTACGTGCTGATGGAAACTGTGGATTTCGATGTGTCGCGACTACGTCTGAAGTCGCCAAGGAACAGTCGGCATGATCTCGGAAATGTCCGCGAAGTCGATTCCGCTGTAGAAGCGGGGAACCTGACGTCGTACGTCGCTGCTGTCGCAGACCGCACCGCATGCTCTGGTGTCGGGATGTCAACCGGGATCACCTGAACATATCCTAACTGACGCAAGACCCGATCGGGCATATAAGGCTCTATGATATCCCGATAACGAATAAGACCCATCAATAAAGTCCTCGGGACATCCGCTGCTGGGTCAGGACCATAGGGTAACCACTCCACCTAAAGTTTAACACATTAATAATAATACATCTTAAAATTAAATAAATGGTGTAAAGTTTGATACCTCTGATGCAGTCATCTGATCTAGCCGTGCGCGGATGGAACGCAATCGTCCATCACTCTTGTCCTCGCTCCGGACGGCCCACATACCCGAACGTGGATGACCCTCGTCGATAATCTTCCGCTCACGATGCGGGCGGAATGCAGGAAAGTACTCGTATATCCACGCCTGCAGCAGCGTAAGACAACCTGCAATCCCAGAACAATCCGCACGGCTAGCTATCCCAAGCTGACGGTACAGGTATGCCAACGTCGCTGACCCCCACGAGTACTCACGAACGGTGTCCGGGTCCCTAGCCTCCAGTAGATCGTGTGGTCTGATCCGACAACCACTCTTGTCGACAAACAAGACGGCTCCGAGCATCAAGAATAGGTACGCCGTCAACTGTGTATCATCCGCCCGCGGAGGTCGTGCCCGTCTGCATAGGTCCTCAAGGGAGTCGATGCCGACACCACCACCACTCCATAAAGCTGTATCTCTCGCCAGACCATCAGGTGTGACACCAAGCAACTCTGCCACATAACACCTCAGCTCAGACGTCGACCCCTGAGCACTAACCAGACGACCATCCACAGGAATGCGCAGGATCTGGAAAACATCGTGAAGCATGATCGTCATCTCTCCGAAAGGCATGTGGAAAGTGTTGGTGTCAGGCTGTCACCGCTCCATAAACGCAGAAATCAAAGGCATGTCGAGATAAGGGAACATGTTGTACGGTAAGTGCCCCAAATGCGTGGCACTAATCTCCTCTCTGATATCAGCACTCAGTGTAGACCGCCAACCATGTAGTGTTGTACAAGCTCTGTGCCGATTATGGCACTTCAGAACCTTCCGATCCTCTCCGTCCCAGATCCGTCTAGCGATGTGACCCCAGAAACTAGGAATGGCGCTACCATCTAAAGGACCACCAGGCGTCATACTGCTCACGATCCAAGAATTGTCCTGGACCCTCTTCTTCTTCTGAGCGCGGGGATCTACAGTGCACGAGCTCGAATCCGCGGTCGTAAACCTCCCACCCCTACCCTTCCGCACCATCCATCCGGCGGAAGTAGAACTACCCGCTCGACCACGTCCTCTGCTATACTCCCCCTGCCTCTCCACCTCCGGGCGCTCTAACTCATACGGGTCATCATCGTCCCTCCCGTCGTCGGGACTGTCCACATGCTCATCATCGAAGGAATCATCATCCTCCTCACGACGACGTAATGCCTCTCTCTCCCTCCTGACCGAAGCAGATATCCCCCGTCTACGTGGATGACGCGGTGCTGAATCATCCTCTAAAGAACGGAAGGCGTGTAATGGTATCGACTTGTCTTTCCCTCCACTGTGACCCGATGACTATTAATTGAAATTTTAATTACAAATTTTTTAAATTTGTTAAACTAAATTATCATATTTATCACAATTGTTAAACTAAATCAAAATTTGTTAAACTAAATCAAAATTTGTTAAACTAAATTAAAACAATTGTTAAACTAAATCAAAAATTGTTAAAACTAAATATCACAAATGTTAAACTTAATAAGAATTTGTTAAATTAAATTTTCAGATTTATCACAATTTATTAAAGTAATTATCAGATTTAATAATTTTAAAAAAAAATGTGGAGGCGTCTGCGAGAGACGCCTCCCCTATGGTGGAGGCGTCTGTCGGAGACGCCTCCTCTTTGGGGGAGACGTCTGCCGAAGACGTCTCCTCCATCGGGAAGACGTCTTCCCCAGACGTCTCCCGCTAGTGGCCGGCGTCCGAGGGAGACGCCCCCCGCATGGGTCGGACGTCCTCGGAAGCCGCTCCCCCCATGGGGGGAGCGGCTTCCTCGGACGCCGGCCACTTTTTTTAATTTTTTTTTATTTTTAAAAACAAATAAATAAAGTAAGGTTACCGTATACGGGTACACCGGGGGAACTGCTGGCTGCTTGCCTGGCCTCCGAGACATTCCTAATCTTCTGTAGTAGGTATAGGAAGAGAAAGTTTTGAAAAAAGAGTGAAATTGTGAGATATATAAGCAAAAATAGGATGAAGGGCAATTTGGTAATTTCAAGGGGCGATTTAAGTAATTTTGGGACGATGTTTAGCAGTTCAGAAGAAATATCATACAATGTATATGTTCTAATATAGACAAATATTGTCATGTTTAGGAAATTACAAGTGTCGAATAAAATATTAGGTTACAATAACATGTTTAGGAAACAAACAACAAATGAATAGTAATAGAAAAATCTTTCAACTAAATTGTCGATTTCCGATTTGTCTTAAAGAAAATATCACCCCCACGTATAAGTGTGATGAGTTTGACGCTTTCCTCCTAGGATAGAACAAACTCTTCGTCGAGCAGACGCACACCGGATCTGATGAACTACGAAAGTAACGTGAAACCTCGCAATGATTGATCACCGAAGAACGCTGGAGATCGGAGGAACAAAATTGACAGAGCGGTTTTCATTTTGTAAGAGAGTAGAAAGAACATGCGTTACAAGGGAGGAAATCGAACTTGATTTATATCCATATTTGTAACTGTCAGAACTTAAATGCAATTTGCATTTAAATCATGGAAGTAAATGTTTAAAATCATTTTCCAACTTTCCATGTTCTCCAACGTGAAACTAAAGGAAGTGAGAATCTTATATGCCTCAATAGTTCACATCTCAATATTAGGTTTTTTCAATTAAATTGTCTATAAGCCTGAACCAAATATAATAGTCCAACAATATATATAAAGTGAGGACCAATAAACAAATGACACGTGTACACAGGGAGAGAGCTATGAAATAC
Organism: Triglochin maritima; assembly: GCA_963682175.1. Classification (NCBI taxonomy): domain Eukaryota; kingdom Viridiplantae; phylum Streptophyta; class Magnoliopsida; order Alismatales; family Juncaginaceae; genus Triglochin; species Triglochin maritima. The sequence continues at coordinate 63,554,494 of OY821771.1, forward strand.
AAACAAGATCTCCTAACAATAACACTCACTCTAAATAAATAGAGAAGTTGATAGTGTATTGTTGGATTATTAAGTTTGTGTTAGGTCCATATATACACAACTTAATTGAGAAAATTCAATGTTGAGTTGAAGATAAGATGTATTGAGTCATGTGTCATGTGCTCACAATTCTTTTAGTCCCACGTTGGGAAACTTGGAAAGTTGGAGAATATTGATAAACATTCTCTTCCCATGACCCTTAATTGCTTAGTTGAGAATATTTTATGCCTCAATAGTTGGTAGAAATCAAGGATGCACATTGATAGTTATATTTTTTTGGTCCTCGACTTAATTGCTTAGTGCATTTAAGTCATTGGAGGTTACAAAGATATATCGTTTACTTTTCCTCATGATACACGTTCAAATCTCACTTTCAAAGAAAAAGTCTCTCTCTAGAGATTTTGCTCCTCCGATTCCAGCGTTCTCCGGCCGTCAAATCTTGCGAGGTTCCATGCTGCTCTCGAGATTCGTCTACTCCGGTGTTTAGAAAAGTGTCAGACATATCGTACTGGTACATGTGGCGATATTTTCTCTGAGACAAGTTGGAATTCAACGGCTCGGTTTGTAAGGTCGTTTCTGATCATTATTCTTCATTTGTTTGTTGTCCTAAACATGAATTTGTACATTGACTTAATCTGTATTCTGCTGAATTATTTATTCGACATCTGTAACTAACTATATTACATGATTATATTTGTAATTGTTTTAACAAATACATGATACCTTATTATCACCTAGATTCATACTTATCCCAAATATGTGGATTTTCCCCCGGACTCTTTCTTTGGTTCAAAGAATGCAGGTTATGGTTATAAGAATTGAGTGATTGCCTTTGTTCGACACTTGCTGCCAACCAGAGAGTGGATTTAGACCTTCTGAAAAAAATGTATATAATAAGCAGAATTGAACAGATTTCAAATAAACAAGAGAAGACTATATTTAATTTGGTGTGACATTGGAAGTTGCAACTAGAAATTATCTAGATTGCTTTGTTTTGTACTCTTATTATCAAAATATATGGATGATAGTTATTGAGGTTTCAGTTTGTTTGATTTATTTCTGTGTATTAGTTTTTTCGTTAATTAAAAAGAAACCCATCTGAGCTAATATATTATTGTCTTAGTTTGTAGGAAGCTCTTATCGTCTGCAAGTCACCACATTCTACTCTGCTCTAGTATTTGTTGCGTCGGTTGCTATGGTTTTGTCTGTTCTAATTATAGTCTTAGTTTGTAGGAACAATTCTTAATCTGGTTGATTAGGTTTTGCATCTTATGTTGGTCGTAGTTTATTTATTTGTTTTGAGATTAATATACAGTGCATGCATAGTAATCATTATTGGTGGTGTGTTTTTGAGTCAACTTTTGGCATTATAAGATTGTGTTATTGGAGTCGAATTGTATGGCGCATGGGCATGTTGTACAGTTGTAGTATGAATTGTGGTGTGTTCAGCAGACTAGCTGATCAACAATAATCAGGGTGCAAAATATAATAAGTTAAAGAAATAATCTCGGGATGAATATAATTCGGGTTATTTAACTTTTTCATAGAAGTTTATTAGACACGACAATAATCACAAATCGAACTCTGACAAATCTTAATATATTCCACCGCAACAAATTCAAGAAAAGTAAGAGAGAAAAAATTGTGACCTTGTTCTTACTTCAACCGAAAGCTCAAAGAAGAAAAGAAACTATACACATCCAGATTCGAGCTCCATTATTTTCCCAGATATTAAGAAACAACTCTTGAGCTAGAAAGCAACAAAAACGCTCGCACGATCATATCATAGATATCTGTACATTACTGTTGGAAGCTAATAGAAATACATGGTAAACTAGTTTGCAATCAGATTACATGTTTAGTAACTAACCACGAATGCAAGAAGTCAACTCATAACGCCCAGTCGCCAACTAATAATCACCAACAGATGACACAAATAACGAACTCTTAAACAAGTAATGAAATTTCCATTGTTTGTAGTTGGGAAAAATAAATTCAAAATTTCCCAACCATCGTGGTTTGTACAAGACATTTGTCCGTCTTCAGGGCAGAAAAATATAAAAACTAAAAGACTTGTTTTGTTTCCCATCTCACCTTACAAGCCTTCAACTACAATATCGGTTGAGGGCAAGAAAGAAGGAAACACAGTTTGTTCAACCTTAAGAATGACATCACTTATCTGGAAAACTGGGGCTGCAGAAGGATAACAAAAAAACTATAATACATGACTTCTATCAAAATTGTTTGTTAATGTCAGCAACATCAGAGAAGGTCTTCTCATTCCAAAAGAACAGTGATTGACTGTCAAGGAGACATGATTCCTTCAATTGTGTAATGGAGCGTTTGCACCCAGTCTGCTTTGAATAGCAATGTCTGCAAAGTGTGCATCATGTCATAGTTCGGATCAAGCTTACGCTGCCAACCCTGTACATCAACCGAGCAACAAGAATAAATCAGACTAACAGCAGGGCTACTGAACCAAAAGCGAATTCAGAAACACCAAGTCGTCACATAGAGGGGGAAAGTAGGCATGTTAATGTCAAGGAAGTTTTAATAAATCAGACATTACTTGCAGTACTAACTCCGAAAATAGTTAATGAAATTATTTTTCCTCAATATAATATTTCCTTTTACTAAGGAAAGACAAATCCAGAGGAAAGACTTATCAGGGGAACACATGCAGGTAACATAGTTCAAAGTAACCAATTCCCGTAAGGAAAACATAGAACCGACTAGGCAAGATCGGCCAATGAGCCTATCACACAAAAAAACGGATCCATCCATGTAATGTATCTACATGCTACGAAAGATGAAAATGATGATTATTACCTCAAGAACCAAGGTCGTAACCATTACAGTACAAACATTGCCATCAATGTTGACACGATGGCGCCGGACTTTCTCCAACAACTGATGCATGCACTCAGCTGGATGGATAAGATCACCTTCAGCAGTACCCCAGAAGGTAAATGCCTTTTCCACCTCCTGTTATTACCAATAGTCATAGAGATTAAAATGCAACCCCTAGGCCATATCACTTATTGAATATTTTTTATCCCAAAAACAGTCAAAAATATATACATACATTGATACAAACATACATACATATATACATGCTCACATTGATTTGTAGTCATTCTATTTAGACATGCCAGGTGAAATATTTTCAAGTGGACTCCAAAATGAAATATTTCACCTCAATGGTCTGAATAGAATGACTACAATTCATTTATGAAGATGGCAGCTTAAAAAAGAAATAAATGAAGAGGGATCTTAGAAAAATATAATTAGTGGGCTAGCATTAGACAATTTTACTAATCTGATGATTTACAAGATGAAGGTGTAAGATTACAGCTGTTGAGATTAGTAGTCCCACATTGGATTGTTTGTGCTATTGTGGTGGCCTAAAAAATTCTGGATACACTCTACAGTCAACACCTACTAGTCATTTGGTCCTTAACCATATGGAAGATTACCTCAATAAAGGCCTCTGGATCAGGGCAGTTTTGCTGTTTTGAAAGCTTAAGAGTACGTTCAGCTGCAGTGCGACCATCTCGAACAGCAATAGCCTTGAAAAACTCCAGTAAATTCACACGATCACTACCAGAAAGTTCAGCAGTCATGCCTACGTCAAGGAAAATAACATGGGGCTTGGATTTCCGAAGGTGTTTGCTTGGCCGTGCAGTTTGAGGTACTCGGACAAGTATGTTTCCAGGATGCATATCAGCATGGACAAAGTTGTCGACCTTAAAAGATTCATAAAGCAACATTAGTATGCTTAGTCTTTCTAGCATTTTGCGAAGAACTGCCATTTTATGCTTCAGGAAGCATACGAGGATAATAGTTTACATCATTTGAAAGAACACAACGAAGACCAAATCGAATACATGTGAGGCTACTGTGGTTTGTTAAAATTGTAGAGACATGGACTCTAGTATTTCGTTGCAGATAATTTTATTGAATCAACATCGACCATAACACTGACAACAACCACTTTGCACCAATAAAAGGCTTTTCTATGATTCAGAAAGACCGTTACTACTATATTATTTGAACTCGTATATTTAGTGACTGGTATGACTCGTTTACAAACTCGTCATAGAAATCCACAAGAAACAAAATGTGGTAGACAATATGAGTACCAGTTATTAAATGTTCAATTTTAGTTTGTAAAATAAAGTCGGGATGTTACAAACTAGCAGCAAAAAGAAAAACCAAAAAGAAAAAGAAAAACAACAACAACAACAACAACAATAATAATAATAAAGTAAGAGAAGAATACCAAAAGCATCTTTAGTAATGCATGAGTGCCAATATGTGCAAGAGCACTTTTCAGAGGATTATTTCCCTCAAGCTCATCAACGTAGCGAGATACACTCTCGCCTTGCTCGTACGTTTCTACCAAAACAGCAGGATGTACAAGTGGATATAGGGGCTTTGGAAAAGATACATCCTTCCAACTTCTAAAATTGTAGATAAAACGGCTCAACTGAGCAGCTTCCCTTGCAAGATCAACTTGGGACATCATGAAAACAGCAAATTGTTGTACACTTTCGTCCAGTCTCAACCAGTTGAGGGTAGGTATGAGGTTCGAAAATTTGGCCACCAAATTGATAATAGCAAAATCCCTCCTGATTGATTCGCCAACACCAGGATGTCTTACTTTTACAGCAACTGTTGTGGGCTTCCCTTGTTTTTTTGGATATCTAAACCTCAGTGAAGCTCGATGAACTTGGGCAACACTACCAGATGCCACAGGTTCCTCCTCGAAATCATCAAAAATTTCGGAAAGCTTGCGGCCAAATGCTTGCTCGATTGTCTTTTTCGTGTGTGAAAAGCTATGCGAGGGAGCTTTGCTATGAAGCTTTGCCAATTCAGTGCAAAGATCAGTAGGAAATAGATCCGGGCGTGTGGCTGCCCACTGTCCCCACTTAATGAAAGCTGGACCTGCTTTTTCTAATGTAAGGTGAACAATATGAAGCCATGTCTTCCTAAATTCAACACCAAAAGAATCTGCAAATGGAGCCAAAGATATAGCTGGAGAGAACAGAATTGCAAGGTAAATAGTTCTTAAGATCAAAATAAGACCCTCGTAGATTGAATGGATAAATGAGCTCAGATAGACATGACCATCTTGTGCTCGCATATATAAAGCATTCCTTGACGAGAAGTGTTCGGAGTCTGCCAATGCTTTATCTGTGTGAGCTATTTCACCAACAATCAATGCAAGAACACCAGGAATAACATGGTATCTCGTGCAAGCGATGCTAATTGCACGAGCAACTTTATGGATTGGTGACATAGGCAGGACAAAACCACTGTGCGTGCACGTCGAAGAAAGTCTTTTCCAAGCAATTTGAGCATGATGTGCTACACTACTAGCAGGACGAACTGAGAAACGGGTAATGTGACCATTCTTAAATAAATCTCCCTTAGCTCTATGTAATGTGCGAAAACCATGCTGCTTGTTTGTAACCCAAAACACTCGGAATAAACTGCTTAGTGCTGGAGATTGCATTGCAGTATGACTGTGATGATCCCTTCTTGCTAAATAGCAGTTGGATTGCTGTTTCGCAAGAAAATGAGATTGAACCCTCTTAATGTTGACAGAAAACAAAAACCTGTAAGTGAATTGTAAAACTTATTTCAGCAATAGAGTGGATTTTGAAGTGTGTTCCTTAACACACATTTTACAAACCTTAACCAAATTTTAATAACAGGTTGTATAAGCCTGCACGATCCATTGGTGACCATCATTAAACCTTAATTGGCAACTCATACCTTCCATCAATATGTGATCTACTTGTCCCGCTTTAAAGTTTACAGATTATTTTTTTACATATGGTTACATCATAGCCAATAGTCAAGTACCAACCACTTGTTGTTTTAAAGCATAACAGAAAATCTTCGCTAATTCTTCACCAATTACTTTGCAGCACAACTAGACAACTACCAAGTTTATTCACCAATTTCGACTGGAGGAAAACTCGACACCAAATAAAGGCTCGAACTTGTCCCTACTTTCAACTTCATAACCCAAATGTAGCGATAATCGTTGCTCTCAACGAAAAAAAACTTATCACCGTAAAAAATCAACCGGTAACTAAATTTCGCCTTAATCCCTCTAAGATCTCACCTTTCAACCTTCCACGCTTTCGTAACCACAAGAAACGAAGGAGAAAACGACCAAACCTCATGATAACGCCGCGAGAGAATCCCCAAATCACCACCAACACGCGTGCGAGGTCGCGACCATCGCCGGCTCCGAAGGGACGGGAAGATCCGGGCCGAGGCGGATTCTAGGGTTTTACGAACCGGGAAAGTGGGGATTCGATACGGTCTCCGGGTTTTATAGGGAGATTCCGCGGTCGAGATCCCCGCGGAACGTCGGCGGCGCAAAAGGAAAGGGAGGAGGGGCTTGTGGCGCGAGAAGTGTGCACGCCGTGGGGGGGTCGAATAAGGGATCTGTTCCGCGGGTGCAGCGGACCGGTTTGGTTTCAATATAATGCTTTTGCTTACGTGAAGGTTGACGAGTCGCAACTGGTGAGGAAAGCAAAGTTGGATTTGGGCTACGACTACGAGTGGGAATAAGTTTGTCAGGTTTGTTTTGTCTTCGAGGTGCTAGCGAAAAAACGAACGATCGAACTAGTTTTCGACGAAACTCGATAGGAACTCGATTGTTGTGTTCGATAGATTCGATTACTTTTGCATGTGAGTTTGATGAGATTAAACTGAGTGTTTTGTGGAGTAGATTGAATTGATGGAAGTTGAATCGATCCTTTATGTTTCCAACGAAGCTCGATAGATGACTTAATTCTTTTTGCATGTGAGCTCAATAGAGCTCGACAATAGTTGTTGAGTTTGTTTTAACTTAATGTTGAGTTTGTTTTTTATGTGCTCGACAGAGGCTCGATGGAGCCTAATGTCTAGTTTTCACCGCACGATTTTTGAAGACGTTTTGTGACGAACGGAATTCGAATCATTTGAGTGTGGAGATCTGTATACTCGATGAGTTCGATGTGCGCGATATGACCTCGATAATTTAGTTTTTTTTTAATTGTTAATTTTCACCGCACGTTTTTTGATGATGTTTTATAACGAAAAATTCGAATCATTTGAGTGTGGAGAAATGTAAACTTGATGAGTTTGATGCACCCAATATGTGCGAGATATGACCTCGATAATTTAGTTTTTTTAAGAACTTGTGTTTTTTCAACACACGATTTTTGAGGACGTTTTATTACGAACAGAATTCGAATCGTTTGAGTGTGAAGAACTGTTCACAACACGATTTTTTGGGCAGAAAAGGGAGAGAAATATGGAGTATGGAATGATTGGAAGGAATAGTCACACAGTTTAAGCAAAAGTATTTTGGGGATAAGTGGAAGTATAAACATATTTTTAAATGATGTAAAAGTATGAGTTTTTTTGGGGGTCACTTCGAGCATAGGAAGTGAATTTTTCCAAATAATATGAGGTTCTAAAGTAAGTCTAAAGCTTAAATTTGTACGATTTAGTCTTTTTGGGTTTCTCGCGCTTCTTACCGTTGTACGAAAAGCAAACAATTAGATTTGATCCGTTGTTTATGTTTTACTTACAAATGAAAATCAAAAGATTTATGTAAAGTAATATGTGATTTTGATAAAAAAATATATCAATTATTGAATGAAATTCATGTTTGTTCTACCACAACTCCACAACAACCATGTTAGAGCGTGAGAAAATGTATTACCGAGTTACGATTCTTGTTTTTGAAACGTTCATAAGAAATAATTATTAACAACTTATTCTACAATACATATGCACGTTTTACTTAAAAAGTGCAAATTAAGTTTGGAATCGTTTCCTCATTTTTTTTGAAATTAAATGTTTCGTCGATTGCTTATTGACAATAGTATATCAAAGTTGACGAATTAATACAAGTAGCATATGCGATTTTCTATTGCAATGTGAACATTTAAGATATTAGAATTGTAACCAACAAGAGCATCAATATCAGTGAATCAAAAACTTAAATGTTTCAAAACATTCTGGGATGCGCTCTAAGTACTATGCCTTTCAAATACCTTGGGATCCATTTGCAGCCAAAATCGGGACCGCAATCTCTTTGGAATCCTATCCTACAACGGATGGAACGGAAAATTGGAAGTTGGACCATGAAACATCTATCTACAGGGGGTGTACATCATATTACATGACTTGTTTGAAACCAACAAAAAGTACCATCGACAACGACAAGATTGATAAAATACGTCTGAACTTTCTATGGAACAATTCCACGTAACACTCCAACATAAAGACTTTGGTCAAATGGTCTAAAGTACGTCAAAACAAAAAAATCTAGAGGCTTGGGAATCCTCAATATCAAGTTACACAATTTTTGTCTTAAAATGAGAAAATTACAGGGGTTACTAAGTGGTCAAGAATCATTATGCTCTTCAATCATCAGAAATAGGTATTACAACAATAGTCACAAGACCGGAATATTCCCGGAAAACACACAATTATTACCTCCTTTTTTCAAAGATTTGGTGAACTGGATACCTGTTATTTGTAATCTTAGCACAGTTAAAGTGGGTAGAGGAGATACAACCATGTTCTGGTGGGATAAATGGTATAATTAACATACCATTAGTTGAACGTCATGCGAATATGTTCAGATCAGCTAAACAAAATTGGATCTTCCTAAATGTTTTTTGGGAAAACGAACCATTATCTTCAGAATGGTTTAGACGCAGATTCAACGATCCTTTAACAGAGGAACAAATAAATCACTTCTACTTGATGTATTTATCATTTACTCCAAGAGACGCAGAGGATTGTAGGCAATGGACCCTAACAAAAAGGTACATTTACAACTAAAAGTTTTTATGACCATTTGAATTGCCAAAAAAACATATATTTATTATATAATCAAATTTGGTGTTCAAATAACCACGTTAAAGTCAAAAATTTCCTTTGGATTATGTACAAACAAAAAATATTAACAAATGATAGAATTGTAAAAAGACACATCCCAATTAACTCGATATGCCCAATGTGTGGTATTAAGTCAGAAACGATTGAACATATATTTTTCACATGCAATTTTGTGCAACAATTCTAGGAGATTGGAGCGATAAACTTAAATTTAGTTTTAGGAATTAATAAAAAATTATGACTACATGCAACAAATCAACTCAGTTTGACAAATGTAGAATGGAATAATCTTATAAATTGGTTTTGTTGGGTAATTTGGAACGAAAGAAATAATCAGATTTTCCGACAAACTTCAAAATCCTTCATACATGTGATAAATGAATGTTTCAATCTTTTCTTACTTTGTACACGATCACGTAAAAGAAGAGCCGACAAACTCTCACAAACCTGTATAAAACGGGCTCGCGCGGACTTCTTTTCCACACTGCCAGCAACAATTACTACTCGTCACACTGCCCTACCAAACAACAATGCTGACTTCCATTCATACGTGACAACGGAGGAGTTGGTTCTAGAAATTTGTTGGCGTTTTGACCTTAATCTATATTAATTTTGATGATTAATTAAAGTTATCTTAATCAATCAAAGTGAGCAAACACGATTACATGCATTTCATAAATATATATTTATATAATTGCAATCATCTTAATATGTTGATCAAGATAATCAAGGAAATGAGCATTGAGACAGGGACATCAAGACTTGTAATCAAAGTTTTGGACCAAGACATGCAACTTTTATATTTATTGAGTCCATAAGGTTTTATGTAAACTTGAGCACTAGGATTATGTCATGTCATTCTTCGGTAAACCGAACCTATTTTGGTTCACCGAATCATACCCAGTTCGGTCCACTGAACACACGTCGGATAGCCGAATTCTTCCCACCAGTAAAACTTAGGTGTTCTCTGGAATTGCCCCTACGGAAGACCGAACTACATTCGGTCGACCGAGTAGCCCTGGACCGGTTTTGGACTATGCTCCAACGGTCGCATTCAAATCAAGTCCCTAGAGCCCAATTAACTTGACCCACTTCGGTCGACCGCACACACTTCGGTCTACCGAATCCTTATTGCCTTTAGGAAGCCCAACGACTATTTTACACGTGGCACTTGACCGTTAACGATTAAACCAACTTCCCACGCATTGTCAGTGGAATACCCGCGCTACTTTGGTCTACCGAAGTATACACGGTCAACCGAACTCAATTCTACTGTCCACCTTGGAACGATGAACCGAATGGACTTCGGTTAACCGAACATAATTAAGGCTAAATAGATAAAAGCTAATGGAGGTTGGTGAACGGTGATCCGATATATAATCGGTCAACTGAGTTCTTAATTCAGATCAATTCTTCGGACTACCATGTGGATAATGGTCGACCGAAGATGACACGATTTCTGCCCGAGCTTAAGTCACATCTTGCATTCCTATTGGTCCATTTCCCCACCAACTCCCAAACGGCTAGTTGAGCTTGAAGGCTTATAAATAAGACCTCATTTGTTGGTTTTGGAGATCTTGAACACTTCCTATCTATCCAATACTCAAAGTCAAATCCTCTTCATCTTTAAGCTCTCAATCCACAACACTCAAGCCTAAATTTCACCACTTGCATATCCAATTCCATACCAATATCCAAGTGTGCTCAAGTATAGAGTGTTAGTTAGATTGTGATTCAACTTTCATATTCAATAATCAAAGAGTCGTAAAGCTTCGAGGAAGCTCCCTCTCAGGTTGTGAGAGGAGACACGAGCGAGGTGAGGTTGATCGCGAGGCTCGGTGTTGTAAACGACGTTGATCTCGGCCCGGAACGGAGATCGATTAGTGGAACCGTAAGCGAGGCTCGGGGGATCGAGCGAGGCTTGCGAGAAGGACTAGGACCCGGATGTGGGTGCCGAACCTCTCTAAACTCCGACGTCGTCATTTTTGTGGTTTGCATTGTCTATTCCTTTAATCCTTCGATTAGTAATTTTAATTCTGCATTTTTCTATCGATTAGAGGGCCATCGATCCTAACAAAAATGTTGCAAAAGAAAAGGCTGAAGCAGTGGAGGAGCGAGACCAGGCTTATGTGACTGCAAATCCTTCGGCTCGCAAGACCAACTTCGTCCCTGCTACAAATGATTGCCAATGTTGTTTCCTGATAGTCTGGCTGAACTATTATGTTGTTTGGTTCTATTATGCTACTCAACCATAGCGGTTGGTTATTTTTGACTTATTATGGACTTACTTGTACTGATTAATTCCGGACGTTTGTATGTAGGGGTGAGCAAAATTCGGTTCGATCCGGGTGTCAGGACCGAACCAGACTGAACTTTTTCGGTCCGGTCTTCAGTCCGGGAGACCACGGGAATTCGGATTTCGGTCCGGTCCGGTTCGGTCTGGTCAAAGACCGAAATTTTAAGGGTTAAATTCGGGTTTTGGACCGAACCGAATTTATTCGGTCCAGTCTTCCGAAAAGTTCGGTCCGATCCGGTCCCGGACCGAAACTCACCCCTGTTTGTATGTTTTGAGAGGTTGTGTTTATGGCCTCTTTTATCTTATTAATGCAATTAACTATTATAAAAAAACCCACAACATCATCAATATCTATAACAAGTACGAGACGATCCACTGTGACCAAAATGTTACCCCCTGTTAAGGTCACAATGTGATGGAAGTCAAACACATGTGGTTCCATTGCAGACATGGATATAGAAAAACAAAATTGCTACACTGAACCATTAGGGAACAACAAAATCACAAGCAAAAAATCTACAACGCATTAAGCGAACAAATTCAAGCATTTCTGCCGAGCATGTTGATTCTTACATTCCACACTCATGTTTTTGACTTGTTAACGTGTTTTAACGATCACTTTACGTTTCAAAGATCTATTGTCTACAATGCTTGACCCACCGAGTATTAACTCACCATTGTGTCACGTACCTCAATAACCTGTCGGGTTCTAATTAGGGCTGTCAATTTTGGCTCAACTCGACAGCTCAACTCAGACTCGACTCGAAAAACGTCAGACTCTAGTTTACTTGAAAATGAAGGATCTTGATGAGAGAAAAATCTTCAAACTTGGTTCAGTAAATGAGTCTCTCGAACTTGAAGAAGTTTGATGCTCAACTCGATAACTATTTCAAATTTTTATTGTTCGATTTTTTTTAAATATTTGATAATAACATTAGATAATACTCATGACTCGAATTTCCGATCGACTTAACTCGTTTACGCCCCTTGAGCTTCCAACTTACAAAATAGACAGCAAATACAAATTATTATAAAAAAACAAATACAATCCATGATCCCAAATCCGACCGAGAAAAAGCTGTGGCCTCGAAGCAGGTCCAACTTACAAGAGCAAAGTCACGTGCTGTGCACGTGCACAAACACAAAAGAAGTGAAGAACCACAGGCAAAGCAAGACCAAACCCACACTTGGATTTCATTTCGATTTTCGACACCACGCAGCAGACGGAAGCAAAGCCAGAAGAGATCGAAAAAATCTCCCGATTCTCCCACTCACAGATTCGACCCAATCCCCACCTTCCATCTCCCGATCCTCCCCTCCTCGCCTCCTAGGGTTTCCCAACCAGATCTAGGGTTCCGCCGGAGCCGCGATGTCGAACGTCTACCCCCCGCAGGTCACCGCCATCCAGGTCGGACGGGGTCGGGTCGGTCTGGTTTGGTTTCGTTTTTTTTTTTGTTTCTAGGGTTTTGACTTTGGTGGGTTTTGCAGGTCGGGAACTTCTTCGTGGGGCAGTACTACCAGGTGCTTCAGGGGAACCCGGATTTCGTCCACCAGTTTTATACCGATAGGAGTAACATGACTCTCATCGATGGGCCCATGGTTGACACCGCGAGGTCGATGCTGGTAAATCATTTTTTTTCTCTTTGTTTTGGTGTGTGGATGTTTCGGAACTTCTATTATCGTTTTTTGTTGTTGTTTTGAAGTAGGGGACTAAATCGAATTATGTGTTTTGATAAAAATGCGCTTTGGTATGGGTTATGTAGTTTGGATGAATAATACTTTTTCAGCGAAATCATAGATTTCACCATTAAGAAACGAGAGAGAAAGAAGAGACATGACAAATTTGAGAAGGAAAAAGAGGTCAGGAGAATGTATATTTTGAAAAAGAAACATCATGTCTTTGAGAAGAAGAAAATACATTTTTTTGAAGTTGGGGACTAAATCGAATTGTGTGTTTTGAAAATGCACTTTCGTATGGGTTATGTTGTTTGGATGAATAATATATTTTTAGTGAAATCATAGATTTCCCCACTAAGAAACGAGAGAGGAAGAAGGGACATAACAAATTTGAGAAGAAAAAAGAGGTCAGGAGAATGTTATATGAAAAAGAGACATTGTGTATTTGAGAAGAAGAAAGAGGCTGGGTAATTTTTAGAAGGAAGGATAGATACACCTCTTTAATTGAAATATTTAATTTCACTTAAAAACAACGATTCGTAAGTTCATAACATATTATTTGGAGGATCCAAATGCCACTTATATATTTGCCTTTTTCTCTTCTTTTTTCTTTTCTTTCAAATGCAGGTTTTCATGAAATTATGTAGTCCATAAATATTTAGTAATCGGGACTAGTGTTTGGAGAATTTGAAAGTTGAATTGTGGATGATGTTTTCTTTTTGTTGCTTACAAGGTACCATAGACAACAATAACATATCTGTTATGGCATCCTAAGTGATGGTATTGTTGGGGTTGGGAATAAATTCATACATACAAGGGTTTGGTATTTTTGCCAATTGGCTCATGTTTATCATTGATCAAGCATAATGGTTAAAGAATTTGAAGGTGGAGGTTAAGATATTAATATACTTTTCTGTTTGCAAGGTACCATAAACAATACATCAGTTACAGTATGCTAAGAAACTCAAAATAAACCATTATAGTATTATCCATTGGGTAACCAACATTTACGACTTTAAGTGGTATGTTTATGCAGTTTAGGGTGCTATTACATGTTGTGGAATACTAAGTAAAGTGCAGATATTACATGTGGTATGGCGATGCAAAGTTTTATTGCCAGGCAACATTAAACCACATATGAAGTATTTTGCAGTTAACATCATATCCTGCATTTGTAGAAACACTCGGTGTTGCTCGTTTAAAAACTATCAGCTTCACATGATGAGCAGCTTGAATTTTAAGTTTGATATTCTTATTTGCCGTGACTCTATATATTTCTAAATGCTGATTGTTCTCCTGCAGCAAATCCATTCTCTTATCATGTCTCTGAATTTCAAGACCATTGAGATAAAAACAGCTCATTCTATGGATTCCTGGAATGATGGTGTATTGGTTGTTGTTTCGGGTTCTGTGCAAACTAAGGAATTGAATGAGAGGCGGAGATTCGTGCAAACATTTTTTCTTGCTCCTCAGGAGAAAGGCTATTTTATCCTCAATGATATTTTCCACTTTATTGATGAAGACCAGGTTCAGCAACATCCAGCAGGCGTACTAGAGCATGAAAATTTCAGTTCCTCCGTAAACACATCAAATCCCCCTCCAGAGCCAGGTACCTAGAAAACACAACATACTTCAATACTTCGTGAAGTATTAATGTTTACAAACATCAATTTTGGTGTAAAAGGTGTTTCGTTGGCTACCCCGAGAGGGGTTTGTTTGTTGCTTCGCTTGTGCATGTTGGTTTCATGTTCATGTACACTATCATAGCAATAATATCTTTTCGACCAGTAATCTGTTTGTTGTTTCAATCTTTTCATCTCAATTGCTATATAATCATGGAATGTTAGTTTAGTACTTTGTTTGTAAGATATAGAAAAGAATCTAAAATAAAAACAAGAAAATCCTGTAAAAATGATAGATTAATAATCCCACCATTTTGTCTTTTGGATCTAAGAAGTGACAAATGGTTGTTAAATTACCTGTAAATTGAATATTTAGAAGGCTGGTGGTAGCTGAAAAAACTTTTCGAATATCTCGCCAATTTAACTTAATCTACTATCTTCGTACCTGAATAATGGTTAGTGGGTCACTGGGTCCGGCAGATCCTCTGTGACTGTGAATGCCTTGTTTTGATTACAAGGATCTGTGGCTCTAATGTGTTATTTTGATCTAGCATGCCGATGCAGTAAGCTATAGCATACAATCAGCCAAATTGACCCATTCCTAATACTGTATGTATATCAGTATATATTAGATCGACGCCGTGCCAGTTGTGTTGTGGTGTGAAATTGGTTATGTGCACGTGTCTTGTAATTTTACCTTCATTTGTTGGTGGTTGTTTTATTAATTGTCTTTGACAATTTGTTTTCTTTTATGCGATCCTTACTCTGTAATATAATGCCTCATGCAGTAACAGACTATGTTCTGGGAGGCGGAACCATGCAAGGTAGTGATTTTGTCACAGAAGTGTATGCTGAAGAAACCGAGGCAATTGACAAGTACAGTATTCCCGAGCCTCAGCAGGCAAAACCTGAAGTTGATCATAAAATTGTTGAAGAAGAAATTGCAGTTGAGGAAAACACAAGTACCTATCCAAGTTCTGTGAACATTGTGCCAGAGCCTCCAACTATCCACGTTGAAGAGCCCATTGAAGAACCCATAAAACATACTTATGCTTCCATTGTAAATTTTCTTTGCTGATCTCCAGATTGTCACCGTTCTATTTCATATAACACGTGCATTCTTACATATCCTGTTATCATCTTTACAGCTGCGAACTTCAAGAGGATACTCGAAACCCCCTGTACAACAGTCCTCCTATACACCGGAAGACATCCCTGTGGCATCTGGATGGGGAGATGCACCACAGCCTCCTCCTGTGCAATCCTACCCAGTGCAACCTGCTCCTGTACAAGAGATGCCTACTACAGAAGCAGCAGATGAATATGCAACACTTGATGATGAAGGTATTTTTTTGTATGTTCTCTCAGAGGTTTTGGAGATTGATGTGCTGATTGTAGTAAAAAAAAGTTCTCCATCTGTTGCAGTGCTGTTTTTGGATCTTACCGTCTGTTGCAATTCTATGATGTTTTATGTGTTTATCTTTTTCAGAAGTTTCAATGTTTATATTATGAAAGATTTTTCCTGATCCTTATGCCATTGCACTTGGAAAATTACATGTTAAGTATAATCTAACAAAATTAATTCTTGGGATTTACCTTCCTCACTTTAACGCATTTGACACATGATGCATTCACTTATTATGCAAACTGTACTTCATAATGCTGTGGGTGTACATTGTTGTTATTGGAGTCTTACTTTCGGATATTTTTCTCTGCAGGCGAAGTCACATCTGTTTACGTGAGAAATCTTCCTTCTACCGCTACTGAGTCTGAACTTGAGCAAGAGTTCAGGCAATTCGGCAGAATAAAGCCAAATGGAGTTCTCATTAAGAGTCGCAAGGTTTGATTCTTCTCCTGATTCATAAGAGACTGTTTAATTTTTTTAAAACCACCTGCTAATAGAAATCATTGATGTGCGCCTTAATCCCCTAGGTTGTTAAATCGAGTGCCAATGGTCATACAATCCTATCTTCCTTGAATTTTCATCCTTACATCCCATCGTGCTTGAATTCTTACTGTTAAAATTGTAACGAAGTATGCTAAATTGTGGGTATTGGCTTGGTTTAGCAGCTCATTTATTGTGTATACTGTTAATGTGCAGGAGGTTGATGTGTACTATGCATTTGTTGAATTTGAAGATCTCAGTGGAGTTCACAATGCAGTGCAGGTTGAGCATTAGCTTCATTTTTTCTTGATTAGCTGAAATATTTAGACCATTCTATAGATGTCACCAATGGAGTTCTCTTCAGGGAGATCTTATGCATCTGGATGAGAATGTATTTATGATGTTTTTTGATATGCAGTCGTCTCCAATACCATTCGGTGGGCGACAAATTCATGTGGAGGAGCGAAGACCCAATGCTGGGTTAGGTCGAGGAAGTATGTGCTTTTATGCTATTATCTTCGTGCCATTAATCAAATAGTTAAACTCTTTACTGCTTCTACATATGCCTCTCAATCGTGGTTTCTCTTAATCTGTGATGCAGGAAGGGGTAGGGGTAGGGGTGGATACCAAGCTGAGGGCTCCAGGGGACGCTTTGGTGGTCGAACTGGCAGGGGAATTCTGCAGGACAACTCTGCCCGAGACTATACAGGAAGGTCAAGAGGAAACGGATTCGCTCGGGCCTCTCGTTAAGAGATGGTACTGTAGCTCAAAAGCTTGGGGAATGGTGACCCCCTTAGAATTTCTATATGAGCCTTGCCCTTACAACAGAAGCATGTCTCTGGTTTGCATTTGGTTTTAACCATTGTTGCAGTAGTAACTTATGTTAACATAATTTTGTGTACTTTCATGAGTTTGTTTGATGTAGTTTTTCCCTCCCCCTCTTCAGACTTGCAGCATACATCGGTACAGGATCTTGGCTGAGAGTTTTGTTTTTTCACCAGTTAGAGTGGATTTTTGGTAATTTATATGCACGTGTTGGCCTCTGTATGCGCCATCAAAAGTTACTTTACTTTCCAATTATTCGATCTCTTCAAGTTAATGCCTTATTAGGGACCAATGTGTTTTAACTTTCAGGGCTGAGAATATGTTGCAAAGGCTAATGCTTGATAAAGATCATTGTTTTGAATGCATGAATTTTGAAATTGGCTTTTATTGAATTCAAGCAGGCAGGTTAGCATTATTGTATATGTTACGCTTTTGACTTTCTTATATTGCAGTGAGTTCATGAAAACAGTGCAGAAATATTTCATAAACCTTAGGGAAGCAGAATTATCCATGATAGTAGGCTCCAGTTGGGAAAATGTGAAACGATGAATGACCCAATTTGAAGGCGTTGCGATGCGAACAAAATATTTTCTCCCCAAATGCCGTTTCATTGTAGAACTTCACATCTCCGATTCCGAAACACCAAAACGTAGTATAGTAGCTCCACCGTTGCTCTTCACCTTGTGTTGACATCAAAACTTGTTGGGGGAACGGGCTGTTACAGTCTGCAAGTGTTTGGGATGGCTAGTAACCAGTCGTTGTACCTCAAATCATGAGGCCAATAACCAATGGTTTATTGGTTTTGTATAACAATCAGTTTTATAATTATAATAAAAAGAATGTGGTGTGCTCGAATGAAATGATCAAACCATAGGATTGGTGGGCCAGTAGAAAGGCCCACCAAGACGGCCCACAACAGCCCATGCCGTTCTTCCGTAGTCGGTAATAAATAACAAACGGTACCAACCCTAAAAAAGCAAAGCATAGCATAGCAAAGAGATTCAATCAACTGCATCCCATTGAAGGAAGATTCCAATCCATTCCGCAATGGGCAAAAGCGGGAAGAAGAATCGAATCAGAAACAGAAACCGAAACCAAAATCGAAATCCTCACCAACACCGAGAAGAAGACCAACTCCCTTCCTCCGCCTACGACCTTCCTTCTTCTTCTTCTTCTTCTTCTTCTTCGGACCAAAACCAACAAATCGAAGAAGTAAATGGAAATGGAAATGGAAATGTAATTGGTGGTGTTCCGAACAAGTACGAACTGTACGAGGAAGCGGTCCAATCTCCGAAAGGCGACATCAGTTATCTCTGCAAGTTCTTCTTGCTCTACGTCGGAGGCCGAAACCCTCTCCACCTCCAAGAAGACTTCTCCGCCACGGCACTCCTCTCCTCCCACTGGCTCCGTTCCGATCCTCTTCGCACCGCCGTCGCCGTCGACTTCGACCTAGACGCCCTCACTTACTCCCTTGACCATCATCACTCCTCCCGTCTCTTCCTCTTCCACGGCGACGTCTTGGAGGATCCCACCCACCGCAAACCCCTCCAAAACCCTAACCAACTCTTGCCTTCCAGGGATGTTGTTTGCGCCTTTAACTACAGTTGCTGTTGTCTTCTCAGAAGGTCTGATTTGGTTTCGTATTTTCGATTCGCTCGTGCCGCTCTCTCCGGTGACGGTGGCATCTTTGTTATGGATGTCTACGGCGGCTCCTCGTCCGAGCACTGCCTCAAACTTAAGCGCAATTATTCCAACTTCACTTACGTTTGGGAGCAATCTCATTTCGATGTTTTGACACGCAAAACCAACATTAGTCTCCACTTCAAGCTCCGTAACAACCATGTTATTCGACATGCTTTCTCCTACGACTGGAGGCTGTAAGTCAACTACCACCTCTTGCTTTTCGATTTTCATTTTTTGTGATCAAAATATGTTCTTTTCAATATGTTGCCATCATTGTCGTCTACAACTGTATCATTGGTCTATACCTTTAAACAACAACTATGCCGGGTTACAAACATTTTCTATGAATTAAATACTCAACTTCAATGTTTACCTTGACCAATACCCATTTAGCATTTTGTGAACTAGTCATGGATATCTCATATATTGTTTTCAGTGATATTTCATACTTGTTGAAAATGCTAGTATTCTTTAGCAAGGATAACTAACAGAAATTGTATGTCTACTAGCAAAGCTAAGAAAAAAACTTATCCATGTAGAGTCTTATCCATCATTGTAGATGACCTACAACATTGAATTGTCATGTGGTATTCCTGGGAAAACATTGCTAACTCACTTTTATGAAACCAACAAAACTTGTTACAAGGATGGATACTCCTTTTGATTTCTAAAAGCATCTGCAATTTATTGTGCTTTTCTTCTTGCAGTTGGTCGTTGCCTGAAATCAGGGATTGTTTGGAAGAGGCTGGATTTCAATCCGTGCATTTTTGGATCAGAGAGATGCCGGACACTCATGACAGTCATAATGCAGAGGAATTCAGGGCTAGTAGTGATGTCAAGTATGTCGAGTGTTCTTCCTTTGAGCAAAGAGATGCATGGAATGCATACATTGTTGCTGTATCAAAACCATAGGTGATGATTGAATCTCCCTGTCCTCTTCATTTTGCTCTCTTTGTTGCTTATTACATTCGTCATGTCTCACATCTCAATCCCTTTCATCAGGTAGACGTGCTCATGCCCAGCAATCACAGCAATATCCAACACTGAAGTTAGGCATTAAAGCATTAAAAGGTGTTTCTGTTAAGCAAAGTCTCAATGTCTTCATTCTGGAAACTGGGTCAACTAAAGAAAGCTGATCTTCTTGGCCATTTACTAGATGCAATTTACAGGGTTAGGGTAACTGCAGTCTATTCAACTTCAGCAGATGTTTTTTTTCCACTCAGTACTCACTGGAATCTTGACTGATAAAATTACTTTTCATCCCGGATTATCTATGGGAAATGCATCAGTTTGTTCTGATTTTAATGAAAGTAAAACTGCATTGCATACTTTGCAATAGAATTTCTGTTTCACTATATGCCATACGGTATTCAAATATACTGTCAAGGCTCTCGTTTAATGGGTGCGATTATGGATAAACATGGTTGGCAAGAGAATAGTCATTATACATACTTCTACTTTCATGGATAGTTATAATAATCTCTACAAAAGGTGTTGTATTTTTGTTTCGGAACCTTGTCCTGCATTCTATGTTTTTTTCGAAAACTCAAGCTAACTTTAAACATAGGTGGCGTTTGTACGGGAATACCACTTCTTTAGACCATTAGGTATGTTTAGTAAAATTTGATACAATTAAAAACAAGATGTGCACGTAACTTGTAATTTTACCTTCCTTTATTGACGGTTGAGGATCTTGGCCGAGAATTTTGTTTTTTCACCAGTTAGAGTGGATTTTTGGTAATTTATATGCATGTTTGGCTTCTGTATGCTATTAAAAGTTACTTTACTTTCGGATTATCCAATCTCTTTAGATTAAAACCTTCTTGGGAATTAATGTATTTTTAGCTTTCGTGGCTGAGAATATGATACTGAGGTTTTGCTTGAAGTAGAAGTTTGTTTAAATGCATGATATTTTGAAATGAACTTTTATAGGCAGAGGCTCTACCTTTTTAAACATGATGTTTGTCTTTTTTATACATGGAGTGTTGTACTTTTTAAACATGAGGTATTTCATCATTTTGCAGTGTATTTCATTACTTCTGGGGGTACTTTTTTAAATAAAAGGTCATCCTTTTTAAATAGGAGGTTAATCCTTCCACTAAACATTTTCCTTTTGAAATAGAAATTTGTTGAGTTAAGCAGACTGGTTTGAATGGAATGAGCTATATGTCAAGAGGAGTCAGTTATTTTTAGCATGGCAAGTTTCATCAGATCAATTCCGGACATGATGTTTGAGAGATTTCGTGACATAATTATGGTAATTTTACATAGTACAATTATATGAAATATATGGTCATATATTGTAACGTCCGTAATTTGCACTCGGGATACAATAGTGAAACACAAACTATAAACAAGTAAAAAAGAAACATCAATGAAAATAGTCAAGTCGATGTCGTAATTAAAAACATAATGTCAATATCATGGTACAAGTGAAAGAGAAATACAAAAACTCTAAATCATACTACATCAATACTAAGATATAAAATTATTACATCAATTGAGATCACGATTCCAATCCTCCCGTCCTAGCCCAAGGCGCCTACTGCATCTCATCTGTCCACGCACAACAAGCACTAGTCTCGAAGCACTAGTCTCGCCACACCGTCCATATGACTTACACTGGTCTCGTGTCCCAATGCGACCACGTGTCCAACAAGACCGAACGTGAACCTTGACCACATTGCACATCCGATCCAGAAGTCAACACTCAACCTGCTCTCATGACAGAATTGTCACACGTCTCAAGGCGACCATGCGTCTCAGGTAGGCCGAGTGTGCACCCTCGTCAAGACCACACATCTGATCCACAAGACAACACCCTACTCCAATCACGCCCCCGAGCCCGTGAGCCCAACTCCAACGATCACTGATCACAACGTTGGTGAGTTGACCAGTTCCGCATTCAACTTCTGGAGCAGACCACACGCCAGAGCCTGTGGGCCCAGCTCCAACGACCACTCGTCACAACGTGGGTTAACCCTCTTGAACCACCACAACACATGGGAAAACCCTGACATCTAGTCATACGTGCCTCACACGCCATCCTCACCACTCGACCACACACCCGAGTCCGTGAGCAACGCTCCAAGGACCACTCGTCACAGCATGGACGGACAATCAGTTCCACAAACATCTCACAAATCACACAATGCAAATGAGTATTTACCCTAAAGATACAGGTCATATGGCCACAATAATTCATATCGTAAGTCTTACTAAGGCAATAACAAAACTCAGAGCAATATACATAAACTCAGGGGGAAAACACTAAATTTCTCAACTAATAATGTTTACTACAAAAATATGCAAATCATAAGAAAAATGACAATTTTCCCTAAATTAACTTATTTCCTAGAATTCTACAAAGTCCAAGGTTTTTTTGGAGCAATTAACCCAATTAATTTAATTAACCAAATACAATTAAATTATAGGAACTACATTGCAAAAATACCAACACCAAAACCAAACCCCTAGCCGCAGTCACTTCCTGCATGCCAACCGCCACGACACGACCCTGCATGGCCACACGTGGCACCAGTCCGCATGCGATCGGTCGGCCATCGACGCCGCAACTGCCGCCTTCTCTCTCCGAAGAACCCCCAACACACACCAGCCACAAGGAAACCCAAAACAAGAGTGGGTGACGTACCTTCGTCGGAGAAGGGGACGTCTTCCCCTCCTCACCTATATATGGTCCTCGCCGTCGCTAGAGGTCCTTACATGTTTCTTGATTGTGCTTATTGATTGAATGCCATATTTTGTATTATTTTTCACATGATTATGATTCTGATTGATTGACGGTTGGAACTTACGGGATGTCGAGCTCACAAATTATTGATTATATTTTTCAGATTAATTATGAGTCTATAAAATGGATTGAATATCAGAGTGCGTAACTGTCAGATCGTGGGTCGTATCTTAACACACCGGGTTCGGACGGGTAAGCACTTGTTCGGGATCCGGGCGATACGGTAACACTGCTCGAATTGTATTAAGGGTGTGATTGGTATTATGAAAAGTTCAAAGAAATAGGAAACTCGATTTATAAAACGACTTCTACGTAATTGGTGTCTTGAAAAACTTTAAGGCCCTCTTTGGGCATGGATTCAAAATTTTGATTTCGAAAGATGTACTCTCTCTTTTTTGAAAAAAATGCATTTTCATTAGAAAAAAGAACGTAGATTTATATTTTATTATCTAGGATGATACAACCAAACACTCTACCCATGTAGGATTGAAACATATATTATCTGAATATTTGAGTTCTAAAATGACTTCCAATAATACAAAAGCACATAATTCATTAACGGTCCAAAACGCCAAAAAAAATGTTGAGGAAGTTTAAACTTCCACCACCTTCCCGCTTCCACCACCGCCGTCTTCTCACCGCCGTCAACCCCTCTCTCACCACCAGCGACCACATAAACTCCCTCTGCATCGCCTCCGACTTCTCCGCCGCCTCCGCCGCCTTCCTTGCCCTCCCATCCACCATCACCCTCGATGCCCCCACCCTCCGCCACCTCATCCACGCCGCCGTCCACCTCCGCTCCCCGTACCTCCTCCTCCGCCTCCTCCCTCGCCTCCCCAACTCCATTCCTCTCCACAACCACGCCCTCTCCGCTCTTGGAAAGCTCTCCCTTCTCCCCCACGCTCGCCACCTGTTCGACTCTATGCTCCAACGGAATGTCACCTCCTGGTCCAACATCATTGCCTCCTACGCCTCCAATTCCGAGGAGTCCCAGGCCCTGGATCTGTTTGTGAGTATGCAGGAGGACGGGGTTTATCCGGATCGGTTTGGGATTGCGGCGGCGGTTGGGGCGTGTTCGCGTGTTGGGTGTGCGGGGAGTTTTGGGGTTCAGTTACATGCGCAGGCGATTAAGTTTGATTGTTGGAAGGAGAGGCTTGTGGGGAATGCGTTGGTGGCAATGTACGGGAAGGCAGGGTTCGTTGGGGACGCGAGGAATGTGTTTCAGAGGTTGAGGGATAGGGATTTGGTGAGTTGGGGTGCGATGTGCTCGGGTCTCGCGAGGAGTAAGGGGTTTGAGATTGAGGCTTTGCAGTGCTTTAGGGAGATGGTGGTTGAGGAGGCGTTGATTCCAAATGAGGTTGTGTTTGAGACTGCTTTCCGTGCGTGTGGGGAAGTTGGGAATGTGGGGTATGCGGAGATGGTGCATTGTTTCGGTTTGAAGTTTGGGGTGGGAAGAAGTGCTTTTTCTGGCAGTTCGGTGGTTGATATGTATGCAAGGGTCGGGTGTTTGGAGGGTTTAATGAAGGCTTTTGAGTGTATTGGGAAGCCGGATTTGGTTGCTTGGAATTCAATTATTGGCGGTTTGGCTGGAGGGGAGGATAGGGTTGCGTGTTTGGTGATGTTCTTGCAAATGATGAATTCGGATGTGGAACCGGATGGTATGACCATTGGTCATTTGCTTGGGGCATTCAAGAGGTCTGATTCACTTAGCCAAGGCCAAATGACTCACTGCTACATTATAAAAATGGGTATTGATGTCAATGTTGCGGTTTGTAACTCTTTGCTTACAATGTACTCTAAGTGTTCGTTGGACCATTCCACTGTTTGCCGTCTCTTCAAGGAGATGGTTGGGAACCGAGATCTCGTCTCTTTTAATATATTTCTCAGAGCATGCTTTCGTCATGGTAAGTTGGAGGAGGCTTTCAGGTTGTTTACTTTGATTTGCAGTTCTGGAATGAGACCAGACCATATTACTTTGAACATTATGTTGTGCGCCTCTGCGGAGCTTGCTTCTCTGGAAACGAATGCCCAAATTCATTCTCACTCATTCAAAGTCGGACTAGAGTCGAATTTGCTGGTTTCCAACAGCTTAATTGATGCTTATATGAAAAGTGGTAATCTTAAGGAAGCAATGAAATTCTGTAAGTTAATGAGAGGTTCACTCGATGTGGTCTCGTGGACTAGTTTGATCACTGGGTGTGCTCAATTTGGTTATGCAAAGGAAGCTATCGAGTTTTTCCATGAGATGCAAAAGCTTTGCATTAAGCCCAACTACTTGACCTTTGTTGGTGTTCTCTCAGCATGTAGTCGAGCAGGTTTTCTTCACGATGGATTGCATTATTTTGAATCAATGCAAACCGAGCACGGGATCGCGCCCACCAAAGAACATTTCACATGTCTAATAGATATGCTTGCTCGAGCTGGGTTTCTTGAAGAAGCCGAGCGGTACATAGATGAAATGTCTTCCCAACCTGATGTTGCGGTGTGGAAGTCCCTCCTTGCTGGCTCTCGGATATATTGTAATGTGGAAATAGCCGAGCGAGCAGCAGAGGCTATTTTTAAGCTGGATCCTTCTAATTATACGGCTTATACTTTATTATCCGATGTGTATGCGGCTGCTGGTTATTGGTATGAAGTTAGAAATCTGAGGAAAATGATGAGAAACAGTGGTTCTGAGAAGCGCCCTGGGAAGAGTTGGCTGTGTTTGAAGGAAAAGGTGCATGCCTTCGTGGTGGCAGATAGAAAACACCCAAAGGCTGAACCAATTTATGCACTATTGAGGGTTTTGTTATTTGAGATGAGTGAAGATGGATATAGTCCTTGCCCCGAACCCTTATAGGTATTCCGGTTTTCATGCGAAGCTTGTGGTTTACACGGTTAACCCAGTCCAAAATGTTGTCTCATACAGTCATACTTGTGCACTGCTTCAAGGTTTATGAGAATGTCTTTTGTTCAGCTTTTCTTCTTCTTCTTCTTCTTCTTCTTCTTCTTCTTCTTCTTCTTCCTGTTTATCGTATCTAAGATTCTTGTTGGTTTTGCTTAAGCAGTTAAAAACTCCATCATGTCAGCTGACAACGAGGTGCAAGGACTGGTAATATTTATCATATAAATAATTTTTCATTGTATTGGGTAGTGATATATCTTCTTAAATCTTATTATGAAGTAATGCTTACGTTCTCAAGCTACTACAAACTAGTGTCCTAGTTGCTTCTGTTTTTCTGGATAAGATTAAACTAACTGAAACAATAAACTATGCCCTTTGTTATGTATGATACTGATACCCTTCACCACAATTTTTTGCATTTGGCTCTAGCTCTGTTTTTCTACAGGCTGAATAGACGTACCTTCTCTGCTCTTGGTTATTAATAAATTTACTTGTTGACAATAACAGTTTAGGGCATTCATAAAATACGCCCCATGGTGCCCGGCAGAACGGTCTGAAATTGATATTGATGAATTTGAATTCCTCACGCATAGAATTTACAGGGACAATTGAACCGAGCACCAGACATGTCTGGAAATTTATCTTAAGTTCTGGGTTGTTTTGGGAGCAGGTTTGAGCAGACAACTACAACTTAATTTATTTTCTCATGTTTCGTAGGTGCATTACATCTGGACTCGTTTGAAAACGAAACGGCAAATGGCCAATGCTCGTGCTCGGCATTTTACGTGATTCCAAAGCCCAATTTTGTCTTTCAAGTATTAATCTACTCCAGCTCAAGCTAACACAACTGCACGAACCAGGTTTGATCAAGAAGAAGAAAATCTATTCATAGATTCTCTTTAATGTTCTTTTTATGTAAATTCTGTAGGATACGATACGTCAAATAATTTCATTTTCTTCAAAGAATGTATCGTGATCATTACTGCCAATGAGATCTCATTCAATTGTTACTACATCATTAAATAAACAGTGTCACAGTCACAACCACGGTGCATACTTCATCCTTGCTTGTATTTAGGAAGACACTGCCAGAATGGTCAGCAGCCAGCCTTAATCTCTTCGAGCAACACTAACGGGGAGTTATCCTCCACGACCAGTCGTCAAATATTTTTTTGTTTTTGTTTTGATTTTTTGAATTTGTTGTTTGAATTTTTTTTTTTGAAAATACGTTTATAATTGTTTTGATTTTTTAGAATTTTTTTTAATTTTTTTCCAAGATGGATCCTGAAATGATGTGAAGGAGAGAAATAAGTTGTTGTGGGTTGTGGTTAAGATGTGAATATTGTAAAAAGAGAAGAAAGTGGGTTGGGAAGAGAAAATTGACGTGGAAGAGAGAGAAGAGAGAGAACGCTCATGACCAGGTCGTTCGGGATTGTGGTTAGTGATGACCTTAGAGCAACACTAACATGAGTCATCCCCCACGACCCGGTCATCCCCCCACGACCAGGTTGTCGACTGGGTCGTCAATTTTTTGTTTTTTTTGTTTTTTTTGTTTTGTGTTTTGTTTTGATTTTTAGAATTTGTTGTTTGATTTTTTTTGAAAATACGTTTTATAATTGTTTTGATTTTTTAGAATTTTTTTAAAATTTAATTTTTTCCCCCAAGATGGACTCCGAAATGATGTGGAGGAGAGAGATAGGTTGTTGTTGTGATTTGTGGTTATGATGTGAATAATGTAGGAAAGAGAATAAAGTGAGTTGGGAAGAGAGAAAACTGATGTGGAAGAGAGAGAAAACACTCGTGACTAGGTTGTCCGGGGTTGCGTTCAGTGATGAAATTATTAATTCGTATTAGATGGTTCGATAATCTAGTTCTTAGACAAATACCAAGACTTTAAGAAAAAATATTTAAATTATGAATTGTCAATTGCGTTAATTCAGTAGGCTGTAGGATCGTTGCAGAGTGGTTTCAATACATAGGTTGTGTTTGGGTGTATGCGTTTCAGCAGTAAATACTCCAGTTACGCTACTGTTCGTCGAAACGCATGGTCTCAAACGGTATTAACTTTCCCAAAAACCATGAAAGAATTTTTCCTTTGTTTTTCCGTTTTTGAATGCACATGGGTTCGAATTGATATCGATCTTTTTTTGTTGTTGATATTTACGACTTATGCCCCCGAGAAAATTACAAAATTGGAATCCCAGCCCACATGTCCTCCACGAAAAACACCCGTAATCGCGGTCCCCAATCCTCTGGACTTCCACTGCTGCCCAATGTCGTCGACGCCCCCGAAGAATAGGTATGGCGGTGGTTTATTCTGCCTCACTTGACAAAATTGCTCCACTTATTCCGGTGTAAACATCCCTTCCACCGATGAATGTTGTGTTTCAATTTCGAAATTGGTGACGAACCGATTTGCATGATTTCATACCTATTTGAAGCACGTGAAATACGATTTCTTTCCTATCTTGAACCAGACAATGGATCTATAACTTTGCTAGTTTATGGATATGTTTGTTGTCATCCTGTTAACCCGTTCAATTTGGGTCAACTTATTTTGAAATTTCGATTATGTTTCATGCTTCGTTACATTATTGTTGTACCAGGTTTTTGTGAATTCACAAACACGATCGACTACGTTAACTTTGGGTTCCAATTGTTTCTGATTAAAAGAAGGTATTGCTGATTTGCAACCATATTAGATTTCTAAATGAACATAAACGCTGTAATGGATATAATTAAGGACATAATTTGAAAGATATTTATGGACTTGTTTTCATGATGTATATAATGTAATGATTATATATTTTGTACAATATTTGATTGGAGTTTGAACTATGATATCCTAGTTTTACTGTATAAGAATTTCAAGATAATGATATCTTTTGGGTGTTACTATTCATCATCCGTGAATTACTTAAATCGTCTGCATAAATTACAATTTTGCCATTAACTTTTCATTTAATACACATTCTATCACGTCTTTTAAAAGAAGTCTTATCTTTTAGTTTCCCTCACTCTACCAGTACCAACACCAAGCAAATATCTGGCGAACCGTCTGAATCCGGCGTGGTATGTCAAATTTGATTTTTCGGCTGGGGCGTCTACAAAAAACGCCTCCTCATTTTTATTTTATTTTTGAAAATGGTAGAAATTTTACAGTATTCGAATCTAACGATGCGTCCGTCGACGCCTTTCCTGGTCTCTGAGACATTGTTTTTGGTAGTTGAGAGGAAAATGAAGAGAGAGTGGTGGAAGAGTGTAATTAAGAGAGGAAATAAGTAGAAATGAGAGAGTGATAATATGATAATTGGCGTAGACGATTTAAGTAATTCACGGGCGACGTTTAACAGTCCACTATCTTTTACTCTATATATATATATATCTAAAATTTAATGTGAATATTTTTGTAGGGTTACAGAGAGATAATAGGAGATTAAGACTAACCAAACAAAATGACATGCTGAGAAAAATTAATGACACGAGTAAACACAATCTAACTTGTGAGTGGCACCAGTATAAACACGAATCTAGTGATGACATAAACATGAAGTAGGATGCAAGAAAAAGCAAAATAAAAAAGTCATTGATACACCGGACACGCTCCACATCACCTTCTATGTCATCATTTGTGTTATTTTATTTTATTATTTAAAAATGTCGTTTCCGATAAAGTATGAGACACATCTTTAAATGCAAAGAAAATACACATCTTTATTATTTAAAAATGTCGTTTCCGATAAAGTAACGTTAAGAAAATCATCAGGAATAAGTTTCTACCCCCGTTACACCCTGCAGCACCCAAACCGGGGGATCACGATTTCGATGACCGGGACATGAATTTGCATTACGAGGGAATTCCTCCTTGATTATTGTATTTGTCCTTGGTTGGAATTATTCCTATGTAATTTTGTTGAAAGTCATTGTATGTCTGTCCGTATTATTGCATAAGATTCAACCATTTCTTTGCTTATTCGTTTGTGAATTAATTTCTGATGGCGACAAATATATTTAAGTAATTTTGGTTTGTTGTATGTCTGTCCTGATTACGTTATATGTCTGTCCGGATTACGATTCATCAATGTCCGGTTTATGTTTTATTTATGTCCGGATTAAGTGACCAGTATGTCTGGAAGACGTACTTAGGCTGCCCGAATTACATTGTTTGTCTGTCCGGATTACGTTAATTTCTGTCCGGAATAAGTTTTATTTATGTCCGGATTAAGTTTTATTTATGTCCGGATTAAGTGACCAGTATGTCCGGAATACGTAATTAGGCCGTCCGGATTACATTGTTTGTCTGTCCGGATTACGTTATATGTCCGTTCGGAATAAGTTTTATTTATGTCCGGATTAAGTTACCAGTATGTCCGGATTACGTTATATGTCCGTCCGGATTACGATTCATCAATGTCCGGATTACGTTTTATTTATGTCCGGATTAAGTGACCAGTATGTCCGGAATACGTAATTAGGCTGTCCGGATTACATTATTTGTCTGTCCGGATTACGTTGTATGTTCGTCCGGAATAAGTTTTATTTATGTCCGGATTAAGTTACCAGTTTGTCCGGTTTACGTTTTATTTATGTCCGGATTAAGTGACTAGTATGTCCGGAAGACGTACTTAGGCTGTCCGAATTACATTGTTTGTCTGTCCGGATTACGTTAATTTCTGTCCGGAATAAGTTTTATTTATGTCCGGATTAAGTTACCAGTATGTCCGGATTACGTTATATGTCCGTCTGGATTACGATTCATCAATGTCCGGATTACGTTTTATTTATGTCCGGATTAAGTGACCAGTATGTCCGGAAGACGTACTTAGGCTGTCCGGATTACATTGTTTGTCTGTCCGGATTACGTTAATTTCTGTCCGGAATAAGTTTTATTTATGTCCGGATTAAGTTACCAGTATGTCCAGATTACGTTATATGTCCGTCCGGATTACGATTCATCAATGTCCGGATTACGTTTTATTTATGTCCGGATTAAGTGACCAATATGTCCGGAATACGTAATTATGCTGTCCGGATTACATTGTATGTCTGTCCGGATTACGCTAATGGTCTGTCCGGATTACGTTATATGTCCGTCCGGATTACATATCATGTATGTCCGGAAACAAGAAAATAATTTTATAAAATCCAACACCAAATGTCCTTGTATTGATAAATCATTCAAATAGTCTATGTAATTTTAACATGTATATCATCCTCCTCCCTCCTCTTCTTCTCATCCTCCTCCCTCTTATTCCTCTAATCCTCCTCCCTCCTCTTCTTTTCATCCTTCTCCCTCTTCTTCTTCTCTTGCTCCTCCCTCTTCTTCCTTTCTTCCTCCTCTCTCTTCTCCCTCTCTTCCTCCTCTCTCTTCTTCCTCTCCTCCGCCTCCCTCTTATTTCTCTCTTCCTCCCTCTTTTCCCTCTCCTCCGCCTCCCTTTTATTTCTCTCTTCCTCCCTCTTTTCCCTCTCCTCTTATTTCTCTCTTCCTCCTCCCTCTTTTCCCTCTCTTCCTCCTCCCCACGGACTCTCAGCCTACGACACTCTTCTTGAGAGATCCGGAGTTCTTCCTCCAGGTTGTTAATTTTAACGGTCGCCTCCCTAAGTGCTGCTTCGGCTTGCAGCCAATTCGTCTTCACCTCACTAAGTTCCAACTCTTGTAGCAGTGGGTCACATGGAATGCTGCATTCACTGAGTTGTACCCTTGGTAGAGTGGATGTTGAAGGTGTTTCCTTCGAGGCGACCTTTGCTGCGGGAGTTGCTTCTGCAGGAGGAAATTGATCCTCTGACAACAGTGAATGCTCCCGTTCACTGAGTTTTAGGGTGCCCTTCAACTCAAATTGGCCCGAGTAAATCCGGAACAAGTTGATTCCTCGATCTTCCCATTTTCTAAGGATTTGACGTCTGCTAAACATTTCCGTCCAACACTTGAACCGTGGAAATGCTGACCGGGGATCCCCCAATTTGAACTTCTCGCAAAGCCACACCTGAAAACAGGAATGAGTTAAAAACCAGAAACATAACTTCCCCAGGACAGACACAACTCTTATTCCGGACAGACGCAACACTATTCCGGACAGACAAAACTCTTATTCCGGACAGACGCAACACTATTCCGGACAGACAAAATACTTATTCCGGACAGACACAATACGTATTCCGGACAGACAGGACAATCATTCCGGACATATACAGGACTATTCCGGACAGACAAAATACTTATTCCGGACAGACACAATACGTATTCCGGACAGACAAAACTCTTATTCCGGACAGACGCAACACTATTCCGGACAGACAAAATACTTATTCCGGACAGACACAATACGTATTCCGGACAGACAAAACTCTTATTCCGGACAGACGCAACACTATTCCAGACAGACAAAACTCTTATTCCGGACAGACAAAACTTTTATTCCGGACAGACACAATACGTATTCCGGACAGACAAGACAATCATTCCGGACATATACAGGACTATTCCGGACAGACAACACACTTATTCCGGACAGACAAAACACTATTCCGGACATACGTAATACTTTTCCCGGATAACCTCAAGACACTTATTCCGGACAGAGACAACACTATTCCGGACAGACACAAGACTTATCTCGGACAGACAAAACACTTATTCCGGACATAAACCAACACTACTCCGGACTGACACAACACTCATTTCGGACCAAGATGCTTACTTGTAATACGGCAACGCAACCATACACGTAGCCCTGCTTCATAGAGAAGTTCGCTGACAATCTCCTCCTCGAGAGGTCCCGTTGGGCTTCCTCCAGGCCTTCAACCAAGAAAGTGTGAACCGCATTTGCCCACGCATATCTCTTGAGGCGCTTGAGGTTCTTAAGGTGCTTCGTGTACCACGCTTTACTTCGCAGTGATCCATCGAAGAACAAAAAATGATTGAAAATCATAGAAATAAGGAGTCGGACGTGCTCCTCCTCCTCGCCCATCTTGCTCGTGGCGGTAAGATGACCCAGTAGATGGGTGTTGTCGAGGTTAACCCCGTCACGTTTCTCTACGTACATGGCTTCCATATCCACTCTCTGCCCATGTGCTCTTAGTCCAAGTAGAAGGACGACGTCTTCTACCGTAAATGGGACCACCCCAGTGGCTATTCTCAGACCGACTTCATTGGCGTCGAAGTGTTCGACGAACCAACCCAGTATCTCGTTGTCAGTTGTGACGTGAGGAAAGGAGAGGAAGTGACCGAAAGGCGTCCGTTGGAAGACATTTTTCTCCTCCTCCTTCATCCAGTTGAACTGCTTGTGAAGGGCCGTGAAACCGCACTTGGTTTCGCGGAAGTAGTACGTGCTTCCCTTAAACCACCAAAAAAAATTGTTAGAGGCCAATAATGAACCTTAAAATGAACCAGAAAGAACGTGGTTGACACAACATATGCGCGGCTACAATTTCAGGAGCGATGGAGGTTTCAGGTAGAGAAGGATCCATTTTCGCCTGGTTATAATTTTCGTTCGACTAAAACAGGAATGAAGGTTTTGGATGAGCGTATGGAAAGGAACTCCGGGTGAAATGGGGAATGGAAAAGGAGAAGACTTGGGAGGAAAGTTACTCGAATGCTGTACCGCCGCTACTGATGTACGTGAAGTCTAACCGTCTAATCGTGATTTCGGGAAATGAACCGTCGCACCCAAAAATTCGTAATTTACTTTTCCCCGCGCAGAAGTTTTGGCTGACTGGACGCTGAACTGACAGCTGACTGGTCCGTCCACGTAGGAAGCGTCACGGACGCGCGCGTCCGTGTATAAAGACTCTTCAAGGAATCACATGCACGAGGAGCATAGTAAAAAAACGTATTAAAAAGTACATAAATCATTTTCCATGGAAAAATATATTTCAACCCTAATAACTAGTTCACAATAACACAAAGGTATCCTTTCTATCGTTTCCCCTATTTGTTGAGTCTTGACTCTTGAGCCAACATTGGAATTTTTACCCAAACCAAACCCTTGCAGTTGTAGCCTCTCTTTCTTTTCGTCCATCCATCCATGGCATCCTCCCGCGGCAAGAACAGCGACGGCGGCGTCCTTTCTAGGGTTTCGAGCTCGATCTCGGAGTCCCCGATTGTGTACCGCGGCAAGAAGGCGGCGTCCGACGCGGCGGTGGTGGCTCACAAGCTCCTGAAGAGCACTGGCAAAGCGGCGTGGATCGCCGGCACCACCTTTCTCGTTCTTGTCGTCCCCCTCATCATCGAGATGGATCGGGAGCAGCAGATGGCCGACCTCGAGATGCAGCAGGCCAGTCTCCTCGGCACTCCCGCTCCCTCCGCCGTCGCCGCTCCGACCAAGTGAGGTCCGTCCAGTCTAGGGTTTCGTTTCTCTTTTTGGAGGCTCGTATCTAGTATTCTTATGTTAGGCGAACGTTTTGGGCGCATAAGAACGGTAGATTTTGATGACGTGAGTTTTTTTTGGTTTTGTTCTTTGGATGCTTGGATTCGGTATGATCGGTTTCAAGAGTTATTGGTGTCGGTTTGTTAGATTATGGTTTTTGAGACGCATATGATTAGTAGTAGTTTTCGATAAAACTTCCTTTGAATGGATTATCGGTATCATGACTGGCATGAGGAAGTGTTTTGTGATTTATATCTGGTTTTACGTTTCCTTTTGAAAAATGATATACTTGGGTTATATTACGTTTTTTAATGAATATGTTAATCAGGGCCGTCTCGGAAATTTTTGAGGTCCTGTACGAAAATAAACAACGAGGCTCCTAAATTTGAAAAAAATTGTCCTTCTAGTTTAAATAATAAAAATTTCACTAACTTAATGCAATATTAATTGAATTTTTTGTCTTCTTAGCAATATTTGAGACAAATTTATCAATGTTTATGTGTTATTCATGTGTTAACACTAATTTTATTCGCAACTCAATAAACCCATGTAGAATTTTTTTTTGAAGCCCTTTCAAAATGAGGCCCGGAGCAGGAGCTCACCCTGCTCCTGCTATTGGGCCGGGCCTGATGTTAATTGTAGGTAGATGTTGGATCATGATAGGTTAACTTTGGCTGAAATAAATATTCTGAAATGGTGGTAGGGTCTGTTGGTATGGGTTCAATCCATACATTGCTAGTACTTCAATCCCTAAGTGACATGCAGCCCATATCGAACAAGTCACCTAGTAGTTTTTCTTTAAATAGAGATGGGTGAAAAACATGGGGTTATGTGTGGCTCACAGACAAGGTATAACCAGCTACATAATACATATAATTTTGAAACCATATACAGCAGAGATCCAGAAACTCTCAAATGATGACTTAAATGGTTTGTTTGGACTACCAACTTTGTGGTTATGAATCTAAACTTAGCATACTTGGTCTTCAAATTTCTTTGCACATCTTAGAAAAACGAGCGTACCACCATAAAGAACTTCTTAATGTTATCACAAGTTATAGGGTGATTTCAAGGTTCAGTTTTCGCGTAGGTTGTCTGTAACCCAGCTCAGCATATCCATACATTGGGAAGAATAAGATAGGTAAAGGTAAAGAAAATTTAAGTGGCTTGATTACTCCTTTTTATATTTCTTACTATTTCTTTGTGCCTAGTGTGAGAACTTGATGGACAATACAACCAGATTCTCCTTTTACAAGTCGCAAAGCTTACAACTACATGGTGTATGTAATCGTCCGTATTGAGGATTTCAACTTAGATACTATAGGTTCTGATCAGCTGATATTCTTATTCCTGATCAATCTGGCTCCTTCACTAAAAGTTACAGACATCAAGTTTAGTTGTTTCCCATTTGGTGTGATATGATCTTGTATTTGCTAATGCTTTTTGTCAATGTCAATCGTTTGAGGATATGGGAGTTCATGTGATATGGTTTTCGGCCAACTCACAAAGTCATGGTCCTTTCTGAAGTACATATTTGAATTGTTTCAGGACTGGAATTGTATTTTAGGTCAGTTTGCAGTAATTCAATCACATTGAACGTCTAGGGATTTTATTAGCTAGTACTTCTAATTTTCTCCGCAATCTCATACTCACGAACTACAATGCACAAGTCGTGTGCATGCGATCGTATTGAAGAGTGGCTTATTGTTCTTATTAATTATCGTGGTAAAGTAGTACGCTCACTCAGAATTCCAGCGCATTGAATATGGTTTTCTTCCATTTACTCTAAATCATCTAATTGAGTTGTAGTGGCTATCTTCTTAATCGGTCATAGGAATGCAATAGTTTGCTGGATAGAGGATTTAATTCTGTCGGTAGGAAGCAGGAACATCTATGACGGTCAACCAAGAATAATGTAAGGTGAAGGCATTGGTTTAGGTGATGTACTGTATTGGCTTTGGGTTTCGTTATAGTTTTTTAAGAAATTTATGTTCTCTTTAATGTATGTTACTATGGTCCAAAATATAAGTTCAATCTAATTCTCTGGCCAGTGGCCATCAATTATAGTTGATGAAATTATTTTTCTTTTCATACTCTCAAGAAGAAAATGCACAATGGTAGTGCTGCAGCGGCTGCAGGTTTGATTAAATATTGCAGCATTGTTCTCAATGGCTATCTTTGTGGGAATTTTTAACTAGTTGCTGATGCTTTGATGATCGGTCGTAGTGAATTTTGGTTTATCTTACTTTCCAAAGGTTCATGGGCGGCCTTACGATATCTGTAGGTTGTCGTTGATCTGTTATTCTTGTGTTGCCTTGTGATAAAAAAACATCCTTGTGTCAAATAGCAGACGATTGAGTTCTGAGTCTTTTGATGGTTTCAGTCTGAGATTATCATTGTCTTATATTGTTGACTGATGCTTTGTTAACTGCTTAGATTATCGTTGCTCTGGTAGTGTGGAATGTTAAGGTTAGAACAAGATCCGATCTGTTTGGAAGTAAACTTTGTTCTTGATTATTTGAAATCACGAATTTGCCTATTAGATTAGCACGGTCTGCTAAAATTTCCCCTAACAAAGTACCTTTGTTCTATAGATCTCTGCATGACATTCCGCATTCGTCTTAAAAGGGTGTTGACTCTAGTTATGCTTCCCTTCAACATCATTACTTCCTTTTGGCACCATGTCCACCTTCCTCTCCCTCTCACACTGCTTTACTCTGCACCTCCATTGCCTCTTCATCGTTTATTACAACCGTGAAAGTTATTGCATTGCCAGCTTTGGCGTTGTCGCTCTTATTTTAGTCTGGTTAGGGTTGGAGGTGGACATAGGAAAATAAGTAGAGGGCTGCTTAGGGAAATTTAATTATATTGTTGACGATGCCTATATTGTGTTTATTGTGATCAAATGGTTTAGGACGTTGGATTTTTTCTTTCCAAAGTTCAGATTTTCTTTCCCTTTGAATGCCACCTAAATTTCAGAAGACAAGTTAAACACTATTTCAGGCTTAATTCTTGGGTAATGATCATGTACTCAGTGTATACATGTATCATCACCGCAGTTAATTGCGAACACCAGAAAACACTAGAAATGATTATCTTCAAAGTTTGACCTACCTATATACCAACTCAAACTTGGGCAAACGAAGTTTCACAGGCAAAGACAACATGAGAGACTTGTTTTTTTCTTTTGTGTGTTGACATTGGGAACTCCCTCGACCCACTTCAATTTGCGAGGACATGCGGAGATACAAATTCAGAAAGACTCGCACTCCCTGCAGCACGTGCCTCCAGATAAGTTTGGTCCTCAGTATTTGGATAGTGAGTGGCATAATAAGAGCATCATTAACCCCAACCCAAAATTCACCCAACTCAGTTTCTCTCTCCGTCACGTCAACGAAAAATACTATGCAACCCACCACAACCCAACCCATTTTTCACTCTTCAACCCCAACCCTACTTTCAACTCTCTCTCATCCACATCATTTTTATTACCCCATTTTCTATTCTATCACAAAAATACACAGACTACTAAATAAACTTTCGAAATTATTTTGTAATTAGCGTAATTTAATTAAAATAAGTTACTGTAGAAATTTTCTACAGTAACTTATTTTAATTAAATTACGCTAATTGCAAAATAATTTCGAAACTTTTTATTTTTGAGATTTATTAGTAATTATCTGCTGATTTTTAGGTTACTAATGCGTTTTTTGATGAACCTGGGTAAATTCATGTGTTCTATTTTGCTATGTAATTTTCTTTAATTATATACATTTACAATTGTCTTACTAATTTTCTTTAATTACTTACATTTTTTTTACTAATTTTAATTAATTATTTACATTTATCTTATTAATTTTCACGAATAAATTCTAATTATATAAATTACTATACATATATCATTTGTATTTAAATAAAAAAATAAAAAACCCAAAAAATTAACAATTTTTTTAAGCCAACCCGGGTGGCCCCCAGGTCGGGTCGTCGACCCAAGTCGGGTCATGACCTGGGTCCGCCCCCATTAAGGGGGGATGGGTCGGGTCCCCCTCAGACCCGACCCCAAAGAGCACCCGTTAAGGGTGCTCTAAGTGGGATGCCTACTCATGCTTCCAACGAATCACTCATGTCCGTGTGGAGAAAAACCTGAAGAGACATGCATTCTACGTTGAGGAAGCAGTTAAACAACAGACACTGGACACATTCATCACTATGAAGCATTATTGTCTGCACACGACACCACGTCTGCAAATGTTTCTCAGACGTAGGATCAGTCTTGACCTGATCTTGTGATTCAAACATTAGCATCAAGACGCGATACATAAGCTGCAAAATTGTGGTGCTCATAACATAATGTTGTGAAAACAAAGTTCGCTTTCTTCAACCTCTTTTTTCAGGTCGGTAAGACTTCACATCTCGCCGCATATGCCCTCTAACAAAATTTTCAACCTCTTATTTTCATGCAAGACTCCTGGAATCTGTCAACTTTCTGTTGATACAATTACAAATATGATCATGTAATACAGTGAGTTACATATGACGAATGAATATTCCGTAAGGATCCAGATAAAGCCAACATACATAAACATGTATAGGAAAAGAAGAAACGAAAGAATAGTGATCAGAGACGACCTCGAAGACCGAGCCGTCAGAAGGCGACTTACCTCAGAGAAAATATCGGCCCACATACCAGTGTGTTTGATGGTCTGCCGGTTTTCTCCCAGGATAGAACGATCACACCTTCGATCAGGCGCACACCGGAGTCGACGGACCACGAAAGCAGCGCGGAACCTCGCAAGAATCGGTCGCCGGAGAACTCTGGATTCGGAGACCTAAAATCGCCAGAGTGGGACAATTTTCCTAGAGAGATGATAGGAATAAAACATGTGTGTACAGAAGGATACCGACCTCATGGTAATTGTTTTTTGCAATTAAGTCTTTGACGGTTACAAGATTAAATAAATATATATATATTTAATCTTGTAACCGTCAAAGACTTAATTGCAAAAAACAATTACCATGAGGTCAAAAAATAAATACACCCATCACCCTGAGACTAAAGCCTCTAATTTCCCCGAAAACCCCCGCGCGCGTGTGTGGAGAATTCTCTCATCATCTCTTTCCACTTATAAAGGGTCAAGTGAATAGGATGTTTATCAACATCCTTCAACTTGTCAGCTTCACCAACGTGGGACTAAAAGTGAGGTGAGCACATGACACATGAGGCAATAGTTCTCATCTTCATCTCAACATTGGATTTCTTCAATTGAACTATTCATGGGCCTAACTGAAACTCAATAATCCAACACTTTCTACATTTATTTTTTTGCTCAGTAGTTTCTACGTTTAATATGCTCCTGGAATCCAGCCATAGTTGCTCATTCACACCACGTAGATGTGAAATTTAAAGTGTACAGTTTTTTTTCTGCTTCCAAGAAAACAAAAAACAAAACGTGTAAAATAGGTGTCATTGACTGCGACAGTAATTCATTCACATCGTAAATTGTGAGTTGCTAAGACAACAATGTTGGATGCCAAGATCTATTGGATCCAAATGTTCTATTTGAAACATTGTTCTCCTGGCAACTCTTTCTTCAACATTGTTTTTTTCGATTGAAGTTTTTCGTTTTTTCCTCTCTACGTGCAAAACTTATTTGGTCTACATATCTCCTCTAAGTCAAAGTAGACTTTATTTTATTTTTCCTTTTCTATCTAATTATTCTTAAATATAACAGTGCTCTATCACCCTACAAATGCTTCCAAAGAATACTAATCGCTACTAATGCTATTTATATTTTAGCTCCCTAATCCTTGCATGCCAACTGCCACTAACCAGTAAAGCTATATTACATATGAAATAAACTGTATTATATTATTTCATAAACTTTAAAAGCAGGATAAAAATGCATTGGCAAATATTGATCTAATTAATATAAAAATATTGATCTTTTAAAAAGTGCTTGTTACTTTGATGTGCTTCATGGCAAAGTTTTATTAATATTAAGTTTTTTTAATTACTATAAAAACGTTTATCTATAGTAGAAGCAGTCTACGCAAGATTTATATATTTCCAAAAAATACTAGAGGTAGAAATCTGTATTATTGGAAGATAATCAATGAAATCTCATTTTTTGTTAAGAAATAAATTATTTTCTAATAAAACAACACTCTCACCTTGTTAATTTTTTACCCGACACAATTACACAACATGGAGTGATAATACGATTAGACGCGAAAATGTAATTTTTTTTGGTTTCTAGGTTAGTTATGATACGACTACATAAAACGACGCGACTAGACACACAAAGCAGGATTACACGGGGAAACTACAGGATTACACGAAATGGATTCGTTAATCATATTTTGTAAATTATTCCATTAATCATATTTAAGACATGTAATGATATC
Organism: Triglochin maritima; assembly: GCA_963682175.1. Classification (NCBI taxonomy): domain Eukaryota; kingdom Viridiplantae; phylum Streptophyta; class Magnoliopsida; order Alismatales; family Juncaginaceae; genus Triglochin; species Triglochin maritima. The sequence goes on from OY821771.1 coordinate 63,594,846, forward strand.
AAAATATCAATATATGATAGCATTTAACTATGGACAATATGAATAAAGTGCACATCTTTCAAAATATGAAAAAATACCATATAAAAAAGGAAAATTTCTATTTTTTTTAATTTGTCAAAATAGACCTTAATGAAAAGTATTTTTCAAACTAGACCCGCTGTCACCACGTGGTGACACGTGACGGCGACAGGTTTGTTTTTAGTGCATACAGAACTTGGCATCACTAGTGTTGAGTTCTCCTTGGAAGAACTCAGCACGGGTGATGCCGAGTTCTACTTGGGAGAACTCGGCATCACCGGTGCCGAGTTTTCTTTGGTTTTGTTATTGCCCAACACTTGACATACTTCACCCGATCTGAGTTGCTAGGAGAACAGTGTTTCAAATAGAACTCAACATCTGACATGCCGAGTTTAATAGGCAAAACTCGACGTTTGTAACGCTAAGTTCCGTCGGGCATCATTAGGTGCCCGTTGGAGACGACCAAGAACATTCAAGGGTAGTGCGAAGACGACGACACTTGATTTTTATCGGAATGAGCTGAGCGTGCAAGAATTCGATCAAGTGATCTGGGACCCTTATACACATTTGGATCTTAGTCAGTTACCACCATTATGTACGGAAGGTTCAGAGATCTAAACGAGCCGTACTTGACTTATAAATTTTGGTGAGGTGGTTATACATTGTCCAGACCGAGTGATGAGACAGTTCAGTCTACAACAGCACATTCCAGAGCTGATGGAGAGACATGTAGTGAAATCGGCTCAGGGGAGGGCGGACGTTAATTGGTTGGTGGAAAATCACCGATTCTTTCAGCATTGGTCCCATAGAAGAGATCATCTACAGTTTGAGCAACCACGCCTAGGTGTCACTCCTGAAAAGAGCACACGGTTGCATATGGAATGGTACTGGAGCATCATCGTACGTTGGATTGTTCATCACACATTGACTCTGACTCATACCTTATAAAGACCTCGAGCGGGAAGAGAGCGAGAGATGATAAGATTTAAACATTTATTTAAACAATTTCACGTTTTAAAATTGTGTTTAGTGTTTGATGAACTGATTAATTATCTGTAGGTGCACGAAGTTTATGATTTCCACGAAGAATTCCATCAAATTCACGAGGCATCAGAGATCACAAGACATGCTCTTTGATGGTTGGAAAATTGAAGGAAAAATGAAGACTTGACTCATGTGTTTTGGTGCTGAAGAACCCACATTACATTTGAGTCAGGATCGCGTCGTTGAAGAAGAAGATTCACACACTCAAGAAGACGCTGGCGGTCTGACTCAGGATACATAGAATGAAGCACGATGAGAGGGAGAGGGCGTGCTCAAGCACATCTTAAAAGGAAGAAGAGATTGAGAGGTCACTTAAGATAGATATTTAGTTGTGTTAAACTTATTTGGTTGTTATTACACTATTTTTGGTTTTAAGTTAAAATGTTAAACTCGTTCTTGTGGTTGTTTGTTGTTTAAAATGTTTGTTGTTTTGGTTTCATCGTAGTTATTTGTGTTTTGTGGTTGAATTGTCTTTGTTGTCAAACAGGATATGAAATTGTCTTTGTTGTGTTTGTTGTCAAACAGGAAATGAAATTGTCAAGTTCTTAAATTAAATGAACTTGCACTCACTCTTCAAGAGAACTCGGCACTAAGGATGTCGAGTTCTCTTGATGTGAACTCGGCACCACAATTGCCGAGTTCACACCAATAGATCTCGACATCCCAGTGTCGAGTTCTCATTGAAACACTATTCTCCTGGCCCTCCAACCGTCTGAGTTTTCGGGAGAAGTGTTTCAAATAGAACTCGGCACTGGCGATGCCGAGTTCTATTTGAAGCACAGTTCTCCTGGTAACTCACGTCGAGTGGAATATGACAAGTGTTGGGCAATAAAAAACCAAAGAGAACTCGGCACTGGTGATGCCGAGTTCTGCTAAATAGAACTCGGCATCGCCCGTGCCGAGTTCTCCCAAGTAGAACTTGACATCGCCCGTGCCGCGTTCTTCCAAGGAGAACTCGGCATTGGTGATGTCGAGTTCTGTATGCACTAAAAAAATTCATTGGGGCAAGTAAGAATGTTTTTAGATACCGTTGCGGAAATTATTTTATCCATCTTTTTGGTGTCTACAAGGAATTGAAAGTGTTAAGTGTTGGATTTCGTGTCTCTATGTATGTATATATTTTAAAATTTTAATATAACATACAAAATCGATTTTCATATTTTCAGCGATTTTATGTACATCTATTTGTGTTTTATTCTAATAACATATAATCCTACATTTATTAAAATAATCCACAAAGGAGAGTCATACCTAAGGGTTCTCTAAAACATTTTGATGATCCGGAGTCGCGTCGACCGCTGAATCGACCGCTGAATCGTCCACAGAATTGCCTTCGAGTGTTCACCAAACTCTAAATAAGGTTACAGAGAAAGGAGCTAGCCAATCGATCTGTAACAAGGTTTAGAATCAAGTTAATAACCTCTCTTTAAGTCTCCTGAGATTCTAATCTCTAAACTTAATTTTACTAAGAGAAATTTCGTGGTGATTAGGGAGAGATTAATGAGAGAAAGATTTAGCATTAGTAGTAAAACCAGTAGGAATAGGTGCCCTTTTATAGGCTCCCAAAATATTCTTATCAAGAGCTATTATTTAGCCATGATCCCTTGTTTTTCTCTCCTAAAATTAATCTCTAAATTCCACTTAATCACCCACAAAAAACGTTTTAATTAAATCTGGAATTATTCCACGCATGATTTAATTAATCTCTTAATAAATCAGGTAGAATCGTTCTTGTTCGGTAAACTGAGTATTATTCGGTCAACCGAACCATTCAGTTATAACACGTGTTCGGTGCACCGTGAGCTAGACGGTCGACCGAATCTGTATCAGAAAAATTCCCAAGAATAATTCGGACGAACCACGTCTTGTAATCGGTTTACCTTTGACCCACCAAAATCGCTCCTGGAACATAGTCATCGGATAACCGGGTCACCTTCGGTCTACCGAACATACTACTTCTCGGTTGACCGTGCACACTCGGTTAACCGAACCCGATTGTCCAGGCACTCCAAACAATTTCGGTCAACCAATTGCGTTTACCCGTTCCCTATTCGGTTAACCGATCCGAAGAAACCCTGGTCGACCGAATCATGAACGGTTCACCGTGTTTGACCCTGATTTTACTTTTGTCAAATTTTGGATTTATTTCCAACAAAATTTGATCTTTTGGGTTTTTAGCAATTCACATCTTATATATATTATCATATGTAAGATTAAATTATTTCACCCCATAATATATACCTTATATGAATTTATTATGATTCTAATTATATTAATTCTCATAACATATTGATTTTAATTAATTCACCACATGTGTCTCATTTTCACAAGAAACCCGACACATCATATGAACTTAAAATCAAACCTCTTGTTTCCCAGTTTTGTGGTGTGAGCTTTGAGAGGATCTAAACCTAATTGGAAGTGATATTAAACACTTAATATCTCAGACTATAAGCGGTATCTAGCTACACATTATAGTCACTCAATTAGCATAGATGTCCTTGTTCCACCTGAACTAAAACACGATCCATTTAGTGATGTAAGTGCACCACTTGTGTCTGTCCCTTGCCTCATGATATTAAGAATATATACAAGTAGAAATGTGTCATCTTTGTATTATATTCATTTCTTGATCTCTTTAAGTTAATTATAACTATGTAACTTAACTCAAGTTACATTGTGCACATTATAATTTTGTTTTATCAAGGGGTCTACTAATATCATCACTCAATTAAGAGTGACAATGATAATCATTTGACTAGCTATCTTTTCCAGCACAAGTCATGTTCAACCAACTATTGCCGTTATCACTACACTCATTGGTAGCTTTTGACAATAATCAAATTAATCACTTCTTTAGTGAAAAGATATAAGTCTCATATCTTAGGATCCAAGACACAGTAAAAACATTAATGACACGAAACACAATTCCATAATGTTTTACTTGATAGGTCTATTCAATATATAAAAGTAATCTTTTCCTATTTTATATACCCGTGTCGTCAATTATTTGTAGAGCTACAACAATCGATGACCAATACGACAATCTTATCTCGGTAATTGATGTTCCATGTTAACTAGCATGATTGTGAATAACTTTTGATTTATGTAAACCATTATCTTTTAGAGCTCTACGGTTAAGGACCAAACGCATCTTCCTTAACACTTCCAAAAGACGAATACTATAATCAAGTGACAAAATATTTGTACATTCAATTCATAATAATTGACATATAAAAGTAAAACTTTTAGAACACATTTCTTTTAATCTCCCACTTGTTATCAAAATTTTCTCTCACATACATTCTCAATGTATGAAACAATAATAACTAGGGTAACCCTCTCTAATCAGTCATCAAGCCAATCCACATGGTTCCTCAGACCCGTAGACTCTAAATGCATTTCGCCCTTGGCTTGGGATAAGGGTTTGGTGAATGGATCAGTTGTGTTGTTGTTTGTGTCTACCCATAACAGATTTATTTTGCTCTCGTCGATGAAGTCACGTGTGACAAAGTACTTACGATCCATGTACTTCATTTTGTGGTGTGATTTGGGATCCTTGATTTGCGAGATAGATGCACTATTATCGCAAAATAGCTCTATGAGTCCATCGCACGAGGGAACTGCTCCAAGCTCTTCAAGGAACTTCTTAATCCACACTCCTTCCTTGCTCGCTTCAGCGACAACCATTACATCGGAAGCAGTGGTTGAGTCGGTCGTAGTGCTTTGCTTCCAACTACGCCAACTCACAGCTCCACCATTCAGAAGGTAGACGTATCCTGATTGCGACCTTCTATCGTCGGGATCACTCATGAAACTCGCATCCGAATAACCCTCGGCTATTAATTCTCTTTGTCCTCCATAAACAAGAAACTTATCTTTGGTCTGGTTAAGATACCTCAGAATATTCTTGATCGCAGTCCAGTGCTCAGGACCTGCGTTGGATTGGTGACGACTTGTCACGCTTAGAGCATACGAGACATCGGGGCTTGTGGAAGTCATCGCGTACATGATCGATCATATTGCCGAAGTATAAGGGATATCTTTCATGTACTCCAAGTCTTTACGTGATTCAACACGTTGAGACTTCTTGAGTTGCACACTCATATTTATTGGCACATTGCCCTTTTTGGAGTTGCTCATGCTGAACCTTTCCAAGACTTTTCCAATGTATGTAGATTGACTTAGGCCAATAAGTCTACGAGATCTATCTCTGTATATCTTGATTCCCAAGATGTACCGAGGATCACCCATATCTTCATCCACATATAATTCTTTCTAGGGTTTGGTCTCGCCCCTTCTCCCCTCCCGGGAACGAATCCATCCATGGAAGAAGACGCAACCAACCACAGATCCAAGAAATCCGACGCCGATCGGAAGGCAAGATCCGAACGAAAACGAACCTCCGACGAATCCCACCGTAGCAGATCCGAACAGAAGTCCCGCCACAAGGATCGCGAGAAGGAGAGACGGAGGGAGAAGGAGAAGGCCAGGGAACGGGAGGAAAGGGAGAGGGAGAAGAGAAAGGAGAAGGAGAAGGAGAGGCGGAGACGAGACCGGGACGAAGAGGAGGAGGAAGAAGATCGGGATCGCGATTACGACCGGAAGCGCCGGAGAAGGAGGGAGGATAGCGAGGAGTATAGGCGCCGGAGGAGAGAGGATAGCGAAGAATTTAGGCGGCGGAAGAGGGATGATAATGAGGAAGTTAGGAGGAGGAGGAAGAGCGAAGATGCGGAGGACGGGAAGGGGAAGGAGACGCGGGTTGAGGATCCGGAGGAGGAGCAGCGAATGCTTGACGAGGAGATGGATAAGAGGCGGAAACGGGTTCAGGAGTGGCAGGAGTTGAGGAGGAAGGAGGAACAGGAAAGGGAGAAGAACGGGGAGGGTGTGGACGGGGAGGAGAAGCCCGAGGCTGGTAAGAAGTGGACTCTTGAGGGGGAGAGTGATGACGAGGAAGCCGCTCCGGATGTGAAGATGGAGGGGGAATCCAAACCGGAATGCGTTGGTAATGACGCTATGGAGACAGATGAGGATAAGTCGAAGGCAGTCGCGAACAGCAATGCTTCGGTTGCAGATGGTGAGGAAGAGATTGACCCCTTGGATGCTTTCATGAATGCCCTCGAAGTGCCTGAGGACTTAGATAAGCCGAAGGATGCTGCTGGGGTGACCTCAGTTAAACCTGGTGATGTCAAACCTAGTGCTGAAAATAAAATGCCTAAAACAGCTTTCGGCAATGGGGACTCGTTGAAGAAAGGTAAGAAAGCAGTGATGGGGAGAATAATTCCTGGTGAGGATTCTGAATCTGATTATGATGATGGTGAGAACGATGAGGTTGTGCTGGAAGACGAGGATGATGATGAATTCATGAAGAGGGTGAAGAAATCTAAAGTTGAGAAATTGACCATTGTTGATCATTCCAAGATAAAGTATCCTCCCTTCAGGAAGAATTTCTACATCGAAGTGAAAGATATTTTAAAAATGACTACTGAAGAAGTCGGGGAGTACAGAAAACACCTTGAGTTGAAGATTCATGGCAAGGATGTGCCAAAGCCTGTGAAAACATGGAATCAAACTGGGTTAACAAGTAAAGTTCTTGACATTATTAAGAAGCTTAACTATGAGAAGCCAATGCCCATCCAAGCTCAAGCTTTGCCAATTATAATGAATGGCAGGGACTGTATAGGTGTTGCAAAGACTGGTTCCGGAAAAACGCTTGCTTTTGTACTGCCAATGTTGAGGCACATTAAAGATCAACCACCGGTTGTGGCCGGTGATGGACCAATTGGGCTCATTATGGCTCCCACGCGAGAACTTGTCCAGCAAATTCATAGCGACATTCGAAAATTTTCAAAATCTGTTGGTATCACGTGTGTGCCTGTATATGGTGGTTCTGGGGTTGCTCAGCAGATTGGTGATTTAAAACGTGGAACTGAAATTGTGGTATGTACTCCTGGTAGGATGATAGATATCCTATGTACTAGTGGTGGTAAAATTACAAACCTTCGCAGAGTTACATATCTCGTTATGGATGAAGCCGATAGGATGTTTGATATGGGTTTTGAACCTCAAATCACTAGAATTGTACAGAACACAAGACCTGATAGGCAGACTGTGCTTTTCTCTGCTACTTTTCCTCGTCAGGTTGAGATATTGGCACGTAAAGTCCTAAATAAGCCTGTTGAAATCCAAGTTGGTGGGAGGAGTGTGGTGAATAAGGACATTACCCAGTTGGTGGAGGTTAGGAAAGAAAGTGATAGATTCCTGCGACTTTTAGAGCTTCTTGGTGAATGGTATGAGAAGGGGAAAATCCTTGTTTTTGTTCAGTCTCAGGATAAATGTGATTCTCTTTTCAAGGACTTGCTCAGGCATGGCTATCCTTGCCTTTCTCTGCATGGGGGTAAGGATCAGACAGACCGTGAATCAACTATCTCTGATTTTAAAAGCAATGTCTGCAATCTTCTGATTGCTACTAGTATTGCTGCCCGAGGGCTAGACGTTAAAGAGTTGGAGCTGGTTGTGAACTTTGATGTTCCAAACCACTACGAAGACTATGTTCATCGTGTTGGTCGGACTGGACGGGCAGGTCGAAAGGGTTGCGCTATTACTTTCATTTCTGAGGACGATGCTAGATATGCTCCGGATCTCGTTAAAGCACTGCAACTTTCTGAACAAGCTGTTCCTCAAGATCTGAAAGGCCTTGCCGATGGTTTCATGGCCAAGGTGAGTCAGGGAACAGAGCAAGCTCATGGTACTGGTTATGGTGGAAGTGGTTTCAAGTTTAATGAAGAGGAAGAAGAAGCAAGAAAGGCTGCAAAGAAGGCTCAAGCAAGAGAATATGGTTTCGAGGAGGACAAGTCAGATTCAGAAGATGAAGATGAAGGCGTCCGAAAGGCGGGTGGTGATCTTTCTCAGACATCATTCCTTGCCCAAGCTGCAGCCTTAGCTGCAGCTGCCGCATCTAAGGGCCCACCCACCACTGCTCAGTTACTTGCAAATGCTACAGCAATACCTTCTATTGCTGGTCTTACAAATGCAGCTGGTCTTCCAGTGACTGCTACACCAGGGGAAGGTGCTGCTCGTGCTGCGGCCTTGGCAGCTGCACTTAATTTGCAGCACAATTTGGCCAAGATACAAGCTGATGCCATGCCAGAACATTACGAAGCGGAACTGGAAATCAATGATTTCCCTCAGAATGCCCGTTGGAAGGTCACCCACAAAGAGACTCTTGGTCCAATTTCAGAATGGACTGGAGCTGCCATCACCACTAGGGGGCAATATTATGCTCCAGGCAAAATCCCAGCCCAAGGGGAAAGAAAACTGTATCTGTTTATTGAAGGACCTAGCGAATCTTCTGTTAAGAAAGCTAAAGCCATGCTCAAACACGTGCTGGAAGATTTTACTGCCCAGTCCTTGAACTTGCCCGGTGCTGCGCAGCCAGGGAAGTATTCTGTTCTTTAATGAGCTTTTATTATAGCATCAGAAAATCAAACTTCCTAAACTTCAAACTTCTTTTGGTCTGTAATGCAAATACCGAGACCCCAGCAAAATTCTGCTTTTTCAGTTTTGATGGAGAGGTGTAATTGTATTCCGAATACATCATTTACCGAATAGAGATCCTTCATGTGTAATATTTAACTATTTTGTTTGTGTACTAGAAAACATGCCCTCATTTGGCACTTCAAACCATGAAGTTCCAGTTTTGTAGTGGATTTCCCATGCTGCACGTTGGCACATCTTCTACGCATCTAACAAGCACGTAAGACGGACTACTTTGGTTCCGTGGATGTGTTTAATTTCATTTTTTTGAGATATCACGACATGCTTTGTTTTACTTTTGTAATGACTTCTGGCAGGTTGTACTTGTATGGAACAGAGGAAGTATGCATTTCTAACATCAGGTTATTCAATGCTCACTTGGAATTTCTACTGATTAAGTGCTAGCTTACATCTGAATATTTGTTCCACTATGAGTTATTCTTTCTAATCTAGCTTATTGTTGTTTTTATGTTTACCTCACAAAAGACGAAATGGTCACTCTGTGTACGCAACCATTTTATGATTTTTGAATAATCTGAGGTCGCAACAATATAGCATGCACACAGCACAATTGGATGACCCTCAGTATCTCAATGCCTTAGCACTGTGACATTCCAATTGATTTATCTTTGCTATTATTCAGATTGTTGACTGGTAAGGGTGGTAGTTCTGCGTCTTGGTCATGTACTTTTTTTTATTACACTAGATTAGATAATAGTTTGTTGTGCTCTTCTATGTTATGGTCTACGACCACAGCCAGGTTATATCACCACATGTTGTGAACATATTCCACGGGAAAGATACCGTTGCCGTCTTAGTCTACTTTTGGTTCTGAAGATTTGGTTATAGAATTGTTCCTTCTTTCTTCCATTATGCAGCTGAGAAACGTCTTGAGCTCAAATTCTTGGGATTCTGGAAATTGTAGCAAGGCGACTACTTCCTTGTCACAGAGGAATGTGGTGGTGTGGATCCAGCCACCATGCCCCATGTGTGTGTGTGTGTGAATAGTGTGGGTGTGTATATTTATATATATGTTCTTGGCTGTGATTGTGCATCATTTTCCCTGCTTAACAGCTAGGTGTCCTGATTTTTAATGGTGTTAGACAACGGAAATTCTATGAGATTTGTTTTATGAAAGTAAACATGTTAGTTGGTATTTGTTCCCAGCAAATCTGTATAGTTGCCTATATAGCATTCCAGTTTCTTCCCCATCCCCGGGTGAACTTGTGCTCAGGAAGCAAAAGTGATCGGGGTGCGCATGTCAACCTGTCATCCTAAATCTGGTGTTACATAGTTTGTGAAACTGTTGCAGAGTAGTCGATATCACTCCTATTAGAATTAGATATTAAGAGCACAAATAACAGCGTCCGGGCTACCCCGGGCGCCCTGCACTTTCTCTCTGCCACGTCAGCTCACCCAACCCACCCAAAAAAAACCCTTACCCATGCCCAGGCTACCCCCACCCACCCTACACTCTCTTTCATCCACATCATTTCTTAATTAAACAAATTTAATTCTCACGTATCATTTAACAAAATACATTTTATATAAATCTAATTCTAATTACATTATAATTCTATTTTAACTCGAAATATTGTTAATAATTACTGGTAAATCACGAAATTATTATTAAATATTACGGAGCCACGTTACATTTAAGATAAACTGAAATAGGAAATATTACACTCAAAGTTAAGAAACAACAGTACATATTACATAAACTAAAATTTCAAATACTACATTACCAACTACGTTAACCGATTTTCAAACCGCTCCTCGTCCGTAGCGTTGCCATATATGCTCGATTAAATCGCCTTTCAGATCCAAATGTTGGTTCCTGTCACGCATTCGATCTTGATTGACAAAAAACTCGTGAATATCCGCTATACGATCGGTCGAATACGATGTTTCCTCAGCTGAAGTTCCAGGACGATCTTCCATAAATTCGCGAATATCTCCAAAATTAGCATAGCAGTCGCGTTCGTCCTCCACTATCATGTTATGCATGATGATACAAGTTGTCATTATTTTAGACAGAACGTCCTTGCTCCAAGCAAGAGCCGGGTTTCTGATGATCGCGAACCTCGCTTGCAACACTCCGAAAGCGCGTTCAACATCTTTACGCGTTGCCTCCTGCACTTCAGCAAACAATCTGTGCTTCGGGGTGTGAGGGTGAAGGATGGATTGGATGAAGGCCGCCCACTGTGGATAAATACCATCAGTAAGATAGTATCCCATATCATATTGAACATCATTTACCTCATAATTAACAGGTGGTGCTCGGCCTTCTAGTATGTCGTCGAAAACCGGAGATTGTTGCAGGACGTTCAAGTCATTGCATGAACCCGGTATTCCGAAGGAGTGTCAGATCCATAAGTCGTACGATGCCACCGCCTCAAGAATCAGAGTTGCTTTCCCAGCACGCCCTTGATGTTGTCCCTTCCAAGCAGCTGGGCAATTTTTCCACTCCCAGTGCATACAATCGATACTCCCCATCATACCTGGAAACCCACGTTGCTCACCAACGTAAAGTAGGCGTGCCAAGTCATTTGCAGTTGGCCGACGTAAATACTCAGGGCCGAAGATGCGAATAACACCTTCACAGAATTTGAGGAGAGCATTTCTGGATGTTGCCGCACTCATTCGTAGGTACTCATCGATCCCATCAGCGGCAACGCCATATGCTAGCATTCGCATTGCTGCCGTACTTTTTTGTAGACCGGAGATGCTCATCCTACCAGTTGCGTCCGGTGTTCGTTGGAAGAAGACATCAGATGCTTCGATGGCATTGTGGATGCGCAGGAAGACATGCTTTCTCATCCGAAATCTTGTCCTGAAAAGAGTATCAGAATACACAGGGTTGTCAGAGAAATAATCGTCTACAAGGCGTCTGTAACCTAGTTCACGATCTCTATCTGGGTTCGTCGTTCTCCTTCGACGCTGCTTAGAACGTGTAGTCCTTTCGTAAACAACCTGTCCGGCTAATTCAATAGCACGGTCCATTAGATTTAATGTCTCATTCCAGTTATCATCGTCAGATTGACCGGAGTTTAAACTATTATCCGACATTGATGAGAGAAGAAGTTAACAAGTTGAGAAGTTAAGGAAACGTGAGGAATCAGGAGATAGATAGATGTATTTATAGTTGGGAGGGTTTGGATGTATTTGTTGCACTGTTCACGCATGATTGCACAGTTTACTCTTTGGAAGCGTGATTAAAGTGCACGTGTGATTGCAAATAGTGCACGCGTGATTGAAAATAGTGCACACGTGATTGAAAATAGTGCACCCGTGATTAAATATTGCACCCGTGATTAAACAGTGTATTGGTTCTGGAAATTTCTTAATTTTAATCACTTACAAAAAATTATTACCCCACATTTATAACAAATACCCAATCCATTAATAACAAAACCTAAACTAAATAAATTTTAAAAAAAAACAATCGGAGGGGGACACGTGTCCCCCTCCCTTGGGCGCCCGGGCGTCTGCCCGGGACGCCCACCGCCCAGCCACGCGCCCGGGCGGGGCACCCCCGTTAAGGGTGCCCTAACAATCACATATTATGCACTTACATAATTTTACCTCCAGTGGTGGATGTATGTCAGTGTACTTAGACGTAGATCGGATAAATCGTATATTGCTTGGATGATTGGTTATTTAGACGTATGCGTCTTTCCTTAGGACCGTCCTCTCTTGCAACTTGCAGGGATCTTTACCACTTGGCACCCACCTGTAGGTTCTGCCTGTTTTGCTCTAGTAATTTTTGCACGGTTTAACAATATGATGAAGACCTGCGAGTTTTAGTTTATCCTTTCGGAATATGGGAAAAGCGATAGACAATAGAAATCCCGTGAGATTGGGGTTTCTATCAAGGAAAATGATAAATGAACGCTGCGCGTCACGGACGTGCTATACGTGGACATCCATGTCAACCCTTACGTGGCCAAAGCAAGGATGTTTTTCTTTTTTTGTTTTTTCTTCCTGATGTCCACTCAAATCACATTAAATGCGTTTCAACTCAGCACGTTCTCTCTCCACGCAAATACAAATATGATGACAATATTTCTTTCTTCTTCATTCATTCTCTCCGGAATAAATCATCATTTTCAACAAGATATTATTTCGAAGAAGCGTCTGATGCCGACTCTCAGGGTTCTTCACAACGTAAGCAACGCGAATGGGACGGTCGATAACATTATTTCTTTCTTCTTCATTCTTTTTCGTGTAACAGTGCAGCAAAGATGTTGTGGTGCCCTGTTGGAGTGTCCGTAACAGAAAAAGAATGAAGAAGAAAGAAAGAGTGTCATCGACCGTCCCATTAACGCTGCTTACGTTGTGAAGAACCCTGGGAGTCGGCATCAGACGCTTCTTCGAAATAATATCTTGCTCGAAATGATGATTTATTCCGGAGAGAGGTACAACGCTCCGTGGTGAAGACTTACGTCTGTTCGGTTTATGTTGTACCTCTCTCCGTAATAAATCACCATTTCGAGCAAGATATTACGTCGAAGAAGCGTCTGATGCCGACTCGCAGGGTTCTTCACAACGTAAGCAGCGTGAATGGGTCGGTTACATCGTTGCTTCACGAAGTCGCACCAACAAGAGAAGAGAAAGTTCAAGATGAAGGTTACATCGTTGCTTCACGAAGTCGCACCAAAACCCGGGGATCCTGATTTCTCTGATTGGGACATGAATATGTTGTGTCTGTTCGGTTTAAGTTGTGTGTCTGTTCGGAATATGTTGTGAGTCTGTTCAGAATAAGTTGTGGGTTTGTTCGGAATAAGTTGTATGTCTGTTCGGTTTAAGTTGTGTGCATGTTCGGAATATGTTGTGTGTCTGTTCGGTTTAAGTTGTCTGTCTGTTCGGATTATGTTGTGAGTCTGTTCGGAATATGTTGTGAGTTTGTTCGGAATAAGTTGTGTGCCTGTTCGGAATAAGTTGTGTGCCTGTTCGGAATATGTTGTGTGTCTGTTCGGTTTAAGTTGTCTGTCTGTTCGGTTTAAGTTGTGTGTCTGTTCGGATTATGTTGTGAGTCTGTTCGGAATAAGTTGTGAGTCTGTTCGGAATAAGTTGTGTGTCTGTTCGGTTTAAGTTGTCTGTCTGTTCGGAATATGTTGTGCGTCTGTTCGGAATAAGTTGTATGTCTGTTCGGTTTAAGTTGTATGTCTGTTCGGTTTAAGTTGTCTGTCTGTTCGGAATAAGTTGTGTCTGTTCGGATTATGTTGTGAGTCTGTTCGGAATAAGTTGTGTGTCTGTTAAGAATAAGTTGTGTGCCTGTTCGGAATATGTTGTGTGTATGTTCGGTTTAAGTTGTATGTCTCTTCGGTTTAAGTTGTGTGTCTGTTCGGTTTAAGTTGTCTGTCTGTTCGGAATAAGTTGTGTCTGTTCGGATTATGTTGTGAGTCTGGTCGGAATAAGTTGTGTGTCTGTTAAGAATAAGTTGTGTGTCTGTTCGGAATATGTTGTGCGTCTGTTCGGAATAAGTTGTATGTCTGTTCGGTTTAAGTTGTATGTCTGTTCGGTTTAAGTTGTCTGTCTGTTCGGAATAAGTTGCGTGTCTGTTCGGAATAAGTTGCGTGTCTGTTCGGATTATGTTGTGAGTCTGTTCGGAATAAGTTGTGTGTCTGTTGGGAATAAGTTGTGTGCCTGTTCGGAATATGTTGTGTGTCTGTTCGGTTTAAGTTGTATGTCTGTTCGGAATAAGTTGTGTGTCTATTCGGATTATGTTGTGAGTCTGTTCGGAATAAGTTGTGTGTCTGTTCGGAATATGTTGTGAGTCTGTTCGGAATAAGTTGTGAGTCTGTTCGGATTAAGTTGTCTGTCTGTTCGGAATATGTTGTTCGTCTGTTCGGAATAAGTTGTGTGTCTGTTCGGATTAAGTTGTGTGTCTGTTCGGAATAAGTTGTGTGTCTGTTCGGAATAAGTTGTATGTCTGTTCGGTTTAAGTTGTCTGTCTGTTCGGAATAAGTTGTGTGTCTGTTCGGATTATGTTGTGAGTCTGTTCGGAATAAGTTGTGTGTCTGTTCGGAATATGTTGTGTGTCTGTTCGGATTAAGTTTTGTGTCTATTCGGTATAAGTTGTGTCCGTTCGGAATATGTTGTGAGTCTGTTCGGAATATGTTGTTTGTTTGTTTGTTCGGATTAAGTTGTGTTTCTTTTCGGAATAAGAAGAAAGTTTGGTGTCCGGAATAAGTGTATTTTCTGTCCGGAATAAGTGTATTTTCTGTCCGTAATAAAATAAGTGTATTTTCTTTCCGGAATAAGTGTATTTTCTGTCCGTAATAAGTGTATTTTATGTCCGGAATAAGTGTATTTTCTGTCCGGAATAAGTATGAATTTCAACATAAACTGGACAATCATTCTACATAAACAGGACAAACTCTCAGTTCCATTTCTGGACAAAACTTAATAATAAAAAATATTATGATAAGTGTGAGATCTGCACGAATAAAGGATCCGCACGTTGTCTTAGGGTTTACACACTGTCTTATTTGTGTATTGGGAAAGGAATCGTTGAACTTAAAGAACCGACGTTTTTTAAAAAGACAAAAAAGCGCGAAAAGAAATTTCACTAACTAGACGTTGAATCAAAGACTCCACGTAAAGCACGTCACTTCTATCAACGATTCAGACTCTGGCCGTTCATTAAATGCAAACAAGTAAAAGTGCACCCACGTCAAAGTACACTGACAAGCCATTGCGTGCAATCAAACCAACGCACATTCCTCCGTGTCCATCGAACTAGATTTGATTGAACCCAACGGTATTGGATTTATTGGAGATACGTTTCTACAAGTTTGATATGCATTCCATCGCATGAAGCACCAGAACAAATTGCCACGAGTTTAGTTAATCAAATAACTCCCATTTAAATCGTCAAACAAACGTTAATTCGCAGTTATAGCTACCACCGACAAAATCTAAGATAAAATAACAAATATAGGTTCAGGAAGTTTTCAAAAGATTGATGGCAGACTCCGAAAATGGAGATAGGTAGCTTATGCAGCAACGGCGGGCTTCCTAGGAGTCGCTTGAGTCCCTAAAACAAGCCATACAACAATTAGCGTATACATTCTAAAACATCCATGACGAAGAACAGGTTTCAAACAAAAAAATCCAAAGCGTATAGATTACCTTCTCTGAAGTTGCTTTTAAACCTGCGAGGTAAGTGACGTAGATACCTCATTCTTCCGGTGCCAGTAGTCTTTCGCCTGATTGCCTTAACACTCCAGTTGTCTGTTCAGAAAATAAAAGACCAAAAATATCATATGCCTAAGCGTGAATTTATATCAAAATAACACTTACAAAACACAACAGCTAACCAATAACACTGACCAATCTATTTTCCTGATGCATATCAAGCTCCTGCAACTGCCTATTATCATGCATGCAACAACAGACCGTCCACTAGCAATAACACTGACCAGTCTTTTAATGTTTTCTACACTTATACAAGCTGTGGATCAATGTTCGGTCCTCGTTGATAAGAAGTGTGATACAATGGTTACAAGAAAGCTGATCATTTCGTTTGAAAAGAAATCAAAACGCTACATGGACTTATTAACAGCTTTACGCATTACAGCGATTCCCACGATTCTGATATGATTTTTCCATATGATATTATAACCTCACCGAAAAATCTGTTGCTTAAGTGAAAGGTAAATGACGGTGGCAATTGTGTCATATGAAAAGGGTTTTTGGTTGCTACAGTACTAATACATTTTAGAATGAAAAAACATGGGATTAGCAACACTATTAGGAAGATTGAGGATGGTGACAATAAGTGTGATATAAGCATAACAGGAGTATGTTAACACTTCAGGTCTTCCTTGAATAGAGATTCACATAATTCACAGATAGGGAGGCGACACGGGCCTTTGATTATGAGTTTGACATGAATCCCATGAGCCCAACATGGCAAGTTATTCAGTGTGTTTTTTTTTTTGGAAATCACGGGTTGTAAATTTTATCCAACAATCCAAATTGTAGTAACAAATAAAGAACAGATCAATGTTCTTATGTCTTCAGCATAACAAATTATGTCCCTACACTCTAGCTAGCTACACAGCAGGAACATGTTGATATTTTTTTGTTAAGCGATTAATATCATAATCAGCTGCCACAAATCAGAACTAACATTAACACAAACAAAAGTAGTAGATAGTATAATGGTAGCACAATGAAATGGATGAAATTCCCATACAAAGAACCGACCCAATCATCATGTTATATTGTTATACCCTATAAACATCCTAGCCAACTCCATCAGGTCAATCAATATCTTATAAACAACTCAAGGCAAAAAAGAAAAGAAAAGAAAAGAAAAGTCGTTTACATTTGCGGATGCGAGCGGCAGGATAGCCGCAGGAGGAGCATGTGCTCTTCTGGAGGTGGAAACTCCTCCTCCCACACCTCCTGCAAAGCGTGTGGGACTTGTTCCTCCTCTTACCAAAGCTCCCTGTTCCCTTACCCTGTCATCCAATCAAAGATTCCATCTTTCACTACTACAGATCCAAAAACTAGGGTTAGGGTTAGGGTTTGTTACCATGTCGGTCGGAAAGGTGGTGTTCTGTTACGGGTCACCCCTTTGGAGTTGAGTCCTGCGGCACAACCAAACCCTAATTCCGACACCAGAGGTGGAGTCGCCTTTTTTATAGCTGATGATGATTGTCAAATGACCAAAGTACCCCTCGACCATATTGAACTTTTGGACTTTGATAATAATAATAATAATATGTTTGTTTTAGGAAAATTCCCAAATAGTATGTTTTAGGTCGATTAAGTTGTTACTTGATTCAAGTTCGAATCAAATTTATTGTGTTTGTTGAGAGTGATGCATAGCTCGGACCACATACATATCTTATAGGTTTTTGTGTAGTAGCTAGCGTTTAGAAATATGATGTTCGTTGAAGGTGATAGTTCAAGGAGAATACAATTCGGTACACGTTTAGAAAATAGAAAATGAAAGATTTATTCTCATCCATTCCTTTGGATCCTCTGGAAAGGAAAATAGTCTGCTGGAATAAGGCGTGCATACAATATTTAAATTATTGAACGCTATCGCTGATCTCGTTACGGTTTTTCTTCCCATCAGCTTCTGTACCAACTACCAACAACAAAATAAATCACAAAATACACATGCTTACAAAGTAAACAAATTATTAATTAAATAAAGGTATAACCTTGTTTCCCACAGCAGGTGAGGCTATTGCCCAGAAATATGATATTGATCGCTTAATCATCGCATTCTTTCTAAAGTCTATCCATAGCACAACATTCAGTACCATGCTGGATTGAAGGAAGACAAACGTGATTAATCAATTGAAGTATGCTGTACACATAAAACATTTCCATCAAAACTTACAAAATCTGAATTCGAAAACAATTATATATTTTACACAACATGCATAACGTGTTCATGCTTATAAACGAGAGTAATATTAAACTGAATGATTGTGAATCTGTGCTTCAGATAAAAAGAATTGAATTTTCATAAGTACCTCAAAAACACGACGACCAGATAATAAAGTCATGTGAACTACAATATGCCAAACAATGCATAGACAAATATATTTGTGAACCTTACTTTGGGACCTCTTTCTTTAGAACTGATTTCAAACTGATTTTATATAAATTTTACAAATAATTTGAACAGAATGACGTACGGGTAACTCCCAAGATATGCACATTTACATAGGCGATTTATTCTTAACTTTTTTCTTGATTCCACCAACTTAGATTTACATACTCTTATTATTATGTCTGAATATAAATTCACAGTTTCCAAGTTATTCAACCATGAGTAGTGATTTCATAGGGTTTAAGAATATCAACTTCTTAAATCTAAAGTTCCGTAAAGGGAGAATTGGACACCATTGAGATTACAATTTGTTTAGTACGAAACCCAATTACTACATTCTTGTTCCATTAGCCAACTAAGATTTTAACATTTTATTTTTACAGCGCATAAAGTTGTGAACGTGCACAAGAAGAATACTATATACCTGGTAAATAAACCAATGACTAAGCTCCTGCCTTTCTCTATTTGAGTGCTCCTCTAGTGCAGAATTTCTATTAAAAGCAGGAAAAATTAATCAAAAGCCTGAAACCAATCTGATTGTCCAGAGATATAAGCAAAAGGAACGAGGAATGAAATAAAAAGGCTCTTAAAAAAATAAGGATCACTATAATCCTAATGCCAATGTCAGAATGTCATACCTTCTCAGCCATGTACAGCCTGTGCATGAAGACGCACTCTGTAAGTTACCGGCTCTACTTGATTGTCACAGAGCATTTCTTTCAAGAGACTATGAGATCAAAAGACTCACCAGCAAACTGATTTCACTGTCAGCCACATACATACATTGTCACTTTCATAACATAATGAAGTTTTTTAAGCACACAATAGATCATTTCACGTTGTTTGTGAGATTTATCGCGTGCGGTGAACACATGAACCATATTTCCCACTTCAATCCAACTGCAACCAGGCTGCTTCTTCAAGCCACTATCCTTCATCTTTGATCTCACCCTCCATGCGTTCTTCCACCTTCCGGCAGATGCATATATATTAGACAACAACATGTAAGTCCCAGAATTTCCTGGCTCTGCCTTCAAAAGTTTTTTCGCAGCTAAATTACCGATTTTAACGTTCCCATGAACATTGCAACCCGCAAGAAGAGCACCCCAAACACAAGCAGAAGTCCAACTAGCCTCGTGCATATCAATAAATCTTGCGACATCCTCCAGACGTCCAGCCCGACCGCAGAGATCCACCAAGCAAGCAAAATGGTCCTCCCTCACCTTCACAGAACCATCATTAAGCAAAGCACCAAACAGTTTTAATCCCTCATCCACTAGTCCTGAATGGCTACACCCCGAAAGCACGCCTACGTAAGTAGAGCCATCAGGCTTGACTCCCTTCCTCTTCATATCTTCAAATAATTGGATTGCTTCCACACCGCAGCCGTGATGTGCATAAGAAGCTACCATGCTGTTCCACGTGACCAAATCTTTGTTCTCTGCTTTGTCAAACATCTCTCTTGCAGTTGCAATCTCACCACATTTTGCATACATGCTTACCAACGCGGATTCGACGAAAGGGCTGAATTGGAATATAGTTTTGCATATAATCTGATGAACCTGTCTTCCTTCCCTAAGCCCGGCCAGATCACTAACAGCACTAAGAACACTCACAAAAGTTCCTTGGTTCGGTCTGATCCCATCGTTTTGCATCAAACTAAACACTCTCAGCGCCTCCTCACCCTGCCCATCTTGAGCTTAACCAGTTATAAGTGCGGTCCACGTCACCACATTCCTGTCCTCCATCTCTTCAAACAAAGCCCGAGCACGACCCAAATCCCCATTCCGTACAAACCCAGAGATCATTGTATTCTATGATGGTATATCCGTCACCGGCATACTCTCAAACAAACTCAACGCCTCGTCTAGCCGTGAATTCTGTGCGTACCCAGACACCATGGCGTTCCACGACACAACATTCCGCACCGGCATCTCATCAAATAACGCCCGGGCCTCATCAACCCGCCCATTCTGGGACAACCCGGCCACCATCGCTGTCCACGAAACTACATCCCTCTCCCGCATCCTCTCAAAAAAAAAACCAAAGCCTCGTCGACCCGGCCCATGCGAGCAAGCGCAGAGACGATCGTGTTCCACGACACAACATTCCTCTCCGGCATTTCATCAAACAGTTTGAGAGCTTTAATTAGTATTCCGTTATCTGCGTAACCGGAGAGCAAAGTGTTGGTTTCAAAGTTTCGGACGATACATCTTATTCGCTTCCTTAATGAATAGGTGGAAATCATGAGAACTTTTATATATAAAAAAGAACCAAAATTAATGAACTTCTAATTACGAAGGAGGCAAGCTAACATAGGACTTTAATTTCGTAGACATTGTGCTCACGTTCACAACTGTGGGATAGAATTACTTATAAGGCTTGTGATCAACAATGCCGACTGGCATTTACTCGAATGCTTTGGGATGGGATTGTCCATATTGTGTAGGTAATATGCCAAGCAGAATATCATTATTGTGAAGGAAATACAACACCAACAGAATATAATTTCTTTAAACATACACTGCTGTATCAACTGCAACAAAGCGTAGTTTGCAGTACTAATAGAAGATCATACGTCGGTACAAAATCTGCGTTCAGTGAAGGGTTACATGAATTGCTGCGGGTAAAGAAATCAGAAGCATATTATGCTAATTTGGTGCATACGTATTAATTCAGCGACGAGTTACATGCATTGCGAAGAAAGAAAATATCATTCATTGTGCCGTTACTTCGGGCTAAAAGAAAGCCAGACAGGTCACACGTCCAAAAAAAAGAGTGACCACGATTAAAATGATTCACTCTTATGTTTATCCACACTGCTCTAAATTTTTCTCAGGTGGGATGGATGCTTAGCTAGTTTACAACGATATCCTTACTGCTTACATAGACTAATCTTAAGAATCATAAACAATAACAAAAGATGACATCCGAGATGTTAATGGAGCACTCTAGCGCTGATACCATGATGTTGCATAGTTGTCTACCAATTTGGCACTCTCGACGAAGCTATTGACTTTGTGTGTCAAGGATATTGACGACTTCACGCTTCATCCCATTGGAGCTTAAGCCTCTTCCATTTCACTTCCCGGCAGACCAAAGATACGAAGGTTCCGGTCCATCGAACCAATGGCAAGATACTTAGCATCCGGACCAAACTTCACAGATGTTACTTTACCTGGCATTAAAAAACTACATCGTCAGCATACACAAAGAGCGTCTAGCAATAGAACCTCAAAAGGACAACAAAAATGAAGCATCGCATGTGAGATAAAGAGGGACCTGTTCCAGACAAGTCGGGGAAGGTCTTGATCATGTTCCATTCAAGTTTAACATTTGCAACTTGGTATGCCCTGGAAAACAGAAGGTTTGGTGGAGAAAATGGGGACCACGAGAAGTCAAAAAATTAGGGCTCCTTTAGAACTTATGTGGAGAATTACATAAAATGTAAAATCAAGTATATATCCGATTTATGGCTTAATCAATTACAAACAAAACCAGCACTAAACGTTTAGCAAAGCTGGGCTTTTGTTTAACTGAAATAAACACAAATTCAGCTTGAGTATAGCTCAATCTTAGCTAAGTCCAAGTTTGACTAAGAAAACCAAATATCAGTAAGATTTATAGAACACAATCTAGTTAGATGAACATGAGCTTAAATCAGCTTGCTGCCACAGGCAGTGGTTCAATTCATTTATATACCTTTTACAATATATGTCTGTTACAAGAAACCTAGTGATTTAGAAAATGAAATTTTAATGATATACTTTTGATTTTGCTTTTTAACAAAATAGTAAATACCACGTTCCTGACATTTACATTATAGGTGTAAATGAGGAAAATTATTAGCCAACAAAAACTCTTTCATCTGAAACCAAAGTTCAGAAAATTTAAAATAATTGAGAATTTACACCTGATAAAAATGACATTTACAGAACAAGCAGGGGAGGCTTGAAGGGAGTGAGTTCCAACTCAAGCTAGATTAAACAAACTCGAGTTCAACTTGAGCAAAACACAAAAACAAAATTTGATTTTGAGCTTCACCTAGTACAAACAAATTCATTCCATTAGCATTATCTAGATTGTTAAATTTTCTCCTATAATAAGGGTCCATAAAGTATAGATTGAAGTAATAAACCTTATATCAGACCCCGCCAAGGCAAGATAACTCCCACTGAAGTCAAATTCCACTGCAAACATAAGAGGAACCATGAAATTGAAATCAAAATATGATATTTCTCTTTACTAGTAGAAACTGATATTACATTGTTAAATCATTTAATAAGATTAATGACCGGACTGTTCATGAGTCATAATTAGCAGTTTCAGGTAGATATGTTTAGGTTGAAAGTTCACATTGTTCAAGTCAACTCAATCAAATAAAAACAATTCATCGTATCCATTAAAATGTGCCAACTCTGAACATATATTTCATTTTTTTATTTTATTAAAAAAAGAATGTAAAGTAGAAGCCGCAAACAAATCTCACTTGGTCAGTTTGCACTAATACAGGTTTAAAGGAACACACGAAACTGAAGCAACACATCGAAAGTAGACATCAAAATATGAAATATGCATGTTGTGACAATATGCAAACGATATTTTTGTTATGTGATTTGCAAAGGATATGATGAGAGTATATATCCATACTCGAGCCTAATCTATAAAATCTATGTCCAATCTTTAAGAAAAAGGTGTTCCTACCTGAATTGGTAGGTGTGCTAGAATCATATGGAGCAAAAGAACGGAAATTTCTAAGCCTTCTCAGATCCCATAGCTTCACACCATCATGAGCAGCAGTCTGAGAAGTGAGAGCAATAGCATCAGAATACATAATCATTGTTTAATTACTAAACATGAATGATATTAACATACCGCAAGAAAGTAACCATTCTCAGAGAAAGATATTGCAGTAACTGGCCCTAGATGACCATCAAAAGTTGCAACATTGGTCTGCAACAGGCAAAATCCTATTAGCAGCAAGCCACAAACAAAAATCATAATAGTGTGCTATATAGGTAGATGTAACGGGTTACCTGAGTTTTGACATCCCAAATTTTAACTATGGCTTCAGAAGTACCAGTTCCAAGGATGAGACCATCAGGATGAAAGGCAGCTGCCGTATAGCCCCTCTCACCTGAAGCCTCACCAACCTGCAATTATATCCCATAATCAATCACAGAATATTTTAGGTAAATTCCCAAGAGAAGGAGGGAGAAGAACCTGAGCAAGGCATTCCCCGGTGGTAAGATCATAGAAGCACCACGTATTGTCCAAAGAAGCAGAGACGAAGTACTTTTGGGTGGCATGGACTGTTACAGCTTGAACCTGGTACAAACTTGTTTAATAGACGGAAAACTGAAGCGTTTTTTGAAAATAGAAATGAGCAAGAAAAACAAAGAAAGATTGAATCACTTAATGTTGACTTGTTGAGCTTCACAGAACAGTACTTAATGCAATAAAAGACATTATCATGTTCATAATCAACACCCTTCATTAGGGGATACAAAGTTCCAGAAAAACACAATTAGAGGAAAAATGTTCTATATTTATCGAACACATATATGAAAATAATTCATTTTGTCGTGGTGTGTCTCCATCTCACCTTAGTTGTTTTCTTTAAGGACGAGCTTTTAAGCACATTATCAGTCCAATAAATAAAAAGATAGGCAAGGAATTGATAATGTAAGAATAACTTTCCAATTTTCTAAATAAAATATTAGAATTTACAACATAAAATGACAAGATATAGTTTGACTCTCAAACATTGCAAGTTTCATATGTAGCCAAAGGTCAAGTAACAATCAATATAGCTCGATTTCATTCACACATATTCAAGCTAATTCAAAATGAACTACAAGTCGGAAATATCATTGATAAAACAAATATATATGAGATAGTAAAAAGGAAACCAACCTCTGACGTGTGATCTCTCAATATATGTTGACAATTATAATTGCCATCTTCTGTTCCTTGCCAAATTCGGACGGTCTACAAAAAAGATTAAAAACAATGTAAACTACCACTTTCAACACTAACCTTGTTAGTATCTATTCAATCAAGCTTGTGTGACAAAAGAAATTCCCACAAAACGAGTTATATAATGTACTGAAGTTAAATGTATCAAATTGTTTAAAAGGCATTCCTGAGATGCTACTTTAAAATTAGACGGGTACATTTTCAGCTTTCAAAAAGGACTAAAAGGATCGAAGGAACCCATCACCTGCAAGGAACTATCAGTCAGACGATGAGACATGACTTCTATCCCTCTCAATTAAATTAAAAGGTAATTTAAGGACAAACTGATGATATAATGATAAAAAGTACGTGCCGGCTACTAGATAATCAGCATACAATAGTCAAGGCTTACCTTATCTGCAGAACCTGTAACGAACAACTCATCCTGAGATGCAAATTTCACACTTGTAACCTGAAAAATAACATCTTGAGAAACTACCCACATAAACAAGTAAATAATACCCCAAAAAAAATTAATTTTTTTGAGTATTAGCTTAAAGATCAAGAGAGAAATAAGAAAACATCAAAACCTTTTTAGAGTGGCCTGCAAGTGTGGACAAAATCTGCCCTGCCGCACGGTCAAAAATCACAGCATTTGAATCAACACCTCCCGTTGCAATAATGTCCTGTTACTTGCAAGGATGGATGTTTAGCCATACGCCAAATTTTAAGATAGCCATATCAACAGTTATAGATTTCATCCTTACTCACAGGAGTGTACTCAAGATTTGTGAAGAAAAAATAACCTTTGATGGATGAATGTCCACCGATAAAATGCCTGGTTTGTTGGTCTTGTGGAGTGGATGACTTGAGAGTTGTGTATACCTCTCCACAGTTTCAGTAGGCACCAATGTTGCTGGAATCTAAAATTACAAACTCATTACAAAGATGTCGAGAAAGCAGGAGATTCACACATTCGGACAAAGACATATGCAACAAGTGAAAGATATGAAAGTATAAAATAGAGAAGACAACAGATATTATTTCCTATTGGACAGGTCCACAGTGATTGTGTTCCCATTCTCAAAAGTATTACTGCCTCGGTCACTCCAAAACTATTGGGTGGCTATCACAGCTAGAAATCATTGATTGTCTCTCACACACAATTTACTATTTAGAGAAAAATGTGATCAGATAGGAAAAAATTGTGAAGAGAACCTGTCGCTTTTTCCTTTGGCCGGAAAGCAATGCGTTACAATCTGTTAGCTCTTGAACAATATCCTCAGTAATACCACGACGGGTTTTCTTCTCATCAGGACCCAGCTCCTCTGCTTCTGCAGAAAGAATTTTCAAAAGGAGACATTAAGACGACATTACACCACAGCATCTGCATATTTATAAAGTAAATAAAAAATGTGACCTCTTTTCCCATTGCTAGCAACAGCATTTGCAGTTGTAGCTACTGAAGGAACTTGTCTTTCAGCATGGGCCAAAAGTGTGATTGCTTCATCTCGTTCTTTCTTGAGCCTGGCTATAACACGGCATGCAGCATCATGCTGGAAGACGGATGTGATTAATTAATTAAATTGATGACATCAGCAGAAGTGTGCATTAAATAATGGCTCAAACATAAAACACTACCATCAAAAAGTAAACAATATGGATAGGTAAATTTCCAAAGCATATAGAAAGACAGGCAAGTATAGATGACGTGATGTGGCGTTTTGGATGACTGGGGGGGATCAATGTTCAGGAGTGCAGTGCATAGGCGGCACAAGGAGGCTTACTCGCATATGAGTCCCCGCACATTGCGGGATATCGCCTATGCCCCCCGTAGTTGTCGCACAGTTGAAACTATGTGTTGCACAGTTGTCGCATAGGCACCCAACCGCTAGTTTCATAGCGGTTGGGAGCCACTTTTTAATGCCAACTGTGCTTTCACGCCCAATAGCACAATGTGACTTTTGTAACACATTGTCACACAATGTGCCTGGGTCACACACTCGCACTATGCTATTGTCTGAACATTCGGGGTGATTTTCTGTTTGGATATCTTTGATTTTTGTCGGCATAGGTCCATTTTTTTTTGGTCTTTTGTTCCTCCCCCAGGATTGTGTGACGGCTTTGTTTTTCGTTGTCTTTTTAGGGGACTATTCTTTCGTCTTTTCCTTTATTTTTCGTTTTCCTCTAGTGATATTGTATCTCTTTCCTATCTATTAGTATTAATAGTACAAAAAACTCTTCCAAGAACTCCAGTTCCATAGATTTTTAAAGTTTTACAGGTTACCAATCACATATGAATCATTTCACGAGTCGAGTTTCTCACTTCCTTAAAGTTTCTTGGGTACCAATCACATCCTGAATGAAGGATTGGACACAATTGAGATTTATATATATATAGTAGGAAACTTATCGATACATTGATTTCCAAGTGGCAAGCTAAGATGTTGAAACTATTTCTTGATAGTGCGTCAAAATTGGGCATTTGCATTCATTTAAGTAAAAAAGACATGAGTAATATTACTAACCTGATATAAAGCATGACTAAGTTCCTGCCTTGCTGTATGCAGTTGCTGCTCCAGTGCAAAATTGGATAGCATCAAAGCATCCCATTCCTATGGAAACAATGAAAAGTTCACTGAGACAAAAAAAAAAAAAATAGACTGAAAACTCGGCAAATGTAACTTGGAAGCAAATTATTACACCCTCAAAACTAATGTAACAATTATGTCATGGTAAAAGAGCATATCTTCATCCCGCATGCAAGCTATAAGTTATTATCCTACCTAAAGCAGAATTTTTCTTATTTTATTACGTTTTATCTCGTTGTGCAAACTTTATTTAAGAGGAACACCATTACGTTGCCATTTCGTACAGATGTATTCACACACGTATGCAATGAGTCAAAAAAAATATTTTGACATTTTTTGGATGAAAACAGAGTAAATACAAATGGCTTTCTAAATAAATCATCTGTGTTTATTATTTATCATGAAACGGAAGACAATCGACAATGCATCAAATTAGGTCAATTGCAAACAACTGGGGGTACGGCGACATCAATTCCCACCCACCCACCTCCCCTTCTTACTCATGCGGGAGCCTTTTTTGAGGCATTGGGATGAGCATGTTCCTTAAATATTAGGGGCAGGAGGGCGTAGGAGTATCAGTGGTAATAGGGAAACTATTATAGAGATAATATTCAAGCAGAAAGCCAAAAACAGGAAGTAATAGTCACCTTATGTAGATAGCTTGTTACCTACTGGTCTAGACTCTAAGAATCTAGAAAGAGACTGAGAATGCAAACACATATCATAACATTATCTATGTGAAAGCAAGAATCACTCTTCAATAGAAATATGCTTTTTTTATTTTTTTTATAGGTAAAAACGTCATGTTATGATAATAGTTGTGGAAGGTAGAGCTTATATGTTGTATATATATCAACATTACATCTGGTCAACTACCCATCAGCAGGCATCAGAAATTGAACTGCTAACAAGGGGGGTTTTTGCAGGACCGGTACAAAACCAAATCAGCAAAGCTAGTCATATTAGTAATTTTGATTTGTCAGGTGAAAACAAACACACAACCTACCTATATAGACAAACAGTATAACATGTAGTGATTTTGATCCTTGGTTCTATTTTCCAGAGGAACGAGCATGAAGTAGCATATTATAGCGATGTGATTCAAGATGGTGAGTGCCAAAGGATACAAAATCTCAAAATTGAAAAAACATACCAATTCCAGTGCTTAATGCTAAAAGAAACTCAGTCATGCTTTGTAGGCTTTTGTTGTTGGTAGAAAATGTTACAGACTTTGAGCAGAAACACCAAGCTATAATTCTAAATTCTTACATTTTGGAACATCCCCAGCAAGCCGGGTATGCTCGCAGCCTGCAACGGCCTCGGCTTCACGGCCTGCACAAACAAATGACAAATCAAAATCAAAATGAGACACTCAACAAAACCCTAACCACCAAAGCAAAAACACACTAAATACGCGAATTTCCAAAACACGCTACCTTGTTGGTCTTAACGGGAACAATGTCGTCCAAGCTGAGCGGCTCTTTGGTAACCGGACACGATCCGGAATCCTGAAAATCCCACATCAGAAACCGATCGTTCCACCAAAACAACGCTTCGAAACCGCAAAAACCCTACCGCAATGTAGCGCTCGACGAGTCGTCTCTCGAACAGGAGGCCCGACTTCTTGGAAACCACCGGCTCCTCGGGAACCTCCCCGGAAACTGCGAAATCGACGGAATCACGAACTGGAAACCCTAGATTGGGGGGAAAAGACGAAAACGGAAGGAAAGCATACTTGCGCAGATCATCTCGGCGAGGCGGTGGTGATTCCGAGGTCCGTTGGGGTCGAGATCGGCCGAGGGAGGGTTTTGGAGGGTGGAAGAGTGGGGTTTTAGGCTTTCTTTCGCCGCCGCGAGAGGGGAGTAAATGGAGAGAGAGAGAGAGAGAGAGAAAAAAGACCCTAAAACGGGGCTCCAGTGGAGTGAGTCGTCTACTTACGATGCGACTCGGGTTGGGCTGCTTCACTAAAAGCCTTATTATGTACAGTAGCTTCCTCCAACAATTACCTAAGACTTTCTATAGTATTAGAATATCATTATGTAATATTAGCAAACAAATTTCTTTCGAATTATGGTAAATATGGCATACACGAAAATTACACCATTTTCGACACAAAACTTACACGAAGACAATAATTGACATCATTGATGTAGCCCTGATCGTCAATGTTTTTGGTCCCTCTAGCAAATATGCATGGTACATGTCTCTCTCTCTCTCCTACTTGAATCCGATCTTAAATCGTCCCTCCTTCCTCGACACCGTGTTTGATGTCTATCTAGATTTTGTCATTGATTTTTAAGAAAAAATCGAATCAACTTGGACAATGATTACGAGAATTCAATTGTGTGTAACCAGTAATTACTCCAAAAAAATGTTTGGTTCCGTATACCCTCCCTCGGTCTTTTTCACTTTTCATTTTGTTTGGGAGGGTCCACTTTTACTGGTTTGTTTTTTAATTAAGTGTTACTTTTGTGTCTTGAAACCCCATGTGAATCGGTCGACTGATTGGTAAATGGTCGCCCGATTATTTGGTGAAAGTAAGCTTTGGGTTTTCTAGACCGTCCAAAAAACTGCCGACCAATAACAATTCGGTTGACCGATGTAGGAAAGACAGGTTAGACTACTAACGATGTCACCCAATAAAAAAATACACACGTGCAAAGACCAATTAAATAGGTTTTCCAAGTGCACCCAAGCAAAAACCCCATAATTTTTTGTTGAGCGTTTGCCTTAACGTTTAGTTACATGTACAGTTATTGTCATCATCTCTAAGCAAACCTTATTGTATCAATTTGATTTTGTTAAATTTCATGTTAAAATAATATGTTCCTCTTTGGAGTTTTGACTTTGGACGAACAAAAATGCAATTTTAATTGAAAACCAAGTTTTGCATTTCGACTGTGTGTTTCCTTATGTTTTTTTGTCTAATTCAGTTTGGGTTTTTTGGTTTGTGATGAAGATATTGGAAGAAAATCATTTGTAATATATGACAATTATTTCCGACAAATTGAAAGGAATGTGTTCTAAAAGTTATACTTTTATATGTCAATTGTTATGAATTGAATGTGCAAGCATTTTGTTTCTTGATTATTATATTCGTCTTTTGGAAATGTTAAGAAATAAGTTCTTGGTCCTTAACCGTAGAGCTCTAAAAGATAATATTTTATATAAATCAAAAGTTAATTCACAATCATGGTAATTGACATTGAACATTAATTACCGAGATAAGATTGTCGTGTTGGTTAAAGAGTATTATAGCTCTACAAATATTTAAGGACACGAGTATATAAAAGAGGAAAATATTATTTTTATATATTGAAAAACCTAGCAAGTAAAACATTATGGAATTGTGTGATGTGTCATTAATGTTTTACTGTTTCTTGGATCCTAAGATATAAGACTTATATTTTTTCACATAAGGAGTGTTTAATTTGATTGTTGTCAAAAGCTATCAATGAGTATTGAAGGGAATGTGTTCTAAAAGTTTTACTTTTAAATGTCAATTATTATGAATTGAATGAGAAATCATTTTGTTCCTTATTTATGTTATTCGTCTTTTAGAAGTGTTAAGGAAGAGGCTCTTGGTCCTTAACCGTAGAGCTCTAAAAGATATTGGTTTACATAAAACAAAAGATATTCGCAATCATGGTAATTAACATGGGACATTAATTACCGAGTTAAGATTGTCGTGTTAGTCATAGATCAATGTAGCTCTACAAGTGAGTGACGACACGGGTACACAAAAGAGAAAAATATTACTTTTGTATACTGAATAGACCTAATAAGTAAAACATTATAGAATTGTGTTTTCTGTGTCATTAATGTTTTACTGTGTCTCCGGTCCTTTGATATGAGACTTATATCCAATCACTTAAGGAATGCTTAATTAGATTAGTGTCTTGAGCTATCAATAAGTGTAGTGTAAAGGCATTGGTTGGTTAAGTATGACTTTTGTTGGAGAAGATAGTTAGTCCAAAGACTATCATTGCCCCTCTTAATTGAGTGATGATATTAGTGGGCCCCTTGATAAAGCAAAGTTATAATGTGCATAATGTGATTTGAGTTAAGTCACATATTTATAACTAGCTTAAAAAGATCAAGAAATGAATACTAATACAAAGATGACACAATACTACTTTGTGTGTATTCTTAATATCATGAGGCAAGGGACGGACACAAGTGGTGCACTCCATCACTAAATGGATCGGGTTTTGGTTCGAGTGGAATTAAGACATCTAACTAATTGGGAGCTATAATGTGTAGCTAGATACCGCTTATAGCTTGTGATATTAAGCTTTTAATATCACTGTCAACTTAGTCTAGATCCTCCCATAGGTCACACCGCAAAAACCGGGAAACAAGAAGCTTGATTTTTTGTTCATATGATGTGTCAGGTTTCTTATAGAAAATGTGACACATGTGGTGAACAAGTAAAATCAATTATGTTGTATATAACATAATTAGAATCATGATAAATTCATATGAGAT
Source organism: Triglochin maritima (assembly GCA_963682175.1). Classification (NCBI taxonomy): domain Eukaryota; kingdom Viridiplantae; phylum Streptophyta; class Magnoliopsida; order Alismatales; family Juncaginaceae; genus Triglochin; species Triglochin maritima. The sequence goes on from OY821771.1 coordinate 63,626,064, forward strand.
GCATATATTATGGGGTGCAATAATTTATTATTGCATAGGATAATATATTGCATAAGTTATGAATTTGCTAAAACCCTCTAAAGTTCAAATTTTGTTGGAAATAAATCCAAAATTTGAAAAGGCTAAATCGGGTAAAAGTTCGGTAATCCGTTATGGTTCGGTCGACCGAAGGATCTGTGGATCGGTCAACCGAACGTGGAACGGATAGTCATAGTTGATTGACCGAACTTGACCAAAGTGCTTGGAACTCTGGTACGGTGTACCGAACCAGAAACGGTCGACCGAACAATGTGCAGTTCCGATATTTTCGGTTAACCGAAAGACATTCGGTTATAGACAAGAATTCGTCTGATCAGTTAAGAAGAATTTTTCTCCTTAAGAATCGGTCATCCGTCTAGTGCACGGTAATACGATCGTGACATATTCGGTTAACCGAGTGTGTCTCGGTAGACCGAGTCCCGATCGATTTTCTGCCTTTGATAATTAAGAGATTAATTTGATCAATGGTTGGATTAGCTCCAAACTTGGTCAAACGTTTTGTGGATGCATGTAATGCATTATGGAATTAGTTTGTGAGAGAAAATGTCAAGAATTCGTGGCTTAAGAATAGCCATGATTGAGAGTAAGATTGAAGCCTATAAATAGGTCATTATTCTCCTTAATTAAGTTAGATGTTTTTTCTAATTATTTTCTCTCCTAATTCACCACAAAAAGCCACGGAAATTCTCTTAGTTTTCTAAGTCTTTGGAAGGAGAAATCTTAGAGATTAAGGAATGGGTTTGTAGCTAGATTCTAAGTTAGTTTGGAGATTGATTGGCTGGTTCCTTTCTCTCCAACCTTGTTTAGGGTTTCGGTGAACACTCGGAGGCATCCGGCGCAACGAGAAGCGACGATCGTCTTCCTCAACGTCTCTGGAACATGTTTTAGAGAGCTTCTAGGTATGAATTTCGAAGTCCCTTGTGTTTGTTTTAATAACTTTTTGAAACTAGTTATTAAAACAAACTGATGCATGCATTAAATAAATCGTAGAAAATTGTAATTGATCCTTATTATACATAAAATTTCGAAAAATATATATGCACAATCAACCATGAAATCCTACATTCTCTCCCTCATTATTTAAAGGAATGCAAAAATTTCTCTCTCCCTGACCGCCCTCTTAATCCATCCGAAAATTCCTTAATTATTTGAAGCTTTTGGAGATTTAATTCTCATGGAGCATAAATGAGTTATTAGATAGTTTCTAAGCTTAATTAGAAATTGATTGACTAGCTCATTTCTCTCTAATCTTGTTTAAAGTTTGGTGAACACTTGGAGGCGAATTGGCGGGCTAATCGACGGGCAACAGAACTCCGGATCTTCAAAAATATTTTAGAGAACGTTTGGGTATGATCCTTTCTTGTTTGTTTATTTTAATATATGTAAGTTTGCATGATATTAGAATAAACACAAAATAATGTACATAAAATTGCTGAAAATAAATGATTGTATTAAAAAAAATTAAAATATACACATACATAATGACACAAAATCTTACACTACAAATATGGCTTAATATATCTCTAACTCCCCATTTGCTTTGTATTTGAGTTTAAACACCCGCTTAGAACCTATAGTTCTCTTATTTGGAGGCAAAGGTATTAAATCCCATGTTTGATTTTTATTAAGAGCATTTATCTCCTGCTGCATGACATCTACCCAATTAGGATCAGTACATGCATCTTGATATGTTTTAGGTTCAACTAAAGCATCAACTTTGTTCACAAAGTAGGCATAATTAGGAGATAAATGCTTGTAGTTGACCACATTCTGTATAGGGTATCTACTAACAATTTTACCTGTCTTACCTGACTTACCTTCCAACAGAGATTGTGAAATATGATTGCTGACCTGAACTTGGTTCCCCGTTAATGCAGGACACTGAAAATCTTTAAGGATAGTTGCTCTCTTCTGTGTTCTTGTAGATCTTCTTGGTTGTATCTCTGCTTGTTGTTTTGTTTCTTCTAGTTGAACCTCTACTGCTTTTTGTTGACTTTGTTCTTGTTGAGTATCTTCTGAAGGGAATGTGTTCTAAAAGTGTTACTTTTAAATGTCAATTATTATGAATTGAATGAGAAATCATTTTGTTCATTGTTTATGTTATTCGTCTTTTAGAAGCGTTAAGAAAGAGGCTTTTGGTCCTTAACCGTAGGGCTCTAAAAGATATTGGTTTACATAAAGCAAAAGATATTCGCAATCATGGTAATAAACATGAGACATTTATTACCGAGTTAAGATTGTCGTGTTTGTCATAGATCATTGTAGCTCTACAAGTGAGTGACAACACGGGTACACAAAAGAGGAAAATATTGTTTTTGTATACCGAATTGACCTAACAAGTAAAATATTATAGAAATGTGTTTCTGTGTCATTAATATTTTGTTGTGTCCTTGGTCCTTTGATATGAGACTTATATCCGATCGCTTAAGGAGTGCTTAATTAGACTAACGTCTTAAGCTATCAATGAGTGTAGTGCAAAGGCATTAGTTGGTTAAGTATGACTTTTGTTGGAGAAGATAGTTAGTCGAAAGATTATCATTATCCCTCTTAATTGAGTGATGATATTAGTGGGTCCCTTGATAAAGCAGAGTTATAATGTGCACAATGTGATTTGAGTTAAGTCACATATTTATAACTAGCTTAAAGAGATCAAGAAATGAATACTAATGCAAAGATGACACAATACTACTTTATGTATTCTTAATATCATGTGGCAAGGGACGGACACGAGTGGTGCACTCCATCACTAAATGGACCGGGTTTTGGTTCAAGTGGAATTAAGACATCTAACTAATTGGGAGCTATAATGTGTAGCTAGATACTGCTTATAGCTTGTGATATTAAGCTCTTAATATCACTGTCAACTTAGTTTAGATCCTCCCATATGTCACACCACAAAACTGGGAAACGAGAAATGAGGATTTTGAGTTCATAAGATGTGTCAGGTTTCATGTAGAAAATATGACACATGGGGTGAACAAGCAAAATCAAAATTATGTTGTGATTAATAACATAATTAGAATCTAAATTAAATTCATATGTGATGTAAATATTATAGGGTGTATTTGAGTCAAACTTAATAGCTCCAGCAACATTAAGCAAATGCCTATGTTTTTTTTCCTACTATCCCATTTTGTTGGGGAGTGTGAGGACAAGACTTCTCATGAATGATACCTTCAGTAGCAAAAAATTCTTGAACATTGTTAGACAATAATTCGAGGTCATTGTCACTTCTTATTCTTTTGATAGTTTCATCACATTGGTTCTTAACCATGGAATGAAAAGACTTAAGAATATAGCAAACATCATGCTTAAGTTTCATAAGAAAAACCCAAGTCATTCTAGTGAAATCATCCACCACAATAATATAATAACGACAACATATTTTCCCCAAACATCAACATGAATTAGTTCAAATCTCATAAAAGTAAAAGTATTACTAATGGGAATTTTAAGTCTGACTTGTTTGGCTAAATGACAAGAATCGCAATAGTTATTATAATTATCCTTAGAAATGGTAATTCTATCTACAAGTAATTGAAGTTTCTGAAAGGGTATATGACCCAACCTTCTATGCCAGTCATGAGTATCTTTAGTATCAACACTAGCGGAAGTCACAACTTGATTGTTGAAGATATACAAATCATTCACTTCTCTATCCATACCAGTCATCCTCTTCAAGACAATGTCCTGAATGATGCAAAAAATGGTACAAACTAATGCAACTATTTGAATTCTTAGCATGTTTGACTACATATATGAGATTAATTCTTAATTCAGGCACATATAACACATTTTCAAGGTTTGTGTTGTTGTTTATCTTGATTTGAACAATTATGATGGTGTGTACAATTTTATTATTTGGTAATCTAATAGGAATACTTCTATCAATAGTATGATAGTCATGCATCAAACTTTGTTGATATGTCAGGTGCAAAGTAAATGAGCAGACTCAGGAAAAATCTCTGCCACTGGTCGCATCACACCCAACTCCCGGTCCGTTATTATTGCAGTCGGGTTAACAATATCCAATAACAGATCTCGCAACTTCTCCAACACTCACTGGTAACTAGACTCAGTCTCATCCTTCAAAATCGCATACCTGACGAGGAAATTCATGTTTGTTGGAGTAACCCCAACAATCTCAAACAAATGCATCTTATACTTGTTTGTCTTATACGTCGAATCCATGCAGATTACGAAAGCGTGTGTGCGCAAAAACTGAACTGACGTAGGATGTGTCAAAAATGCGTGAGTGAGGACATTAGTTTCTTCATCCGCCATAATCCAATGTAAGTACTTATACTGCACTGCCTGACTGAGAAATTGCTGAACGAGATTCCTGTCTTCAGATTTTGTCATCCTCATGCACTCTCTGAAGTTATAAATGTGTCTTTGATTAGGATTATCTTCTGGGAATTTCTCCTTTACTGCCAACAAGATGTTGCGTGGTCTTGTTTGTGCCTCAGTCATATCATGAATAATTTTCTTTGCCCCAGAACTAAGACCGTTGATCTGTCGGTGACCCTCTGGATAAGTCTGTGGTTGTGTTGTCCATGAGTACTATTAGAAACAACGACCCATCGATCACGATCTCGTCGCTCGACTACCTTTACCAAAAAACGACAACCGTAATTTTTTCTCTTCGTGTTCTTCCGTAGTGCAATATTCATATCACGAGAACTCATTTCATTTCTGTGATCGCATCTCAGATAACAATCCGTCCGATTATCTGCTTTTTGATTTGTACGATGATATTACCAAAAAAAATTTGGCTCCGATGACAACTTTTTTCGCCCATTTACACGCTTCCTTGATTGTTGTAAATACTTGTTTACTATCAAAAAACTCAATGTAATCTACTTCATCACCACCAAAAACTTGCAACGAAATCTGAAATAATTTAAAATAACACAAAAAATAAACTAAAAATAAAAAAAAAATTGAGACGTTTGGCTGGGACGCCCCATCCATGGAGGAGGTGTCCCAGCCAGACGCCCCATCCAAGGAGGAGGCGTCCCAGCCAGACGCCCCATCCATGGAGGAGGCCCCATCCATGGAAGACGCCCCAGCCAGACGCCCCATCCATGGAGGAGGCGTCCCAGCCAGACGCCCCATCCATGGAGGAGGCGTCCCAGCCAGACGACCCATCCTTGGGGGAGACGGCTTAGACAGACGCCCGAGATGAAAAAAATTCTGTCACACTTACCTCACCAGATCCAGACGCTTCGTCAGACATTTTCGTGGTGTTGGTACTGGAAATGTAAGGAAAACTGAGGCAAAAACTTTATTTTAAGACACGAGACGAAATGAGTATTAAATGAATTGTGAAAGACAAAATGTTAATTGTTGGGACGATTTAAGTAGTTTTCTGGCAACGAATAGTAGTTCCTTTATATGATGATAAATAATTTCATGTGCAGTAGGGAAGGAGAAAGTTGTGCTGATATCTGGTAATCCTCTTGATACTGTGATAATGTAAAATTTTGTTCACGTTGTTCTTTTTCCAGCGAAATTTTCTTGTGTTAACCAAGAAGCTTTGCATCTTAACCAAGGTGCTTCTTTAATTGTCTGCAGGTGAAGGACTTATGTACATTTTCGTTGAAGACGTGGTTGAGAACCTAATTTCCTCTTAAATGTATTCCAACTCTATTGACATCTATGTTTTGAAATACTAGTGACGCTCTCCTTTTATTAGCAATTTGATTATATCATTTTGTATCGTTATATGATGAGATACAATTTTTTTGAAACTTAGGTATCTTCCGCCCCATATTACATCTGATAAACCAAGAAGGCACATCATGCATGTTCAATAGGGATTGCCACTTAATTTGATTGCATTGATCCATAAGACTTTTGACCCCACCATCACCATGCATGGTGTATCATTTTACGCATTAGGTCTGTTGGAATTTTTTTACACATACTATACTAGCAAGCAAAACCATCATATCCGATCTAACTAACTTTCCCTGTGAGGAGTATATATAATGACAACAAATCAATCTTGTATTCTATTAATATTAATGTGCCAACTCTTTAGACTAGTCTTTTCATGCATCGGAAAAGTTCGAACACCACCCAACCTTCGTTGACAATGTCAAGGAAATCATTGCCAACCACGTAATTGTATGTATATGTGAGCTTACGTTACGTGTGACAAATTAGCATTATTTTCAAGGTAAATACAAATAAAATAATCATTACTGGGAAGATTGATTGATTGATTAGCATGTAAAAATGTAACAACTTATTTTATCAACTGATGTCGGTTTCTAAACGTCTCTTTACCTCTAAAAGTTGGGTGCATTTTTTAAATAGAAGATACATACTTGGAAAGTCATCAGTTACAGGTCTTACGCTGATCATGATTAATTATTATATGGATTACCGGTAAACAAAATTGTACGTAGTTGGTGTTATTATAAATATACACAACAAATTTAATAGTTCAATAAAGTTGTAATCCGAGTGTCCGACAAATCTTATAGTCAAAGTTTTGCAGAGACCCATTTGTCTCGTAAACAACTAAACATTACTTCAACTATTATATTTCAACGGTCATTTCATTTCCTTTTTCACACACCGCTTGCAAGTTTATCATCTCTTGTAATGTGATAAACATACTATTGGATTCGAAAACAATACCAATAAATTGAAGAATGTTTTTCTTGAATTTTTTTTGTGGTAAGAACGGTAATGAAAATATTCCTCGGGATTCTATTGCAGCAGCCATATATCTTCTCCACACCAACTTGATTTTAGATCTGATCTCTCCAACTTGTATTTTTTTTTCTTCCAAAAAATTAATGAGATACCAACTCTTAAATTTATTAAAGCCGATTAGATTGGCATTTATGAGATTGTTGATTCCCGAAGATATAATGTGCAACTTTTGGGAGTCTAGATTGTGATCCCATTTGTCTATTTAAATTCAAATCCCAACAACTTTTAAGAAAAAAAGTACTTACCAAAAGAATTTTTTTCAAATAGGAGTGAGTAATCTTTGCTAGTTTCATTGTACTTTATTTTATCACTATTTACAAATACAGTGAGTTTGCAAATTCGTAGTATTAAGTTTGCAAATATTAACATCGTGTGTGTGGAACTATAACATATAAAAAATGTAATTTTTCAAGAATGTTTGTTAAAATCTCCAAAGTTTAGGGATCGTCGAACAAATTGGCGTGAATTTTTTGAAACTCTTCCAGTCTGTGACTGTGAGACAATTATTGTTATAAATTTCACAACACCACTCAAGTCAAAATGTGCTTAACTTATAATGGTGATTTTGAGAAATCTAACATGCATTAACGCAAACACTCTCGATGTCTGAATTTTTCTCCATTCGTTGGTAAATTTAAATTGCCAAAGAACATCATAATCAAAACGTTACTTGAATGTTCAACTTTGGACGCAGATACGATATAAATATTTCAAAATCGAGTATAAAATCACGCAGATTTCTTATGAATAATAGAACATCATAATTAAAATGTACGTGAACATTCAATAAATAGGGTATTAAAAAAATCAAAATTGAATATAAAATTACACCGATTTCTGAAGAATCAGAAGAGAGCACCACAATCAAAACGTTACGTGAATGTTCAACCCTGGACGCAAATACGATATAAATTTTTTCAAAAACGAGTATAAAATTACGCTGATTTCTTAACGGAGCAAAAGTCCACACAAACAAGTCAAGTTCCCATAAGTTGCTCCCTAATTTTTGGGTTTAGTAGCTTTCCATCCTTACACTTTCTTAAGTGAGTGAGATGAGATCTCTCAGCTTTTGATAATTGATCAAAAGTGGAAAGCTAAAGTTTGTGCATATACACTTTTCACTGTCATTTCGCACAAGAATATTTTATTTCCTCGTAGAAATTAATATAATATAGGCCAAAGTTGGGTTATTTGCAAAGTTGGGTTATTTCTTTAATATTTTTCTGTAAGGTGCCTGAGTTATCTCTTAACTGACGAGTGACGTCCAAAATGCACAATATGTGTATCCTAATTGGTCTAATAACTAATTGAGTGGGGTTTTGACACAAGTTTTATTCCCAACAACGTAATAATACATGATCAATGAGATACGATTACATAAACCACTTTAATTAAAATTAATCTTATCATTTATAAAAAAAAACTAACATCTAAAATGGTTAAAAAAACACAGGAAATAAGAAAATCACAGTCCACACCTTCTTTTTGTCCAGTTCAAAAACATCCACCCTCAACTCTCTCTTTCCCATGCAGCAGTAGTGGTAAGAACTGGTATTGCGGGTCCCACCAACGCCACCACCTCAAAAAAAAAAAAACCACACACATATATATATATATCCATTTAACAAACCAAAAACCAAACAAAGTGTTTGGTTTAAAAACAAAACATTAGTGAGAAGCAAAACAAAAGTTGGTGGACAAAACTCGCTTCTTTTTCTTTTTCTTCTTCTTCTTCTGTTTGCGATTCTCTCAAAGTTCCGGTCTTTATTTGTTAGTGTTTCCCGTCTTCCTTGCAACGGCTCTCTCGGCGCACGTTAGAGGGCACCAGGGGAAGGAGGGGGGAGAGCAAAAGGTCGCATCTTTTTGGAACCAAATCACGAGAATCTTTCGTGGTTTTGTCGAGGGTAAGTGGGTTTTTCTTCTTCTTTGGTTTGGTTTGGTTTGTAATGGGTGGTGAGTTGATTCGATGCTGTGGTGTGGATTTTTCAGTTTTTTTTTGGCCTTTTGGGTTAATGTTTTGATTTTCAGTTTTGCTTGTGCTTTTAGATTTAGTGCCTTTGAGTCTGTTGTGTCTAGATTTGATGCAATATGTGATTTTCGTAAGCATTTCCCCCCCTTATTGTCCATTAAAACTAAAGTTCGCTAATCTGTTTTGGTTTTTGTATTTTGGGTACCGAGAAAATGCTTAAAGCTGTCATTTTTACTCTTTTTTGGCAAAAAAGAACTTTTACCCAAAAACACAGAAGACTTGAAGTTCAAGTGACTTTTTCCCACATTTGACTGGTATAGTGGTGGTTGGAGAACATGTGGTTTAGATGTCGGGTACTCTTGTGGAATTTTTGTTGTTTTTGTCTTGTGGGTACTCTCAAAATGTGGAAGTTGTCATTTTCACAATCTCTTCTTGGAAGGCCTCTCTACTGTTTAACTAACTGAATTCAAATGGGTTTTCTGCTATTTTTAGTTGGGATAATAGAAAATAAAGAAAGATAATATTATCTTGGTCCGATTTCAAGGATAATCTGATGTTTTTAAGTTACAATTGCATAGGTTGAAACTAGAGTTTGCTGGACTACTGCCACCCGGGGTAGTGAGGGAATGTTGAAATTCGCCAATTTTTTATAAATGGCTTGGAAGTTGGAAATTGGAAATCCAATGGTTTTCCATTGGGCTGGTAGAGGGTAGATGGATTTCCTGGTTCAGCAGGGTCCAATTTTTCAAAGAGTCCTTATACACGGACGCGGGCGTCACGGACGCGCCTTACGTGGACGTGTTGAGTCAGCGTCCAGTCAGCAAAATTTCTCTTCACGTGCTTTGGTCTTCTTAAAAACGCCGGTTCTTTAGGTTGAACGATTCTTTTCCCAATACACAGATAGTGCAGACCCTAGGACAGCGTGCAGACCATTTATTCGTGCAGAGTCCAGACTTATCATAATAAAATATTGTTTTTAACTTTTAGGTTGGATCAACTTAATCCAAACAGACACACAACATATTCCGAACAGACAGTCTTCTTATTCCGAACAGACGCACCACTTAATCCGAACAGACAGACTTCTTATTCCGAACAGACACACAACTTAATCCAAACAGACACACAACATATTCCAAACAGACACACAACATATTCCGAATAGACACACAACTTAATCCGAACAGACACACAACTTAATCCGAACAGACACATAACTTAATCCGAACAGACAGACTACTTATTCCGAACAGACATACTTCTTATTCCGAACAGAAAGACTTCTTATTCCGAACAGACAGACTTCTTATTCCGAACAGACACACAACATATTCCGAACAGACAAACAACATATTCCGAACAGACAGACTTCTTATTCCGAACAGACGCACAACTTAATCCGAACAGACACACAACATATTCCGAACAGACAGACTTCTTATTCCGAACAGACGCACAACTTAATCCAAACAGACAGACTTCTTATTCCGAACAGAAAGACTTCTTATTCCGAACAGACAGACTTCTTATTCCGAACAGACACAACATATTCCGAACAGACAGACTTCTTATTCCGAACAGACGCACAACTTAATCCGAACAGACACACAACATATTCCGAACATATAGACTTCTTATTCCGAACTGACATACAACTGTTATACATGAAGAAAATGAAGAAGAATGTGATCATTCCTACATTTTTAAGGATGACTTTGGTCTTGTTTGTTGTATATGTGGAATTACACGCAAAAGCATAGAAAGTGTGTCCAGAAACGGAACAGAAAGTTTGTATTATTTATGTAGAAAGATTGTCTTGTTTATGTAGAAAACTTGTCTTGTTTATGTAAAAAGTTTGTCCAGTTTATGTAAAATGTTTGTCCAGATTATGTTGAAAATTTGTGCAGAAATGGAACAAAAAGTATTCCGAACATACACACCACTTAATCCGAACAGACAGACTTCTTATTCCGAACAGACACACAACATATTCCGAACAGACTGACTTCTTATTCCGAACAGACATACAACTGCTGTACATGAAGAAAATGAAGAAGAATGTGATCATTCCTACATTCTTAAGGATGATTTTGGTCTTGTTTGTTGTATATGTGGAATTATACGCAAAAGCATAGAACTTTCTGATTGAACTTTTAACAGTAGAACATCACGCCAAAATCCTCGGAAGCTTTGACACCATTGCATCTCGTTCCAGCACATTAACACCTGACCCAGAGGTAGCAAACAAACGGGTGTGATGCCTTTTCTTAACACAAAAACCACAAGAATCGGCATAAGCAACGTAAAATGTTTGGGCTTCTTCGAAAGAGGGGAAAAACATCCCCTCCTTAGGAACGTTTGTCGGCTGCTCCACTTGGAAAGACACATGAACGATTTCCATCAAAGCACAGAGGTAGGACCACAGAAGAGAAATGAAGAAAAAGGAAGACGCATGTTGAGATTTATAACAAGTCTCCTGTGCTGTGTAGGAGAGCCAAAATGTTCATGGAAAAAGAGTGATTTGAGACGCATTAATGAGGGATGGAGGGATGTAGACATTTGTACGAAACGAGGAATAAAATAAAAAATAAACTTTTTCTGTGGAGACTGCCAACTCAAACGCGTCTGCTGACTGGGCTGACCACATAAGCGCGCGTCCCGAACGCTAGCGTCCACTAATCGTTTTCCTTTTTCAAAGGGTTTTTCTTCTTTGTTTCTGGCAGTGGTAGGTAAGAATTTGGCACCCTCCAGTTTGGTGGCACCCATACATAGTACACCTCTACCCTACTTGAGGACAAGGACCATGAAAACCAAAACAAAATAAAACAAATGGAGCAATGATTTGATCATTTGAATGGACTTCACTTCGTCTTTTTTTTTGGTGATTTGGTTGGTCGGGTTGTCTATATTTATATTCTCCTGTAACGGAAGGTATGTTCTTCTTACCGTTTACTGCTCGGAAGGACAATGTCTGAACAAGGTATGTTCTTCTTAACCCAGTTGTTCAATTGTTTTTTATTTTACAACAATGCGACAACTGAAGATGTTTCTTCACTTTCTTGACCTGTCTGTTGAACTATTTTATTTGTTTCTCCACGTCATTTTCTTCTGAGCTAGCTTTTTTCTGTATTTCTTTTCTTTGTTTAGTAGAACTACTTCGTAGTTTAAACGTACCAGTTTCTCAGATCTCTCACATAATTATGTATTATAAACAATTGCCAACATATTCACATATTTTGTAATTCCCAAGCTAAACGCCATGCTTGTAATTGATTTGATTTGTGCTCTTGTATCGAATTCATGTTTTTTCATGCTTCTAGCAGTTTAGTTTAGTGGCTTAATTAAATTGGGTGCTGATATGCGCTTTCTGCTTAATAGGAAGGTAATGGAGGAAAAAATCGCAAGCATGCAACAAGAACATGAAGAAAAGTGTGATGGGCCTATGTGCTTTAATGAGTCGGAGTGTGGCGATTCTGCTGCTGATGGCAAACAATGCGTTGTTTCTAAAAAATTCCTCCCAAAATCATCGTTCCAGAATCAAGCAGGGTGTAATCTCACACTCGAGAATTTTGTCGGCATTGACGGAGATATAGCAAAGAATTGCTTTGGTATTGTAGATATTGCACCAGAGTGTTGTCTGACAGTATATGCCACCTTACCATTTGATCTAACCATGAAAACGAGAATTTTAGAAAGCCTAAAATTGCAGCGTAGTAAGACAAGTAGTGCAGATGTCTCCAGCTACTTTCTTGCTCGATACGCTGCGATGTCGTTACGACCTCAGAAGGCCATCTTCGGCCCAGCTGTAACATTGGGTTATTCATGGAAAGACAAAAAAACTTCTCCTATCTACTTGGACGAACAGGGTAGCATTGCAAGCTCAGAAGTTGAAAGTTCGGAAGCTGGTAGGGAGTCCAGTTTCATGGATTCACCGAGTTCTTCGTCCCGTGTTTATGTTTTACCAAATAAATCAGCAGAAGAAACGGCGCGACATGTGAGATGGCTGTCGGGATCAAACATGTCCGATCACGTGTCTGTTTCCTGTACAAGTGGGATATCCACTTATTCCTACAAGTCAGAGTTGTATGAGAATTATCCTCTTTCGAAAGGACTGTTGCGTCGCATATGGAAGAATGGTGTTCCTTACTATGTGTTTCTGGTGGCTGGGGACACAGATGCTATTTACGTAGCTAGCCCGTGGAAGGTTAACAAGTCAGACAACGAGAACATTGACTATGTGTACATGTTTCATGCTGGGAAGAATCGGCAAAAACAAGAGCATGCCGCATCTCGTTTTGTCGGCAAGATGAAGGTGTCAAGTTGTCTATCATTCAGCCACAACGGATCCAAAGTCGTGGAGACCGAGTGTGTTCTACTCGGTAGTAGTGAAGATTGTCAAAAGAAAAGTAAAACCGCAATCACTACTACTATGAGACAAAGGGGTTTGTCGAAGAACCTAAAGAATATGTTCAAGCCACAATCATCAAATTCTAGAAAAAGTACCGAGAGGTCTGCAGAGATCAATGTAGATCTGGAGAAATTTTGTCATCCACCATCAATGGACGAGCTAAATGATAGGCATCCAGGTCTTGAACTTGCTGCGGTTGTCGTCAGAAATCATCGGATCGATAGCAAAAAGGAAAGGACAGTTGGTGGATGGGGCCTCAAATTTCTTGAGAAGAATATGGATTCTGATGATCATTCTTCTGCTGATTTATCAGTTCATCTGGTAGTCGCGGCAGTTGAAAATGGAATTACCAGAAGCTTAAACGTTTTAATCCCAGCGGGATTACATGGCACCCCTTTGACGGAAGCTGTGGGGGCATCTAGTCTAGTAGAAAGATGGAGGACTGGTGGGCAATGCGATTGTGGTGGTTGGGACATGGGGTGCCCTCTCGCTGTACTTCAAAGCAGAACTGGTACGGAAGATGGTTTTCAGCATGAATTATCGCACAATACCTGTAACATTGTTGACCTATTCATAGAGGTGTGTTTCTTGTCTCTCTCTTGTGAATTTAAATAATCTAAAATCTTAATAATAACTGAATATGCTCTTTAGAATCATACTACTTGTTTTGCTGTTTTGTCTCTGAAAAGTGCAATAGCTTATCTTCAATTTCGATATAATGTTCTTCTGGTAAGGGTAACGAAGAAACTGTTTTGTCTCTGAAAAGTGCAAGAGCTTAATCTTCAATTTCGATATAATGTTCTTCTAGTAAGGGTAACGAAGAAACATTAAATGTATTGTCTTTTCCCCCACGTTCCCTTGCTCATTCTTAGTTTTTATCTCGTCCAACTGAATAGGAAGTAGTAGTGCATTCACTAGAATGTCAAATATAAATAAAACATCATTTTTGTTCTCTTTTACGCAGTGATGAATCTTGAACGTCTATTTCATTTCAATTTCGCATTTGATGGGGTTTTTATTTGAAAAAAAAATCCATAAATGTTTTGCAGGGTGGAAAAGAAGAGATGCCGTCTTTCAGCATAATGAACATACAACAAGACTTATATGAAATATATTTCCATCCAAAACTCCCAGCACTTCAATCCTTCTCTATAGGTTTGGCTCAAATTCACACACAGACCCCATCTTTCTGCCCAGACTTTTAAAATCAAGTTCCAGTTCAGCAAACTGTTTGTTGATTTTGGGAAGTATTCTTTTTTATCAACTCATAAGGAAACAAGTATAGCTTATATGGAGTGTAAGTTATATAGTGTGCATTTGTTTACATGTATATTTATTTATAGTGTTGGTCGTTTTTACCATTGTAATTGTAAGCCTTTTATATGTAATTACGTATTATCCTTTTGTGAAGGGAGGTGTTTACATTATACAGCTTGTTTAGTAGCTCTTGATTTGTAATTTATCTAACACCAATTGATACTCTAGAAGTTTTCAACTGATGGAAGTTATCATGTTATTGTTTTGTTAATGGTGTGATTGGTGTTCATTCTGTCATGACATGTTATGTAGATGAGCTGTAATAAGGGAACACATACGTGAAAATTCGAAATTCAAATCCTGTCGGGGAGTGTGTGATCTGTGCATGGGGGGTTTTCTTCAACTTTATTGATGCACATCACAAGTGAGACAAATGAAAAAAGGTTGAGAAACTTACGTCTCGTGATCTAAGCCGTCACATCACATGCTATTTGAACCTGCCACAAAACACACAACTTGGTTCGTAACCCCAGACATTTGGATGTCACGAAAATTAAGCAATTTTTACCTTGTCCTCGATGATTTGACGTAAGTGAAAAATAATTTTTTGTCCCTTAGAACAAAAAATAATGAGACGAGCCAAAAACTTCTCTCATCTTATTTTTTGACTTTTCAAGGAAAAATCAATTTTTACGAGAAATTTTATCAGTTTTTTGTCATCCAAACGCACCTTTAGTTTCCCATAAACGTATTCGTACTAACAACATATGAAATCTTCATTCTTGGTTCCATACCCTAAAAAGTATCCATATCATGCCAATGTTATAGTTATATGATCATGAGATGGTAGTTCAAATCTTACGAGTGTGCCCAAAGAAAAATCATGTTAAATTACATGTGAGTTTTTCTTCTTATGAACTGCTAAACGTCGTTCGAAAATTATTTAAATCGTCCGTGTGAATTACCGTTTTGTCATTCTCTCATTTTTACATATATATATATATCTTCATTTCACTCTCCTACCACCACTCTCTTCATTTTTCTCTCATAATCATCAAAAATAATGACTCGGATGTCAGGAAAGGAACCAACGGACGCCCCGGTACACTAGAATATGGTAAAATATCTCATTTATTTCAAGTTTAAAAAAACATTTTTTTGGGTGGGAGGCGTTTGTCGTTTTTTATTTATTAGTCACAAGTAAGAATTAGTAAAAATAATTAGTATCAATTGGTAATTAGTTAAAAATAATTAATACTTTTGTTAATTTAGATACTTAAATCCATTTAACAAAATTTTATTTCTAAATTTAATTAATAGTCATCGGGTTATCGTGAATGAAGATGAAAATTCATACCCTTACGCATTGTACATGCTTACGAAGATGATTCAGCACAACGTCATCCACGTAGATAGAGTATATCTGCTTCAGTTAGGAGGGAGATAGATAGTTTACGACGTTATAAGACACGTGATGATTCTTTCGACGATGAGGAGGTTTCGGATGAGGTGGAGAGTGACGATGTGGTCAGTATGAGTTGGAGTTGGAGCGACATGAGGAGGCGGGGCAGGGGGAGTATGGTAGAGGACGTGGGCGACATGATAGTTTTTCTCTATTGAGTGGGTAATTCGGAATGGTAGAAGTGGTAAGTTTGTGACAGTGATTCGAGTTCGTGCACTGCAGATCCCCGAGCTCAGAAGAAGAGGAGGGGTGATGGCGATTCTTGGATCACGACTGTTGTGATGTCAGGTGATCCTCTAGATGTCAGCGTCATTCCTAGTTTCGGGGCCCATATCGCCAGACGCATTTGGGATGACGAGGATCGAAAGGTTCTAAAGTGCAATAATCGGCACAGATCCTATACTACATTGCAGGGTTGACATTCAGTTTTGAGTGATGATATCACGAGGGGCCATTACTGATAATGACAAGCAGTGATGCGAAATTCGTCCATTTATATTATGATATAAAGCATTTATGTAATTAGTCAAATTTCGACGTCTCGACTCTTCAAAAAGTTTCGAATATTCGTCAACTGCATTTCAATAGTCGCATTCACGCGATCAAAAAGAGTGTCCAGAGCTGCAGTTGATGAAGTAATCCACTCTTTCAGAGCCGAATGAACACTTTCGACCTACAATTCGTAGTGTTGCCGAAATGAAGGACTTTGTTCGTCCAATTCAACACAAACTTTTTTTATGCATTAACCACGTGTCGTCCAAATACTCCGTGATAGCTGGTCAAGACATATACGAATCTTTCAGAGTACACACAACTATTATTATCGGGTTTTGAAGTAGAAAACATGCTTTTTCTCCACTTTCCATGCTTCAAAGTCTCTGCCGACTGCTTGTTCTTGCCAAATGCGTGATATGCGTAGTTGTATACGTCTTTGTTGATATGCCAGGTGCAAAGTAAATAAACAGAGTCAAGAAAAACCTCTCTCACTGGTCGCATAAGCCCTAACTCCCGACCCACTATTATTACAGACGGGGTGACAATACTCAATAACAGATATCACAACTTCTCCAACACCCACCGGTAACTGTAGGATCGTGTGGGTCTATGGGTCCACAAACTAATCACAATTAAGCCCTAATTAACTACTTGGTTGATTGATCAAAGAATTGCAGCGGAAATTAAAAACAAATCAAACACAAGTAGGAAAGCAATGCAAACCACACAAGAAGACACCGGATTTACAGAGGTTCGGTCGCGCCTACGTCCTCTCTTGCAAGCCCCTCTCGAATCCCCGTTCGAGCTCCTCTTGCGTCTTCACTATGCCTCCCCGTTCCGGGCCGGGAGCAACGCCTTTTACAAGTCTTCAAGCTCGCGAACAACCCTCGCCGAGCTTGACACCACCTTTCACAAACCGAGAGAATCACTTCGAGCTTTCACCGAAATCCTTGCTTCTTTGTCTTGGGCTTTCACCAAGACCCTTGCTCACTTTACAACAATGGTGACTGAGTGGAACTCACTCTCTAATTGAGCACAACAATTGCTAGATGAATGTATGATGAATGATGTGGAAATTAGGCTTTGGATGACTAATTTGGAGCTTGGAGGTTGTGGAAAATCTCACTATAGGTTTTACACTTTGGAGTTGTGAAATCTTGTGAAAACTAAGTGTGAACCTCTATTTATAAGCTCCTAAAGATTTCTAGCCGTTTGGACAAGATTTGATTGGGTTTTGTGCAAGATACACAAAACAGAAAATCGGGTTTAGAAATCTGTACAGAAACGGTCGACCGAAAGGTGTATCGGTCGACCGAACCCTTGAGTCTGTTGATGGATCGGTTGACCGAACAAAGGTACTGGTCGACCGAATCACTTAAGTTCTATAGGTCAACGGTCGACCGAGCAGGTACCGGTCGACCGAACTACTGGGTTCGGTAGAGAGAAATCTTGATCGGTTGGACAAACTTGTGTCGACCGATAGCAGGTAGATTTTACCTATTTGAACGGTCGACTGAACTAGGCAAATGGTTCGACCGGTTCTAATGTATATGGGGGGTGTATATTGAGAAAAATGTGTATACGACCGTTGTATAATACGACAAATAAAACAGTCGTATTTTTACCAAAAACAGCAAACGAAACGGTCGACCGAAGGTTTACCGGTCGACCGAACAGGTCTGGGTAATCGGTTAAATAGATGTGTGATCGGTTGAACGGATTGGTCTGGTATAACAAAAATTGTGTATAACCGGTCGACCGAAAGGTGAACGATCGACCGAACTCAGGTAGACTGGTGACCAATGTTTTAGGTGTTTAGGTGATCTAATGGAGTCCAAATTATATGATATTTTGTGTGTGACTCCTAAAATGAACCTAGTGTGTGAATGCATGCATATTAGCTTAAGTTATGCTCAATTCACATAAGTTCCTAATTCTCAAAGAAAGGTAAAATTACATGTCTTCAATCCTAGCTTGATTACATGTCTTGACTTGATTTTTCTTCTTTCTTGAGTCTTGATCACCTGTAGATGTTAGCACAATACAACATGTTTACTATTATACTACATGTGCTAATCTACATGTCCTTATTAAGATTAGGTTTAATTACATCATCAAAATACGGATTAAGGCCAAAAAGCCAACAGTAACTACACTCGGTCTCATCCCTCGTAATCGCATAGCCGACAAGGAAGTTCATGTTTGTTGGTGTCACCCCAACTATCTCGATAAAACATCTTGTACTTGTTCGTTTTGTACGACGAATCCATGCAGATTATGAAACAGTATGTGCGCAACAACTTAATTGACGTCGGATGTGTCAAAAATGCGTGAGTTACGATATTAGTTCCAAACCGACACCACTTTTACAAAAACCACAACCTCCTGCTCCTACGAGCTTGAGTTGAAAGAGGACGAGTAAATGACATTAGTCGGTATGGATGCCAAAGACAGGGAAACACTCCAAAATCCTTAAAGTAACACACATGTTCTTCCTAAGTCCACGTACTCTCTTACTCCTCAATCCTTGCCGACCTTTAGGTCACCTACTCTGGGTAGTGGGGGTGCAAATCATTTAAAATATGTTTTTAATTTTTTTTAAATATTTTTTAATTTTTTTAATTTGTTTGATTTTACTTATATTGACGCAGAGAAAAGAGTTTTTAAAAAAAAATAGGTGACCGAAAAAAAGAAAGTGATTTTAGGAAAAACTGGGAAACCTGGCTGATGCTCCTCTGTATCTTCTCAATTTCATCTGTCCGAAAATGGAATAAAATGTCCAATCGACGTCTGTCTCCCTCTCTCTCTCTCTCTCCGATTGGACATTTTATTCCACTTTCTCTCTCTCTCTTCATCATCCGTTCCCGCTCTTTCCTCTCTAAACATTCCCACACCCTTCTTCTTCTTCTTCCCAACTTTTTAGGGTTTCACCCAAAACCCTAATTCCTCTCCACCCAATGCCGCCGCCACCTTCCAAGGACCGACTCGCCAGGGCGACCAAGGCCATGACCGCCTGCGGATTCCCCAAGGACTCCACGAAACTCGTTCTCAAGTCCCTCCTCAAGGTCTTCGACTCCAATTGGGACGCCATTGAGGACCAAAACTATTCCATCCTCGTCGACGCCCTCATCGCTCACGGAGAGGTGAAAACTTCGTTTTTTTGGCTTTTGGTTTGCTTATTGTGTTTTTTTTGGTTTTGGTTTGCTCATTGTTTTTTTTGGTGCAGGATAAAGGCGGCATTGGTGGAGATGATGAGGTGTATTGATTGTTTTTCGCCTCTGATTTGGGGAAAATAAAAAAATGGTTTTTTAATATTTTGCATGTTTGTTTTTGTGATTTTATTATATATTTCTTTGCTAGAAACGGGATTCAGATTTGCAAAGGAAGGATGATGAAAACCCTGTTCGGATTAAACGGGAACGTTCCGACGAAAAAATGGAATATTTTGGGGGAATTTCAAAGAACGAATCTAAGTTTGAAGAAAATTTCACAGATGTGCAAAGGAAGGTCGATGAAATTCCTCTCGGGGTTAAAAGGGATCGTCTCGACAACAAAATGGAATATTTTGGGGAAATTTCAAAAAAGAAATCTAAGTTGGAAGAAAAGAGTGCCAATTCTTCGTTGCCTCTGGTTTTATATACTAATGGTTCTTCTGGGTCTGCTTCCAGATTCTCAAAGGGAAAGTATAAAGGAAAGGAAGTAGTAGGAGCAGTTGATCAAAATGCAATAGTTTGCTTTAAAGAACCGAAGACCGAACTAGACGTCGCATCACTTCCAAGGCGAGCATGCCCACCTCTTCCGCAATCTAGGACGACAGGTGCATTTTGGTTTGTATTTTTGAAACTGTGTTCTTTTGGTAGCATGCCAAATAGTGGAAGGAATGCAACAAATGATCTTCAGAGACCCGTGTTGCATCTCAATGTCGTCTTTTCTAGAGAATATACACTTATTACTTGTTTCGTCAGAATTTGCATACAAGAAACATTTAGTGCGTTCGTTTGGTAACATATTTTAGGATTTGCTTTTAGGCCAGCTTGTCCTTCTAACGAGTAAAACATAAAGTTGATTTTAAGGATTGTTGTTTCTGTACAAAATGTTGTTTGGTAATGACAGATTTTAAAAACATATTTTGACTAAAGTACCACTACCATTGAATCGAATTCTTCTTCTTCTTCTTCTTCTTCTTCTAGGAATGATGAACAACAACAACAACAACAACAAAGCCTTTTATCCCAAACTAGTTGGGGTAGGCTTTCTTCTAGGAATGATGAAGTGGTCAATTTTTAAAAATCAGGATGCATCCATTCCATTATGGGTGAATAAAATGAACAGAAAATTGGTATTTTAAGAATCAAATTTCCGAAATCTAAACTACTATTTTGCTGTTTGGGAATGAATTTGCCAAACATGTGAAAGACTACCAGGAGTCGCACCTAAGAGGTCAAGAGTCTATTCCCTGACACACCCTTAATCCATGCAAGCCTAGAGTTGAGGAACAAGTGAAGTTACTTTACCACTGCAAATCTGCAACCTTACTATATAAACAATTATACCCTTAAGTTTTTTTGTTGACTCCAGCACTATTTAATCATCAAACTTGTTATCCATTACACTTTATGGAAGTTGCAAGAAATTTTTCTTCTAAAGTTTGAGTTGTCAGAACGAGTCTGTGTTTGGCTTCAAAGCTTCGTTGTTCTGTGGACACTAGTCTGACTATTTTTCCTTTCATGCTCATCATCAAGTTTTTTTTTAACGTCAAATTCCAATTTCAGAAACAACTTTTTTCTAATATTATGTTTCATTATTTCTTTTGTAGCATGTATCATCACTGATGAGCTATTTCTCCCTGATGCACCCTTGTATAGTTATTGTATTGACTATTGATATTCAATTTTATTCCAAATACATTACTTGGAGTTGTCATCCTCCTTTGGTTGATGTTTGCTTGTCATTCTCATGCAGCAACTACATCCCAGTTAGCTGAAGATCAATTCATCTCTGAACAAAGTGGTTTAGGATTTCATTCCCAGGATGGAGGTCATGTTGGCTACAAGGGTCATCCTTCTGGATCTTCTTTCAAATTTGGGAACGGTATTGGTAATGGGGGTCACTTTGGCTCCATGGGTCACCCTTCTGGATCTTCTGGTAAATCTGGGAATGACATTGTTATTGTGGAAACATCTCCAAAGCAAATTGATATAGCCTCATCGTTAAATGGTGAAGTTAAAGTGTCGTTTGTAATTAATAGCACGTTCTCTAATAGAAAAATGCCTAGTTTAGAGTCTGTCATGAGAACCCTGGAAAAGAGACGTTTAAAAGCTTATAAAATTATTCAACCTAACTTTACTCTTATCAACCTAATGAGAGAAATGTGCAACATTGTCTTGGAATCTGGTCAAATGCCTGAAAAAGAAAGAGCAATCAAGGTTGTCCCAATGCTTGATTTACTGAAGAAAACAGGACCAAAAGATGCTTATTGTGGTGCAGATTCGAGTAGGTTATTTAAACCATCCGACAACTCACTTAGTTTGGTTCCTGTCTCACATCATGAACCATTTTTTGGTGGTGTTGGGCATGTTGTGAGTGACATCTCAAGAGGAACTGAAATAGTTAACATATCTTTGGTTGGTGGTTCCAGAAAACAACAATATCCAACATCGTATTGCTACATACCACGGAATATTATTCACAAGAGTGGGCATATTGATTTTTCCCTGGCTAGAATTGCAGATGAAGATTGTTGTTCAGAATGTTACGGCGATTGTTTATCTGCAATGGTGCCTTGTGCATGTGCACGCGAAACAGGTGGGGTATTTGCATATACGGAAAATGGTTTGATGAAGAAGGAATTTTTGGACGACTGCATTTCTAGGTTCCACGATCCTCAAAAACACCACCATGTCTATTGCAAAGACTGTCCTCTTGAGAGGATGAAAAATGAGGTGAAACCTGATCCCTGTAAAGGACATCTTGTAAGAAAATTTATCAAAGAGTGCTGGGCAAAATGTGGTTGCAGCAAACAATGTGGTAACAGAGTAGTTCAGCGAGGTATAACTTGCAATATGCAGGTCAGTTTTTTCTCGTTTCTTGTTTTTGATATTTATAAAAGTGTAAGTGAATCTTCCTTATACAAAATTGCATATTGCATGTTTTTTGACGAATTCATTTTTCTTCAAAACAGAGAAGAAAACAAAACTACCTCTCATTTTCGGCAATTGTTATTGTGTTATTTGATAATGTAGTTTTTTGACGTATGACATAACCACCTCTCATTGTATTGCATCATAGACTTGACTTGTTTACTTCAGGTTTTTTATACCCCTGGTGGTAAAGGGTGGGGGTTGCGTACCCTTGATGAATTGCCGAGAGGAACTTTTGTCTGTGAATATGTGGGGGAGATCTTAACCAACAGTGAGTTATATGAGAGAACACTGAAAATCACAGGCAACGCCAAACACACATATCCAGTTCTTCTGGATGCTGACTGGGCGTCAGAAGAAGTTTTAAAAGATGAAGAGGCACTTTGTTTAGATGCAACTTTCTTTGGGAACGTTGCTAGGTTTATTAACCACAGGTTCTTATTCAAAACTTCTTGATACGTGTCGCCTAATTGCCTGGTGTATTCTTTATTGCGCTCATTTTGTATGTATTTCTTCAATAACTACTTCTACAACTCTACACTAGTAGTGCTTAGCTGAATTTGCTAGGTATCATTTTCAGTTTCCTTATTCATCTATATTATTCCATGGTATCTCTTGATTACTTGTTTTTGTTGAACCAAATATTCATTTGATCCCTATATGGCACTTATGAGATATCAAATTCGAAGTTTGTGGTTCTATCTCAACAAAACCCAACAAATTCCTATATTAAAAGCATTCCTAACATGACTATACGGAAAAGGAGATCTCATAATTTGTGGTAGTATAAATTGGACAATGCCAAGTTCTTCTATTCCTACATCTTATATGTTGATCTGCCAAGGCTGTCATCACCTTATCGAGGTTCCGATAGGTTCAACTACCAGTTAATATTGGATTTACTTCAAACATTGTTTTACCTGATGTTGCTATGTGCACTTTTTTGAGTTTCATTTCTACAGGTGTAGCTGGGATTTTTACGCTGGCTCGTCATGCCTATCACAACTCTCCTTTATTATGCCTTAGGGCAGGCTATGTATAAATACATAGACAGAGTTAATGGCTTTGTTTTGTTGCTATCTGTTCTAAGATGTCAATGTCAGGGATTTTAATGCGTGCATCTGCTTGCCTTTTATTTTCATAGATAAGTTGAGAACTATTTTTAGGTAACACCGTAATAGTTTATAAAGCATATTTTGTTAGTGATGAAAACACCACTTACTGAAATTGAGGCCATAGATATTTGAAACGTCATTCATATCATAATTACAATGTTCCTTAAGAGTGCTCATTCTCATTATTAGTAAAGTATGATGCTAACCTATTATATTAGCCATTACATTTTGTTTTGATATTTATCTATTTCAGATGTTCTGATTCAAATCTTATTGAGATCCCAGTCCAAATAGAGACTCTGGACCGACATTATTACCATGTAAGCAGCATGGCGAATGTCTTAGGTTGGATAATGCGTGTTCCTCTCTAGATCTTTATGTATTTTGTCTTACTTGCAGCTTGCATTTTTTACTACAAGAAAGGTTGACGCGTGTGAAGAATTAACCTGGGTAAGTTTTATTTTAACTTGGATGGTTTTTGGTTACTACAATTTGGTTATCTTGCAATTTTTACTACAAGTAAGGTTCAAGCCTTGAAGAATTAACTTGGGTAACTTTAATTTTAACTTAGTTTTTGGTTACTGCAATTTTGTCATATTGTTTATATACGAGTAGAATGTTCTTACTTTTTTAGTTGCATCAACTGTGTGGACCTCTGTAACAAACACAGAGGACTGGATCCTAGGAGGTTTTTCTAGATCAATCAGCTACTTTTCTTTTTGCCTTCCCATGTAATGTTACATCTAGAGAGAATCGCTTACATGATATTGCAACTTCTAGCATTTCTGCAGGATTTTCCCGACATATTATTTTTCCCATGGGCGGTTTTTTGGTTTTGCTACATAAAAGTTGCATCATTCTGTATGTATGTTACACCATCTACTGTACCCCAATGCAATCATTTCGAATAATATGCCTACAATTGCAGGATTATGGGATTGATTTTGATGATCACAATCATCCAGTGAAGGCATTCCGATGTAACTGTGGTAGCCAGTACTGTAGAGACAAGAACCAACGTGGCAGTAAGTATTCAGCTACTGATTTTAGTAATTTCATCTATGGAGCACCTTTAACTACTTCATGAAGATAAAAAAGCAAGTGTAGTTTACTCTTTAAGTTGTTCAGTCTAAAATAAGTTTCCTGAAGGTTTTCATTTTCCAAATTCGCTGGTGCTTTTTTATCCTCGTGTGGTAATAAATTTCACTTACCAAATCAGTTCAGGAGTTGCATATGCGTCCAGGAGCGCCAAGGTTTGCATATGCGGCTGCACAAGTGAAAATAATTTATTTAAAAAAATTCAAAATTAAGGAAGAAACAGGAAAATGTCAAGGAGATAAGGACAAATATATGTAAAATACTAAGGTGATTTGAATCTTCAGAACTTGGGGAATCTAGAATGGGAGAGATTGAGAGGGTTAGAGTTTGAAAGTGATTAAGAGAATGAGAGGTGGGAGGAGAATTTGGGGGGGGGGGGGATTTGTGCTCCAACGGCTGTTGTAGACTGTGGCCACACAATGTGGACCGTGCGTTGCCATTGGGTCTGAGCGACAGCATATGTGCTGCACAAGTGGCTGTGCGGGGCCTATTGGGTGCAACTGTGCGTCCGCATACCAAGTAGCAGCTGCACTTTGCTACATTGCACCAAATTAACAGCCTATTAGTGTATAATTCAAATTCCGATTAGTACTTGGAATAATCAACGAGTTTTTGTTTTGTTTGTATTTGTTGCTCATGGTTGGTCAGGTCAGGTTAATGTTTTGACCTCTTCGGTTGCAGGATCAAAATCTTGTGCAGTGGCTCGAAAGTGACTCCAGTGCAGAAATCACCACTGGTGGAGCAGCTCATGTTCAACTTATAGATTTTGTACTTCAGGCCTTGCTGTTTTTTGCGAGCAACGACAAGGCACAGTGATATCATCTAACCAATTATATAGTTTACTTGAACCAAAGTCATGTAAATCTTTTTAATTTATATAGTTTCCGATTCAATAGTGTTTAGGGTTTTCATCAAGTTGGCCGATGTTTGCGCGATCTAACTGTATTTGTGCAGTCGATGGGACTTCAATCTCACTTTCTGCTTTTTTTTGGAACTCCGTCTACATGTAAAACGACAGGTCCATAACCATTGCAAAGGGATATATTATATATGATTTGCTGTACTTGCATGTACAGTTACAATTTTGCTTGGTTATATGTTTCTGGCAGTTATATGATGTTTCCATGGATATGTATATATTACATCAAAAGTAATATCCTTTTTTCAATATTATATTGGAAATAATTATATCTTTTACCATTCACTATCTTTATTAACACAATTCAACCTTTACTTGGACATATTAGGATTCATATAATTGATGTAATTTTAATTTGATTACATTCAGTTAAGAAAACTGGAAGTTGTATTCACTCTGTAATTAAATTATGGACGTAGTGCAGTTATATAGATATATATTTTTTCATTTTAATTACATTACTTCATGGAGGTTTAAATCTGATTTCACTACAATGGATTCAACCTGTTTTAATTCTACAAACGCCACTTAAGTTTGCATAACCGTAGGAACATGAGCTCAGTCACAAGTTAGAGTTTGTTGAAACTCTGACGAATTCATTGTTAATTTTTAAAAATTATATACAAAATAATGTCTAAATCTCCTTGTTACCAAATGATGTAATTCGTTCACATCGAAATAATGTAGCTGGACTGATCTATTTACCAAATCAAAATTTCATGCAATTATAAATTTTGCTGGGGTCAAGTAACTGATGTGTTGCTTGTGTTGTGTACCTGTAAATCTGTTTCTCCAATCTCTGGTCATGAATAATATATATGATACACATTACAACAAAAAAGATAATGTAGTAAAAGAATAACAAATTAGGGAGTACTTGACTCTTCTATATGCACAGGAATATAATATGATACAAGGTGGCTCCGTTGCTTCACTGAAGCCAGTAGCAGCACTAAATCCTTGTAAAAACTTGAAATATGACATCACATGAATTGGTTCGGTAGCCCAGTTTGATCAAACCTTGCACACAACTAGGTTCTCGATGTGTCGATTAGTTATTCCCACAGATGCAAACAACTCCACAACATGCTGGTAACTCATCCTTTCAGATCGTTGCCTTGTTGTACGCTGACTTGCCGAGGAATGGAATTAGATTTGGTGTTCATATACTTCCCTTTCATAAATTAATATGTAACACAATAGAGTAGAAAGGGCACTTTTACCTGAATAATTTGAACAAGCATCACCATCATAAGTAGCAAACAGAAATTTTGCAGCTTGAATGTGTTCTATGGTAATAATGGATCTGAGGGGCCTTGAGGTTGAAATTACAGTGCTCAAACCTGTGCCGACTCTTCACTTCCACAGGGTGAAGATAGTGCTTCCCTGCCATGGGGTTTATTTAGGGATTCGGGCTCACAATCAGATGGAATGATCGGTCGAATGCCACCAGGATTCAGTGGGAATAATATCCGATAGTAGCCATCCATAATAGCTTTGAAATCACAAGTTTCTGCAACCTTTGGGATCTAGAGCAAGAATAAAAAAAGGGTATGAGTTATTTCAAATGAACACAATATACCTCTTCAAAACTTAAGTCGCAGTCCACAAGTAAAGAAACACAAAGCAATCACTGACGGTGTGAAAATAACATGATGCAAGGTGCCATCAATTTCGGCATTATTCATGCAGGAGTTGATAAAACATCAGTTTCAGAATTGAGTATATATTTAAACCAAATAATACATCTAATGGTTATTTGTGATACCAAAATTTTGAAGGTTACAAAATAACAATCCAATTTCAGGACAAACTGAACATTTTAGTATTGGTGCATTCAGGGATAAACCTTTGAAAATGTTCACATGCAGCAGGTGTAACAACGGGACTTAACCTAAGATGGCATTAGTTCATCAAAATGAAGAAGTGCAACTAGAATTTGCAACAAACAATTGCTATTAGGATTGGAAGTGTTCCTAAAAAGGAAACAATATTGTGCATCAACTGTAACATCCCGATACAGCGGAAAATTTAAAAATTCATAATTAAGACAAAGAGCACAATAATCAAAGGCGGGACTGTTACTTCTCATAAACAAATAGCGGTGCACCAGAATACATCAGAGTTTGCCAAAATGAATACATGATCACAACAAAACGACAAAGGAAGATAAACGTAATCATGTTGACCTCAGTGGTCCGACTAGAGGATCCGACTCCAAAATGCGCGTGCCCGCTGATCACCACCCTACTGGACCTACTGCGGTCCTGAAAATATAAACAACAATGCCTGAGTTTCCAGAAGGAAACCCCGTATGCCAACTCACCTACATGCATGCATTACATAATGAACCTATCATACTAGTATCATGTCATGACATCGACAGAAAGGAAAACAGTTCCCCCGAAGGATAAAACAGGACATCAGTCCGACAATCAACAACGAGTCTCCCGAGGAGACCTACTGCAGGCACATGCAGCCTTACAGCACGCGACATCGCACCCCCACACGCAGCTACACTACACAAGGGTTCGGCAGGGAATCTCTGTCACGCCTGCGCGCCGATAGAATACAGATCTGCAAATCTCAGTGGTCGGAGCCACAGGGACCAACGAGGCCGTCGCCCGGAAGGTATAACAACATCTCGGTAGGTGCCCAGCCGAGGAAAACAACATAGCCGGAACAGCCTCGGCCCAACAATCATCATCGCCGGCACAACCTCGACGGCATCACCGGCACAGCCTCGGTGGTCCATCACAACGTCCGGCACAACATCGGACGGTCCAGACCGAAGTCTGCCAGGTCATCGGGCTCCTCGAGCCGCGAACACCAACCGCGCCGCTATAAAAGCAGGGCAGCGACCTCCGTAGCCCGTGGGCCGGTAGTCACCTCACCCAACGCCAGTTGCGTGCCCGCACAACATCAACACTGGGATCCGCGATCCCTCAGGCCTGCTATACTACAAAGTGCCAACAATCATCTCAAAAGTCACGGTCCATATATGGAGGTGACGCGTCCCGAACACCCACACTCTTCCCAACGGCGGTCCCTGGGCAGGCACGCATCACGCGCCCACCGTCACCTCCCGGCTCACGCACTAGGCGAGGACACGGGTTTCCGTGGACAAAGTTGGCGTTCAAAAAGGGAACCAGGAATTCTGTCCTGGGCCCAAACGGTCGACCGGAAGAGGTGATTCGGTCGACCGGTTCCAGAAAGGAATCGGTCGACCGTACTCCTAAAACGGTCTACCGCTGCGCTCAAAACAGAACCCCCAACGGTCGAACAAAGGTCTAAAACCGGTCGACCGAACGAGGTCAAAATCCGGAGTCTGGTCAACATTAAATTCAATTCTATCGGTCGACCGACTCAGGGGTCTTGGTCGACCGAAAACAGACAGGGTCAACCTATTATTCTAAGTCATATAATCGGTCGAACGCAACCCTCCAACGGTCGAATAACAAACAATCGGTCGAACGTCACATGAAATCGGTCGAACAAATCATGCACAACTAACAGGTACACTTAAGTTCCGGTCGAACAAAACAAGGACCGGTCGACCGACAACAGGTAGAAAAATCCCAACTCACCAGCAATAATGCACTACCGGTCGACCGCCACAAGGCATCGTTCGACCGGTGAAGGTTAAAGTCGGGCAAACAGTGCTAAAACGGTCGACCGCCCGAAGGATCCGGTCGACCGTTGGTCGTCTTCAACCTCGCGCCAGCCGAGGTTTTACGAAGAAACGCGTCGCCGGAGAGGTCTCCGACCTCCCCCGACTCGACCAACGCATCCCTCACATGAGGGTTAACAAACAAACCACACTAAGGAGAGGCATACCTCCACCAAGACGACGAACCGCCGGAGCTCCGCTCACGCACGTCGCCTCCTCCGGTCTCCCTCGCGCTAAGCCTCCGCACGAATGTCTTCCTCGTCTGCCTCCTCCGCGACAGCTGCTCCCACCGCGCACCAGCAAGGAAAGGAAGAAGAAATGAGGAAGGAGAAGAAAAGGAGAAGAAAAGGAAGAAAACATGATTTATACACCCGACTGCTACAGTGCCCGCCTCCCTCACCATCACCCTACTCTCCTCAGGCCACTGTAGCCCGCCTCTTCCCCATGCAAACCCAACTTCCCATGCAAAGCAAGCCCTAATCCTCATCTAATCTCCATTAGCCCCTCTAACCTAGGTTTGGGTTCTTACATCAACACAATGATGATGTTCACATGAACCTTGTTTCAACAACTTTTCAAAATGAGGAGGTTCAGGATGAGCCAATTACCTGATAAATGTCTCTTGTGTAGGCATGAAGATTGACATACTCAACTAATTTCTTCTTCGTACATTTGATAAATCAAATGTTTTTTTAACATCACCTACTCATGTTTCAACTCAATAATATCTGGGTTTTGTTTGTTTGCTTGCCACTCAGAACAACTGAATGCGCTTTCTACCATCGTTTTTTTCACTACTTATGTTAACGCCATTAAACTTTCTGATGTTGTTGTTTTTTTCCCACTATTTTTGTTGATGCCGTTAAGTTGAAAATCCAAAGAATAGATGAAAAAATAGAGAAAAGAAGGAAATCAACTAAGACCTGTAAACCCCATTATTGACATTAGGATAGACGATCCGATTCCACACTTCGATACTCCCCTTCAACTCCGCCGGAGCCGACCCGATCGAAAAACTCGACGATCCCATAACTGTCATTACAAAGGACCTCCCTCCTCCTCCTCCTCCTCCTCCTCTTGTCCCAAAGCATCGGGACGGTGGATCTCCCGTCGAACCCACCGGATCTCATCCGGTACAGCTCCGCCAACGTCCTCGCCCCCGTCGCCCGTTGGGATCGGGAGCGGCAACCGTCACGGTGACGTCGTCATCGTCGAGGGTTTTGAAGAAGTGGAATTGCACTCTGCAGTAGTCGTTCTTGTATAATCCCTTTTTTTTCTTTTTTATACTTTAATGTAAGGCTTTTAGTGTTCGAGTTTAAAGTCATCATTTTAACTTTCTCGTATGAAATATTGGGAGTATGATTACGATTTACGAGTAGATGTATCTTTCTAGGCATGTGTCAATACTCAATACATATGAGAGACTTACTTGTTTTAGAGCTTTTTTCATTTTCATTTGATTAAATCTTGGGATGTGATGTGAGGAACAAGGATTAACTAACTCGTTTAGTTTTTTTTTGCAATACCCGTTGATTTGGTATTTAATGAGTTTGTATACTTTTAATATTTATTCAGCGAAAAGTTTATTGAATTCCTGTTACTACTTAAATCGTATCAACCAATTATCATTTTATCATTCTGTCCTTTTTATTTGTATAACTTTCTATTTCACTCTCCTAACATTATTCTCTCTTCATATTACATTCATATTCACCCAAAATCATGTCTCGAAGGCCCGGAAAAGAGTCAGCGGACGCCCCGATATGTTGGAATCTGGTAAAATGTCTTGTTTAGTTTTGTAATTTTTTTTAAAAAGTTTTGGGTCAGGCGTTCGCGGTAAACGCCTGACCCAACGTGCGGGCGCTCGCGGAAGGCCCCCCCTTGGAGGTGGCGTCTAGCTGGGACGCCCCATCCATGGAGGAGGCGGCTAAGCCAACCACCTCATCCAAGGATGGGGCGTTTGGCTTAGCCGCCACCTCCAAGGTAGGGGCGTCTGGCTAAGCCGCCCCCGCCAAGGAGGAGGCGTCCCCGCCAGACGCCTCATCATTGGATGAGACGGCTTAGACAGACACTCGAGACGGAAAAAAAAATTCCGTCCCACTCATCTCACCAAATTCAGGCGCTTCATTAGACATTTTCGTGGTATTGGTACTGGGAATGTGAGAAAACTGAGGTAAAAACCTTATTTTAAGACACTGGACGAAATGTGTATTAAATGAATTGTGAATGACAAAATGGTAATTGTTGGGAGCGATTTAAATAGTTTTCTGGTGTCGAATAGTAGTTTCCAAAGTTTATTACGAGTTTTCAAGAACATATGAGGGTATTGCAAAAAGGTTGTTTGCGGATTATGTTAAATAGTTAACAAAATATCAACATTACAACCAACAAAATTTGAATTCCATTCGATTATAGTTACATGCACAAAAAATAGAATTTGATCAAACAACATTTTAATTCCACATAATTTTGTTTTCCATTACTTTTCATTTGATTCCTAAAATCCACTTTCTGAATTTTATACACAAACACCACTTCAATAACTTTGACACATGCAAAATGTTCAATGTTAAATTTTATTATTGGGTTTTGTTTACTGCAGTACATATCAAAATGTTCAAAATTTGCCTAATACTTGTGGTTTCTCAAAAATTGTTTTGATATCTATTGTTAGGATGTAAATTTTTACATTGTATATTTAAATAATGTGTATTTAAAACACAACCATGACATGCTACCAAAGTAGCATGTGAGGCTCGTATAATAGCATCAAGAAATCTTTATACTGAGTGCACAATCAACGATGTCTATCTAGATTACAAACACGACATGGTGTAAGAAACAAAGTTAAGCTTAGTGAATGAAAAACAAAATATCAATAAGTGGAATCATTAATCCAAAAATCACTTAGAGCACAAAATTTGAATGGATAAAAGTTAACACAACGTTTTGAGGGCATACAAGAGCAAAACTTATTTTGCCTTCATGATTTTTCAAGTGAAGTGGACATCCGCAGGATAATTTACTACTAGTCAAAAATCAAAATCTTAGGTTTGGATGAACCAGTGAGAGATGAAGAGCAGAGTATGGTCAAAAGGACTTCGTTAGTGGGTTAAATTAGGTCATAAAGCACTGAGGTCGATAATAATGGGTTTTTGGCAAAGGTGTATATCACATGACCCTTTGGCAATCCAAAACCATTTTGATGTTGCCTTCATTTTGTCCAAAGAGAATTTGGTTTCTCACCAAAAGTAAGAATTCTTCCCTGGCAGACAACCATTGGTGCCATAAACAGTCACTGTTGCAGACACCACTGACTTCTTTCTTGTGCGACAACAAGAATATAAGCATCAGGGAGAACAACATCCTTATTTTATACAATCAGTGGCCATTTTAACCAATCTACCATTTCTTTCCGTGAAGGATGATATTCTGCATAAGATTCAGAAACAGGAAGAGAATCCATGCCACGAGCTGGGCAGCCAGAGGTCCTCTTATCGGAGAGAACACTCATCCGTCGACAACGATATGTCGGGCGATGACATGCTTCAGGCAAGTAGTATGCAAGTTAAAGTATCAATGGAAGCAATACATGGTTTCAGACAGGAACAGGCTGAGGTTTAGGTATGATGCAGAGGGCTACTCCCAAAATTTTGATGATGGCATAATATATATATGACTGCTGACAAATAGTGACCTATCTTGTAAATTGTAATGCCTTCTGATTTACATTTTTAATTGATTAAGACCCCTTCCGTCATTAAGACTCGTTCTTTTCTGTGGCAGGACTCTTAAGCTTAAGACTTTTGTGTTTTGTATGAGAATTACCTAGTCTATTTTGCCTATGCTGAGGATGTGCCGTGTTCGATGTCTGATCATCATCTCAAGTGTTAGAACCCTAACCCGGTTTAGGGTTAATCATGGATTAGAGGAGGGTTAGCATGGGGAAGAGGGGTGCTGCAGTGATTGCTTGGGGAAGAGGAGGGACGTGAACAGTGGTCGTGGATGAGGGGATGGGTTGGATGTGTAGGCTACTGTTGGAGAGGAGAAAGGTGTAATGGGTTGGGTTTTAAAAGCTAACATCTCTCTCTCTCATTTTTGATCTCTCCCATTCACTCACTCTCTCCCTTTCCTTGCGTGTCGGCCAGCAGTGGAGGAGACGACGCCGGTGGCGTAGGCGTGCGGAGGTAGACGCGCGGGGAGGTGTCGGAGGCGACGTGTGCGAGCGAGGCTCCGGCGTACTCCGTCTTCGTTTGCGTTGTGTTAACCCTCGTGGTAGGGTTGTGTTGGTCGGTCGGAGGAGGTCGGAGACCTCTCCGACGGTGTGTTTCTTCGTTGAAACCACGACTGACGCGAGGTTGAAGACGACCAACGGTCGACCGGACCCTTCGGGCGGTCGACCGAGTGCATGTGTTTTTGTATGTCTGTTGAGTTTCGGTCGACCGAGTCCTTGTGTTCGGTCGACCAGAACTTAAGTTTATTGGATTATTATGCATGATGTTCGGACGTTGGTTTTCGTTCGGTCGACCGTTTTATGACGTAGAAATAATAGGTTGACCCTGTTAGTTTTCGGTCGACCGAGACCCCTGAGTCGGTCAACCGATAGAGTTGATTTTGATGTTGACCAGACTCCGGATTTTGACATCGTTCGGTCGACCGGTTTTAGACCTTCGGTAGACCGTTAGGATTTCTGTGTTGCGCAAATAGTTCGACCGTTGCAGATGCTTCGGTCAACCGATTCCCTTGTGGAAGCAGTCGACTGAGCTGTCACGTTCGGTCGACCGATTTCCCATGTGGAAGCGGTCGACCGGATGTCACTTCCGGACGATCGATTCCCTTGAGGAACACGGTCGACCGAGTGGTCTTTTCCAGTCGACCATTTTGCACAGGACATAATTCCTGGTCCCTTTTTGAATGTCAAATTTGTCCACGGAAACCCGTGTCCTCGCCTTGTGCGTGAGCCGGGAGGTGACGGTGGGCGCGTTCTGCGTGCCTGCCCAGGGACCGCCGTGTGGAAAAGGGTGGGTCTTCGGGACGCGTCACCTCTATGTATGGACTGTGACTATTCCTCCTCAACTTCCCATGCAAACCCTCCATTATTTTGAAAGTGACAGCTCGGTCGACCGCTTCCACAAGGGAATCGGTCGACCGAAGCGTCTACAACGGTCAAACTAGTTGCGCAACACATAAATCCAACGGTCTACCGAAGGTCTAAAACCGGTCGACCGAACGAGGTCAAAATCCGAAGTCTGGTCAACATCAAAATCCAATCTATCAGTCAACCGACTGAGGGGTCTCGGTCGACCGAAACCTTACATGATCAACCTATTATTTTCTACGTCATAAACGGTCGACCGCAACCACACCCAGGGTCCGGTACACTT
Organism: Triglochin maritima; assembly: GCA_963682175.1. Lineage (NCBI taxonomy): Eukaryota > Viridiplantae > Streptophyta > Magnoliopsida > Alismatales > Juncaginaceae > Triglochin > Triglochin maritima. Next base: position 63,660,749 of record OY821771.1, read on the forward strand.
AAGTTCCGGTCGACCGAACACAAGGACCCGGTTGACCGAAACACGCCAGGCAGTCTAAAAATACTGCGTTCGGTCGACCGTCTAAGGGACCCGGTCGACCAACAGACGTCTTCAACCTCGCACCAGCCGAGGTTTTGACGCCAAAACTCGTCGCCTACGAGGTCTCCGACCTCCCGCGACCTACCAAAACATCACCCCAACGTGGGTTATCACTAAGGCTTCTAATGCAAGAACTTGGCATACCTCAATGCGAAGGATGACGACGAACGTTGGAGCTCGCACGACAACGCCTCCAGACTGCAACCTCACGCACGTCCTCCTCGCACCACGCCCAGCACGCTCGCCTCGCGCACCTTCACCACCACACACAAGCAACCGAGGAAGAGGAAGAGATGGGTGGAAGAGGAGAAAAGTTTGAAGAGAAGAAAAAGAAGAGAAGAGTGGATCCACGTTTTCTTCTTAAATCCCACCAAACCACCCATCACCTCAGCCTCACCCCTACACTCCAGCCCATCCTCCTCACCACCTCCCACGTCTCCCCACACATCACCAACAACAACAACAACAACAACACTATGCACAACACGCCTCCTCCTATTCCTCCTCAACTTCCCATGCAAACCCTCCATTATTAGCACCCTAATCACCATTAAACCATAAACATGGTTAGGGTCTTAACATTACCAACTACAAGTAAGCTAACCTAACCTTACCTAACCCAACCCAAGGAGATTTGTTCATGCCTTCTAGAAACCAATGTTTCGGAAAGTTCTCTCTTTTAAATGCATGCAGGGAAGCGTGCCTGTACTTTGGTTTGTTAGAAATTAACGTCTGTTAAGATTGTCTTCTTTTTGTAAACAGAATTCTCTCCGGTCAGTACCATGAGAGATGAGATAAGCATGCAATATTAAGACAAACTACGATGGTGGAAAGACTTAGATAGTTTAATTAATCTGTAAGTGTCAAATGGTGAAGGATCTGATTGATTATACGAGAAATGTGGGATGAAACTGAAAGCCCTTGCTGCTGTCATTTCTAGATCTATATCTATATATAACAAAATTAATATATATTATCTGACCTAAGAAGGGTTACACAAGCAACTCTCGAGACATTAATTATCTGTTATCTGTTATGTATTACTATTATATTTGCTTGATGTTATCTTTCGGTCTTTCATGTTGCGTGAGAAGATTTTCCGTTTGTCTCCCACAAACTTAATAATGACCCAAATTAACTTCACACATGCATGGCAGTGATTAGAAACCAATCCAGCGATCGAATTCGATGTGTCAAACCAAGCACAAGAACAAATTAAGTACAGAACTGCATTAAATTAAATGTCCAAACCAACTTCAACACGACATATATGGTTAATTAAAGCTAAGATAAGATATATAAAACACAAGGCAAAGCAACATTCTCTGCTGTTTGATCAATTCCCACGCATTCATACTGTAATTTCTACAAACTCTCGCCTCATTCTACGTACGTACCAACAGGCTAGCATATATACCAGAAGGAAATATAAAAACAGACACACTCTCATACCAGATGTACCACATTAATTGTACATGCATGTTGATTAACTTAACCAATTAACTCATCTTGTAGTACTGCTGCATCTCGAACTGCTGTTGCCTCTCACAGTACTCAAACAGGCTACCATCAAAGCACCTCCTGATGGCCTCTTTCGAAAGGTATCCCTCGTTATCGCATGCAAGCAAGTACAGAATCGTCCATTCTAACTTGGATGTGAATCTGAAATAATAACCAATGCAAAGAAACTGCATGTTGAATCACATTTTGTTAAATTAGATGTAATCATATATGTTAGTATATGTATAGTTAGTATATATATATATATATACACACACACATGAATTCTCTAGTGAGCTTAGTGCTCAACTTTTCTAAATTAATCCTTCATAATATCCACCACTCATTTCAAATTGTAAGGTAGATTAAGAAAAAAACGGTTATACTAATGAATGGTGAGATTAACTGTAAATAAGATCCAATGGTGAGATTGTAGGGAGTCTAAACTAAATTTGATGAGCTATGGACTCACTAGAACTTGACCCATATATATATATATATATATATATATATATATATATATATCGTTTGTGTCTTACGCGCCATATATGTCCCACGTGACTCAGAAACCGTCGGTCATCTGCCAGAGTTCCTTGTAGCTGAGCTTGTCTGGCCTTGAACGCGCATACTTGCTGAACATGTTCTCAAAATTCACAGGTAGATACCTGAAAAGCAGTTCATATATATGTCAATGCATGCATAACATATATATATATATACTACGTACTGAAACCAATACCCAAGTATATAGGGAGCTAACAGTTAACTTAGATCAAATTTCCTTCAACTTGTTTTGACTATTACGATTCTACCCTCTGGCCCGCCGCTGGTTGTAGGTAGTGTATGAGATTTCTGACTAAGACTACAAATCAGGGGTAACAACAGGTATCCGAAATCGGTCAAATTGAACAGGAACCGAACCGGATATGGGTCAGATCTAGATATCCAATTTCAAAACTGACCTAATTCCTATTCGAATCCGGTATATTATTATAAAAAACCCTAACCTAACCCTACAACCACGGGAGACGAGACCAACATAAGTTACATAACACACTTCCTTCACCTGTCTATTGTTTTGGATTTGGGGCTAGGGTTTATAATAAAAAAGAAAAGTCACATTTCATTGGGGGTACCCAGTCCATTGTCTAGTATATCACTCCTGTATATTTTTTTGGGTACAAATTCGTCTAGTAAATTTTGTGTGGTTGTCACCGTGTTGATGTCGCTCCTATAACATATCCATCACTTGAATTTGAATAAGTAAAAAACCAATATGTATAAAATATTTGGCTTATGTTGAATTTCTGATTGTATTTTCTGTTTTGAAGGTTGAATTTAAGAGTCATGGTTGTCAAATTCTTAATTTGCAACTTTGTCTTGCCATGATTTTTCTCCTGATGGTGGTCATGGTGTAGAATTAGATTGTGTAATCATGCATCATATTCGATTTCGGGTATCTTTGATCAGACGAGATTCAGTTCTAGGTACCTAATTTGGTAACCAATCTGGATCCAATTCTCTTAATATCCAAATCGGAACCGATCCGTTGTCACCCATACTTCAAATACATCTCATATTCGTTTCGTCTGACTAAGACTACTTCAAATACATCTCCTCGTAATCGTTTCGCATTTGTTACAAAAATTGTCATTATGGCATTCAAGATAGTCCATTTTTTCCAGCTTTGTCAAACAAAAAAGTGTGTCTGACCCACTGAAAGTCTCAAATTAAGCCCATTATATATTGTGCTAATGCTAAAAATTCCTATATATATATGAACCTAACTATATAACCCAATCTTTATAAATTTGGCCACCCAAAGGATAAAAACGTAGCGGCGAATGGAGTACCCCCAATGAAGCGATTCAGACTCTAAGATTAATTCAGTGAGAGTAGAATAAAGAACTTAAGATTCACTAGAGTATTACAAAAAACAAATTTAAGAATCGTAAAGTTGAAAAACCGCTTAAATAAATGATATGAAAGCAAAATACGTATACCTTCCCTCGGTGTCGTAAGTATTGGAATCACTTCCGTGCTTCACCTTGTGTATGTTGTCTATGTAGATAGGGAAGAACGGAGAAGGTATCCAACCCTAAAATAAAAATAATTAATGAAATATTAGTTTCACAATGGCATGCATGCATATCACTAGTACTCCGTAGATAGATCATGAACCACTTCAGATCTTAGTTTTTCTTTGTTTTAGGGGGTCAAGATCATTGACTCGTGCATGCAAAAATCTCACAATCACATATCATAATCACATATCATAATCACAAAAACATACCGGGAGAGTTGGATAGCTCATCGTCCCATTTATGAGGATCGTTGAAAAAAGGGAGATGAGTACATTGAAACCAACTGCTCGAAATCCTGAAATACAAAAAATTTAAGCACAAGAACATGAATTCATATTACTCACATATTTTCTTAAAAAGGTTAAAGTCTAATAAATATTCTCACTAATGATGAACACTATAGTGTATCTTAAATTGAATACATATAGAATTTTATACCTATGGGTTATAGACTTTCTTTTCAATCGTAACCAATTAGATATATACATGCCCTAATCACACACATATGGAAGATTATATATTACAGAAAAAAACACAATTAATGATTTGATAAATCCATCTTAGTTACAATTTACTGATTGACTAACATATATCTCAATTATCATAACCAGAACTACTTTTTTGTACACATATATATATATATACACCTGCATAAGTCTCCCAGGGATATATTATTCCATTGGCATCGCGATCGAAGAAGGCACAATGTTGTTGAAGAACAGACATGTTATTGTGATTGTGATCTTTGCTACCCTCAGGATGATCAACATCTGGTGCCACAAGTGCCCTTGCCATGTCTACATCCAAATAATATAAGTATATATGAAGTATGAATTCAAACTTATTAATTAGAAGTACAAATTGTAATAGATAAGCCTTCAAGTGTGCCCTCTGTCAGAAGGTTATATTGTTTCCCTGATTTATGTTTATTGGTAAGACGTGATACCATGATAGTTTTGATTGTATATGCAAACTCAAGTTAATAGTCAGTTGACATGCATTTTAAGATTAAATGGTAAGGATTTCTGATTTCCTCATCCGAAACAGATCGCTTGAAGGAAAATAAATTTATAATTGGTATCTTTTCATCTAGATATATAGTTGACTTAATGTTTACATTTACAATATATATCACAAGGTATACATTTAAAAACACCTTCCTCTTTGTTTTATTTCCGAGTTTGTTTTTTAACTTAAAGCCACACAAATGCCATAATTTCACCTCTTTCAGTCATTATTGTTTTTAGTTTAGAAGAACGGGACAAAATTACTATCTCCTTACGTGTGTACGTATATAACGTAGGTTCGTCTAAATGGCCTAACAATTTTGAGATATAGGTCCGTCCATCCAGACTGTTAGATCCTAACCTTGCTTACTGTTCTTAATTGTGTTTAGGGGAGGATTAGTGATGGATTGAGATGGACGGCTGAGATCGAGTGGGAGAGAAGTATATAAAGGTTGGTTTTACTCTCTCTCCCTCACTCTCTCTCTCGCGTTCTCTTCTCTCTCACTCACTCTCTCTCTAGACTCATCTCTCTCTCGGCAGCAAGTGGAGGTCGGCGTCGTGTGGCGATCGGAGAGCTCGAGTGTTGTTGAGGAGTCGCCGGAGGAGCGAGGATCGTTGTTGCGTGAGGTTTCGCGAGGAGGCGCTCACCGTTGTTTCTTCAAAGGCTTCTTCAAGCCTTAAGGTATGTCAAACTTGCTTTCAAGCTCACCTATTGTTAGTGTGGGGGTGGGAGCGGTCGACGGTAGGCCGTTTCGGGCTCGTCGGACCTGCACAACCGTTTCTGAACTATAAACGGTCGACCGGTGTTTTGGTTCGGTCGACCGGTTATAGTGTATTTGGGGCAGAATCCCTCGCACCGGTCGAACGATGCCCTTTTGGGCGGTCGACCGGTTGTGCAATTTTTAGAGAGAGAAAACGTCCTGCGTATTTTCGGTCGAACGGGACCCCTTTGCCGGTCGACCGAAAGTACTATTGTAGGTCGGTTGGGGCGTTGACCATCTAAACGGTCGACCGCCTGTTTGACTCGTTCGACCGACGTTTAAGTTAACTTAATGGCCGGTCGACCGGAAGTGTGGTTTCGGTCGACCGTGATGTGAGGACTCTGGGTGAGTTCTACTGGTTGTTTTCGGTCGACCGATAGGGTTCGGTTGTTCGACCGTTTTACTGTTGATTGCGAAAATGGATTTCTACTGGTGCTTTTCGGTCGACCGGGACCCCTTTGTCGGTCGACCGTTTGGCGAGTTTTTCGGTTGGGTCAGTTCTCTGGGTGAGGATCGGTCGACCGGAAGCCATGTTTTGTTCGACCGTTTTACACTGTTTTTGTGTGTGTTGCTATTGATTGGCTAGAAGGCAACGGGTCTCCGGCCCTTTTGGGGCGACGACATAGACATTCCGGCCCTATAGCGATTAGTGGTGACACGTGGGTTGTGATTTGTGGCCGTGGCTCCGGCGAATGAGGCAAAGCCGTGGCTCCGGCGAATGATGCAAAACCGTGGCTCCGGTAACACTGAGGCAATGAGGGGGTTGTGTGGCCGTGTTTTGGACCGGCGGTGCCTTGTGTGCACGTGTGTTGGTGGGTTGGGGTGAGAGGACCCTTGAGACCCGTGTTGTTGGGCTATGGCCGGGAGAGAGGTCCCGGGAACTTAGCGGGTGTTTCTGTTGTGGTGTTTTACATTTCCTTGCACATTTCATTTCTGTCCATATATGTGTTAGGGTTTGGCATACTGAGTTTCCTCCTGGAAACTCAGGCATTCATTGTCTGCTTTCAGGCCGAGAGCGACGTTAGGTGGGTGGCGTCAGCGGAGGGAGCGCTCAAGACCTGATCCTGCTTCCCTACATTTTGAGGTGGTTGTGATTACTGTGTGTATTCTCTGTATATGATCTTTTGATGTAATCACATTCTTTTGTAAACTCGTTCACATATATATATATATATATATATATATTATATGTTGGTGCACCAGTGTGTATTTCTTTCGTAATGTCCTCGTTGATTGTATGATTTTAATTTGAAATTTTCCGCTGTGTTTGAGGATGTTACACAGACGGTCTAACAATTGTGAGATATATCTGCTTATTCAAAAACAATATTGGAATTTCTTAACTAATCCCTCTTCAATATGCTTCCTGGCGCCTAATTTTTTTTATTTAATAAAATTTAAATCGAAAATTTTAAAATTAAGAGAAAAAATATATATTCTAAAACTAATCGGATCGCTGGTCCAACTTGCGATCCGTGGTTTGCACCCGCGATCCGTGGGTTATTTTTAGCAATTTTTTAAAAAATCTCTTTAAAAATTCTATCCTCTTCAAGTTTTTCTCTCATTCACCCATAGTACAACTTTTCTTTCCGAGCTTATCTTGGGACCCCAGGTAAATTTTACACAATTTGTTTTACTTAAGAATAATTAAAATTAAGATTTAATTTCTTTGTTAAATTAAAAATATTCGGATTTTTTGTTATTTTCTATTAAATTTAATTTTAAATATTAGTTGTATTTATGTATCTGTTTATAATTAAATTAAACATTTAATTAATTATAAATACAACTAATATTTAAAAAATAAAAAATAAAAAATAATTTAATTACAAACAGATACATAAATATTTAAATTTAAAAACGAGAGAAAACTTGAAGAGGGGACAAAATTTTTAAAGATGTTTTAAATTTTTTTTGCTAAAAATAACCCACGGATTGCGGGTGCAAATCGCGATCCGGATCGCGAGTTCGACCCGATCCGATTAGTTTTAGAAATTTTTTTCTCTCCTAATTTTAAAATTTTCGATTTAAATTTTATTAAAAAAAAATTACGGGTTTGTAGTTGATTTTTTGTCTATGTATTATTATAGTCCCTTGAATTTTTTTGTGTGAATTAATTTCAATGTTTTAAATACCACCACTGAAAAATCTGATATTGAGTATATGTCAAATAATATTGTGAAATATACCAATTTTATTGTCAGGACTTTAGAATCTTCATGGATAACAAATCATATGTAGTAAAAATCACAGCATGCAACTGATGTACGAGTTTAATTTATTCGAGTTGAGTATACGATGGTAGAGTTGGTAACATAAATCTTTCTTTACTTTTCAACAAGTTACATAGAATTTATTATTTAAACCAACACCCAAGAGGATCAGTTTGATCACTATTTTTAAAAACCAACTAGTTAAAAAATTAATTTGATTTGGCAAAATTTTATATTATCTATAACTGCAAGTTTGACAGGAATATATACTCTCAATTTAATATATACGAAAAAAATCCCACAAATTTTAGATTAAAGAAAGGTATTTTTTTGTGTGCAAAAAGACCCTTACATATAATTTTAAATTATTACCCATATTTTCCTAGTAAATTTCCAATTTATAAAAGAAAATAAATAAAATATACAGTTGTGAAGTAAGTAAAGTAGATCACCCCTTGAAGATATATAACTCATTTTCTTTAATGAAAAAAGAAGAAAAGGAACCCTCTTCTTTTTTGGCAAAATTATTCATGTAAAATTAACAATTGCAACAGGATATTCTACTAATTGTCACTCTCTCAAATCTTTCAAATTCTATACTTTGAGACCATAAAATTCGATCCCTATTACAAAAAGTCATATACTAATATCTAGCTAACGAGTAAAATTAAAAATTATACAACTGACATGCATGGACTCGTGTTTGTTAGAGCTACAGTACAAAAACAACACATTACATTTTAACTACTAATTTAGGACTAGGATTGACGAATATGGTTACGTACATGGTTTGTGGATATGATTTTCGAGATCGGTTCGAACTTTCCTGTCAAATGTGACGGGAGAAACGTAAGCCACAGTGGACATTATTATGCCTTGGTTGGTCTCCGCGACCTCTGTCTTCCCTTCCATCTCCATCTCCATACTTGTTTTGTATGTGTGTCGATCCAAACTATATACTATATTCGAGTCGAGTAAGAGATTAATGGTGATCCTACATATATGTGTATATATGTATGTTATGTTATAGAAAGTTTGGAGGATAATTGACATGCATGGACTCGTGTTTGTTAGAGCTATAATACGTGTTGGAGTGCAGGTGGGATTATATGCATGCATGCACGACACGTCGTGCCTGAAATTTGACGTGTGTCAAAGTAGAATAGGGAGTTATATATTAAGATCAAAGATCAATTGGGTTAGCTAATTAAGTCAATTAGTAGATTTATAGTACGTCTTAGGTGAGCCCGACGGATATATATATATATATATATATATATATATATATATATATATATATATATATAGGTGAGACTATGTTTTTTTGTACTTATGTTGAAATATCGAGTATGTAAGTTATGTAACATTTTTATCAATGGAATTGTAGATGGATGTGATAAAAAAATGGATTTAATTACTTAAAAAACAAAATATTTTCAAAAAAGAACACAAGGATTATATAAGGTGAGAAGGAGAACCGCAACTCAATTACTTTACTGTCTATAAAAAAAAAGATAAAGTTTTTGATGGAGTAAGGCTGATCTTTAAGCAAGCTAGATCGATTTTTGTGCCAGCTGACTTCTTGTTTTCTTAATTTTCCTTGTATCATTCCTTATAAAAACGGTTTGTTTCCTTCCCAAAGAGAACAACATCTTATTTTGTGCATTCATCATCTATCACAATGATGATGAAATCAATTAATCAATCAACAAACTGCGGGTTTAATTAATGTATTCATCCACAAGTGCGTTTGGTTTGGTGTTTACTTGGTTGATGTCACACGTACTAAACCATTAACTAGATCGTTTTTGTATGGTTCAAAGTTAAAACTATACTAGATTGTAGCCTTTGTGGCGGACCATTCACATTATAATCTCTACAAGTGCTTTAATCAACAATGACAATAAAGTTTATATATGGATGCAACAATAATAATCAAGTTCATTATGAGTCATCTACGAATTAAGGTTATATTAAAACTTAGTGGTCCTTGCGATGTCGTCATATGAATCTCTTATGTAAATGCAAGCGCGCTACTACAGAAAAGAGAATATACGTCAGATGTACGGGAGTATATACGTCGGATATAAGCACAACCAGATTCGGCGTTTATGTGTGCGTCGTCTATACATAGACGTCAGACGTGAGATATCCGACGTCTATTCTTTAGGAATAGATGTCGGCTGTATGTATCAGCCGACGTCTATACCTAAAGAATAGACGTCGGCCGTTCTATAGGACCGACGTCTATTCTTTAGGTATAGACGTCGGTGAAATAACAGACGACATCTATTCTTTAAGTATAGACGTCAGTGTCTACATACAGCCGACGTCTATTCATTTTCTTTAAGCCTGTCAGACAGCATGCCTATCGGTGAAATAACAGACAACGTCTATTCTTTAAGCCTTGATATTATCGGAAGATACCACAAAATCTTAGTAGGAGGTCCTTTAATTTTCATCTCATTAGCCTCTTCATTGTGGTTTGGTCCACTACGTTTCATTTTGTATCTTGAAACATTACACCTAGGACAAGAATGTAAGTTTTCAAACTCACCCCTATACAATATACAATCGTTCGGGCATGAGTGTATCTTCCTATATTCCATTCCCATAGGACACAACACTTTCTTAGCATCATAAGTTATATCTGGCAACTCATTATCATCTGGAAGCATCTCTTTCAACAACTTCAACATTGATGTGAAACTCACATCAGACCAACCATTTCCAGCTTTTAAATTGTACAACTTCAACACCGCTGACAATCTAGTGAATTTGGTACAATTCTTATACAACGGCTTCTCATTGTCACTCAACAAATTACCAAGTAAATCGGGCTTGGACGGAAAAATTTCAGCCATATCCTGAACCATTTCCTCTAAGTGATCTTTCACACTAACGTCTTCTCCATCATTCTTGGAACGACTAAATGATTCATTTTCGCCGTGCCATATCCACCGTCTGTAATTTGGGTCGAAACCTTTCTCAAACAAATGATCTTTTATTTTCCGAAAAGTCAACACTGACATATGATGACACTTATTGCACGGACAATACGCCATGTCGTTGTCTTTCATTTTCTTGGAATGTTTTTTGGCAACCTCTAAGAACATATTCACTCTGTTCTCATTCTCATCACTCAATCTGTTTGAAACAATCCACTCTCGATCCATTTCAATCTAAACATTAACAAAAATGATAGTTATTATTGGAGAAAATAAATAAAATTTCAATTTAAAAGAATGTGTTCGTTGATGAGAAGATTCGGAGACATTAAGATGAGAAAAGAATGACTCAGAGGAGAGGAGATGAAGTCCTTAATCTAGCGTGGGAATAAGGAAGGTTAGAAACCTAACTAAGCAATCAAGGTCAAAACAATCCTAAAGTCCACTATAGGTCCTTAGAAATAGACGACGCCTAACTTCGAGGTCCCACCGATGACAACTAGTCTGTAGGAAATCAAGAACCTGGAGGTCCCTAATATCTCAAGGAGACTACATGGGCAACGACGTTCAGGCCGAAACGGTCTTAAACATCGAGGACCGCTAATCTGTAGGAAATCAAGAACCCGGTGGTTCCTAAAATCTCAGGGAGACTAGATGGGCAACAACATTCAGGCCATAACGGTCTTAAACGGTTTCCTCTCCTTAATGCGTCCGAAAATCCTAGGGGCCAACGTCTAATTGATTTTATTAAGGCTCTTTTATTAAGTGGTTTTTGGGCAAAGGAAAGGGTGATGAAATCCCCCACCTCATTTCCTATAGGTGACTGCCCCTTAAGTGTTTTTCATACCTTAATCTAACAAACAACACACCAAACAAACACTCACCTCACTCTTGTTCCAATGCAATTCCTACTAACTAATGTGTGTTTTCTAATGAATGATGAGTGAAAGATATTACGTACCTTACACCAGCAATCTACGACAGAAATCGTAAATAAATAATAAATACGATGAATGCAAATCCTATATGATGAACGACTTAGCAAATATTGTCTAATCTTTTGCTATGTGTTATTAAAGGCCAAGTTGCTTAAGGGGGTTGATGAGTTAAACATTAAAACGTTTCTAAATAAAAGAATATCTTAAGCATACATAAACATTTAACTAAATAAACATGTAACTAAATAAAAGTTTATAATTTAGAATTGAATGTTTATTAGTGTCGCATTTGAATCCAAGTTACAAGTAATTGTTTCAAAATTACTTTAGATAATTCACATTAAAAAAAGTAAATGCATGTGAGAAACTAAAAACACAGGATTTCACAAACTCGAATCCAAGTTTGAAGGAATTGATTCAAAATTACTATAGACACTTTACTTATAACATAATATTGTTGTGTAAGATAGAAAGCTTAAGATTTCTTTTAACTAAATGATTCATATTTCAACAGCAAAATTTAAAATGTTTGAATCCATATTTCAACAACATTTGAATCCACATTTCAACGTCCATTTGAATCCATTTCAACAACAACATTTTAATCCATTTCAACAACAACATTTGAATCCATTTAAAATTTCTACCATAAATTTATATCATGCATTTATCATCCCAAACAAAATACGAATACGCATACCAAATCAAATAGAAAACCAAAATGTTAAGTTTAACTCCAAATCACGAAAATACGAATATATTCAAGATTAAAACCAAAAAATCGAAATGTTGCATTCACCAACAATAAACGAGAGGAGAAGTTTACTAACATCGAAAAGAATCGTTACTACAAGAAAAATCCAAAAATAAACCAACAAAAACGAACTTAACACTTACATTGGTTAGGATGTGGAGGAAGACAAAGGAAGAAGGAGAAGCGGGCCGGAGAAGGGGAGGAGAGTTTGGGACGTCGCTGCGGTGCCGGAGACGGTGCAGATCGGTCGGAGATCGGTCGCGGAGGAGAGTTCGGTCGCGGGACGGCTAGGGTTTGGTTGGGTTTTCGTTTGAAATGAATGACAAAAATGTAGGATTTCATGTTTAATTGTACATATATATTTTTGAAATTTTTATGCACAATAAGGATCATTCATATATTTTCTACGATTTGTTTTTCATGCATGCATCAGTTTGTTTTAATGATTGCTTAAAACACATCAAAACAAATATTGGGCTCCGAAATTCATACCTAGAAGTTCTCTAAAACTTCTTGAAGATCCGGAGATGATGAGGATGCTTGTTGCTGCGCCGGATGCCCCCGAGTATTCACCAAACTCTAAACAAGATCGGAGAGAGAATAACTAGCCTCTCAATCTCCAATAGGGTTTAGAATCTAACTACTAACCCCTCTTTAGTTTCCTTGAGAAGAAGATCTCTGAAAACAAAAACTAAACTCAAGAATTAAGGTGAAATTCGTGGAGAATTATGGAGAGACATGTTTGCACAAGAAGATAATGAATTAATTAATTAATAAGGTAATGAGATAAACTTGTATTTATAAGTTCTCTCCAAATTACATATTCATGTGCAACCTCTTGCCCATGATTTCATGCAAACTTCCATCTAACCATCCATTATTTGCTAACAAATAATCTTAGCCACGAATTAAATCAGTTATGGACCAATTCCATGCATGATCCAATTAATTCTTAAATTTATTCTGCAGTAACCGTCTGAATCGGTCGACCGTGTTAAGGGTTCGGTCGACTGTTTAGACCAAGCTTTGGTCGACCGTTCATGAACTCGGTTGACCGTTCGTAAAAAAATTATTTCATCGTAATGTTCGGTCGACCGAAAACGAACAGTAGAAATTCCCGTTACGATCGAGACACATCCGGTCGATCGTGAAACATTTCGGTCGACCGTGCAACATCCGGTCGACCGTTTACGGTTTAGCCCCTACAAAATTTGACATTTCGGGATTAGTAGTAAGTTCACAACTTATGTAACATATTATCCTATGTAATGATAAATCATTACACCCCATAATATTTATATCACATATGAATTCAATTCAGATTCTAATTATGTTATCAATCACAACATAATTTTGATTTCGCTTGTTCACCACATGTGTCATATTTTCTACATGAAACCTGACACACCTTATGAACTAAAAATCCCCATCTCTTGTTTCCCAGTTTTGTGGTGTGACCTATGAGATGATCTAAACTAAGTTGACAGTGATATTAAGAGTTTAATATCACAAGCTATAAGCGGTATCTGGCTACACATTATAGCTTCTAATTAGTTAGATGTCTTAATTCCACTCAAACCAAAACCCGATCCATTTAGTGATGGAGTGCACCACTTGTGTCCGTCCCTTGCCTCATGATATTAAGAATACACACAAAGTAGTATTGTGTCATCTTTGTATTAATATTTATTTCTTGATCTCTTTAAGCTAGTTATAAATATGTGACTTAACTCAAATCACACTGTGCACATTATAACTTTGCTTTATCAAGGGGCCCACTAATATCATCACTCAATTAAGAGGGGCAATGATAATCTTTTGACTAACTATCTTCTCCAACAAAAGTCATACTTAACCAACCAATGCCTTTACACTACACTCATCGATAGCTCAAGACACTAGTCTAATTAAGCAATTCTTAAGTGATCGGATATAAGTCTCATATCAAAGGACCAAAAACATAGTAAAACATTAATGACACAGAAAACACAATTCTATAATGTTTTACTTATTAGGTCTATTCAGTATACAAAAGTAATATTTTCCTCTTTTGTGTACCCGTGTTGTCACTCACTTGTAGAGCTACAATGATCTATGACCAATACGACAATCTTAACTCGATAATTAATGTCTCATGTTAATTACCATGATTGCGAATATATTTTGTTTTATGTAAACCAATATCTTTTAGAGCTCTACGGTTAAGGACCAAGAGCATCTTCCTTAACACTTCTAAAAGTCGAATAACATAAACAAGGAACAAAATGATTTCTCATTCAATTCATAATAATTGACATTTAAAAGTAAAACTTTTAGAACACATTCCCTTCAAGCACAACATCAGACGGGTCCAGACCGTAGTCTGCAGGGTCATCATGCTCCACGAGCCATGCATCAACATGCATTGGGATCCGCGATCCCTTAGGTCTGCTACTCTACAGGGAGTCAAGCAACAACACATCACACCACTGTTCATCAACGGAGGTGACGTGACCCAAGTGTCAACACTCTTCCACACGGTGGTCCCTCGGCAGGCACGAGCAACATACCCGCTGTCACCTCCCGACTCACGCTCTAAGCGAGGACACGAGTTTCCGTGGACAGAGTTGACACAACACAAGGACCAGGAATTCAGTTCTGCGCACAAACAGTCAACCGAAAAAGCCTAACTGGTCGACCGTTCCCAATAGGTTCGGTCGACTGAAAGTCTGCAATGGTCGAACTCTCTGCGCATCACTTAAGTCCAACGATCGAGCAACAATCTAAAACCGGTCGACCGAATACGAGGTCAAAATCCGGAGTTGGTCAAAATCATACAAGTCTATTCGGTCGACCGACTCAAGGGTCCCGGTCGAACAAAAACTACCAGGGTCATCCTAATAGTCTAAGTCGTATAACGGTCGAACAAGATTATAAAAATCGGTCGAACAACATGCATAATCATCAAGTACACTTAAGTTCCGGTCGAACCAAAAGCTAGGAACAGTCGACCGAAATCCAACAGAAAGCCTCCAACCCACCAGCACACATGCAATCGGTCGACCGCCACACGACATCGTTCGACTGATGTTGGTTAAAGTTGGACAAAACAGTAAAACTGGTCGACCGTCCGAAGGCACCAGTCGACAGCAACCACGCGCCTGCCGAGGATTTACGTCGTTTCACGTCGTCGACGAGGTCTCCGACCTTCCGCGACCGACCACAGCAGCACCCCAACGTGGGTGAGCAACAACAACAACTAAAGAACTAGCATACCTCAAAACAAGAAGGGGCACACCAGAGATTCGCTCAACGTTGGAAGCCTCCACGATCACGTCGCGCCTCGCACACCTCGCGCCGCCGCCGCCTCTGGATCACCGGGAAAAGGAAGAAGAAATGAGAGAGAGAAAGATGGTCAGGACCAAGGAAGAAGAAGAAAGGAGAGAAAATATTTTTGTTTATAAACCCAAAACCCAACGGTTATCTCTCCAGGTCACCCGCCCCTACACTACACACCCATCACCTCACACTCCTCCCAATTCCATGCAAACCCCCTTCTAAACATGAATTAACCCACTAAACAAGGTTAGGGATATAACACAGTTTCTCTTAAACTTTGCATTGGCATTGATATGTCTAATGGACGACCATAACTACGTACTGAATATGTTAAGATCACGGTCATTAGATTACAGAATTTAATTGGTTTCCACAGAGTTGAAGTAATATGTCAATAACGCTAGTAATAAAAATTATTGTTTTTTAGTTGTTTGGCTTTAATGAATGAAAACCTCATATAAATAAATTACTTTGGAAAAAAATAATTACGAGTATAAATTAACATTTGTTTGTAGTGTTCTATTGCTTAATGATATATAGTACATGCGCGCACATGTTTAGAGTCTTTTTACTGTAGATTAGCTCAAACAAATCTTGCTTTTTCATAATCATCTTCATGAAAATTGATAGATGATATAATGTAGCCGGTTATGTTATTCTTCGGAAAGATAAACTGCATGTAGATGTGCACTAATTCGATCAAAAGATAATAATAAGTACACGTGCAATAATACTGGGTAGCTAGAATAATAAATTATTAGGTGATTTATTCGACCAGTTACCTATTCTAGATCGAGAATTAAACCAGATTAATTCCTAGGCAATAAGTTATCATACACTAAAACGCCACCGGAAAAACCCAAAGAATCTAGCAAAATGGTTAATTAGAACCCTCGAAAGTTATTATATTGTCATTTGGAGTTTGATTTAAGGATTTTGATCGAAGTTAATTGGCAATCGATCCTAATCATGACATCGATAAGTTTAATGATTATATATTGAATTCTAAAAATATATAATACATTATCGCTTCTTGTTAGACTTTTCCTGAAGGCAATTTATCTTTCTTATGTTCTTTGACTAAAGTATATATAGAGACTTTCAAACCAAAAAAAGAAACTTATAAAGTATGGAGAACTTGAGTTCCAAACAGATAAGCAAAAACAAGGTTCAAACAATAGATTTGCTAAAATAACTGCATGTCGTGCAGCTGGATTATTCACAATATTTTATTTTTCTTTTCAATCATCTTCTTTTTGAAAAGAATTACACGACAACCTATCATGCAATAAACTAAATAATGCTAAGAAATTGTATTAACTGTTGCAATATTATCACCAAGGGTCCTTCTCGCTTTACTTTGCATGCAGTTCCGAAAGTCAAGTAAACCAACAAACTGCACTTTTATAAGGCAATCTATAAGTTTTAACAATATGAATTAAGAGTAGTGCTGTTTGTGAGGCGGGTTTGACCCACCAACCCGCCCCGCCCCGCGTAGGGCGGGTTGCGGTTGAAAATTTTCCTACCCGTGACCTATTAACCCGCCACCCGTTAACCCGCCAGACTAAACGGGGCGGGTTGTGGTTAATGTGTTACCAACCCGTTTACCCGTTACAAATATAATTATTAAAAAAATACATATTTATGTATTAAAATTTTCGTTATTTCATTAAACTTCTAACATTTCTTCTAAAATTAAAATTTTCCTACCCGTGACCCGTTAACCCGCCACCCGTTAACCCATCGGACTAAACGGGACGGGTAGCGGTCCAATTGTTTTTACCCGCCCCGCCCCGCCCCGTTTGCCCGCCTGACTTTGGTGGGGCAGGTAGCGGGCGGAGCCAAACCTGCCCCGCCCTGCCCCGTTTGCAGCCCTAATTAAGAGTTAAGACAGACAATGTAACACGAGAGAACTTCTTCCTTGGGAATACCAGATTCCCTAGTCATTCAAGAATTATAAGTTCTAATTTAGTATCCATTAATCAAACCGACAATATCTACATATCATGTTCTTGCTTGACAAATCTTAAATCCACAATTATCATCTAGGCCGACCCTTATAACTATTTTTTGTTTGTAAAGATATGCACGAATACTTTTTTTAATCTATAAAAAATAATTTTCTCTAAAAAAGTAGTTTTTTTGGTGAAAGAAAGAAATAAAAAAAGAAAGATGGGGGCCCCACATCAAGCCCAAAAACCACCCACTCGTGCAGACATCGGATCGGATAGTGGGGTTCTCAACGGGAAATGCTTCGCCCCAAATTCCAAACCATATCCACCGTCCGATTCTTCTCCATCCAAATCCAACGGTCGTAATCTCTCGAATCAAATATCGTACCACTCCATCCACCCCCCGCATATATTCCCGCAATACCCCCAAAAGCTCAAACCTTTTTTTTCTTTTGTTCTTTAAAAATCTCAAATCTCTTCGCCGATTCCGTCGTCGTTCTCGATTCCAATACCCAAATCATTCTCCGGTTGGTGTTTGTGGTGTTGGTGTTGAGGAAGACGCGGACGGAGCCGTCGAGGTCAGAGTTGTCCCCGCAAATTACGATTTTTATCGTTTTTTTCTTTGGTTTTGGGGTTCTTTTGCTGAGTTTGGTTTTGGGTAGGCGGAAAGGTGGGATCTTTTTGGGAGGATTTGGTTTTTGAGCTTCTTGGTTGATTCGGGATTGGATTTTTTTCTCTCGTTTTTTTGTTTTTTGGTGTTTTTGGTGTGGTTTTCATCGTGTTGGGTTGTGAAAGATTTGAGTTTTTTTGTGAAAATTGTTGATACAAACTAGTTTGGAGTAAGGGTGTAAACTCTATGTAACAGTGCAGGAGGGTGAATTACGGCTTTGGATCGTGTGGTTATCGCTTTATTTTTTTTGCTTTTTGTCGTTGTTTATGAATATGTTTTTTAATCGTTAGATCACGTGAAATGCATATCAGCTTACATATAGTTTGATGTCTCTTTCAGCATATAATACCACATAATTACTGTGTAAAAAAGAAAAGATGTTTATAGAATTTTAAAGTTTAGGCACCTCGCATGCCTCTTTGGTTGAAATTTGAGCATTTGTTTTCCGGTTATTTTTTTGTCCGTTTGAACTTTACATGTTCTCTGCGTGATGTTTTGTTCCGTACCTGTCGAAATCGAAAAAATTCTGCTCGCAGTTGCTTAATATTAAGGAAAATTGGTCTTTCATTGGTTACTCTTTTACCATGCAGGTGGATAAAATTGAATTGTCACTCCTGTCATTGTGGTTGAAAATGGAATTTTTCTGTTGCGGTGGTTGTTGGTACCTTTAGATTTTTATTTGGGCGGATGATCATGACCTCGAGGTTATCTTCTTATGTTGGAAGAAGCTCAGGTCAATCCATGGACGGATTAGATGCAACTTATAGTAATCGTCCATCGGGCTCATTAGATATGTCCTCCTTCTTGGATGATGAGAGTCCGACACCGTCCAACTCTCTTCCTTTTTCTACGCAAAGGGAATCACAAACTAGTAATCCAGCAACAAATTCTAGTCACTTTCTTTCAAACAGTGGAGTCATTGGACCTCTGTTTTCTTCCGATTCCGGACTACCTTCGAACCATCATCTGCCCTGTAATCAGAATTTTGCCGCTAGTAATAATTCATATATTCCTCACTCGTCAAACAACGGAATGCCCCTTCCTGTGACATATTCCTCGCAATCAGGACCATTTGAATCCCAAGATTTATGCAACTTCCCGAAAGACCCCTCTGAACTACAGTGGAGTGCAGATGCGATAAATGAGTATTTTGATTTCAATGATAACATTCCCCTCGAAGATTGTTCAATCCCAAATGGTGCTGCTGTCGGTTCTCAGGATCTTACCAAGCAAAATGAATGGTCAGAATGGATGAACGTTGATAAAAATCTGACTTCCAATTGGGATAATATTCCTCGAAATGCTAATTCTACCACGGTTGGACCAGAGGTAATTTGTACTTCAACCATAGCTGTTGTCAATATATGATTTACCATACACTATCATTCTTTATTGACTTTTATCCACTATCATTCTAGCTTCCCTGGTTCCATTTGGATGCCCATATATAAAAGCTTTTATCAAAACTATGTTTCTAAATATGTAATTCAAAACTTCTGAAATGTGTTGGGATGATGACAACGGTTTGGTATAAAGATGCATTTTTTTTCCTTTTGAAAACAATGGAACAAAATTTTCTTTTTTCTTCTCAACTGTGTGTTTAGTTTTTTGTTGCATCTCTCAACCACCATCTTTTTTCTTTCTTTCCATGTCATGGAGACCTCATTGATTCTACATCACATTAAATTCCGAGTTTGGTAACTTAGGTCCTTATACTGAAAAAAGCTAGGAGGATTCTTCTCCGTGTTGTACCACATCCCCAAAGTCATATACTTTCATATCGTCCCTCTATACATTTTTTGGTTCTCTCTAAGAACCAATGTGCTAGATGAGATTGATGAGAGCTTCAAGGAAGAGGAGGAATTTTCTAGGGTATGACCTGACAATCGTGTCGTGTTCGTGTACTTTCGTGTCAGACAATTTCGTAATCGTGTCAGGATTTCGTGTTATCGTGTTAAGTACAATTTGAAGAAACTTCATCATGTTTAGATTGAAAATAGTTAAGTGATATGTTATATTAATATTTTTCTATATAATTAACATATTAATTGACCATTATCAGGTAAAAATAATTGATTACCTAACAAAGAGATGTTATTCGTGTCAGTTTCGTGTAAAAAACTAAAATATCGTGTAATTGTGTCGTGTTCGTGTCAAATCGTGTATTAATTATTTTATGTTTATATCTTCATAAATCATCATAATAACGCATTTCAACCACACAAAAAATTTCGTGTCATGTCGTGTAAAAATCGTGTCACAATATCGTGTCGTGTTATCGTGTCGTGTCAGAAATTGCCAGGCCTTTTGGGTAATTAGGGGACAAGATAGAGAGAATTTTGTATGGTATGATATGGGTAATCTAGGTGAGGTCCTTGGAAGTTCGAAATGTCGAGTATTGGAAATTTTGCAAGAATCCTTTGAGTTGATGACATGTGAGATGGACTGTGTGGTGAAATTGCAAACCTTATGTTTTATCAAAAAATGTGTATTTGATCAAACACTCTTTTTCGTTGGAAACATTGTTTTAATAATGTGGTATCTAGAATGAATGCAATTTTAAGAAAATAGGAGTGAGAACTAAGACTTCAAATGAACACTTTTCAAATAGGGCCAGTTTACTGGGATCTTAAAATTGCAAATGTGTGGGAATAAACTGAATTTTTTAAATGGTTGCCACTCATCATTAATGAAAGTTATTGATTTAGTTTCTGTCTTTCTAGAGTTCTTTGCTAAGAGATTGTGAAGAATTTGGTAGATTTCATTTCTTTGAAAGGAATCTATGGTAAAATAGGAAAACAGCCAATCTAGTTACACTATCAATGTAACTAGGAAAGGGAAAATCAACCTTGAGAAACATACATTGACCATTGGTTTCTTACACATTTTACGTTCTCCCATGCCCTGGAAAGACTGTTAGATTGAGTGTTACTTGAATGAGTATTTCCTACTTAAGGGTTTTGTTTTACTTACCATCTATATCATGCAGCTTGTGTGTTCACCAGCGAAACCAGCGTCAAATCTTCCAGGGCACCAATTGCATGTAAATCAACCAGTACCATCACATTCTGGGGAATTTTGTGCTGTTAATAGTCCACCGCCCCCAGCTAACATTGCGCCAGCCAAGCAACGTATGCGTTGGACACCTGAGAAGCATGAACGCTTTGTCCAAGCTGTGAATCAGCTAGGAGGCTGCGAGAGTACGTGAAATACAATACATGTTTTTACATGCATTGGTGGATTTCAATGGTGACTTCTCCCATCACATTTGATCATTGTGTGTGCGTGTGCAGAGGCTACTCCCAAAGCGGTGCTGAAACTTATGAATTACGGGGATATGACTATATACCATGTGAAAAGTCATCTTCAGGTAATCTTTTGGGGCATCAAATCTAATTTTTGAGATTCAAAATAATATTTTTTAAATCAATCAAGTTTTTTGTTTTAAATTTTGTCCTTGCACTAATTTCTTCTTGCAGAAGTACAGGACAGCTCGCTACATGCCAGAGCCGTCTGAAGGTGAGTTAACTCAAAATCAATTTGTGTTCCTTTACTGAAAACTCAAGAGTCCACAATATGTACTAAATACTTGCTAAACTATCTTTATGTGCTCTAGTATTTGGATAGTGAGTATACATGTATTACGCTACTCCCCTGTCTTTCAGTCTGCTTCTTGATCAAGCTAATGCAGGCATATAGTTTTGAGTTTTTGACATGTTTTGCAGGCTCTACTTATTTTTTCCTTTTTCTTTAGTAGTCCTCTAATTTTTATTATCTTTGAGCCATCTTTAGCTTGATCATCTAGTGTTCTAATTTTATTATGTTTAGCCATTTTACTATTTTAGCTTGAATTTTGTCCAAGTTTGTTACTTTGCTATTTCAACAATGTTCTTATTTTGTTATCGTGCTGTTTGTTCATGTAACTTTATGCTTGCAGGGACTTCGGAGAGAAACAACACTTTACTTGATAAGGTGCCATCTCTAGAACTAAAGACGTAAGTTATATTCCTTTTTTTTATTAGTGAAGCTTTCCCTGTTCTGTAATTTGTTGTAAGATATTCTTTAATTAGTTTTTTTTTGGAATAAGAAGGGAGGTTTATGGTTGTAGCCCAAATGAGTAAATCTTACATAAATTGCAACTCTTAAGAGTCGACCCCGTGATCCTTGGTGCATTTGGCATATCGTGTGTTGGTGAACTACCCGAAAACGTTCATGCATTAGTTTAACTTGGAGGCATCTGTTGAAAATGTCACATGGTTAAGACTAGACTGATAAGTAAAATAGACACCAATCGTTTTGTAAGAGATTACTTCTCAGCAGAAGTTGTAGATAAAACAAGAAATTATCATGATCCGTCCATGTGAAGTTGCGTATGGAGACTTGCAATAGAACATGTTTGTGTGAGAGTAAAAGTTGAAGTGATTGTAAAGGCTATTGCCAGAATGCTGCTGATTTTGAGTTTCGCTGGCAGCATTGATATGATTTTCAAGTTTGGTTACTTACTTCAACCATTGGTATGGATTGTGTTTGATAATTAAATGGAACAAGACGCGTAATGGTAAAGTAAATCATAGAACTTAGAAGTAGGTGTAAATGTTTCTCTGTCTCACGTCCAGGCATTAATTTTCTTTTAAAATGACATGGTAGTTTATTAATAGATTTAGATGGTACTTTCATATTACAGGGGTATGAGGATCACTGAAGCTTTAAGACTCCAAATGGATGTCCAGAAACAATTACATGAACAACTTGAGGTACAACGTGTGAAATTGTTTTCTGATGCCAGCCAGCTACTTTTTTCCCTTGTTTCCTCCTGGAGGTTGCTTATGTGTCAATGTCATTTGTTTCTTAAAATAATATCTTTACTCGACATGTAGATTCCTTATCTGTCGTCTATATTTCTTTTTTCAGACATCGATCTATATAAGGTTATTTGTTAACATATTCAGTATAATTCTCATGCAGAAATGTGCCAACCCCACTAATGTTGATTAATCTTTCTGGGTAAAGATAGTTTTAATTGATAACAAACTAAATGTGGATATGAGTTATAAATAAAGAAATGTGCCTCCCCAGTCCATAATTTTGGTCTACTTTATAGTATATTATTTCTATCCATATGGTATGTTACTTAAGGGAGTGTAAAATTGCTAAAAGTGCTGCTTCATTAATCAAGCTTTCTATTTGCACGCGTTAAATGTAAACCTTTATGCTCAAGAGTCTGGAATCACTTGTCTACCTTTTTAAAGAAGTCTACAATCGGAAATCATATGTTTCGAACTTTTGATTTCTAATCTGATATTACAGTGCAGGATAGATAATGTATTTGTAATTTTATGGTCTCAATTTTCTTTATCGCAGATCCAGAGAAACTTGCAGTTGAGAATAGAAGAACAAGGGCGGTATCTCCAAATGATGTTTGAAAAGCAATGCAAGACGGGTAGTGAGAAGTTGAAGGTTCTTACCTCCTCAGAAACTCAATGTTCAGAGATTAGCAATTCTGCAGTTAGAAATGAAGTTTCAAATAATGATCAAACTGAAGGACGAAATGAAAACACTTTATCAATGGTTTCAGATGAAAATCACCAGCAAGCATGTGGGAAGCATAAAATGACCAGAAACAACGACGATGATAATAATGATATTGCTAGCAAGTTGCATCCTCCGGCACTGAAGCGTGCTAGAGGAAGCAATGGTGATTCATGATCCATCCTCTTCTCCACCAACATATTAGGCTTTACTTCGCAGCTTTTTTGCATCCCTTGTAAGACATACAACTCTAGGATGTTTTCTTTCCAAGCACAATGGTTTCCAAGGTCTGAAAAAGCCATCCCAGGATTGCAATGGTAATTTGAAAACATTGAAGCTGGGTAAGAACGTCATCCCTGTTCATGTTTTTAAAATTATTTAAAGCAAGAAGCACGATTGAAGTTTGATTTTGATAACTTATCTTCTCAAACTTGTGATAAGGTCTCTTTTAATCAGCTTGTGGAAAACAAACAGTGTATTACCCTCCCTAAGTTATGTTGTACTTTTAAATCAGCGTGATAACTAGTGAAGCTCCATCTTGTTTGGGGCTTGTTTACTTTTAGGTGGTTGATGTTGTAATATATTTATATATAGATATTATCAATGAGTAATTTCTGTGCCTATTTTTTTCTTTTTCCTTCACGCATTTTTCTGACAGTAGGAAAATCACACAGCTGGAGACTGGAGTCAGGTGAGGTGAAGTTATTAAATCAGTTTTCTGTTCATTAAACACTTGTTTGTTGCATCTAATTTGCCAAGCTCCCTGTTTTTGTTCTTGCAAAGGTGGTTTTTCATTAGCATTTCATTAAACACTCAATTGGAAGTTGCCTTTTGATCGGAATAGTTAAGATTAAGTATGACACTTCTATGAAATTGTTTATCTCTTGGTATTTAGAGTGAAGTTAAAATGACTTTCAAAAGGAAAAAAAAAAACTTCATTTTACCGAAAACTTGCTCTTGTTTTCAACGTTCTAAAATAGTTAAGATGTTAAAGCATGTTTCGTGAAGGCGTCAGAGTATCTCACACCTAGAATGAAAAAATAAATAATTCAAGAATCCGATTTCCTGCAGTTAGGAAGCCCCACTTCTGCTAAACCACAAGGATATTCAATGGAAGTAAAAATATCCAAAAAAAATCGAGTGTAAATTTTTTGATCTTCATTTGGTGTTTCTTAGTGGACATTGTCTTTGTTCCAAAGAGTTTTAAGTTTTAACTGCTGCAAGCGAAATTAATCAAAATATTGTTGCCAATTGGAGCTAATAATAGTCTGCTTTAATGGTGCTGACCGTGTACGCGGATGTGGGGAAGAAATACATTGTCTCCGATGCAGCAACATTTCAAAACATCCCGTTTTTATTTATTTTTTGGTTTTTTTTACTCTGATTTGTTTAATATTAAATTAATGATATTAGAAATTATTAAAAAAATTACCTAAATTTTTAATTACATGTATATAATTTATAATTAATATATCTATATTATATTATTTCTTTATTAAATCGCAAACCACATATGCACCCACATCACATCTCGCATATGTCGGATGCGGTGTCTCGCTGCATCACATCCGCATTCCGCATTTTTAAACCTTGGATTGCAATAAAACTAGAAAGATGTACACCGAACATGTTCATACCCCCTCCCCCCCCCATAAAATAATGAGATTATCTCTCTACAAACTGAATATTAACTCGTTACAGTCTTCTGGAAAATAAATAAAATCCAATTCGTCAAATTTCTGTTTAAGCCAGAAAGCCAAGCTTCTCTCCGTTTTTCCTTGCCAATCGTATCAACCCTTGTCTTTGCTTCCCGTCTGCACCTATTGATTTGCAAAACTCTGTAATGACCTGTTTCATCATTATTGAATCACATCATCACCAAATTTCAATGAGTCAAGACTAACAACTTCATGGAATTTTATATGCTTAAATTCATTTCTAACTTACCTCCAACTAGTTTGGAATTAAAAATTTTGTGGTTGTTGTTATTGTACTTAGTTTGGTAATGAATACTAACTAACCTTGTTGTTGTGCAAGGTGATCGCCTTTCCTCTGAGCTGATTGAAGCGTTTCTTGCCGACAACATTGCGAGTCACAACAACAAACGGTGCAAAAACCCCCTTCCCTTCGTTAACATTCGATTTTTTAAGCAAATAAGTATGGTTTTCCCCACCGAAAGACGCCTCCCATCCACCGTAGAAGGCAGACGAGAAGGTGGCGGAGCTCAAATTTGAAGCTAATTGTGTGGGAGAGAATGAACTAGATAGATAACACAATTAAGTGTGGTCTTAGAATTAAGTTGCTTAGTTCGTTTCATCTGGACTGGATGGATGGTTCTGAGAATGTTCACAAAACAACAAATTTCAAAGGTGACCCAACTAATACATCAATAATCAATACCAATCAATGCCTTATGTCTTCTGCGTAATATGTAAAGCATTGCAAAGTTACAGTTATAATCACACTTTGTCTAAACAAGATCAATCAATGCCTTATGCCTTATGTTTACCACTGCAACGTGTTTAATTTAAATTTGAACTTCTTGATAAACATATTTGAATAATTCATTTACAAAAAGTAGTAAGGATCTAATTTGAGCATTTTAGTGCATAATCATACCTATCATCATCATAAGCTTATAAGTAGTCGGTGGACTATAATCACATACTTTTACAGGTGGTCGGTTTAGTTTGAACACGTGGTTGACACGCTGTTCTTGTGTGTTGGGACGCAAATGTTCGAAAATGAGATGTTATAATTAATACATAAGTAGGTAGATGTTGGCTTTGGATTTGGTAAAATGTGTTAAAGTTGATTTATCCCATAATTCACATTAGCTATTTGGTCCCAGTAGGCCTGTCATGGACCCTCACATCACCTACTCATGGGCCGAAGTCCACAGAACTTTAGTTTTCCTTTTTGGACCAAAATAGTCACACGGTGAGAGTACAACCTAAGTTCCAGGAGAAGTTTCGTGACTCAATCAATACATGTACTCAGAATGACTCTCCGAACTTCGAAATAAAATGAGAACTCATGGAAGTAAAATGTTACATGCATGGCTGGCAATCACACTCTTAGTAACAAACTTGTGTTTGACGTTCTATCATCATTTTAGGGTGGGACTAATTAAACCTCAGCTAGGTAGAGGTAGAACTGACATGTTAGCCTGGTTTAATTTCTTTACATTCATTTCTGATGATTTATAGATCACTTCTTGTGGGTAAGTAGTCCTTAGCTATTTATCTTCTAAACCAAGCAATACCAAAATCACACTCAACCCGAGTGAAAATGACCCATTAACGAATAAATATGGACATAGCATTGACGTCTCACTCTCACGTGTAACACACCGAACCGATACCTAGAATGTAAAACTCCACATCAATATAAATAATTAAGACTCGTTTATTGTACGTTTGATTTGTTGAACAAAATATTCTAATACATACATGTTTTTGAGGGATGCTAGTTAAATTGGTTGATCTTAATTTTACACATGATAAAATTATACGTGCAATATACCAATTATACATGATTATCAAGACATCGAAAAGGTAGCATGTTGTAAAGACGTGGGAAGTGAGAGAGAGAGAGGGGAGGTATGGGGTAGTGGTTAGGGTGTAAAGGTATGGAGGGAGGTATGGTGAGGAGCATGGGTTATGTATTAGGTTTTGTTTTAAAAACAAAAAAATTAACCATTTTGCTCCTTTGGTTGCCCATTTCGTTTTCCACCCAACACTCACCCAATCTTCTTGCATCCTGACGACCAAAGGACGAGAGAGGACACCGGCGACGTGGTGAAGTCGACGCATGCGAAGAAGGAGCGCCGGGAACGGAGGAAAGAAGGAGAAGGAGCTAGAAGCGACGCCGAAGGAGGAGGAGCTCGCCACACATGTCTTCTCCACGGTGAAAGGTATGCCAAGTCTTCATATTAACTCCCCAAGAGGTGTGAGAGTGTAGGGGGCGGCGTTGGTGTCGTTTCCCCGGCGAACCCAACTGGACAGTGGTTGAAGACGCTCTGTTCGGTCGACCGGTAGTGTGGTTCGGTCGACCGAATGAGGTCTGTATGATGCCTGTCCAGGAGGGAAAATGCATGTTCGGTCGACCGGTGGTTGGGTCGGTCGACCGAGTTTTAATGAATATTAAGTTGCTGCCCGAAAACGGTCGAACGATGTCTGTGTGACGATCGACCGTTTATGCCAAATTTTAGCGGGTTTTTTTAAGGGTTATATTAGCCGGTCGACCGGTGGTTATTCGGTCAACCGAATCCCAGTAGATAGGTTAGACAGACCTTCGGCCGACCGAATGTGTGTCTCGGTCGACCGAACTGCACAAAGTCGGTCAAGAGCGTTGACCATCTAAACGGTCGACCGCTCTGGATCCGGTCGACCGACCGCGTGCAGTTTTCCTGTAGTGAAGTGTCTGCTGATCCGGTCAACCGAAAGAGTTTCGGTCGACCGAATACAGGGGTAGGATTCATGTAGTTTTCCTTATCGGTTGAACGGACCCTGGTTCGACCGACAGGATATATATGTATATAAAATTTATAGCGTAGACCTTCCAAACGGTCGACCGCTAGATTTGACCTTGTTCGACTGGTGGGTCGAATTATCTTTCCTTGGTGGATTTATCCACACGCGAGACGTCGAGCATAGGCGACTACCGGCTGCCGAGCCCACGGTCGATCATCGGACCTCGGAGCTACGAATTTCACCTACGACGAGAGCGTATTTCTGTTGGACCCCTTGAGCCTGTGCGGCAGAGGGATGCCTTCCATGCCAGTGTGGGTGGTAGATGCCTTCTTCCTTGTGTAGGGAGGGGTTGCACTTTCCGTGTGTCGGAGAGCGAGGTCACTTGTGCCTGTGCGGCCGAGAGACGCCTTCTTCCTTGTGTAGGGAGGGGATGCACTTTCCTTGTGTTGGAGAGCGGAGGCAGTCAGTGGGCCCGAGGCAGATTTGCATTGCATGTGCATTCATGATTTTTTGTATTTGTTTCTGTTTATGATAGGAGATGTTGGCATACGGGGTTCCTTGCGGGAACTCAGGCAGATTTTGTGTTTCATTTTCAGGGAGCAGGCAGTCGTAGGTTGGTGGTGACCGAGGGGAGTACCTCCGGGATCGGGTCCTGTCTTCTTATCTTTTTTTGTAGATGTAGCGATTACAGTAGTTATGTAGTAGACTTGTAATCGCTCTTTTGACACTCTGTATTATGACTTCCACGTGGAGATATTTTATATATATGTATTCAGTTGACTTTCGAGTAACGTATCATTGTTGACCGTTGACGGTCGTATGTTGTATGTTTTAATTTGAAAAATTTCTTCCGCTGTTTCGGGACGTTACACATGTACTTTAGGATGTTTTGCTTTGAGAACACAAGAATGATGATTAGATCTGAAGCAATGTTAACTTCTCTTTGAAACCAAACTGGACTTCTCATCCCACAAGTTGGTGCGTGATGCTTCCCTCTCACCACACCCTAAACCATTTCTCTTTCTAAACACCAAATGCATGCATGGATGATATGATATAAACACCCTATAGAACTTTACACACACACAAAATATTGCACCACCTCTCATGGACCCCTCCGCGACCGCCTTGGTCGCCGGATCTCACCAGAGGAATGAGCTTCACATTCTCCAAAGCCATGAGGAGGTAAAAAAAAAATATCGACAATTGACGTTGAGTGGAGTGACCAGGATCTTATAAATGATCGGAGTGTATATTATATACATATGGTTGTTATTGCATTAGTGACTAAATGCTTGTAAGCTTAATTTGTTGTTTTTGATCCAGAAATCGAATAGGCAAACAGTCAACACGAAAGAATGTCGCGTTTGTGGTGATTCGATAGGTTTGAAGGAGAATAGTGACTTGTTTGTTGCTTGCTTCGAGTGCGGTTTTCCGGTGTGTCGGCCGTGCTACATCTATGAGAGGGCGGAGGGGAACCAAACTTGCCCACAATGTCACACCCGCTACAAACGTCACAAAGGTTTTGAATCTATTTTATTAACTTGTCCTTCTTTGCTATTTCCAATCATTAATTACTTAATTAACTAATTTTTTAAAATATTTTCTCTTGTTGTAATGGTATTTATTTTTGAATCTATTCAAGGGTGTCCAAGAGTAGCTGGAGATGAAGACGATGGAGCAGATCTTGACGACTTTGATGAAGAATTTCAAATCAAGAACCCACCAGACCACAATCAAATCCCCACCAACAACTTAGTAAAAACATTTATATTAACTATTTTAACTCATGGTGACAATGTTATTTTTATTATAATATACAAATAATTGCTTTTTTGTCACTTAATTTCACAACAGGAAAATTCATATTACACTATTCAAAAACAAAGTTCTCACCCCAATGGTCCTGCCTTCTCCTCCATTGCTGGAAGTGGTAACCACATGCTTAATTACCTTCATTATTATGTGTGTTGTTAGTTTTATTTTTTTTCTTGGCTTTAAGAATTCTTTTTTCCCTTTCATTTATGTTAGTTGTCGAGAAGGAGTTGGATGGTGATCAGAAGGATATGGATGGTGTAGAGTGGAAGGAGAGAGTGGAGAAGTGGAAGGCCAGACAGGAGAGGAGGGGTCTGTTGAGCAAGCAAGGTGACGATGGTGACGACGACGACAACAACAACGACGATGACGACGAAATGCTGTAATTATTTTCAACCATTACCTAAGTTCTGGTTATTATATTATATATTTGTAGAAAATTTCATAAGTATTTCAAGTACCTATTGATTGATACGTAGTAGTACATGTCAGTCAGTTCGATCAAAGCAATGTTCTATGCATTAAACCATCTTTGTCATTTTATCCTAACTGTTGCTGAGAATTGATCCAACATCATATTAAAATTTAAAATTCCATATCATAGTTTTGATATCATAAGGAGGAGTTAAAGGATATATACGTAGCAAGTGCACTGACGTGCACAATGCATGCATGCAGGCACTTATCACAAATGAATGCAATGAGTAACATAGCTCAAAAATATTTTGTTCTGAAGTAACAAATTAAGGAATATAATTCTGAAGATAATATGTTGCATTTTGAGGTTTAATTAGAATATATTAAAAAAAATAAAAAGAATAATTGTAATGTAGCATGTATTTATGTATATGGTCAGGATGGCTGAAGCACGTCAACCACTATGGCGCAAAGTTCCGATCTCGTCAAGCAAAATCAACCCTTACCGTATAGTGATCGTCCTCCGACTCGTCATCCTCGCATTTTTCCTCCGATTTCGCATACTCACACCCGCCACCGACGCCTACCCTCTATGGCTGATCTCCGTCATATGCGAAATCTGGTTCGCTCTCTCGTGGATCCTCGACCAGTTCCCAAAGTGGTTCCCGATAAACCGGGAGACCTACCTCGACCGCCTTGCAATCCGCTTTGACCGAGGTCAAAATGGTCAAAATCAACTGTCCCCCGTTGACGTTTTTGTTAGTACTGTTGACCCTCTCAAGGAGCCTCCTATTATTACCGCCAACACTGTGCTATCCATACTGGCCGTTGACTATCCCGTAGAGAAGGTGAGTTGTTATGTTTCCGACGACGGGGCGTCCATGTTGCTGTTCGACACCTTGGCTGAGACGGCGGAGTTCGCGAGGAAGTGGGTGCCATTCTGCAAGAAGCACAACATCGAACCAAGGGCGCCGGAGTTCTACTTCTCCCAGAAGATCGATTACCTTAAGGATAAGGTGCAGCCTAGTTTTGTCAAAGAGAGAAGGGCCATCAAGGTTAATACCTACCTACTCAGAACTTTTCTTCTTCTTTGAGGTGTATTACTGTACATATACATAGAAGTGATAATGGATATGCTGTTTTTTCGGTTAGGAGGGTGTAATCAAGCCCAAGCAAGCACCACGCGCTCGTCTAAAATATATATATATAATAGTGGATAAGTTAATTGTATTTAATTTGAGGTCAGTTTGGATTTTTTTGGGTGCATAATTATTGAAGACTCGGCTGCATGATTATTTTTCCTGAGAAATATTGTATATATATGTACACAATAATATAAAATCTTGAAATTTAAGTATAGTCTAATATAGGAAAAATTAATATTCTTGTAAGACATAAGGTCATGAACGACTCCGCTCAATACAAATTAAGTTAGAGTTATAAGCTCACCTTTATACATGAAATGAGCTTAGTTAGCTTACTATCTTATCGAAACCCAAGCACATACTTCAGCTAAAAATGGTAGACATATATAGGCATATAGCTCTATTGCAAAGTAACACACTTTTGGTTCTAAGGAAAGCATGTGAGATTGTATTCCTCTTGCTAATATATGCAAATCGCACGTACAGAGAGAGTACGAAGAATTCAAGGTAAGAATCAACGCAATGGTGGCGAAAGCCCAGAAGAAACCCGAGGAAGGATGGGTGATGCAGGATGGAACTCCTTGGCCTGGCAACATCACCAGAGACCACCCTGGCATGATTCAGGTACATACATCACCACAAAATAACAACATCCAGACCAAATCAAAGACACTGCTAACACAGGCATAATTGTTGACATGCATGTGTAGGTATACCTTGGAAGTGGTGGTGCATTGGATGTAGAAGGCAAAGAACTCCCTCGTTTGGTTTACGTATCCCGCGAGAAGCGCCCTGGGTACCAACACCACAAGAAGGCCGGAGCCATGAATGCATTGGTTCGGGTCTCGGCTGTCCTCACCAACGCACCCTTTATGCTCAACTTGGACTGCGACCACTACATCAACAATAGCATGGCCGTCAGAGAGGCCATGTGCTTCCTCATGGACCCTCAGCTCGGCAAGAAGCTCTGCTACGTTCAGTTCCCTCAGAGGTTCGACGGCATCGACCACCACGATCGATATGCCAACCGCAACATCGTCTTCTTCGACGTAAATATATCATACTACCCTTAACTTTTATTAAGTAAAGTTACCCCAAAATATCTAAAGACAATTCACTCACTCCTTGATTGGGGTGAGGATAGGAAGAACACGACCTTATCCCTGCAAAAGAGAGAGGCATAACATCAAATGTAAATTGTTCAAAAGAGAGAGCGCATGACACCATCAATAACTTGCACCTAAGTACTTGATAGTATTTTAAAGATATGGTGGTGGTTCGACCAAATTTCACATTTTGTAAAATGTAGACATAAAGAACCATCTAATGTTTGAAAGATACTTGCACATTGCTCAAAAGAATATATTACACTAACAAAATTATGTCTACCATCTTGCCCAAGTGCTTATAAGCATATTGATGTTGCTTGTTCTTACATGTAGATCAACATGAGAGGGTTGGATGGAATCCAAGGACCAGTCTATGTCGGAACAGGTTGCGTCTTCAACAGACAAGCCTTGTACGGCTATGACCCACCAGTCTCCGGCAAGAGACCAAAGATGACATGTGACTGCTGGCCATCATGGTGCTGTTGCTGCTGCCGTGGTCGGAAGTCAAAGTCAAAATCCAAGAAAGAAGACCAGCACTTCCTGGAAGGCTTAAAGGGTGGTGGTCTTTTTGGGAAGAAATGGCACATGAAAGGCATCAAGAAGAAAAACAAGGGGGACATGTACACAAAGTCATTCAACTTGGAGGAGATAGAGGAGGGGCTGGAGGGCTACGATGACCTGGAGAAGGCGAGCCTGATGTCGCAGAAGAGCTTCGAGAAGAGGTTTGGGCAGTCGCCGGTGTTCATCACCTCAACATTGATGGAGGAAGGTGGGTTGCCAAAGGGGACCAACTCCGCAGGGCTGATCAAGGAGGCCATTCACGTTATCAGCTGCGGTTATGAAGAGAAAACCGAATGGGGCAAAGAGGTACAACATTGTTATCAATACCATTTTATTTATCTAAGTGACGCAAAAAGAAACCTAAGTTCATGTTTGCAGGAACTTACGGAGATATATAATAGAAACAGAAACATAAACAAAACTTCTACAAGAATTTGTCCTTGGTTACATCTCCTCAAGGGAAGAGAAATTGAAAGAAGCACATTAATTTTTCACATTTCCTAAAATTACCTCTTAATACAAACGTTGCAATTGTTTTTATTAACATCGAAAGCTAATATCTTAGTTAACATACTAGAACAAGCATTTTTATATTCTTTTCAAACAAGAGGAACTCATGTCTACACAAACAGTAGGAAAGAATAAAATTTTCTTCTGAATCTGGACTAACAATGAGTAATTCATAACATGTAACGTAAATCGGAAAAAAATTGTTGATGTGATACTTACATGTTTTGCAGATAGGATGGATCTACGGATCAGTGACTGAGGACATCCTCACTGGATTCAAGATGCACTGCAGAGGGTGGAAGTCAGTTTACTGCACGCCCAAGAGGCCAGCATTCAAGGGTTCAGCTCCAATCAACCTTTCAGATCGACTGCACCAAGTTCTAAGGTGGGCGTTGGGGTCTGTGGAGATCTTCCTTAGTCGCCATTGCCCACTATGGTATGGCTACGGTGGTAAACTCAAATGGCTTGAGAGGCTTGCTTACACTAACACAATTGTCTACCCCTTCACGTCCATCCCGTTGCTCGCCTACTGTACCATTCCTGCTGTTTGCCTCCTCACTGGAAAGTTCATCATCCCTACAGTAAGTGACAATTAGTACTCGTGCAACTTTGCAGCTATATATTTCACTTTGATCATATACATGTTAGTACCGTACTTTCCACTTCGATACATTACAAAGTGAAAATGCATGCAAATATGATTGAAATAGAAGATATAGATGCCAAAAGAAAATTGCACAAGCAATATAGAAGATTGACTTCACTACCATAAAAAACCTAATCTTAGATCAAGAGATGCCACTGTCAAATTTATATCATAGTTATCTGATGACCCCTCCATTCATATGGTTGGTCCATTATTGGATTTGTTAGTTTTCTTTCAATGAATAATTCACTATTTTTAGTTGCATTTGAGTAGCATAATTTTTTTTTACTTTTCCTATTTTTACGCATAGTAATTTGTTATTTAATGAATGAAGTATATAAGAATTGGAAATCATATTCAGTCACACCTACTGATTATATAAGAATTCCATAGAACACGTGTGAAATGATATTGTGGAATTTTTTTGTGTTTCTTTGTTAGTTGTAAAATGATATTGATCTGTGATCTTGTTTTTGGCAGTTGACAAACTTAGCAAGTGTGTGGTTCATGGCTCTCTTCCTCTCCATCATCGCCACTGGCATCCTGGAGCTACGGTGGAGTGGGGTCAGCATTGAGGACTGGTGGCGAAACGAGCAATTCTGGGTCATCGGTGGTGTGTCTGCTCACCTCTTCGCAGTCTTCCAAGGCCTCCTCAAGGTGCTGGCCGGGGTGGACACCAACTTCACGGTCACATCCAAGTCAGCTGGGGACGAGGACGATGAATTTGGGGACCTGTACCTCTTTAAGTGGACCACGCTCCTCATCCCTCCCACCACGCTGATCATCATAAACATGGTCGGGGTTGTGGCGGGAGTGTCAGATGCAATCAACAACGGCTACGGGTCATGGGGACCACTCTTCGGCAAATTGTTCTTTGCATTCTGGGTCATAGTGCATCTCTATCCTTTCCTCAAAGGGTTGATGGGAAGACAGAACAGGACTCCCACCATCGTCGTGCTCTGGTCGGTGCTGCTGGCTTCCATCTTCTCATTGGTGTGGGTGAGGATTGACCCCTTCTTGCCTAAGCAGACCGGTCCAAGGCTTAAGCAGTGTGGGGTGGAGTGTTGAGTCTGGAGTTTTTGTGGTGGGACTGTTGTTGTAGTTGGGCAAATCTTTACTGGGTACTCATCTTGTGTCTGTAGCAAAAAATTTTGTTTGTTCTTTTGTTCAGCTGTTGGCTGATCAAGAACCATATATGAAAGTTTGGTGTCCCGAGTTTGTGAAACCTTTTTGCATGTGTATGTTGACAATACAATTGTAAGTTACTATCTTTTTCTTTCAAAAAACAGGATCCGTTTTCACACTTTCATGTAGTTATTCATTTGATTTTAAACCTCAAGTTGATGTCATGTGGATCGATTCGATAACTTTTGCATTCTTTTCAGGTGAGTAGATGTGAACTTAGATTCCTTTCAAGGTACACAATTTCATGGATTTTTAGCCTACTCCCGAATTCTTTGTACTTGACTTTTACCAATCCATAAAATATCACAGTAAGTTAGGCCTGCAAATACAACGCTCTACAGAGGAAGCAATGAGCATCTCGCATGCCCAAAATAGATGAATCGACCTTTGCAAGGTGGTTGTCAATTGACCCATGACCGAAAACGCAAATAACACAGACAATTACCAACTTATCATGCTAGTAAATATGAATATAACACCAAAACCCTAAACTGGTTCAAGAACAATTTTAATTTTAAATGTGAAGGTCAGTGCATCTTCTGAATTCAAGAATAATTGTGATCCGGACATGTTTACAACTTTCTAAAGACTGCAGTCTCTGAAATTAATAATGACCGTCTGACGGATATTATTCAAATGCTTTCTATATCATTGATATTATTCAAATGTTTTAGTAAAACCGGGCATCCTTTTCTCCTGAATCTCCTGATATGACTTTTTATCAACTGCACTTTGAGTACATTTGAATCATTGCATCACAAGAAAGAGGCTCTTGCTTCAAAGGGAGGTAAAATCATTACATAGAATTTTTGCACTTATTGTCTTGTAGTGATGTTTGGTTCTAGGTCTATATCCACCTTATGTTACAAAACCTCACTAAAAGGAAACAGTTGCTTTAAGATAAACAAGTTTGTTAATGGAACATGGAAATTACTTCGCAGTAATAAAGTGATCTCTTTAGAAATACAGAAGAAGAAAAAAACTCACCGGGTACCCTTGAAGATGGAACGAAGAGATGGGATTGCTTGCTTCAATATGGCATCACCTGTGCTCCTGGATCTCTTGAAAAAGCTGCAAAGGTAATTCTTGAGCTTGTTTCATACAAAATATTTCCATGTATTATGGTACAACATAAATTGATAGCATCAAATTGTCCATACACCCTGAAATTAACAAATAAAAAGCAATTCAAGGTAATCAAATGATAATTGCAGATGTGCTGCATGTATATTTTTATAGGCAACCCTAAATTAGGGGCATATTAACAGCAAAACTTTCATGTAGGTTTGTGATCTAAAAATGGTTTGCACAGCTATCTTAATGTCTAACACTTTTAGCTATTCTAATTTGTTACAGTCTTGAAGGATCAACTGATGTAGATCAACATTTGTATGAGCATGGATCAGTTCAATACCATATCAAGGTAAGCCTGATGTTTTTGAAAAGATTTAATTGCTCAATGCAATTGGCTCCGTTTGGAGCTTACGTAGCAGAGGATTACGAAGTTTTGACAATTTCCACAAACAAGGAAATTCTATGAATTGACAGCTACTATTTCTCACAATTATGAAATAAAAGATCAAACCATATAACACAGATGAGTCGTGAAAAAAGTGTATAGTAAATGGAAAAACAGTTTATTGAAGTATACCATTCTTGGAAATCTTTATGCAGGCAGCAGAACAAGAACCACGAGTCATCTATGTATCAGTTTTGGCTCCAGCATTGCAGAAAGAGATGCCAGAGTCATCTCGTCTTCCTGATAGTACCTTACGAAACATACAAGATATTTACTCAGATATTGCAGAAGTTACTGAATCCTCAAGGGAAGGGTTTGCAGTTACAGTCAAATTTGACCTAGATAGACTACCCCACGGCAAAAGTTAGTGGTCAATCATTTTTTTCCCATTATAATTTATTTCCGAACTTTGCAATATTCTTCTTGTGGGACAAATATATTGGTATCTTTTGAAAAAGAACCAACAAACTTTTATGTAATGCTTTAGTGGAACAAACAAATACAATAGACCTTGGAGGACTGTGAACTAAATTGGTGTCTATAAATGGAAGAGCAAGATATGATGATAGACCCAATAAATAAAGGCATCTTTAATATAGGAAAAGCTAGCCTTACCACCATATATTCTAAAATTACCAAAAGATAGATCAAGTTACATACATTTCAGCCAGTAAGAATAGCTATTGATATACCCTTCCTTCTAAAGAAAAAAATGATTTCTATCTAACTAAAAATAAATCATGAACAATTTACCTAATAGCTGCTTATTCTGAACTCAATCATATGTTGAATACAATATTGAAATAGGATCTACTTTGTGATATGTGAATATACTCAACCTTCCCTCCGTTTTTAAAAGATTCTTGAAACTTGCTCATTTGTTTTCTCAAATTCTTCATGAGATCAATCTTACTAGTTATGAAATGACAAGTTCTCTTTTCTTGCCCCAGAAAATCGTCTAAGGGCTATATCAAAAATTTCTTCAATACCAGCAGTTATTTCTACCTCACAGCTGAAGGACATTTTGTGGAATTTTGGAACCTCAGGCGCCACTTTCAGAATAAACGAGCCCACTAAACTAGTATACCATCCAGAAGAGCCTTTCTTCATTGTCAGAAAGGTAATCCACTAAGATTTCTAGGCCAGAAATGTGAGCTAAATGGAGTGAAATAATTAACAAAGAGAATATTTGCATTTTGCATTAAGTCAAATAATTCTATATAGATAGATACTAGATGATCAAGTAATCTTCTTATGAAAATCATAGCTTTCTTGGATCTTTTTGGTTAGTTTCTTGGCTTTATTTGAATGGTCACTTGCCAAACCTACAGCCAGACAAATTTGTTGCAACATTTCCCATGCGCTTTCAAGATGAGAATGACGTAGCACTTGCAACAACATTCTTTCAGGTTGGCAACAATTAATAGCTGCTCAACCGTTCATAGATCAGTAATTGGTCAGGCGTCAAAGGTCAATGTCGCAATTCATGTATAATAAAACTTGAGGTTTTTTGTTACAGAAACTTGCAGAAGTAGGAGACTCTGCAGCACTTGCGAAGGCACCAGTATGCACTTGGTCACCAATACCTACTCCGGAGCTACGGGGGGAGTCAATTAGATATCTGAGTACAAATGGAGGGTTTGTATCGTTTGGTATGTCTTATCTTAATATGAGAGTCGATAGTCTAGGTCTAACAGAAAACATTCTCCAAATAAGCATAGAGCATTATCCTCTAGTGGGTATAAACTTGAATCCAAAATAATTGTATAACAATATTCTCTAAGCAAATATAAAATCAACACATGCTGTTGACAAATCCAACTATATATATCAAAGCTATACATGGTTGATTCCCTTAAGATCCATCACTAACCATAGATACCCGTAGATGGTCTGAAGACTGAGAGTAACTACATCTAAGATACATCGGATTTCTGCAACTACAGAAATTCTCCATCGTCATATTAAAGGGGAGAAATTGGACAAAACGGTCTGGATTTTACTAAACTTCAATGCATATGTCAAATACCATGTCAAGGTAAGCTTGAAACTCAGAAACAGTATCATATTCTTATGCTTCTCTAGTAGTCAATATTTAACTTTTCCATCTGCACAGTGTACTAAAAGTTTTATACAAAGAAAGATGAGACAGCAGCTGGAAAGTTTCGTGGAGGTAAACACCTGATATTTTTTAAATTGCACCAGCAGACACTATTCACTTGATTTTAAAACCTTGAGAAATTGTAGACATCACATGTGCCACAGAATACACATGATTTTGAGGATTTCAATAGTGGAAGCGAGGAAAATGAAGATATTGCCATTACGTCAAAATTACCCCAATGCCACAAAAGAGGCTCCCAATTGCCATTACCCCAATGCCACAAAAGAGGCTCCCAATTGCCATTACGTCAAAATTACCCCACTGCCGCAAAAGTGGCTCCCAGGGCAGGGTGGGGGTGAGAGAGAGAGTAGGATGAATGCAGTCGTAGTGCCGTACCTCTCTTAATAACATTGATGCAACGAGCAATTTGATTACCCATTGCCTGACTGCAATTTCACAAAAACAGATGGTTTAATAGCCAGTTTGATTTAGTTTACATAGTGATGCTGAACAGTTTACTTTTGGGTCCTGATCCAGAAACGATGCTTCTGGTTTTTCCAAGAAGTGTCACTATGAGATCATAATGACAATATAAAAATTTACTATTATTTGCAGGTCATTGAGGCATCAAGGATAAAAGATGGTGGCCACTATACAAACGTGCATGGTACGTAAAAAGGTTTCGAAACACAATATTAAAACACAGGTCGTCAACCTTCACTATTGTACACTACCAGAGCACAACCAATTAAAGCAAATCAAAATTGCAGAACACAAGCATGATAATAAATCCCCAATCATATTATTATATATAGCAAACAGCAAATTTCATGTGTGTATGCATGGTATAAGGAGCGATGAGAACCAAAGGAATTCAGCAAGTTAGAATTCACTTTCATTTTAAGGAAACAATTACATAAGCAGCAGAGTGAACATAGAAATGTTCAAAATATTAAGTCTAATGATCACAAGATAAATCTTCACTTCAGACCGATGCCATTTCTTTTCTCTTGATGACTAATGATTGGCTTACTGCAGGTGACCAATCCAATAATCAGCAGAGTTCGCTAAAATTAACAAAGCTGAAGCGAACATGGAATTCAGTGGCTAAGAACATCAAAAGCATTCATCCAACCATCAGGATCAGGGCATTGCAGAGAATGCGAGGAAAGTGGAGGAGGTTCAAAAACTTCGTTTCTTTGACACAACACAAAAGATTACAATGATGCCCAACAGGTTCATTTGCGTTGGTCACAAATGGGTAAGGTAAAAAATTCCATTGTGTAGCATGAGATTATGTACTGAATGAGAAGATCTCATTATGTGACCAGATGTTACAACCCAATTTAAAACTGTGCAAATACGTATCATCTTTGATTTGTTTCTATATAAACGCTATTCAATGATATATATTTTTTATTTTTAATTAAAGTAGTCCAGCCAACATCAAATCAGGCTTTAGACGTGATCATAATTTATCTTATATATGTAACCCAAACCTACAAGATATAATCCCAAGCAAACAAGAACATGGAAAACTAAGAGAGAGATTACAGGAGGTAGTGGTGCACCATTTACCATAGTTAGAAAGAGTCCACAGATCAAGGATTTGGCGAGGATGTCATCCACTAGTCTCCACGTTGATCCCAACCACCATTCCCATGGTCAACTGAAACAAACAAAGAACTCTGTTAGAGGCAAAAACAGCATTTCAACAAACAATCCAAAACATCCAAAAAAAGTCAATCCACCTCCATCCATCGCAAAACCAAATCAATTGAAATTCCCTCAATGGGATCGCTGGCGGGTCACGTCGCCGGATTCCTACTCCTCTTCCCGATCGGAATCCGACGACTCGTATCATCCTACAACCACCACCTCCACTCCCAACCCCCACATTCCTCCGCCGAACCATGGTACTTCTCCTCCACCCCGAACCGCCACCTCACTCTCCTAAACAACATCGACATCTACGCACTCCTCGTGATCCTCCCGATCACGGCCTTCTCTGAACTCATCCTCTCCCTAATCCTCCCAACCACCTCAAACCGCCTTTCACTCTCCCACCAATCCGCCATCCTCTCAATCTTCTGGCTCCTCCTCCTCTCCCTAACCCTCCTAACCCTCCCCAACGACCTCGCCTTCCTCCTCACCTCCCTCGCCTTCCTATCCGACCTCCTCCTCTCCGAAACCCCCACCTCCGCCATCCAATCCCGGGCCCACTCCCACCTAGGGTTCCTCACCTCCGTCTCCGCCATCTCTTCCCTAGCGATGGCGGCGAAGGGGAAACACAATCACCCGGCGGTGGCGGAGGACGTGGGGCTGTCGGCGGCGATCGCGATGAAGGGGATATGGACGCTCCAGATCGGGGTTCTGGAGTCCGTGTGGGGCCCATGTGGGGGAGGGGAATGCGAGCTCGAGGAGGATAGGGTGAGAGGGGTGGAGTTGGTGGATACTGTGTTCCTGGGGAGCGTCGTGGTGGTGGTGGGGGTGTGTTTGGGTTTGTTCGCCGTCGCGGCGAGAGGTCACCGGACGGCGACGGACGCCGGCGAGATCACGAGACCTATGATGACGGCGGAGATCGAGGGGTGAGATTGATTCGGGGTTTTTTGCCGGAAAGTGCCTAGATATTTGTTGAATTGAGAATTTTGATTCGTGGTTGTGATTATTAGGTTAGGTTTCCTGGAAAATTTTGTTACTTGGAAAGAAGATAATTGAACACTCATTTTGTTTGATTGTAATTTTATTTTTGAATGTAAGTTATACTGAACTGCTAAACATCGCCCCAAAATTACTTAAATCGCCCCTTGAAATTACCAAATTGCCCTTCCTCCTATTTTTGCTTATATATCTCACAATTTCACTCTTTTTTCAAAACTTTCTCTTCCTATACCTACTACACAAGATTACGAATGTCTCGGAGGCCAGGGAAGCAGCCAGCAGTTCCCCCGGTGTACCCGTATGAGGTAACATTACGTTATTTATTTGTTTTTAAAAAAAAAAAAAAAAAATGCGTCGGCGTCCGAGGGAGACGCCCCCCGCATGGGGCGGGCGTCCGAGGAAGCCGCTCCCCCCATAGGGGGAGCGGCTTCCGAGGACGCCCGCCCCATGCGGGGGGCGTCTCCCTCGGACGCCGACCCGAAGCGGGAGACGTCTTCGGAAGACGTCTCCCCGATGGGGGAGACGTCTTCCGAAGACGTCTCCCCGTAGGAGGAGGCGTCTCCGACAGACGCCTCCACCTTGCGGGAGGCGTCTGTCGCAGACGCCTCCTCCTTTTTTGTTTTTTTAATTAATAAATATCATAATTACTTTAATAAATAGTGATAAATCAAAAAAATTAATTTAACAAATTCTTATTAAGTTTAACATTTGTGATATTTAGTTTTAACAAATTTTGATTTAGTTTAACAATTGTTTTAATTTAGTTTAACAAATTTTGATTTAGTTTAACAATTTTGATAATTAAGTTTAACAAATTTTGATTTAGTTTAACAATTTTGATAAATATGATAATTTAGTTTAACAAATTTAACAAATTTGTATTTAAAATTTCAATAAATAGTCATCGGGTCACAGTGGAGGGAGAGGCAAGTCGATACCATTACACGCCTTCCGTTCTTTAGAGGATGATTCAGCACCGCGTCATCCACGTAGACGGGGGATATCTGCTTCGGTCAGGAGGGAGAGGGAGGCATTACGTCGTCGTGAGGAGGAGGATGATTCCTTCGATGATGAGCATGTGGATAGTTTTGACGACGAGAGCGACGATGATGGCCCGTATGATGTGCGGCCGGAGGTGGAGAGGCAGGGGGATTATAGCGGAGGACGTGGTCGAGCGGGTACTTCTACTTCCGCCGGATGGATGGTGCGGAAGGGTAGGGGTGGGAGGTTTACGACCGGGGATTCGAGCTCGTGCACTGTTGATCCCCGCGCTCAGAAGAAGAAGAGGGTCCAGGACGATTCTTGGATCGTGAGCAGTATGACGCCTGGTGGTCCTTTAGATGGGAGCGTCATTCCTAGTTTCTGGGGTCACATTGCTAGACGGATCTGGGACGGAGAGGATCGGAAGGTTCTGAAGTGCCAGAATCGGCACAGAGCCTGTACAGCACTACAGGGTTGGCGGTCTACACTGAGTGCTGATATCAGAGAGGAGATTAGTGCCACGCATTTGGGGCACTTACCGTACAGCATGTTCCCTTATCTCGACATGCCTTTGATTTCGGCG
Organism: Triglochin maritima; assembly: GCA_963682175.1. Classification (NCBI taxonomy): domain Eukaryota; kingdom Viridiplantae; phylum Streptophyta; class Magnoliopsida; order Alismatales; family Juncaginaceae; genus Triglochin; species Triglochin maritima. Next base: position 63,704,233 of record OY821771.1, read on the forward strand.
TTTGTGGAGCGGTGGCAGCCTGACACCAACACTTTCCACATGCCTTTCGGAGAGATGACGATCATGCTTCACGATGTTTTCCAGATCCTGCGACTTCCTGTGGATGGTCGTCTGGTTAGTGCTCAGGGGTCGACGTCTGAGCTGAGGTGTTATGTGGCAGAGTTGCTTGGTGTCACACCTGATGGTCTGGCGAGAGATACAACTTTATGGAGTGGTGGTGGTGTCGGCATCGACTCCCTTGAGGACCTATGCAGACGGGCACGACCTCCGCGGGCCGATGATACACAGTTGACGGCGTACCTATTCTTGATGCTCGGAGCCGTCTTGTTTGTCGACAAGAGTGGTTGTCGGATCAGACCACGCGATCTACTGGAGGCTAGGGACCCGGAGACCGTTCGTGAGTACTCTTGGGGGTCAGCGACGTTGGCATACCTGTACCGGCAGCTTGGGATAGCTAGCCGTGCGGATTGTTCTGGGATTGCAGGTTGTCTTACGCTGCTGCAGGCGTGGATATACGAGTACTTTCCTGCATTCCGCCCGCATCGTGAGCGGAAGATTATCGACGAGGGTCATCCACGTTCGGGTATGTGGGTTGTCCGGAGCGAGGACAAGAGCGATGGACGATTGCGTTCCATCCGCGCACGGCTAGATCAGATGACTGCATCAGAGGTATCAAACTTTACACCATTTATTTAATTTTAAGATGTATTATTATTAATGTGTTAAACTTTAGGTGGAGTGGTTACCCTATGGTCCTGACCCAGCAGCGGATGTCCCGAGGACTTTATTGATGGGTCTTATTCGTTATCGGGATATCATAGAGCCTTATATGCCCGATCGGGTCTTGCGTCAGTTAGGATATGTTCAGGTGATCCCGGTTGACATTCCGACACCAGAGCATGCGGTGCGGTCTGCGACAGCAGCGACGTACGACGTCAGGTTCCCCGCTTCTACAGCGGAATCGACTTGGCGGACATTTCCGAGATCATGCCGATTGTTCCTTGGCGACTTCAGACGTAGTCGCGACCCCTCCGAGTGTGATGCACGTTATCTTGATTGGTTCGGTAGTTACTCACATCCTATCATCGTCCGTGGTGCCTCCCGGAGAGCAGATCGACCACCAGATAGGACGTGTGGCGATCTGGTAATTTTTTCATTTTATCTAAATTTATTTGTACCGTATAATTTGTTAATGTACGCTAATGTTAATGTTATGTGCAGTGGATGGGTAAGATGATACGGGCTGTAGACCCAATCTTGCAGATGAGGGATGAGCTGCCAGACGATGCCAGAGCTGCATGCGGAGATGTGGATCAGATCATACAGTCATGGCATACTCAGTTAGGCATCTCCGACCATGATTCGGATGATGAGTAGGCTGATCTGTTGTACCGTACTCTTAGTATTTGCATTTATATTTGTTTATCTGTTGTACGCTTAGTATTTGTGTTTGCTTATCTGTGGTACGCTTAGTATTTGCATTTATATTTGTTTATCTGTTGTACGCTTATTATTTATTATTTGTGTTTGTGTTTGCGAACATGTCGTACGCTTATTGTTTGTATTTGTGTTTTGCTTATCTGTTGTACCCTTATTATTTGTATTTGTGTTTGATAACCTTTCGTACTATTATATATAATGCAAATAAAGCAAACATATCAAAACATATTACATAATAAAGCAACACTATATAATGTACAAACATATCAAAACATATTACATAATTATACAAACATATCAAAACATATTACATAATTGTTGCCAATATGCTATCCTATGTTGGTACTCCAGCTCCCATCCAATAACACTCTCATCTCGTATTTGATACCACAGAGTCGCTATAGGAGGTACGGGGAATCCCTCATTCAATTCCAAACGAATGTAATGAGCGTAACTCCCTAAATGAGCAATAATCAACTCTCTGCACGGTCTCGTCACGGTAGGCGGACTCTCCCAAGGTAGAACTGTAAGACATGGGTACAACGAACCATCATTTCCGAGAGAGAAGAACATAACTGCACACTTGTAAAAATTTGCAATGGGAAACAAGTCCGTCCACGTCTCCATATAGTGATTCTCGCCACAAGGTCCCCCGCCCCAATTAATCCGGTGACGAGCCTCCGCCACACCGTCGTAGTATACGTGCTCATAAAAAGATGGGTTCGCAGCTATCTCATTTGAAATCGAACGACGGGCGAGTTGCCAATTGTCTTCACCACCGTGGAAAACATCGGCGACACATCGAAATCCACAGTTTCCATCAGCACGTACATCATTCCACTGGTGTAGGAATGACATAATGATTCCTGGAATTCTATCTCCATATGGGAAGTCGTCTACGTCAGCCCGCCCAGTCACTACAATATGAACAAAAAATACAGTTAGATATAATAACAAAATATACATATTTACTGAAATAAATAACAAAATTATAATAATAATAAATGTAAGGATGGTATACCTGATCCTCCTCTCACTGACGAAGAACCAGAAGATCGACCACGACCTTTGCTTCCACTACCGGAAGAACGACCACGACCTCTACTCCCACTACCTGAAGATCGACCACTACCTCGCTCTGCATACTCAAACGCACTAGGGTCCCGTCGTGTCGACTTTCCCCTTGGTCGACCTCGTAGCTTTGTTTTTACTGCAGGCTCTTTCAAATTCGAATGTTCGGGGTGTAGCTGCTCGAATAAAACCCGAGAGGCAGATCGAATTACGGTAGGGTCACTTCCTGCAATCTCATCAACCAGACCGCGAAAATGTTCGGCGTCTTGAGCTGCCTGAGACACAAACTCTGCGTTCCCGGCTCCTTCCCCAATGACAAGTGTCCTCCAGAACGAATGAATCTGCTCTAAGTAAATTCCGTTTTCTGATTCAAGACATCCACGGATGGTACATGCGCAAGGTATCCCATGAGAAGTCAGAAAAGCGCACTCGCAACGATATTCAACTTCATCATCTAACTGTTGCATTCTCTTCACCTCCTGACTCAGCAACTGCAAACAGTGATGCGAAACTCTACCATTTATGTGACGATATAGAGCATGTCCGAAATTAGTCAAATTTCGCCGTCTCGAGTCTTCAAGAAAGTTTCGAATATTCGTCAGCTGCATTTCAGTAGCCGCGTTGACGCGCTCGAAAAGAGTGTCCAGAGCTGCAGTCGATGTAGAAATCCACTCTTTTAGAGCCGAATGAGCACTTTCGACCCTACAATTCGTGGTGTTCCCAAAATGAAGGACTTTGTTCGTCCAATTCAGCACAAACTTTTCTTTATGCACCAACCACGTGGTGTCCAGATACTCCGTGATAGCCGGCCACGATCTATACAAATCTTTCAGAGCATACACAGCTCTATCATACTCGGCTTCTGAAGTAGAAAGCATGATCTTCCTCCATCTTCCACGCCTCAAAGTCTCTGCCATCTCCTTATTCTTGCCGAATACGTGGTATGCGTAATTCAATACGTCTTTGTTGATGTGCCATGTGCAGAGTAAATGAGCAGAGTCAGGAAAAACCTCTCTCACTGGTCGCATAAGGCCTAACTCCCGGTCTGTTATTATTGCAGTCGGGCTGACAGTCCCCAATAACAGATCTCTCAACTTCTCCATCACCCACAAATAACTGGAGTAAGATTCATCCATCAAAATCGCATATCCAATAAGGAAATTCATGTTTGCTGGTGTGACCCCAATCATTTCGAACAAAGGCATCTTATACTTGTTCGTCTTGTAAGTCGAATCCATGCAGATAACGAAAGGATATGTCCGCAACAACTGGACTGACGTCGGATGTGCCAAAAAAGCGTGAGTTACGACATCAGTTTCTGGATCCGCCATAATCCAATGTAAGTACTCACACTGCACTGCTTGGTAGAGAAACTGCTGGACGGGATTCCGATCTTCAGATTTTGTCCTCCTCATGTAATCTCTGAAATTATAAATATGCCTTTGATTTGGATTGTCCTCCGGGAATTTTTCTTTTACTGCCTTCAAGATGTTCCGTGGTTTTGCTTGCGCCTCTGTCATATCACGAACAATCTTCTTCGCCCCAGAACTTAGACCACTAATTTGACGATGACCCTCTGGATAAACTGCCAGTCTGTGGTTGTGATGTCCGTGAGCACTATTATAAACCACAACCCATCCATCACGATCTCGTCGCTCCACCACTTTTATTAAGAAACGGCAACCGCAACCCTTTCTTTTGGTGTTTCTTCGAAGTGCAGTATCCATATCCCGAGACTCCATTTGATTTCGCCGGTCGCATCTCAAATAACAATCCATCCGACTATCTGATCTTGTTTTGTACGACGACACGACCAAAAAAAACCCAGCTCCGATAGCTACTTGTTTGGCCCATTTACATGCTTCATCGATTGTTTCAAAGATTTGTGTAGTTTGAAATAACTCACTGTAATCCACTCCATCACCACCGAAATCTGGAACCTACAAAAATATATTCAAAATTAAAAAAATAATAAAATAAATTCGAAATTAAAAAAATTAAAAAATAAACTCGAAATTAAAAAAACAAAATCAAAATCAAAAAAAAAACAGGCGTCTGTGTTAGACGCCTGCCCCATGGATGGGGCGTCTGTGTTAAACGCCTTCCCCAACGGTAAGGCGTCTGCGTAGGACGCCTGACCGAAGGGAAGGGCGTCTACTACAGACGCCTTACCCATGGGGAGGACGTCTACATAAGACGCCTCTCCCATTGTGTAGGCGTCTGCGTTAGACGCCTCGGCCATGGGGAGGGCGTCCTACGCAGACGCCCTCACCATGGGGGAGGCGTCTAATGCAGACGCTCGGCCCAAAAATTTCCCCGCGCCAGGCTTACCTCACCCGATGCATCACCCTCGCCAGACATTTTCGTGGTGTTTTTACTGATAAATTATGAATATACAAGACCATAGGCCTTATTTATAGACACGGGACGATTTGGGTATTAAATATATTGTTAAGGGCAATTTGGTAATTTCAAGGGGCGATTTAAGTAGTTTTGGGGCGACGTTTAGTAGTTCCCAAGTTATATCCTATTAATAGTGTATAATTAATTTTAATCTCATTTTCTTATTTGGTTTATCTAATTTTTATGTACTGATCATTTACCTAGTTTATGAAAGTAAAATTTTCTTATTAGGTTAAAGTTAGGGAATTACTATTCATCGTCCGATTTTGACTTAAATCGTTCGTCTCAATTACCATTTTGTCATTTACAATCCATTTAATACACATTTCGTTCTGTCTCTTAAACTAAGGTTTTTGTCTTAGTTTTTCTCACTCTATCAGTACCAACACCACGAAAATGTCTGGAGAACCGTCTGGATCCGGTGAAGTAAGCCCACAAATTTATTTTTTTCCGTCCGGGGTGCCTCCCCCATGGTGGAGGCGTCTGACTGCTCCCCAGGGCTATCCTTTCATTAATTAATAACCACCTCTTTAATTAAATTATTTGAGCTTTGGGATTTTAGCATATTTATATATCACAATGTTACGCATCACATTATATTTTGTAATATATTATCATATATAAGGTCAAAACATTATATCCCATAATATATATCTCAAATAAATTTATTTGTTATTCTAACTATGTCGTTATTACGACATTAATTTTATCATTTTACCATTTGTATATTATTTCATATGAAATAATATACATATCATATGAAATTTAATACATCACATAAAATGTAAAATCATATTTATTGTTTCCCAAATTTGTGGTGTGACCTATATGATGATCTAAGTTATGATGACAATGATATAAAAAATTTATATCATAAACTGTAAGTGGTATCTAGCTACACATTATAGTTACTCAAATAACAAAAATATTTTGTTCACTAGCACAGAACATGATCCATTTAGTGATATGAAATAATATCACTTTTGTCTATCCCTTGCATCATGATATTAGAAATATTATACAAAGTATGAATGTGTAATCTTTGTATTATATATTCTTTTCTTGATCTCTTAAGCAAATTACTCGCTCCGTCCCATTTTGTTCAACACCCCAACAACCGACCCCAAAACCATCCAAATCTGACACGAGCAAAACCAGATCTACCAGTTCTTGGTAGGGTTGGACCCTAGCTATGAAGCGATAATATCTCAGATCCTAATGGCATCGAAGCTACCAAACCTCACCACTATCACAAATATCATTCAACGTGAGGAAACCTGAAGAAAAACCATGGCATCCAACACCAATAGTGCGGTCTCCGACAACCAAGCCTTCATCACCGGGCGCAAAGAAGCTTAAGGCAACAACTACAACAACAAAAGGTGATTCAGAAACGAAACATACGAACATTGCAAAAATTGTAAGAAACAAGGCCATAATAAAAACTCATGCTGGTTTCTCTTTCCACATCCTGGTGGATGGAATCGTCGGCAAACCTGGTGGATGGAATCGTCCACCAAAAAACAGAGACCGAAACGCGTGAGCAAACCTGGTGGATGGAATCGTCGGCGGCAGCACCAGCCAACCCAGAGGTGGCGGTGGTCGCTCAGATGAACCAAACCCTAACCCTAACACAAATGTCGCTTATGAAAACAAAGAAGGCTTTTATACGAAGGACCACACAATCGGGTTTCCCCTACCGAACAACCCGAGTAGAAGGTGGACTAGACTAGAGGTGGGTTCGAGGGTACAACAAGCGGGTATGTGGGTGGAGCTCCGGATCTACACCAAATAAATGCATTGATGAGCCACCTCAACGAATATTTGCAGAGTCACACTCCCATATCAGGTAATATGTCAGGTATGGAAAACAATTTTGATATTCATATTTGTGCCCTTTCAGCAACTAAGTCAAATTTTAAACATTGGATTATCGATTCCGGGGCTACCAATCATATGACCGGGGATCCTACTATGCTAAATAATGTAAAAAATAATCTAAGTGTATTAGATAAATTTGTTACTATTGCAAATGGAAATCAAGCTGAAATTAAAGGTACAAGAGATGCAAAAGTAATTAACAATATTCATGATAATATTCTTTATGTACCTAACTTTGATACAAATTTACTTTCTGTCGCAAAATCACTAGAAAACTTAATTGCAATGTAATATTCACTCCTCACGATGATTGATAGGGGCATCCTCACAAACGGCTTATAGGTTCTTGAATCGAGTAATAAAGCCTTACATGCGGGATCTTTGGCTAATCACGAACTTTGACACAAAAGAATGGGTCACCCATCTTCGAGTGTGCTAAGATGATTATTTCCTTCTGTTAATTCTGAACTTTTTTGTGATATTTGTCGTTACTCTAAACAAACTAGATTACCGTTTTCTATATCTACTACTAAGACTCAACTACCTTTTGAATTAGTTCATTCAGATATTTGGGACTCACTCCCGTTGAATCATATAATGATTTTCGTTATTTCATCAGCTTTATCGATGATTTTTCTCGAACAACTTGGATTTATTTACTAAAAACAAGTCAAATGTTTATTCAATTTTTTTCTTTTATTGAGAACATGTATAATGCAAAAATTTGTATTTTCAGATCTGACAACAGTTCAAAATACATGAGTAATGTTTCAAAAAAACACATCAAACCACATGTATTGATCGTCCTCAACAAAATGGGAGAACGGAAAAATAAATACCTTTTAAATGTGACTCGATCTTTACTTTTTCACCACAACGTTCCAAAACATTTTGGTCAGATGTTATTCTTACTGCAACATACATTATCAATCGTATTCCTAGTCCTACGATTGAAAATAAATAACCCTTAGAAATCTTACACAATAAAAAAATAAACATCGATCATCTTAAAATCTTTGGCTATACTTGTTTTGTTAATAGGAAGCGGGAGGACAAACTCGACTATAGTTCTATTAAATGTATTTTCTTGGGATATTCTTTTAGAAAAAAATAGTACAAATGTTATGATCCCAAAAATTGTAAAATGTATGTATCGATAAATGTTTCTGTTTTTTAGAATGAACTTTCTGTTAAATGTATATAAAATTGCTAAGTTCTTCAACTGCCAAAAACAAGATCACAGATCAATATCCTTTCAAAACCAACAGAAACAGAATTCTTTTCATAATCAACAAAGAAGGTACCATATGAGGGCGACACACATTTGTTCGTATATAATTTGATGGTTTAACTAAACATGATTGTTAAATCATACTTAACTATTATTTCATTCATCAAATAGGACATTACCATGTAATATAAATATTGCTTGTCAAAACTAGGAGGAGCAAAAAAAAAAAAAAAAACACAAACGATGTGACTCAAACAAAAGGCAAATTAGTGAAGTATAGTTTGAAACTATACTAACAGATCTAGTAAAGGAACAACCAGATGAGTGGTGAGGCAGGAAACTATAATACAGTTTCAGAAGTAGCATTTGTTGGTGATGAATTCAATCTTCAGCAGTGGTTGTCTAATTTTGTTTTTCACATCAACACCATCCATTTTGATCGTACTTAGATGCATCTTTCACCTTGTAATATATCAAACTGGAAGGTGTAATAAGAACACAAATATATGATAAAAATATATATGTACAACTCCTGTAATGTTGATATCTGTCATAAACTTGAAAACTAAAACCTGACTTATATTTCTACAGCTACATTCACAGAATTGAAACGTATCCGACTCAGAAATTGGGGAACATTGATACTCCGAAATTGTATTTTGTACACCGGACCCCAACATCAGGGAACATTAGTATTCCCAGCGACACAACGACCCCACATTAGTTACACTGCTAACTTCTCGATCCAGTATCTATACATAAAAAAATAGTACAAGTAAAATTTTCAAAACATCTATTTACAACATCGGTGTTATTCCCTTCGGCTTCCCAATATCACCACCATATGTCCCGAAAATTGGTGCTACGCTGACGATTTCTCACTCTGAGTGCCGACGGACTAAGATTAAACCATTCCTCCTCATACTCACCTTCCATCAATGTCGTTTAGAATCTATAGCTGATTAAATTCTTCGATAGACAGCGAGTTCTCGATCGCAACGAGTTGCACAAGATCTGGGGTATGGTGAAGAAGATGCACAGGCACAAAACTACCAAGTGGATTTGGATTCGGTGCAGCCAAGATAAGGCCCACAATTGCTGCCATGGTGCTGTCAGGAACTCCAAGATAGTATAGTGCTGAAATGTTGCAAAACGACCAACGGGATCGAGTTGGATGGATATATTCTTAAACTCGATCCGGCATAGGGGGCAGCGGTGGTTGGGTCTCTGTACGAGCATCCAGATGCACCCAAGGCTACGAAAAATTTCTACGTTGATATTAATGAAATTATAAAACAAATCTTGAAAGTACAAAACCTTAAAAGTTTGAACATCTTCCAGGCAAATGCAGCAAAAAACAATACCATCCATTTCTGCAGCAAAAATAACCTTTACCAACCAATCAGAACACACCACCCGACCTTTCACCGCCTAATGAATGGAAATCCTAAATCAAAAGAATTGATCTTTACTAAACCCCAATGACCCAAATCTAAATCCAAAGCTCTCAAACGTTCTCTTTCTCACCCTATATATTTTTTGGTTTGGAAAATTCCCAAAACCATCAAAGCCCAACATATCTCTAACCCTTTCTTTATTTGGTTTGGAAAATTTTCAAAACCCAAAACTCACGAAAACAAGATTGTTACCTCGAGTTCTTTAACTTCTTGCTGAGCGAGACCAGGACGGTGTAGTCCGGTGGGGAATCAAGACCTGCGAAACTAAATCCTGAGCTCAGAGCCTCAAATCAGAAGTGAGGTTTTGAATTTTTGTCGTACCTTAAGACTAGAGAGGTTTGTCTATGTTCATACTGTTAGGCCTTTCGTATTCCTTTCTCCGAGAACAACCCTCGGCACACGTTTTGAAACGAGATAATCTTAGTTTTATTATAAAATAATGGGTTAATTACGGTTTGACCCCCTGAACTATGCTTTGGTATCACTTTACCCCCTGAACTTTCAAAGTTAACAGTTACCTCCCCTGAACTTTAATTTTGTAACACTTTGCCCCCCTGAACTTCAAAAACTCATTATTTAACACATATTCGACGTTTTTTCCTAAATTTTTTTGTTGTATCCCTAATACACTCCTAAACCTATATTTACGTGAAAGTTTGGATCAAAACGGAGGTCAGATATGGTTGGAATTTGAGTCGAATTGAGTGTCAAACTGACCCAAATTCCAACCATATCCGACCTCCGTTTCGATCCAAACTTTCACGTAAATATAGGTTTAGGAGTGTATTAGGGATACAACAAAAACAATTAGGAAAAAAACGTCGAATGTGTGTTAAATAATGAGTTTTTAAAGTTTAGGGGGGCAAAGTGTTACAAAATTAAAATTCAGGAGAGGTAACTGTTAACTTTGAAAGTTCAGGAGGGCAAAGTGATACCAAGACATAGTTCAGGGGGTCAAACTGTAATTAACCCTAAAATAATAGAACAAAGAAGATGATGATTTGAGAGAGAATAATTGTTTGTATTTTTTTCCATCCACAAAGTATTATAATGGTCTCCTATTTATAAGTCATAGGAGGCAAATGAAATGTTGTATGTTACAAGAGTTTAGAAATGAGAATGTGATAGGTTGATGAAGTTATGGGAGGAGAAGATGAATCATCCAATGACCTTTGGATTTCATAACACTCCCCTTGGAGGATCACATTTACACGTTCGGGATGTTGTATCGTTAAAAACTTTACCAAGAAAAACCTGATGGGATAAAAACTTGGTGAAGGAAAAAAGAGTGCAACGCCTATGATGTTCCCATTCACTTCAACATACGTTCTTCAACCAACGAACACCAATTTTGAAGACAAACTTTTTGAAGACTTTGGTGGGCAATAACTTTGTAAATAAGTCTGCCATATTCTCGCTTGATTGGATCTGATCAATTGTCACTTGATTGGTTTGCCTCATTAAAAACATTGTCAAGTAAAACCTTGTGGGACAAAACTTGGTGAAGGAAAAAAAAGAGTGCATCGTATAATTCTCCCTCTCAATTCAACATACATTTATAACACTCCCTTAGATAATATGCGTTATGTTTATGTCTTGTTAAAAACCTTGCTACAAAACCCTGTGGGAAAAAGTAGCTAAGGAAAAGAATGCATAACATACGCTAACAAAATTGAAAACCTTTAACCAATAAAACATTTTGGGACAAAAATTGAAAAAAAGGAAAAAGAGTGCAACTACAAGCCTTCTGGGCTTTATCCTTCAGGAATATCCGTCCTCCACGGACGATAAATACAAATCCACTCCCCTTGATTTGTAGTTTATCAAACTTACGAATTTATGTTACAAAGTTCTTAAATACAAAAGCGCATGATGATTCAATAAACAAATATATGATAGTTTAACGGATTTAATGGACATTTACTATATTTCACTTAGATAATAAGTTTGTGAAATATGTTTGTGCAATTTTTCTCAAATAATATACTGGGAGTAACATAAATTGTGGTAACTTTTTTAAAATATAAATATGTTACCTCAAAAGATATTATTTATGGACAATTTAAAGATGTCTCATAATTATATTGATGTCATAGCGATATGAGTGTAAGAATCCATAACTGATTCACCAACTTACATAAAGTTGTAATGACTCCACGTAATGACACCAAGATTTGTGATAATGATTGATGTGTATTGGACATGTAGGAAACATCACTAATATAAATCTTTGTTGCATGACTAGAAATTTGTAGATCCTTGAACGTCATATAAATATTTTCAGAAAAACATTTACTGTGAACATGATAAGGAACTTCAGGTCCTATAAGAATTGAATCTTTGTTGATATACAATAGATGTCCTTTGTTAATGTGCTTTCACGATTAGTATTTAGTAGAATATTTTTCTTCAATATTCCCTTTCTACAATTGAATCATTGTACCAATTCTCTGATGGAGAATGTTCGAACTTCATGTCGAAAAACAATTGGTTTATCTCTAGTCATTTATTTAAAAATCAGTCATTCAAATATTTCACAGTTTTTCAAAAACTATGTTGGAGGCCCTATGACATCAAGTCATATGCATATAATAAATAATAGTAATTTTTTATTATTGGATGAAACATATGGACGACTAAGATCAATTTCGTATCATTCTTCGGGATGACTTTGATCGAAGAGGTTTATGCACACTCTTACTTGTTTCTTCATATATTGATCTTTGTATTGTGCATCTTTTGATTATTGTTTATTATATAATATACTTTGTCATATTTGTCCTTCAGGGGCTCTCATATAAGTACCAATATTAAGTGGCTTATAAAACTTTGAAGTCACAACATATCTTATATGCATATCATATTGATCATGTAACAGAACGTATTATCAATATTACGAGAGAATGAGTAACATCTCGTTGGATGTTGGGTCCTGCGAATACATTTATATTACCTCTCGCTTTATAATGTATCACATTGTTATTGTGATTTCTATTTGTATCCTTCAGGGATATAATTTCAGAAATCAGGACTACATGTCCAAATAGTATATTTATTCAGCGAGTTTATTATATATTGTTCGCCTTCTTTTGTTTATATCAAATACGAATGCTTCTGACATTCTTATAATATCATAGGTTTTGGATCCAATTTTTCTCTTGATATAACATGCTATTAAGAAGGTGAATGAATTGTCGACAATAATTTTAATAATTATCTAATATCTCTCGTATCAACATATATAGTTGATTGCAAGTTTTACGTCAATAATAATCAAATCCTCATCGTTTCCCAAAATTTTAGGATTTGACCATTCTGTATCCCCATAATTTCATTAATCTTTTGTCTAGCAGCTGCATTTATTTTTACGGGTTTATATTTTTCAGGAATAACCTCTTCAGGAGGTGCAATGAGAGTGACTAACTTTTATTTCATTTCCACAAATAATGTATGTTATGGTCAACGCTTCTGGCGTTGGTTGAGCTCAAATATATTTTATCATATATGTGGAGATCTCTACTATATATTATGTGGTTTATGTCTAGTAATATAAGGCTTAGTTGCTCTTTTATGATCAATAAAAATGTATGACAATTACTTGCTAGATATTGCAAGATAATGATTTTATGAACTTCAGGTTCAATCATACTTGTACGTATATTCTCTTATGAACTTCAGGTTCAATATAGTACATTTTCTTAACATTCTTTAAGCTTCTAGTTTCTCCCCCTAATACCAGAAAATGTACATCCTATATATATGATTATTGGATTGGACAATAAAATTTAGCCCTTCATGAGCTTTAAATCGCAGGAGGGAAACAATTTATTCATTATTGTACAAATAAAGTAGGGGAAGATTCATAACATGATGTATATCAACCATAAAAATTAATGAATAATATTAACAGGTATATATATATGCACATTAATGTACCATGTATAAATTTTAAGATCCCTTAATAATTAATATTGAAAGATATTTTAAAAACAGAGGGACTCTCATTTTATTGTGCAAATTGGTCGACAAATTTGACCTCATTTTGGTCGTGATTTAAGTCAACAAAATTATCTAAAGCTTTACAAAAACAATACCAATGATGACATCCATAATTAATATAAGAGATGATTTTATTTAGGCACTTCTGGGCATGTTTCGTCTCTTTGATGTCATATTTATTTCATATTTCTTATTTGCACAAAATTTAGTCAACTGCTTATGCTCTTGTTTTCACGATACTTTGTAGTGTGAGCTTCCGACACACCAAAAAATAAACAACAAAGGTATCGTGATTTTCCAACAACTCTCATGACCTTCAATCATCGGTGATGCATAACCTAAAAGAGTATTGTGTCATTAATTTGTAAAGTGATCAATAGAATATATATTTTTTCTTTTACTACTAATCTCTATATATCTATGAACTTCTGGTCATATGGTTTGATTTAGAGATCGACGTGCATTTTTACTCAATTACCTATTTGCACGTCGTTTAGATGGTCATACGAATCATTCAGGGATTATCATAAAATTTCACAACCCTCTTTAAATGAATAATCTCTAAATCTTTGTATAGTAGCATTGTATGAATGTTAAGATATTCGCCTTCTGGGCAAATGCATATTATTTTCAATAACAATGATCACAAGGCATTTGTCTTCTGGGCCAATACATATCATTTTTAATAACAATGATCACTTGTAACATGGTGATTCAAATTCCACTATAATGTAGCACATTGTACTATACATATACATCTATCAGGATGAATATTATGTGCTCACGAGATGAATGCTTGTAATAGTTGTGAATGATCATGTGATGCATCAAAATTAACTAGTAATAATCACATGCTTGAACCACTTTACAAATACTTTTTTAATCAACATGATACTAAGAATTCATATAACTTATACTAAGCAAGTGAATCAATACAAAGTTACATGTGAATAATTAATTACCTCATGACGAATAAATACAAATTCAAGATGTAAGTAAAATAACCATATACCTACATATTTTGATATTTACACATTTTATGAATAATACAAATCAATAAAGGTCAATTGAACATTCACATTAAATCTTCAATTTAAGAAGATTTATAGAATTATGAAAACAAGTATTTGCTTCCAAATAAGCCTCAAATAAATTATTATCAATGCATTCCATATTGTATGTAGCAACTGCATTGTATACAACATCAATATTCAAGTTAAAAGCTTATACAAGTTTTGTAAATGAGCATGCTCTAACGTACCACACATGTTTGACTTAATTATTGTTCTATAATATTGCGAACCTCTTATTGTTTTCTTTCATCATATATTAACCAAGAGCTCATAATATTTTCTCTTATATATTTGAGCAAGAAATTATAATCCTTATGCATGGATGTAGATCTTATTAGAGACTACAAATCAATGAGAAAGAAATCTCTATTACCACATACATGAACATAAACAAAACGTTGAAAATAAAATTATGGATTTTAGTTCACATGATATTCTATTCTATTCATTTAATTACATTGTTTATTCACAATATAACTAGTGAAGAATAAAGTATGAACGCCATAACATCGATAAAAGAATCACAAATCTAGACATATAAAGATATGTATATTTTATCGGTAAATGAAAGAAAATGTCTCATTACATTACATCAAAGACAATATATTGTAGGATTTCATGTTTAATTGTACATATTTATTTTTGAAATTTTTATGCACAATAAGGATCAATTTACAATTTTCTATGATTTATTTCATGCATGCATTAATTTGTTTCAATAACTTTATTAAAACAAATATGGGCTCCGAAATTCATACCTAGAAGTTCTCTAAAACTTCTTGAAGATTCGGAGACGTTGAGGATGCCCCTCGCTGCGCCGGATGCCTTCGAGTATTCACCAAACTCTAAACAAGATCGGAGAGAGGGAAGCTAGTCTCTCAATCTTCGATAGGGTTTAGAATCTAATTACTAACCCCTCTTTAATTCTCTTGAGAAGATGATCTCTTAAGAACTAAAACTAAACTTTAAGAATTAAGGAATTTTCGTGGAGAATTATGGAGAGAGAATTTTGCATAAGAAAATAATGAATGAATTAAGGAGGTAATGAGATAAACTTGTATTTATAAGTTCTCTCCAAATTACCTATTCATGTGCAACCTCTTTCCCATGATTTCATGCAAAATTCCATCTAACCATCCATTATTTAATAATAAATAATATTAGCCACGAATTAAATCAATTATGGACCAATTCCATGCATGATCTAATTAATTCTTAAATTAATTCTGCATTAACCGTCTGGACCGGTCGACCGTTTGGAGGTTCGGTCGACCGCTCGAACCAGGTTTCGGTCGACCGTTCAATAACTCGGTCGACCGTTTGTAACAGGAATTATTCCATCGCTATGTTCGGTCGACCGACCGATTACATTCGGTCGACCGTTCGAACAGATGAAAATCCCCTGTTATCGGTCGAGACATGTCCGGTCGACCGTGCCCTATCGGTCGACCATTTACTGCTAACCGGTCGACCGTTGGAGCACTGTTCTGCAGACTTGTCAAATTTCGGTTTAACCCCTACAAAATTTGACATTTCGGGATTAGTAGTAAATTCACAACTTATGTAACATATTATCCTATGCAATGATCAATCATTACACCCCATAATATTCTCATCACATATGAATTTAATTTAGATTTTTATTATGTTATTAATCACAACATAATTTTGATTTTGCTTGTTCACCCCATGTGTCATATTTTCTACATGAAACCCGACACATCCTATGAACTCAAAATCCCAATTTTTTGTTTCCCAGTTTTGTGGTGTGACCTATGGGAAGATCTAAACTAAGTT
Organism: Triglochin maritima; assembly: GCA_963682175.1. Classification (NCBI taxonomy): domain Eukaryota; kingdom Viridiplantae; phylum Streptophyta; class Magnoliopsida; order Alismatales; family Juncaginaceae; genus Triglochin; species Triglochin maritima. The sequence continues at coordinate 63,720,585 of OY821771.1, forward strand.
GGCAGTGATATTAAGAACTTAATATCACAAGCTATAAGCGGTATCTAGCTACACATTATAGCTCCCAATGAGTTAGATGTCTTAATTCCACTTGAACCAAAACCCGGTCCATTTAGTGATGGAGTGCACCACTCGTGTCCGTCCCTTGCCACATGATATTAAGAATACATAAAGTAGTATTGTGTCATCTTTGCATTAGTATTCATTTCTTGATCTCTTTAAGCTAGTTATAAATATGTGACTTAACTCAAATCACATTGTGCGCATTATAACTTTGCTTTATCAAGGGGCCCACTAATATCATCACTCAATTAAGAGGGGCAATGATAATCTTTTGACTAACTATCTTCTCCAACGAAAGTTATACTTAACCAACTAATGTCTTTACACTACACTCATCGATAGCTCAAGACACTAATATAATTAAGAACTCCTTAAACGATCGGATATAAGTCTCATATCAAAGGACCAAGGACACAGTAAAATATTAATGACACAGAAACACATTCCTATAATATTTTACTTGTTAGGTCAATTCGGTATACAAAGTACTATTTTCCTCTTTTGTGTACCCGTGTTGTCACTCACTTGTAGAGCTACAATGATCTATGACCAACACGACAATCTTAACTCGGTAATAAATGTCCCATGTTAATTACCATGATTGTGAATATCTTTTGTTTTATGTAAACCAATATCTTTTAGAGCTCTACGGTTAATGACCAAGAGCCTCTTCCTTAACACTTCCAAAAGACGAATAACATAAACAAGGAACAAAATGATTTCTCATTCAATTCATAATAATTGACATTTAAAAGTAAAACTTTTAGAACACATTCCCTTCATATATATGATTGACGATGAAAATGATTTAATATCTTTCATGGAAAGACGAGGTAGAGAGAAGATCAACTTCTCAATCTAGAAGTAACTTATATGTAAGGACTAAATAATATTTTCCAGACCTCATAGCTTAAAAGAAAAGATATGCACAACTATAATAAAACACAAACTATTACATAGTCAATATAGAAACCATAGGAAGAAAACAATACTAGATACATATGTTAGTTATGATCAAGATAAACTATATTTATCCACCAATCTAGCATGACGAGGCAAAACAATATGGTTAGGAAATGAAACGAAAATTTCTCCAGTTATTCTAGATGTAGATAGATACTATGTCAGACTTGATTCAAATATTGGGTGTAGGCAAAATACATTTGGATGATTTCTACAATACCAATCGGGAGAAACTCGTGCTTCTGAAGAAGATTATGCATGAGTCAATTCGTGCTGATAACGTGTTATAAAATAATAGAACAAAGAAGATGATGATTTGAGAGAGAATAATTGTTTGTATTTTTTTTCCATCCACAAAGTATTACAATGGTCTCCTATTTATAGGTCATAGGAGGCAAATGAAAGGGTGTATGTTACAAGAGTTTACAAATGAGAATGTGATAGGTTGATGAAGTTATAGGAGGAGAAGGTGAACCATCCAATGACCTTTGAATTTCATAACAAGCTTTATATTTACGTCACGTTATTTTTCAACTTCACCGCATTTATCCATAATTTTTTCTTTAATCTTCTCAGTCATAAAATAAAAAAATCACGTTGTCAACTCAATCATTATTTTTTCTCCAACTCATTTCTTACATTTTACAAATTAATTAATTAATATATCATTATTTATCCCGTTTATGTATTAATTATTACTAAAATTTGATACCAATTCTTTTTCTTTTTCAATTTTTTCGAAAATAATTATTCAACAAACGTTGGTAAAATAATTAATTTATTAATTGTAAAAAGAATAGTGATATGAAAACCAAACTTATAGATAATAGACACTACAATAAAGATTATATATATAACTAAACATTATAACAACTAAAAACAACTAATTAATCTAATTTTAATTACCATTTCGCCCATAACGTGCCCAAATATTCTCAATTAAATCAAGAGCAAAATATATTTTCTATCACGAATAAGATATATATTGAGAGAGATAGAGTTTGTGAAGATGTGTGAAATTGTTAGAAAATGAATGATTATTTATAGATATAGAGTTGTTATGAAAAAGACGATTTAGAATAATGAAACCAATAATATATTCTCTGGAAAAGTTAAGTATGAAATAAAATCTCTGGAAAAGTTAAAGTTTGTTATAAGATATTTGCAAAAGTGAAAGTTGAGAATAAAATATATGGATAAGAGAGAATGGATAATAAAATCTCTAGAAAAAAGTTGAGAATATAATGAGTTGGAAAGTTGAGAATGAATGTTTAAGATGTATGAAAATATAACTATTTGAAATGCCTAATACGATAATATAATTGTTTAAACTTTAGTAATTGTCTCGTTCGATTAAACCACTGAAAATCTAGTATTTCGAAAATACAATATTTATATAACAATATGTGTCTATCCGTAGAACATAGGGAGATAATAATTATGGTGTTTTTTTTTAAAATTTTATTATTTTTAATTTTCTATGAGATTTTCATTTAAAACAATACAATCATCTGTTAATTAAAATCAATACAAAATATAATTAAATCCCACAATTTTTAAAATAAAAAAATTAAACAAACCCAAGCGGTCCCATTGCACGCGTCTTAGTGCGCGGATCGTGGGAAGAATGACGTGGGATATGGATTTTTAATTGGGAATTACTATTCGACGTCCGATTTTACTTAAATCCCCAGTCTAATTAATATTTTGTCATTCACAATCCATTTAATACATATTTCATCTCGTCTCTTAAACTAAGGCTTCTGTCTAAGTTTTCCTCACTGGACCAATACCAACACAACGAAAATGTCTGGCGAAACGTCTAGATCTGGTGAAGTAAGCCCAGCAAAAAACAAATTCGTCTCGAGTGTCTGTCTAAGTCGCCGCCACCATGGTGGGGGCGTCTGGGTAGGGCGCCTCCTCCCCAATGGGACTGGGGGGTCCTAGCCAGACGCTTAATTTTATTTTTTTATTTTTTTATGTTGTGTTATTTTAAATTATTTCATGTTCTGTTGTAAGATTTCGGTGGTGATGGATTAGATTACAGTGAGTTTTTTGTAAGTCCACAAGTATTTCCAAAAATCGATGACGCGAATAAATAGACAAAACAAGTTGTCATCGGAACCGTTTTTTTTGTAATATCATCTTATAAATCACAAGCAGATAATCAGATGAATTGTTATCTGACATACGATCACAGAAATGAAATGAGTTCTTGGGATATGGATATTGCCCACGTCCTCTATCATACTCCCCCTGCCTCTCCTCCTGTCGATCCAACTCGAACCCATACCGACCCTCATCGTCACTCTCCACCTCATCCAAATCCTCCTCGTCGTCGAAAGAATCATCACGTGTCTAACGACGACGTAAACTATCCATCTCCATCCTAACTGAAGCAAATATACTCTATCTACGTGGATGACGAGGTGCTGAATACTCTTCGTAAGCATGTACAACGCGTAAAAATATGAATTTTCCTTTTCCACCATGGTAACCCGACGACTATTAATTAAATTTTAGAAATAATTTTTTGTTAAATGGATTTAAGCATCTAAATCAACAAAATTATTAATTATTTGTAACTAATTACCAATTAATACTATTTATTTGTACTAATTATTACTTATAACTAATTTTTAAAAAAGGAGGGGCATCTGCGCCCCCCCCCCCCCAAAAGTTTTTTTTAAAACTTGAAATAAATGAGACATTTTACCAGATTCGAGTTCACTGGGGCGTCCGCTGGCTCATTTCCTGACCTCAGAGACATTATTTTTGATGATTATGAGTGGAAGATGAAGAGAAAGTGATGGTAGGAGAGTAAAACGAAGAGATATATAAGTAGAAATGAGAGAATGGGCACAACGATAATTCGCACAAGCGATCTAAATAATTTTGGGAACGACGTTTAACAATTTAGTTTTTAATTCCACAATCCCAAGGGATCCCATTGTTTTGCTCTAAGCTAGGAGAGGGAAAGTGTTTTTTTTGCTTGCCTTACCCCTGGAAAGTTGCCATATTGGACAATTTATAATTTATACCTTATTGTTTAAACTGTACCTCAATTTCACTTTCTCCTATTGAATTTTAAAGGATTTTTGCTATTCTGCCACTCGAAAATAGTCAATTTCCCAAAATGTCATCAACTTACAACTATTGTCTTATACGTCACTCAAAAATATTTGTAACATCTAGAATGCCATTATGTTTTTGGATTCGTGTGGATTTGTCACTCCGTTAACTTTTTTCGTCAGTGGGGTTACTATTATGTTTACGGCGTTAAAAATTAATACTTAATTGTAAAATTTACAATTTCACTATCAAAAACTTAATTAATTTTTTTTCATCTCTTTCTTTTTTCCCTATCTTCTTTCTCCCTTCTCACTCTCTTCTTTCTCCCTCCTCTCTCTCCTCTTTGTCCTCTCTCTCCTTTCTATTATTCAAAGAGAGAGGAGAGCCAAAGAAGAGGGAGAGAGGAATGAGAGGAGAGAGAGGACAAAGAGGAAAGAGAGGAGAGGGGAAAAAGAAAGAGATGAGAAAATGAATTAATTAAGTTTTTGAGGGTGAAATCGTAAAATTTAAAATTAAATTTTAACTTTTTTAACGTCGTTAATAGAATAGTAACCCCACTATTAACATAGTGGTACATCCGCATCAATCCAAAAATATAATGACATTCTGGATGTTAAAAATATTTTTGACTAGCATATAAGACAATAGCTGTAAGTTGATGACATTTTAGGAAATCGACTGTTTTCTAGTGACAGAATAACAAAAAATCCAAGGTTCATTATATTTGCATTTTGTAACACTTTATCATCCTGTTTTTGTCCGTACTTTAAGAATTCATTATTTTAACACACATTCGTCTTTATTTTTTAATTTTTTTACGTTGTTTGCTTAACGCGATCATAATATTAAGTTTTTGTTAAAGTTTGGATCAAGTCGTCACTCAAATTCGCACCAGATTTGACATCCGATTTTAATCCGAACTTGAACACAAAGGTATGACTATGAGTATATTAGGTATATAACACAAAAAATTCGAAAAGTAAAAATAAATATGTAGAAAAATAATTGATTGTTAGAGCTTAGTTGTTGGATCAGAATGAGGTTGCTCAAGTTTGGCATGTGTTCTCATCTCGTTTGATCTAAGTCGTGAGTGTATTTTTGATATTATCTACTCTACTACCCAACCTAATTTAAATCTCAACCTCCCAACTCATGCAAATCAGAATGTCGGGGTTAGACCATCTGAATACAAAAGATCTCTCAACTGAACTAATTTTAGATGGTTTCAATGTTGAAATTCCAGTATTGGTACTTCGAATTGATTAGGTTGGGCGTACAATTTAATTTGGGCATTGGCTGACTTTTACTCTTGAAAGTCACTCGACCCGAACAACTAAACCTCGCCATGGTTGAGTTGGGCCCGACAAGATTGGAATCTTTAAGGGATTAGAAGCCTCAATTCACAATTTAAGTGATTGGAAGCTTCCATTTCATTGGCATTTTTAAATTCGTAGAGCAACGACTATGGATTCTTAACAATTTGGCATTTAGTTATTATATTAGTTTTTTTTCTTTACATGCCAGAAGAGCTCACTGTTGCCTAATGTATGCGATTGTTATCTACTTGAACTTTAAAAGAAAATCTACAGTAATTCTAAACTTCCCAGTTTCCACTGTGCAAGAGTGTGGTCTAAAAACTTCTTTTGTTTACATACATATATTTAGGCATAATTTTGACTTTGTTGAGTGGTTACACCCTGATTCAAAAATTAAGTATTTGCTGGTTTAAAAGCTTTTCTGTGACTGTGATTGTATGATGTACTTGGAGGTTTGTATGATATTGTATGTTGTGCTTCTAGTATCTATTTCCCGCATTAATTGTTTTTTTAGAATCTTTGTTTTCATTTTTAAAGTATATTCATTTTTTGAACAGATAAATCCAAATTGCCGAGACATCTGACAATATATCAGCTAGTTGCGGCTGATGACAAGCTAAACTCTGATGACAACACTTCATTCCGTCAAAAAGAAATATTTGCTCTCCGTGAGGTATAACCGTAACGCGTCGACCCCGGACAACTGCTCACCCGCCCGAACCCGGTGCGTTAAGATACGATCCACGAACCTGACCGCTGCGCACTCTGATCTTTATTTCCATCTGATAGGCTCATAACTAATCTGAAAAATATAATCAACAAATTGTGAGCTCGACAGCCCGCAAGTTCTAACCGTCAATCAATCAGAATCATAATCATGTGAAAAATAATACAGAATATGACATTCAGTCAATAAGCACAATCAAGAGACATGCATCACAAATAAAATGCATGCATAACAATCTGAAACCCCCATTCAGATTCGACCACATCCCGTGCTTCTGAAATCTATCAATCTGTCAAACGCACACTTGGTAGCTCCACACTAACGACATGCAGCCATTTCCTCTCTCGGGTGACTCCACGCTGTCCGTTAGGCAGCTTTTCCTAAGTTGCTCTGCCAGAAACATACACACACCCACATGACATGTCGACCGAAACACCACCATGCAATCATATGCATATCCATAAAATCAATATTAATGCTCAACATGCACGCAACTACGAATATCAAGAGAGACAGACATGATATGAAACTGAAGAATAACGAATCAGTACTTGCCTCAAAATCTCAATCTTTTTCTTCTCTATATTCTTCTCAAAATTCCATCTTCTCCTAAAACCACACAATCATCCAATAATCTTAATTAGTCCATTAAGATATTTGATTATTACCTCAACTAAAAATTCAAGATATTACAATAACGGTATAACTTTCAAGTCATTTTTGCAATGCATTCTTATTGACAAGATTTCCCCACCTTGAACTGCCTCTAAATTGTGCAGATGAGGTGGTCTTAATCCTGTTGTGGAAGTGTCGGGGAGGGGAGAAGAATGATGCTTAATTTCCTAGAATCAGACACCACGCTAATGCAAGCGCTGCAATTTGAATCTGTTGTTAGCCTGTTGTCCTGCCTCTTCACCCAGTGACGACTGGGATGGTCCTGGTGAGTGGACACATATCCACTAGAGTCAATAGTACATCACGTATTAGAAAGTTAATAATAGCATCTTGCTTCGTCCCCTGGGGGGCTGCTTTGGAAAATCGACGCAGGTTCGAACCCTCTGCTCTGCATGTCAAACGTCTCGGTGAAAATGACTGGACAGTCCCGGGGTTTGTAGTCTGGTCGGCGTCCAAATGGCGGTGGTCCGACGAGTTCCCCAGTCATCAAAAATAAATAAATAAAAAATAATAATAGCATCTTGCTCCATTAGTCATATTTTTAGAAGCACAATTAGTCTATCTTCAATCATCTAGTATTTACCATATCCGTTAATGTTGGAATAAAGGATTAAGCCATGTATAACATAAGAGACTAATGTATTGAATACTCAGGTATGTCAGATAGTTAATTGGATCATCTGATTAACTCAAGCTATATATATAGCGGGACCAAATGTATGTAAATAATTTTTTCATTCATCAAATAAAATTCAGACCCAACCAACTTCCTCTTCTTTTCCTACGCACCTTCTTCTTTTTCCTCTCTTCCGACCCAATCTCCAGCGTGCAATCCGAGCCATCTCAGATTTCTACATGGTATCATAGCGCTCAACCCAATCTAGCTTCTGCACCTGGTGAAAACAAGTTTCAACCAACAAGAGGACGAATCAGAAAGGGAATCAAGAAACCCGAATATTGAGATATGCAGAAGAGGACAATGGCTAAAGCAACCCGTTCTAATTCATCTGAGACAACTAACCATGAAACTTGCAACTCTTACAACCTTCTTCCATCTGATAATCCAAGTATTAATCTCATCTCCAAAATACTTAATGGAGATAACTACCCAACCTGGTCAAGAGCAACAAGAGTAGCTTTGTATGAAAAGGATAAATATGGTGTTTTGTAGATGGAACTATCAACCAACCACCAAAAGATAAATCACCCAAAAAATATGCGAGATGGAAAATGGCAAATGATATGGTTATGTCATGGATCATGAGTTCTTTAGATCAAGATATTCTGGATAGTGTGATATACTATGATGCTGCTTTAGAGATGTGTAATGATCTTGAAGAAAGATTTGCTCAGACCAACCTACCTAGGGTTTTTCAACTGAAAAGAGCCTTATATGGCTATATGCACTAAATCAAGAGAATTCCAATGTTGGGGGTTATTTTTCAAAACTGAAAAGGATTTGGGATGAACTTTCAGTTTATACCAAGACACCATCATGTTGTTGTGGTGGCTGCACTTGTGGCTTCATGAAACTAGTAATTGAGAAGGAACAACAAGATAAAACACTCCAGTTCCTCTTAGGGCTAAATGAATCATTCTCTGGAATCAGGGGTAAGATATTAATATCTACCACATTACTACCGATCAATAAGGTTTATTCTTTGATTCTTCAAGAAGAGAAACAAAGAGAAGTGGGTGGATCAAATGCCATACATCAAGATGCCACAACACTGGCTGTAGGAAGAAACAACAACAACCACAATCACAAGAACAATCATAATCAACATCATTACAAAGGAGAAAGACTTGTATGCACCAACTGCAAGAAGGTTGGCCACACAACAGACAAATGTTATTGGATAGTTGGTTTTCCACCCAAGAGCATCAATAACCACAAGAAGAACATATCAAATGTTAAAGATGGTTATCAACAAAGAGAAAAACCAGCAAAGGCCTTCATTGCTGAGAATCAAAATGGGGAAACAAACATCACTCATCACATCTAAGCAAATTGGGGAAACAAACATCACTCAAGAACAATATAAGCAAATACTCAAAATTCTAAACAAAGGAGAAACATTGCCTCAAGCCAATGTTGCAGGTATGGTATCTTGCTACTTCTCAATAACTATAGAACATCTTGGATAATAGACAACAGTGCCACTGACCATATGTGTTCAAATAAATCCATGATGAGTGACATCACTAAGTTACATAAGAGTATACCAATTAGACTACACAATTATAACTATTTGAGTCTTCATAAGGTACTTTACATACCTGAATTCAAACTGAACCTAATCTCAGTAGCTAAGTTAGTAAAGAACTCAAATTGCTTAGTAAGTTTCTACCCTACTTTCTGTTTAATTCAGGACATTCTCCAGAAGAAGATGATTGGTATGGGTAAAGATTGATATGGGTAGAGAGATGGAGACCTTTACATCTATTCCAACTAGAAATATACTAAAGAGAACCGTAGTTCAATATACTGAATGCAAATAAGAAGCAACCAAATTGGCATAGAAGATTTGGGCATTTACCCTGCAACAAAATTTAGTTTATAACTAGTATAGATGGAAATATTTCTGTAAATCATGACATACATTGTGACATTTGTCCTATAGCTAAGCAAACTAGAGTTCCTTTTCCTATTAGTACTTCTACTACTTGAATGGTTTTTGAATTGATTCATATTGACATTTCGGGAAGATATCATACTGCATTTTTGAATAATTTTCATTACTACCTTACCATATAGTTGAGACTTCAGTAGGATTACTTGGACTTATCTTATGAAAATGAAATCAGAAACCTATAATGTGATCAAAGCATTTCTAGTTATCGTTAAGAATCAATTTAATAAAACAGTCAAAAGGATCAAAAGTGACAATGGACAAGAATTCTTATCTAATAACATGCAAAAATTATTCATTCATAATGACATTTTACATGGAAAAATTTGTTCCTACACTCCTCATCAAAATGGTATAGTTGAGAGAAAGCGTAGGCATATCCTTGATGTTGCTAGAGCATTAAAGTTTCACTCCAATGTCCCTATGATATTTTGGAGTGATTGTATTCAAGCAACAACCTATCTAATCAATAGAATGCCAACTAAAACACTAAACTACAAGACACCTTATGAGATTCTATTTCAGAAACCACCTACTTATGCTCATCTTAGGGTGTTTGGATGTTTATGCTATTCAACCAATCTACCAATTACAGATAAATTTGACAAAAGGGCTCACAAATGCATTTTTATTGGGCATGCTCATGATAGGAAGGGTTATAGAATGTATGATATACACAACAGAAAAATCATGACTAGTAGGGATGTGGTTTTTTATGAACACATTTTTCCTTATCTCAATCACACTAATAAAAATCAGCACAACACTACTTCTGTCATACCTAATTGCATCTATGACCTTGAAGATATCATGACTTTCAATAACAACCAAACAACACATCAAAATATAACACAACACGATCTATTAGTCCAAGAATTAGATAACATTAATCAAACAATACAAGAAGCTAATGATGCCATCAACACCCAAGATGAAGATGCAACGACCAATCAAAATTATAGAACAGAAGAAAACCATGACCAACCAAGGAAATCCACCAGAATTTAGGCCAAGCCAGCAAAGTTCAAAGACTATGAATGTCCTACACTCAGAACAAATGCAACAAACATAGTGCCATTGAACAATAAGAAGAGGCACATGTAAGTCCCATGTACACCACTGAAAGCAAGAAGGGGATCAAGTATCCTATTAAACAATTTTTGGGTGCAAAAACTATTTCTAGGAAATATGCTTATTTTTTACATAACATTGATTCTGCTACTGAACTCAGTTCATATAAAGATGCTTGTTATGCTCCCAAATGGATTGAAGCCATGCAAAATGAAGTAGATGCATTCAAACTCAATAACACATGAGAAATTGTAACCCTACCTCATGATAAGAAACCCATTGGATGTAAATGGGTTTACAAAATAAAATACAAGGCAAATGGGGAAATAGAAAGATACAAAGCTAGGCTAGTTGCTAAATGATTTAATCAAATAGAAGGGCTAGACTACCATGATACTTTTGCACATGTTACTAAAATGGTACCAATTTGCACTGTATTAAGTATAGTTGCTGCCAATAACTAGGTTTTACACCAATTAGATGTTAATAATGCTTTTCTACAAGGGGAACTCAAAGAAGATGTTTACATGAAAACTCCACCTTGTTTTGAAAAGCAGGACATAACTTAGTTTGCAAATTGAAGAAATCTATATATGGTCTCAAACAATCTTCAAGATGTTGGTTTGAAAAATTATCTACTTCCATAGAACATTTTGGCTATACACAATCCAAGGCAGACTACTCTTTATTTACATCTAAAACTAAGAGTTCTTTACTGCCATATTGGTGTATGTTGATGACATTCTAATTGCAGGTAATGATAATGAAGTTATCACTCAACTTAAAGACACTCTTAAACAACATTTTCACATCAAAGACTTAGGAAAACTCAAGTATTTTCTTGGCTTGGAAGTGGCAAGGAGCAAGAGGGGGATCAACTTAAATTAAAGAAAATATGTAGTTCAGATACTTAAAGAAACAAGACTGCTAAGATCAAAACCATCACCCATCCCACTTGAAGTAAATCACAATCTTGCAGAAGATACTGGTGACATACTTGAGGATGTGATTAGTAGCATATCATACATTCATGCTATATATCTTTATTTTAGCCTAATTTTGTGCTACTCAAATGTTTGTTTGATGTGTTTCAGGTTTTAGGTAATAAAGAGGTGAAATGAACCAAAAATGACCTAAATGCAAGACGAAAAGACCTTATTGAAGCATCTTGGACCTATTTGTCATGCTCAATGACCCATCTACAATTCAAGAATGACCCAGATGAAACATGAAGGGACCGGAACGAAAGAAAATTATTTCGGGAGCAAAAATCCCTCAATACCATGATCTTGATGAGTATTTGGGAAATTAAGACCAAACATGCTCGAACCAGTAGACCTAGAGTGCACCTTACGTGCAAAATAGGGAACTTAAGTTTCTGAAGTAAATCGGGGCAGATCAGACACACAATATCCGCCAGTGGTGGATTTTAATCCGCCACTGGCGGATCATTTTGGTCTAAACGCATCTTAATTTCTCCCGTGACTCAAGCTTGTGTATTGGGGTGCACCAGACCATAGAGAAAGTGATTACAGCCGTCAGATTGCTTCCATTTTCATCTACACCATTCTTTTCTCTATAAATAACAATGTTTCTCCTACCTTTCTTCTTCCTTCTCCACTTCCACCATTAGAGTATGTTAAGTTTTACCCAATTTGATTGCAAGCTGTAGAGGAATGTGGATGAAGGTTGTAATCTCACATTTTCTTTAATATAAGGTTGAATTCATGTTTCTCCTGTTATTAATTTTCTTTCTATCTGATTACTTTTTGATTTTGTTGGTTAGTTTTTTAGTTAGAGTTTTATGCAATGTTTAGTTTTAATCTCTTCATTTCCATATTTGTAATGATGATTAGTGAGTAGATCCACCTTATATGGGGTGGAGGTGATGTGGATTATGTGAAGTGTTAGTGATGAGTTCATCTTATCTTGTGTCATGTCATATGCTTAATGTAGATCTATGCATGTAACTTGCTAAAACTTGTATTATATGGGAAAATGGTCTTGTTGGGTACTTCTCTCATGCTAGATCTAGAGTTAATCGTGTTGCTTGTAATGGATCACCATGTTTTGGTAAATGACTTGTTATGTATGGATGATTGATTAATAGAGAATGCATGAATGTATTGAGTTATATGAATGATTAATTAATGTCCTAATGTCCACACTAGGTACTTAGTTCATTCTTGAGAACTCAAAATGTATTTTAACTTCATGTCTAACTATATTAGTAATGTATTCATGTAAATGTAGTTGATGTTAATTAGACTCCACACTAGTTTCTAGTTGATTTCACATACTTTACACATTTGTGCCTCATGTAATCAAGAACCACTCACACATACCTACGTCCTCCACTCCATGAGGGTTTAGTTTAATTGTTGATTAATTCATCATTTAATGTAGTTAGTTTAGTATAATCCCTTCAGTCTCCTTTCCCTTCGCACTCGAGTATGGTAGTCACAACAACACTCACAACTCCTTGAGGTTCGACCCGTATTTGTCATGTCTTCACCGACGCCGTGCACTTGCGGTTATTAAAACGATCAAACAGGATGCAACACAATACAAAAGATTAATAGGGAAACTTCTCTACCTAACCATCACCTGACCAGACATCACATTTCCATTTAACTACCTCAGCCAAATTATGAATAAACCAGGGAAGAGACACTTACAAGCTGCATTCAGAATCCTCAAATATATCAAACGAGCTCTTGAACTTCACTTTGTTGCACGAAATGACATGCTACTAAGAGGGTTTTGTGACTATGATTGGGCAAGTTACCCTCTCACCAGACGTTCAACAACTGGTTTTGCCATATTCTTAGGAAATTCACTAATTTCCTGGAAGACCAAGAAACAAGCTACCATCTCCAGGTCTTCTGTTAAAGCCGAGTATAGGTCCATGGCTAATACCTTTTGTGAAATCACATGGCTCATCACTCTCTTAAAAGACTTGAACATCTAGCACACAACAACAACAATCCTACATTGTGACAACAAACCTGCTCTCTATATAGTTACCAATCTAGTGTTTCGTGAAAGGACCAAGCATATCGAGATCAATTGTCACATTATTCGAGAGAAGATCAAGCAAGGAGTCCTTCAAACCAGACACACTAACATCTCCAAGCAAATTGCAGATGTGTTTACCAAAGCTCTTGCCTCCTCCAGGTTTCAAGAACTCATCTCCAAGTTAAGTGTGTATAACATCCACACTCCAACTTGAGGGGACCGTTGGAATCAAGGATTAAGCCATGTATAACATAAGAGACTAATGTATCGAATACTCGGGTATGCCGAATAATTAATCGGATCATCCAATTAACTTAAGCCATATATATAGTTGGACCCAAATGTATATATGTAATTAATTTTCTCATTCATCAAATAAAATTCAGACCCAACCAACTTCCTCTTCTTCTCCTACGCACCTTCTTCTTCCTCTCTTCCGACCCAATCTCCGACGTGCAATCTGATCCATCTCAGATTTCCACAGTTAATGTAGTTGCGTCCGCCACAAAATGATATCCGGAGAAGAACATTTTACCAACTCACCATTGGTACCACCCCTGGTACGCCGGAATGAAATTAGCTGCAATGGAATCAAAGTGGGAAAATGTAATTGTGATTCCATTCTTGTGTTTAGTTATCACACTTGGAATTAACCTTCGAAATGAATGATGATTCCGTTCTTTTGATTCAGGAGAGCGTGTCCACACGATAGGACGCTTCGATAGTGTCTTGACTTTGCGAACTACAAAATTACGAAACCACCTATTCCTCACCACCAATGTGTCTTCCACTCCCTATCCTCCCAAACCCTAATCCCCTCATCCCAGATCTCCCATTAGGCGTGAAGATAATTTTAGGCCATCTTTTGTATGTCGTCATCAAGAATCTTAAACTTCCATAAATGTGCAATGAAATCTATTTACACAATTAGTTCCTTGGTCGTGAAATTTAAAAGTTCTATTTACTTCGTAATGAAAGTTAACATAATATAATTATGCTTAAAATCATGGAATTTGCGTATTTTGTCGGACTTGAGCGTCATTTGGAGGCCGATAAATAGATTTCCTGACGCGACAATTATTTTTTTTATAACTACAACCCCTTTATTTAAGTGTGGTTCTACATCGTCAGCAATTCGTCGTTCCGAACCCCATCAAAACATCTTAACTCAAATTACATGACTCATCATCCGAATTCCACGTGTGTGATAAAAATAAAAAATAAAAAACAAAAAACTTTATATTTTAACGGTAAATAATTGAATCGATGACGTCGGAATTGACGCAGGAGAGAGCGTGTCGGCAAAGCACGGGCGCTTCGCACAGTACGAAATTACGAAAATACCCTTCCCCAACCACCACCACCACCACCAGTGCGGCTTCCACTCCCAAACCAACCAAACCCTAATCCCCCGATCCTCACCTGATCCCGTTCGTCGTCGTCTTTGATGGTGCGATCTCTGCTTTGATGGGGAGCTTGGGATCTCCGGACGACGGGAGGGGGAACGGGGAATCCCCTGGTAAAAACGACGAGGAGGCGAAGGCGTTGCTGCCGTCGGTAGGTTGGAAAGGGGAGGATCAGTTCGGGAAGAGAGCGAAGACGGTTAGGAACGTCCAGTGGAACGACCACAACGGGAACAAGCTCGTCGAGGTACTCGAGTTCGACCCGAGGTACTAACTATCTATAACTCTTATCTTGCTCTAATGATCTGTGATTACTTTCCTGATTCTGTTGTAAAAATTGGTTTGATTTGATTTGATAAGTTGGTTAGTTTCTTAAATTTGTTATCAAAATTGGTTCCTTGAGGTTCTTAGGTTTAATCTGATTGTTTTGGTTAATGTTTTTACGGATACATGTTTAATAGACGTTAAGTTGGTAGATCGTCTGCTGCTTGCTTCGTGATCGCCTGACACCTACCTGCGAAAGTGGTAGGGTAAATACAGAGTTGGTTTTCATGTAGGGTCCATTCTTCACATGAATTCAGCTGTTATTTTGTATGATGGAAGTTCAGTCTGTGGTAGACTGCCTTGATGGTAATAGTAAATGTCTGCTACAGTGTCAAGTTTGCTAGGAGTCTTGGTTAAAGAGTAAGAGTTCCTGCACAGTTTCATAGAATTCACCACGGCATTTTGAATGATACAAGAGAGAGAGAGAGAGAGAGAGAGAGTTATCAACTCTGTTCTCGTCGAGTCATGTACACGTGCTTGTGCACACACACGTCAATAGCCCTTAGTTTTACTCGTTGACTCTTTTTTTCTTCCTTTTGCTGCCCTTGTGTGCACCTCCATTGAGCTTCTTCTGCCTAGAAAAATCTTATTTTGTGTGACAATGTGAAGTTCCGATAAAAACTAGTGCCAAATATTTGAGGCTTAGGCAGTAAGACCAGTTCAGTTTGGTTGAATTACAGTGGATTGTATGCATGTCTTGGGACACCATTTGAAGAGGCTTCCTTGACCTTAGTTGAAGTTTAACATGTTTTATCCTTTTAGAAATTGGGTTAAATAAAGGAACAGAGGCCGGGAAGGACCCTTTTGATTACAAATTACACCAGACGTGATGTTTTTTTTTGGATTATTACATTTTTGGTGGAGATGTTTACCAATATTCTACATTTCTAAATTGCTCTGCTTACAGCATAGCATGTTGGGTATTAAATTAGGTGATTCAAACTTCATGCCCAGACATTAGAAAAAGAGCAAGCTTTTACTAAGATTGTTTAATGACAAGGATGTGTCATTGCGTATTGTAGGTATGTGTAATGACTAATTTACATGATCCACCAAGTGAAAAATATTTCATTGTTGATTGATCATGGATAATATAATTTGATATATCAAGTTGCAAAACACATCCTTAAGTACCAGTGTTATATGATATGATTCTACCGTGCTTCTCTTTTTTTTTATCAATACTTAATGGTTGCATTTGGGTCCTCGGCATTAGATGCCAATGTTTCCATAGAGCAGGATAGATTCTCTCCCCTCCTATCTTGTTTTAGGTATTGGTACTACAGAGGCTTGTTGTATTTACTCCTCAGAGGATGTATAATTGGTGATAGACTTGCTTTGGTGAGGGAGAAAGTAGAACTAGATGTTTGAGATGTCATGGGAACCTATGATTGATTACCCGTCAAGCGCTTTGGATTTAAATTTGAAAATGCATGTTTTCTTACTAGGTGTGGTAAGTCACTGCTCTACTGCTTACTAATTAGTTAATTGAGTAAACAGGCGAAAATTTCCAATAACTAGTTTTTAATGTGCAATCAGGAAAATCCCTAGAGAACATATGGCATGCCAGATCATCCCCAAGACCCATCTCTAATCAAGTAGATGGTTGATTAATTTGGCTAGTTGTACACTGTTCAATTCTTCCCCTAGAATTCATCATGTTTTTTATATACAAGTGCATAACTTCAAAATCCCACAGTGCACTCTTTCTTTGGTTGTTTAGTTTCCTTTGAAGCACATTCAAAGTTCCAACATTTCAAGTGATCATGTTTGTTAACTACCAACCACTTATACCTATATACGATTAGATGCTTTGGATTACTTCACATTTATTTAGATGCTTTGAATTGCTGACATGATTATCTCACATGTAACTGATTACGGAGACTTAAAATTATCTACAATCGATAAAAGTAGGATCATATCACAAGATCTATGTATGGAGGGCATATAAAAGCTCTTGTTACTATCATCTGGGGAGCATGCCATTTGGAGAGCAGTTTGAGAATGAGCATTGGGGGCATTTATAAAGTCCTTATGGTTATACAGGGACAATGTCATTTTCTCCAACATGTGCAGCATTTATTTTTAGTTCGCGAGTGTTATGCAGTTCCTAATTCAATTTGTAGCTTGCGTTTGTTCTTATGTTATGAGGAAGAACTTGTATTATGGTTTCACCCACAGATTATTAGGTTAAGTTGATTGAACCATGTTAAATGTGTAGTTGTGTTTTCTGATTGGATTCTAGTACTTTGTGCCAATTTCTCAGCAATACATATGATAATTTTTGATAAATTCTCTTGGGCATGAGAACTTTTATTTATTCTCTACTGAAGTGTATAACACACCTTGTTTACATTTAATGGCCGTTATTTTCAAAACTTTAAAACTTCAGTCGCCCTCAGTTGCATTACATCACTATGCTACATGTTCTCTTACTAAACTTGTCAAAGTACGTTGGTAATCTGTTTTATTTATGCAGTGAAACGAGTGATTCTGATGATGAGGACAGCTACTTAGATGCTTGTATATGCTCCTTAATGTAGACCTGCCAAGCCATCCTCCTGTCACCACTGCTGACATTAACTGCAGTTCTCGGTGTAAAATTGCTCCAGCCGGATTGATTCATCGGTGGCATGTCTATAACTATAACAGCACGTATTGTTGGTAAGATGACTCTTTTCTTCTCTTCTGTTCATAATGACTTTGGAACTGATGACACGGCGTACTTGTTACGGCCTCTCATGCTCTGTATTATCTGTGTTGTGTGAAAGATAATAGTTTATTGTACTGAATTTGTAGTCATTTGAATGTCTGCTCAGATAAACAGAGGCATTTCTACTGTTTCGTCAAGATACACTTGTGTAACATTTGATGCAACTCACGCCCAATTTTGTTGTTATTAAATACTCTTGGCTAGCATTCTGTTTTGAGCTTCCTTTTTATGTTCACTCATGTAAGTAACATCATCTCATTTTTGTGCGTTGCAGTCATTTACAGTTGCAACTTCAAAAGCCTAATATTTGGGAACATTAAGAGCATCCCTTAACAGGGAAAAACTTCGGTCATCCGAAGGTCGTGACCGGGTCATAAATGGCCTCATCTCTTAACCGTGAATTTTTACGGCCGTGGATGACCGGGTCATCGACCTGGGCGTTGAAACGCCCGGGTCGATGACCCGGTCGTCCATTAAAAAAATATTAAATTTTATTTTTTGTTTTTTTGTTTTTTTGTTTTGATTTTTAAAATTTTTTGTTTTAGTTTTTTTAATTTTTTTTTGAAAATACGTTTTACAATTGTTTAGAATTTTTAGAATTTTTTTTAATTTTTTTAAAATTTTACCAAGATGGACCCCGAAATGATGTGGAGGAGAGAGGTAGGTTGTTGTGGGTTGTGTTGGGTTGTGGTTAAGAGATGAATAGTGTAGGAAAGAGAAGAATGTGGGTTGAGGAAAGAGAAAGCTGATGTGGAAGAGAGAGAGCTGATGACCGGATCGTCCAGGTCATGGTTAGTGATGGTCTAAGGGTTTGGTCGTTGCCAGGGTTTGAGGTTATGATTTGAGAATTGTGATAAGAATAGAATATGCATTAACTCCATTGATTTTCAATTTAAGTTTCAGTATTCAATAATTGTAGATATAGAATTGGTGGCTTCTGCAGTTAAATAGTTAAGATGGTTTTCAAACAGAATTGAGAGTAGAGATGAAAAATTAATAGTTTCCGATAAGAAAAGTAAATTATGAAATATACCTTATTGCTCTGTTTTCCTTGGTTTTTTTGATATGTAGCTTGGTTTTGTTGGATGATTAACATCGGGGCGTCAATATCTTGCAGAGGTTTGTTGGCTTTTGTTTGATGAATTGGAGTGATTGGCAACATCGCAGAACCTTTGTAGTTGCTAAATCTTGCTGAGATTTAAACCCTGCTTCCAAGATCTTTTACTTGGATAAAATATATAGATGTGCAGTTAGTTATTTGAGCTGCGAAATGTTGTTCGGGTATGAAAATCATACAACTACACAGAGTCCAACAGGCCAGTAAAGGTAGTAATAATAGAACGCAAAGAAAATACAAATGACATTTCACTCCGAAATCAGGATAAGAACTTGATGGAGATCCAACTAGCAATTCAAGTAACAGTATTGTGAAATTTGATTCTCCATCACCACTATAAAACTTTCACACAGTCTAATAGTGTGAGATTACTTTGTTTGTATCTATTTGGTGGACGGTTATCGTCTAAAACTTTACTAGTGTTATGAAAATTGTATATAGTGAATGTTTCACCTTCCAAGATGGTTCATCTTCCAACCAATCCATTATAACTTCACTATTAAAATTAGTTGTAATGTGCATTATATTTACATCATTATTTAATGTAGACTATGTAACTTACACACCTCTATGTGTATATATACGAGGTTGTAGTATGTATTGAAAACACACAAAAAAGAGATGAAATACAACTCCTCCATTCTCCATTAACTTCTTGTCATTTTGTTTGATCGTTATTTTACAACACGTTATCAGTACGACTTCGCTCGATGTGATCAACTCAAACAATAGTTGTTTGTTGTTTGATTAAGTTAGTTTACAACATAAGGTTGTATTCATCTCCAGGTAGTCTTTTACAATTTATAATATTATTAATTTATTTACTTGTTGAATATGCACATATTATATTCTTAAATGTGATGTTATATGTCTAGAAATTATACTCATATTATATTCTTAAATATGATGTTGTATGTTTACAAATTTCTATTGCAAAATCTTGGTTTGAAATATTATGTTTTGTATATATATTCTTAGATGACAGACTATTAACTTTTATTTTAATATGATAATAAAATTTAAATCATGCACATAACATTTATAGATGCATATGAGTACGTGATTTGATAAATAGGTATTAATCGATGTTTATAAGCATTTTGTTTTGCAAAAGTTGATCATATATTTGGAATATCACTAGATGACTTAACATTCCAATGATAATGACATAATTTTTTGTGCATATGTCATATCAAATGCATGTTGTTTTGCTAGAAACTATAAACATTTATTTTTATCTATTTTATTTTGTGTAATCTTTTATATGATATTGATCATCTTTATTGTTAAAGAATGTTAAATATACATCTTTTGATAAATGAACAAAAAATTTACTTGTCGCATTTTTGGATGTTAAAATCCAATTTGATGCTCTTGAGAATACAAATGAAAATATATATATTGCTTGACATAGTTAGATATCTTTTGGAATAATGAAAACATGCAAAGGGTATACTTTTTTCTTATAAAAGTCTACATGTTATTATTGTTTTTAACTTGTGCACTGAAAAGAAAAGAAAAATGCTTGGATATTATATCATATTATTCTTGTGATGAAACACTAGTTTCAATCATATTTGATGCATTTTTGCAAATCTAATATTTGATGCATCCCGTCAAGTTATCATATTATGCCACATAAAATTTCGATGTTATTTTGTTGCATCACATCTGGAAATATTATGGTTATTCTTTCCAGCACATGTGATTTATTTATGCAATTATATATATATAATATAATGTGGTATATTGCAATAAAATTTGGGTTTTCATATTATGAAAATAATTATTTATCATATGTCATGTTATCATTGAAAAAGAAACACTTCAGTCCCGATGGCAAAAACGATAATCTTCATGAGGTACAAATATATAATGATATCAAGATTGTATATTCATGTGAAGAAAACTATGAAAATGTATAGCAATCCCTGAAGGATTCTTATGAGCATCAAAAGGGTGTGCAAATGCCAAAGTCTCATAAACTCATCAAACTCATTTCCTAAATCTAGCTCTATGTGTGTCCAGAAGACCATAGAGAGTTGAGATAGGAAAATCTTATATCCATTTCACAAATTAATGATCTGATACTCTAGTAGTAGTACGGAGTCCAAAAAATCACAAGTAATTGACTTACTCCATTCCCTGAAGTGAATGTATGAGAGCATGAAAAATCTTACAAAAGTCTATTATAATCATTTTGTGACCATGATTATGGATGTCAATGTGGATGAGATAAATGACAAAATAATTAATGTCATTATGGTATATAAATTCCACGATCAAAATGGGTTTATTTGTAGTTATGTGTGTTTTATTTGATAAGTAACATATACTTTATCTAGTAGATATACATGATTATAGGGTGGAATACCAATATGACAAATGAGTATTATATACAATGATACAAATATTTTGTTTAAGCTTTGATTTATTTGTCATTTATATTGAAACTATATATTTTATATTGGTCAGTGTTCTCGTTAGTCCAATATATTTTCATACTTGTGATTGTTATTCACATACGATGAGATTCTTTTTAGATATTAATAATACACATGTATATGTTGCTAACATATCGATATTCAATATTTTTTTATATGTTTGTGATGGCTATTTATGCATATCATTATAATATGTTTTTTAATGATCAATAACAAAGATAATATTTGCATTACCGTCTTAAAATGACAAAGTACACATGCATATGGTGATATGTTGGTATGCATAATTTCTATCTAAAAGACTTATACCAAGTTACGTTGAAATTAATTGACATTCATGTGATTGAATGCATGGTTTTTATTTTATATTTTGTCATTGGAAGAACCATATCATTTATTTGGTAATAGTTGCATAAATAATTTATCTACAATAAATATTTTATTCGGCTTGAAATGAAGAGTATAGATACTCTTCGGTCTCCTATTTGATTTAAGATCAGGTTAGATGAATTATGCATCATGTATAGTGCTGGCATGCACATTATATTAAGAGATAAGTATTCTCTAATTTGATAATGAGAAAAGCCGAAGCCACTACTGTACAAGGTCGTACAAATTTAGTAGAAAGCTCCAGAAGAGTCATATCTACTATTACATGTTGAATTATCATTTATTACATGATGCATTTTATATATTGTCTCAAGAAACTTATTAAGTTTCAAATCGCAAGAATAACTTGTGTTGAGACTACAATTGAAGTAAAGTAGAATATTTTTATATTCCTACAATCGTGTCAGGCAGGAAAAATGCTATCAAGAAAATTACCTAACTTTTGAACAATGTGTCATTGCACACGTAGTGGCTTGGTCAAAAGACTTGCACTGGTGGATCAAATGAATATTTATTCTAATAACATATGGTATGACCGATTTGGTCAACGAGGACATATATGATGACAAATGTTTCTGAAATTTCATATGATCATCCAATAAAGAATGAGAAGATTCTTCAACTAAGTAGGTATCTACGAGCTCTATCTTTCCGTAAGATGAGATAACTTGTGATTGAAAGTCATAAGCATAAGTTATTGTAAAATCACAATATGTGTCATCGTATTTTGGATCATGTGCCTGAAGCACACGTTACAAATTAAGCATCGATTTATAAAATATCTCTAATTATGAATCATTATTAGATCTCAAAATTTATACATGTTACATTAATATGCATACATGTTGATATTATTCATATTATTTGTTATGTACATCATGTTATGAATGTTCCCCTATTTTACTTGTACAATATTGAATGAAATATTTCCCATCTGCGATTAATAGTTTACCACCTCCAAAATTTAGTGATCTCAAATTAAATTGGACATTTCAGTATGATTCATATTCCCGACAATATTAAAATACTTGAAGCCCCTGAAGGGTCATGTATTTTATTGTCCAGTCCAATATTTATATATATAGAGAGACATATTTTTCTTGGCATTAGGGGGAGAAAGCCAGAAGCTTAAAGAATGTCAAGAAAATGTACTATATTGAACCTGAAGTTCATTAGAGAATATACGTACAAGTATCGTTGAACCTGAAGTTCCTAAAATCATTAACTTGCAATATCTAGCAAGTAAATGTCATACATCTTTATTGATCACAAAAGAGTGACTATGTCTTGTATTACTAGACATAAAACGCATAATATAATATAAAGTGGAGATTTTCACATGATAAAATATATTTGAGTTCAACCAACGCCAGAAGCGTGAACTATAACATATATTATTTGTGGAAATGAAAATAAAACTTAGTCACTCATTACACATCCTGAAGAGGTTATTCGTGAAGAATATAAACCCGGTAAAATAAAAGCAACTGCTAGCAAATGTAACAATTCCGGGAATACATAACGGTCAGATCCTAATGTTTTGAGAAACAACGAGAATTTGATTATTATAAAAGTTGCAATCAACTATGCTGATACGAGAGAAGCAGTAAAAGGTTATCGTCGACGACAAATTCGCCTTCTTAGAGCATGCTAATTAAATAGAAAATCTGGATCCAGAATCTATAGTATTATAAGAATGCCAGAAGCATTCGTATTTGAAATGAACAAAAGAAGGCGAATAATATACAATTAGACTTGCTTATTGGACATGTAATCCTGATTTCTGAATAATGTGAATATAAATCACATTACAACATGGTGGTACATTATAAAACAAGTAGTGACACAAGAGTTTTTCGCAGGACCCAATATCTATCACGATGTTACTCATTCTCTCGAAATGTATAATATTACGTTATGTTACTTGATCAGTATGACATAATTATAGATAAACATATGAGATATGATTGACTGCAAATTTGTATAAGTCATTTGGTATTGATATAAATAAGAATCCCTGAAGGACTAAAATTGCCCAAGGAAAATTATAATGAAGAGATGCATTCTAATCATCATATGAACAAACAAAGAGAATATGCATATCATCTTGAATAATGATATTAAAAGGAACTCCAGAAGAGATTAAACACGTACCCGTGAAATATTCGAATGATAAATTTTGAAATAAATGACTAGAGAACAGTCAACTATTTTCTGATATGCAGTTCGGACATTCTCCAGAAGAGAATTATTACAATGATTCAATTATATAAAGATATATTATACAAAAAAAGTTCACATGGAATTATCAATATTTACTTACTATATTCATGAGATAAATATTTTGTTCAGTGATGATTCCTATATGTCTAATCCACAACAATAAAAAATCACAAATTTATTTTGTGTTATTGTGGAGACGTTGCAATGTTTATACAAGTTTGTGAACTACTTATCAGGGGGAGTAGATTTCTAATTATCATCCCTAAAGAACAATTATCCCTGAAGGATAATATCCATAAGGCTTATAGTTGTACTCTTTTTTTCTTTTCCAAGTTTTTGTCCCACAAGGTTTTACTTGACGAGGTTTTTAACGAGACAGCTTGCGCAATTGTGTTAACATATGTCATGCACTCTTTTTCCCTTAGCTATTTTCCCACTGAGTTTTTGTAGCAATGTTTTTAACGAGACATGAACATAACACTATTTTCCTACATAGTGTATAAATATTTGTTGAAATGAGGAGGAGAATTATACGCTCTGCACACTTTTTTCCTTTACCAAGTTTTTGTCCCACATGGTTTTACTTGACAAGGTTTTTAACGAGGCAGATCGAAAAGCGTATACCAAAAGGTGATCATCCAAAGGTGAGTGTTATGAAAATTGTATATAGTGAATGCTTCACCTTCCAAGATGGTTCATCTTCCAACCAATCTATTATAACTTCACTATTAAAATGTGTTGTAACGTGCATTATATTTACATCATTATTTAATGTAGACTATGTAACTTACACATCTCTATGTGTATATATACGAGGTTGTAGTATGTATTGAAAACACACAAAAAAGAGATGAAATACAATTCCTCCATTCTCCCTTAACTTCTTGCCTTTTTGTTTGATCTTTATTTTACAACAACTAGCTCACTAATAACTCACCAAAACTTAAATACTTTCTTGTAGTGCCTCTTTTATGCTTATCAATGCAAGTTAATTTCACGTATTGTCTTTTCCGTTGATAACACAAAGTCACGTCATGGGTCCATGCTGACCATTTTTTCTTGGAAGCGTAGGTGATGGTAAATGGAACAGCAAGTCCAGGTCAGAGATGTGATGCTCATGAGGTGTGGTGGTTGTGACCGTTTTAAAGTGTTCAAGACAGCCGTGTCGTGTTGTCGATAATGTTAAACACTTCCACAGTAGTCAAAGTCCCCACTCTATTAATTACTAATCTTACCGATTCCCTCTGACCTTACCTCTCAATGTAGTAGTTTTTTTTATAATGATCAAGAATTTTATGTTAACTATTTCACTTGGGTTAAGTAGGTTGTGGTTTCAAATTAAGGGTGATCTAACATCAATTTTATTGAGACATAATTAACTACAATGTTTGAAATTTTGTTTTTAAAAGGTGTGATTCACTTCGTTCAACCAACTCCACTAAGTCCCAGAAACAGTTTAGTGTCTTTGTCAATGTCAAACTTCTTCGAGATTTTCCCTCTACATACGACTGGTTATTATTGTAGAAGTGGAAGATCCGGTACGACACAATGAATGGTTAATAATTGATAACATTAATTATATTTATATTTATTGTGTAACACAAATGGGACCACCCAATAAGGGGTTGCAAACTTCTTCTTTGTCTGATTGGTGTGATTGACGATCCACAGTTTACTTAATTTTAATTTTACCAATTATAAGACAATATATATTAGTCTTTTGGAATTTTCTATCGTACGAGAGAACTCTTACCGCCGCATCAATATTAGGTGAATTTGTTTGGCTTTAATCGAAAGTGTGCATCATTTCATCACATGCGATCGTACTCTCTTAGATTATCCGTAACCATGACCTCCACGACCTGGTCATCAGTTTTCTCTCTCTTTCACATCAACTTTCTTTCTCATCTACGTCAGTTTTCTCTCTTTGCAACTCACTTTCTTCTCTTTCCTACACTATTCACCTCTTAACCACAACCCACCACAATTCATCTTTCTCATCCACATCATTTCGGGACCGATCTTAGAAAAAAAATCAAAAAAATTAGAAAACATATTTTCAAAAAAATATTTAAAAAAATTAAAACTAATTTTTAAAAAATCAAAACAAAAAAAACGTGCTGGAGCAGACGACTAGGTCGTCGACCTGGTCATTTGATCACTAGGACCAGGTTGTCGCCCCCCGGTGAGGGGACGACGACCGGGACGACCCCGTTAAAGATGGTCTTAAATTGTGCATCATTTCATTTACCTTGCATGCCTAAACATTAAACCTTATACTTAAAAACATACGAATGTAAAAGTTAGAAAGATAGACAAATCTCACAATTATTGATCATATATCTAAGAAAGAAATCCACTCTCACTTGAAGGAGCTTATATGATGGAAGTGGGACTTGATTCCTTATGTTATCGTACCATCTTTTCTTTTTTGCAATTTGGAAGGAAGGCAAGCCTCCAATTGCATTATTAATAAGTGAGGATCACAAAGTAAATAAAATTACATAAGGATCAAAACTTCAATAGTGATTAGGCTACAAAAGTTCACAATTGAAATAGCGTAAAGGTAAGGTGGAGGTTATTAAATCATGTTTGGTAAAAAATGATGAGATGCAATGATGGACACGTCTAATATAGTAGTATATACACTCATCTATATTTTCGGCCGACGAATGCTGGATTTGTCGAATCTTATATATCATAATAAGAACATACCTACCGATCGAGTGCTGTGGTGAGATAATAACCTCTCTTGTCCATCAAATATCTAGATATTTCGTGGATGTAAAGATTCTTTAATTTGGGGTACCATGGGTGTTGCTTTCTAATTAATGATGGAATTAATATACTTGTTGTTATCCACGCACTTAAAATAAAGTTCTACTGATTAAGTTTTCTTCTTCTTCTTCTAAGGTCATCTTTAACTCTAACCCCAAATATCTTGACACGTCAGCTTTCTTTCTCTGTCACGTCAGCAAAAAATACTATGCAACCCACAACCCAACCCAACCCATTTTTCTCTTCTTAACCCCAACCCCACTTTCAACACTCTCTCTCCTCCACATCATTTCTTTTTACCTCATTTTCTATATCAACATAATAATTCACAAACTATTAAATTTATTATTTTTATAATAACTTAATCTAATTAACTTACAATAATTACGAACAACACATAATAATTAGATTTTATTAAAATTCGACAATTACATATTATAATAATTCAAAGATAATTTTTTTTAAAAGTTGGATTGAAACATATTGAACTCGTACGAACGGCTGCCCAGCTCGCCGGTGAGCTGGCGGGGAGCTGAAAGGTAAACACAATTTCAAATTTGATATTAAATTCAATATTGATTTTGTATTATTATAGTTAATTCAATTGATTTATTTTATTAATTATTATATTTATTTACAATTTATTTTAATTATATATATTTATTAACATATTATTTAACTAATATAAATAATAATAAAAAATTCAACCAACCAGGTCTGGCCACGTGGCCAGACCTGGGTCGGGACCCGGACCCAGGTCGCGACCCGACCCGGGTCCGCTCCCCATTAAGGGGAGCCAAGTCGGGGTGAATTTCACCCCGACCCGAAAAGGGCCTCCGTTGAGGAGGCCCTAACTACAACTTCAACACACAATATATAGCCAATACATATTAGTCCTGGGTTCTGATTTCATTCTACTGTGTTAGATCGAGTTGATAGGTTGAGATAACTCAGTTGGTCACGTTGAAAAATTTCAACGGATGTTACTAAATTAGAATTCTAGGGGTGACTCTTCAATTGAGATTTTCTTTTTACCCCCTCCTTAATTATTTACATGCATCTCTCTATTTTCTGAAGATTATGTGGGTTTAATTACAGTTGCTTTGTTAGATATACTAATGCTTTCGGTAAAAAATTCTGGTTCATCGATCCGACCTCAATATTTTCATCTAATGAATTTATTATGGAATTATGATCCTCGATATTTTCAGCCCATCATGTGGTGTAATAAATTTGGTACATTAACCTAGAGAAAAGTGGATGGATGCATGCTAGATTTGCCCATTACTAATGTTGTTGACAGATCTAATTACCTCAAATCATGTGGCTAACAATCATTCAATTTATTACCAAGAAGACAATATGGGTTGTCGTTTGATTGGAACATTGGCTACATAGATTTGTGGTCTTGAAGAAGATCCAAAATGGTATAAAATATATGGCCAAAGAAAAATTCCACGAGCATACTCAATCCTTTGGTTCCGAGAAATTTAAATTCTTTGTTCCGGCCGGGGAAGTGAATTAACATTTTAATTAGTGTCTAATTAAGTGAAATATTAGTAGAGTGTCAACCTTCTAGGATATGAGTTAGGGTTTTAGGTGCATGTGCATGTGCATGAAGAAAATAAGAAGATTATAACTCTACATTTTATTAACAACGTATAACACATGAACAAAACATTACACCGTCAACCTAGCCTAGAATTTTATTTTATTTTTTGCAAAGAAAAAGTAACTATGGTTATAACTTGAGAAATTTTTGGGTAAATTATAATGTTCAAACGTCGGATCTGTAACCTTTGACATATATATAGAATGGATATGTGATTGTGAAACCAACGAATATGCTAAGAAATTAGTTAATTTTGTCATTTTCTTTCAGCACTGCTTTTAATTGCATTCATCAACCTAAATACGACGATGACACTGATATTCGTTCTTAATTTACTCATGTAGTTGGAAGTTTTGAACTAATATACCATATGTGGATAGTAGTCCATGTTTTTCATGTGCATGCATACATGGTTGATTGGTTGGATTAATTGATTTTCCCTAGCTGTACTTACGTTGGACCTAAAAAACCAAATCTTCCGGCAGGATTCAGTTAACTGTGGACATGAAGTTCATTGTTGTGGCTCTGTGCTCCAGTCAATTCACTTGAACCATGACTTGACTATTCGCATCACTTGAGTTATATATTAATAAGTTTGTTCCCATTGCTCAATTTAGCAACAGTGTTAATCCATGCAGCCATGTTTCGCCAAAGGTAAATTCAAAAGATATTGGTAGAGAGAGAGAGAGAATTTACTCTTCTCCAACCTCCACGACCACCACGAATATATGTGGCTGTCTTTTTTTTAATTTTAATTCAATTAATTTTGATAAAATAGATTAAATATCAGGAAAAATCGGGAAAAATAGGAAAAAATGCACAAATATTATCTAAAAATACCATACATATTTATGCTTCAAAAAGACACCTAGTTCATCGACCAATGTCTCACTGGGCACCCCCTCTACCCACCTAAAGACTTAGGTATACAATTTATTGCTTAGTAGTACGATTACAAAGGTAGTTAACTAACTCAGAGTTAACAGTAGCAGATAAAGAGAAATTATAATTACAAGCTAACTAGACTAATATAAAAATTTAGACTAATATGAAAATGAAATACTAATTAATTTAATTCTAAAGAGAAGTTAGAAAAAGTACACTTGATTTTGGCGGTGGAAGAATGTAGAACCGAATCGGAGACCACTTTCCAACTTCAAAACTAAGTACCAGACCGGAGACTTAATCGCGAAAACTTGATGATTATGAAACTATCAGATTAGAATAGAATTATGAAGAAGAAGAGAATGACAGATGTGTGAAAAATGAAGAGGTTTGGAGGGGTTTATATAGGATTTGGGGGTAGTGGCAAACTTGTAATTTTTGAAAAAAAAATCAAAAAGATGATAGCCGTTGGAATGCCTCCAACGGCTATCGCCTAGGCGAAAGGCGGTGGTCGCCCAGGAGACCACGCCGACGGACGGTCGCCTACGTGAACACTGATTAAACAAGATAAGAACCAATAATGTTATTTGTGAATTTTGGATTAGTGCATCCGATTAACTGAAAGTTCCATAGTACTCACAAATACTGCATGAAAATGCAACCTCAGCGAATTTGAAGATTTCAATCTCTACTTAGAATGCAGTCAGTAATGCTCATTTCAGACACTTAAATTCCAACAACCTATAGACAATTTAGTTAATTTAGGCAAATAATAGTTAAGCAAGTCCATCAAACACTTACAAATAATTGTAAGGACTCCACTTGGAACTCAACTGTTTTCAGGATTCTGAGTTACAGTGTTATACAACATATTTTATTATATGATATATCCATGTAAATTGCTTTAAAATTCATGATTTTGATCCATGAAATGCAAGGTGTTTTAAAATTCATGATTATATTCATGATTAATATATTAATTTGCTGAAAATGGCCTATGAAACAAATCACCATGTAGAAATTAAATTACGTCAAGAATGACATTTTTCATTCAGTTAATAATTAGTCACTTCTATGTACGGCGTGTTTGGATCCACGTAAGAACTTCACAGAATTTGATGTAAAAAATATATGTGAATTTGCTACCTTCTACCTCATGGAGTTCAATGAAAGTGACTGTGTGATGCTAGAAATTCAACTGGACATCTACGTTGCTCATATAAGGAGCAGTCTAGATTTTTCAAATTTAAGGGATATAAATGATCTTGCAAGGAAGAAGATTAAGAGGGGAATAGATGAAATTTACCTTTTGGTTTTTTTGCTTGTCAAGTTAGCTTTAACTTTGCCGGTAGCAACAACAGTTGAAACCTAGAAGAATAATCTTCTAATGACTTATGTGTGTGTTTTTATGTTAACCGAGTTTATTAATTGTTTAGTTCGGCTGCTATGGAAAAAATCTACTCCCTCGTGATTTTTTTTTGTTTAGTTCGGCTGAGCAATGACAAAGTAGAAAAAATATCAACCGTATAATACTACACACTTATTTTACCCAATAACAACCGTAATTTATCCAATGCCATACTCTTCCAAATTAAAAACTGAGGGGACCAACGTGCGTGGGAGGCTGCTTGGAAACCAGCTTAGGTGTTATGGACCTTTTTACTATATATACTGGCTGTCCCGACACCACTTTGGTTTCTATTCTAACCTTGGCTAAGTGGGCGCAATGAATAAAAAAGTGAAGTTGGGGTTAATGGTTTGATTTTGTAAGAGATGCATTGAATGATACTGTGGAGACGTGTACCCTTCGCCAAGCTTTGCATTAATACTGTTTGCATGGGATTGCCACACCATCCGTGCCTATATAGCTATCTTCTCCTTTCTCTTCTCTTCCAAAACACTCTTCTTCCCTTTCTCCCACCACCTTGATTATAGAATAGTTACATATATTTGCAAGTGTCTTGTCTTTTTAGAGAGAGAGAGAGTGAGAGAAGAAAATGGCAAGCAGGCCAGGGTTTCTCACGGAATGGCCATGGCAGAAACTTGGGAGCTTCAAGGTATATACATGTGTCTCAATTGCATGTTAATCTCTGATTCTCTAGGTTTTCATACTAAATAATGAGTTATATGCAAACATACATGTATCGTCATGAATACAATAATGCATCTAAGCTTGTCGTGACTAAACACTAAACTATGACTATACATACGTACGTTTATAAATGTATCTACACATGGTGTGGATTTTTATGGAATGTATTGTATGCAGCACATACATTTTCTTGGATAGTCGGACTGTGAAAAACTGTTTGTTTAATTTCGTTCTTAAACTAAATTATTGCTGAATTGAAGTTTCAGGCAGCTAAAAAATGGACGTTCATATATAACAATCCATATATAAGAGATTATGTTCACTATTTTCATCTAAATACTTGGATTTTAAAGATAGTGGACCCAATTAATATTTGTAGTACAGTAGTGGCTATATATAGTTTAGAAATAATTTGAACAGCTATAAGTAAGTAAAGGTAACATCTAGGGCAGTGCAAAACCCGGGTCGGACCAGGTGACCGGACCGATCGGTCCGGGTTCGGTCCGGAAAATTCTGATTTCATCCGGTCCGGTCCGCTAAAATTTTAAATTTCGGTATGGTCCGGACCGGTCTTTTTTTGTTTTTTATTTAAAAAAATCGGGTTTTGACCAGACCGATTCGGTCCGGTCTTCGGTCCTGAGGCATTCGGTCCGGTCCGATCTTCGGTCTGGACCCCGGACAAAAATTCGGTCCGGTCCTGACTGAATGCTCAGCCCTAGTAACATCTATAAGTAAGTAAAGGTTTTAAGTGTCAACAGTAATCAATTGGTCCACCTTAATTTCTTTCTGAAATTTTGCATAAACGCAAGCATGTTTAATTATGTGAAATTATGTTTAATATTTGCATGATGCATGCATGCAGTACGTGGTTTTGGCGCCATTTGTAGTAAGGAGCATTTGGATTGCGAGCAAAGTTGATAATTGGAGAGAGTTGGATTTAGCTAGTATATCCATCATCCCTTTTCTCATTCTTCGGATAATCCACAACCAGATCTGGATCAGTTTTTCTCGATTTCAAACTGCCAGAAGCAAGCATCGGATTGTCGACAAAAGCCTCGACTTTGAACAAGTCGATAGAGAACGAAATTGGTACCCATTTTGCAAATATTTCGCTACTTTGCTCTACGACACGACCTGTTAGCTGTCTGCGAGTAAATAAAGTGTTGCATGGCGAGTAAATAAACCTCAATTGATGGCTTCATGTGGCAATAAATTAATTTGAAAATGACGCACAGATATTTTTAGTTAAGCGCAATATATATATGTAGTGTGTCACAAATATTTCATATAGTTTGTAATTTATGGCATTGTTGGGGTTGGGGTTGGTGTTGTTCATTAATTATTTTGTGACTGGTGCCACTCAATAAATGTACGTGTCTAAATGACCTGTCCATTTATTTTCCTTTTATATGCTTAGAGGATTATCCTTTGCACTCCAAAATAAAAATGAGGACAATAATCTTATACTTTGTTGTTTTTGGTAATTTTTGCATGCAGGTAACTATCCTGTTAAGCAACAAAAATGAAACAAACATGCTTTTCTTCTAATATTTCTGTAATTTATTTACTGTCACATTCATTTTTCTGCTAAAAATGCATTGTACCATACAACACCTATGGTCTTGTTTAAAGTTTGCATATACAATCTATTTAACAAGGTGAAGTTATTATAGTTGGTGAATTCCTAATCTTAAAATATTGAGAATTAGATTACAAACCGAACCCAACGATCAGGAGCTTCATGTAGATTTTATTATCTTAGAAAGATCTTTTTAAAATATGTATCTTGCAAATAAATGTTAAGAGGAACTTAAGGTACTAAGAAAAGTCAACTTCAAAATAACTAAAAATACTAAAAAGTAAAATATATAAAAGAAACACACATATATATATATGTGTGTGTTTGTGTATATATATATATATATATTGTCAAGCTCTATTGAGCTCAAGGCTCATCTTACTCATTTAAGCCTCATTGAATCTCACCGATAGATCTAAATTATGATTAATTTATGATTAATTTCCACCATTAGATCATTTATTAGCATAACCACTCATCATCTTAATCTACCTTACAATTTTAGATATGATAAGGGCATAAAATAGAAAAATTGAACCCTAAGCTTGCTAGAGAATTTATGTATATATATAATATATTTAAGCTAATTAAATATGTTTTGTTGATGCCTATTAAAATATACTGATTTCCCATCCGCATAATTTTGTTGGCATCTAAACTAAACTAATATGTAATCGTACCACAATCATTTTATATTATAATATTATGAAAGAAAGGAGACAGCTCATCATAAATAGGGTCCTAAGGATTTACAAATTACAAGATGAATAACTATTTATAATTTTTTTTTAAATTTTGAAGGACAAAACAAAGCAATTGTATTATATTAAAAAAACACAAGCTTCTTAATTATACCAAAAATATTCTTGATTTCAGATATAATATTAGATTACTGTATATATGCAGTGATATGAATCCAGACAAATATTATATGAATTTTATTTTTATCGTAGCAATTGGCTACTGACAGTATTTGTGGAAATAAAATTGGCAGGGATGATCAGATAATTCTGAATGGGATACTATTCTACTTGGCCAACATGTACCTGTCAGGAGCACAACACATTCCCATATGGAGAACAGATGGTGCAATATTAGGTGCTCTCCTCCACACGGGTCCAGTCGAGTTCCTCTACTATTGGCTCCACAGAGCTCTACACCACCACTTCCTCTACTCACGTTACCACTCCCACCACCATGCATCCATTGTCACAGAGCCTATTACATGTAAGCAACAATTTAACTGAACATGCATGGTTAATTAAGTTCTTAATGTTGTTTACGTATGTTAACAATGGGCTTAATTTGCATGGAATTGGAATTGGCAGCTGTTATCCACCCGTTTGCAGAGCACCTCTCCTACTTCACTTTGTTCTCCATACCAACTATTAGTATGGTGTTAACTAAGACTGGTTCCGTTTTGGCATTTGCTCTGTACATCAGTTACATAGATTTCATGAACAACATGGGACACTGCAACGTCGAGTTGGTCCCTAAGTGGATGTTTGATGTTTTCCCTCCCCTCAAGTACCTCATGTACACACCCTCGTAAGTAAATCTAACCAATCATTGTTACTTCTATTATGGCTATGTTGTTGATTTACCAAGCAGATGGCTAAGAATATATAAGATCATTTTCTAATCATTTGCTTCTAATGTTGATAAAATCACTTCTTTGTTATCATTTACTTCTATTTTCTAAATTATGTACCTAAATATGTTATCTTAAGTTGGCTAACCATAATCCTTTTTTGTTTTGTTTTGACAAATAACAGGTTCCACTCACTTCACCACACACAATTCAAAACAAACTACTCTTTGTTCATGCCATTCTACGACTACATTTATGGAACAGTGGACAAGTCCACGGATACTCTATATGAGACATCCCTCCAAGGCAGGGAGGAGACCCTGCAAGTTGTTCACCTGACTCATCCAACCACTCTCATGTCTGTCTACCATCTTCGCCTCGGATTTGCATCATTGGCCTCCAAGCCTTACAGCTCTAAGTGGTACATGAGGTTTATGTGGCCCATGACTTGGCTCTCAATGCTGTTGAGTTGGACAATTGGGTCCACCTTTACAGTTGGGAGGAATGGCCTCAAGAAGCTTAAGATGCAGACTTGGGCAATCCCAAGATATAGTTTTCAGGTACTATACATTTGTATTTGATTAAGATGGTTTTTCTCACTGTGCTTGATTGGGTTTTTATTTGAAAATTTTCAGTATTCACTAACTTGGGAAAGAGAGGCAATTAATGGTTTGATTGAGAAGGCCATATTGGATGCAGAGGAACGAGGAGCTAAAGTTGTAACTTTGGGACTTCTGAATCAGGCATGTCTATATATTTAAATTCGTCTTCTTTAGATCATAACAAATTCACAATAAAGGGGTCATACCTCTACTAAGGATTATATATTCACATTGACATGGTCACATATTTCATGTTGTAGAACTTATCTTGGTTTATCTTCAGTTCACATACTTGGGATTCCGCTTACAACATTTGGAATATCAGCAGATCATATAAATATCTTTATGACAAGTCACCTAATAGTCAGTTTGAAGTTGCATGTCAGCGAAGTGGTTTGCATCCAATAATTAAGCTAGAACAGTGTAACTTCCGGAAAAAAATCAGTCACAATGTTTCCAGTTTTCCAAATTGCACTTTCGTTTCAACTGCATTTGTAGTTCTTTCTTAATTCTTCTACACACAATTATCAATATATCGCATTTCAAGATCATTCACCCAATTATTATTGAATTAAAAACAACGTTGCGAAAATAATACAAAACAAATTAACGAGCCACTTACAAAGTTTGCTGTTGGTGCCAGGCAGAAGAATTGAACAGAGGTGGAGATGTTTTCCTTCAAAGGAATCCAAAGTTAAAGCTAAAGATTGTGGATGGAAGCAGCTTGGCAGCTGCAGTAGTGCTCCACAGCATACCAACTGGAACCAAACAAGTCCTCCTAAGGGGAAAACCTTCCAAGATTGCTACTTCTTTAGCACTGGCTCTATGCCAAAAGGACATTCAGGTTATATACTAACAAAACAATGTTACAAAGTAATTTATTGTCATGGCCATGTAACATATCCTAAAAGCGTATATATATTTGGTTTGTGGTGTAGGTTACGATGGTGAATAAAGAAGAGTACCATGCCGTGAAGCCACTTCTGCCTCTAAACATAGAAAGTCGATTGATACTTTCTACTAATTACAATACCAAGGTCGTCACTGCATTGAACTTGTTAGATTTGCTTATACTTGAAAAGTTACCTGCCTGAAGAAAAAAATCAATAAAATGTGCATCCCAGTTAACTTGTTCAATCTACAGGTATGGATTGTTGGAGAAGGATTAGATGATGAAGAACAGAGAAGAGCTGAGAATGGTACAAACATCATTCCATTCTCACAGTTTCCTCCAAAGAAGATACCAAACAACATTTACTACAACACTCCATCCATGGAGGTCCCAAAGGACTTGGAAAACTTGCATTCTTGCGAGGTACATACTCATTTCAAAAATAAAAAGAATGTATCCATTTTTTATAAATCATGTAATGCTTAGCATTCACTAATAATATAAATGCATTCTTTTAATTGATTTCTAGCAGAATTGGCTTCCAAGAAGAATGATGAGCACATGGAGAATCGCAGGAATTGTGCACGCATTAGAAGGATGGGAGGGTAATGAGTGTGGTGACACAATGCTTGATATGGATAAAATGTGGAATGCTGCTCTGCAACATGGTTTCAGTCCTATTGCCTAATAATGTCAGCTAATTACATTTACTTGAATATTATCAAGTAATAGCAATGATCCAAAATAGTGTTTAATATATATGTATGAAATATGCTCTAATATATGAGATGATGCATTTTATTATCTGGGGGATCAAATGAACAGAGCAATGTAAATCTACTACAATCAGAGGCTCAGAGCCATTAACAATTCCAAATGCACTGCAGCTTTGAATATCAGGTGGGTTTTTTTATTTCTGTCTTTTTTTCTTCTAAATATTAATTACAAACACGTGAAAAAGAGATATCAACTTCCAATAACTTCAAATCATTTGAAAGTCATTTAGATCAATATTGAAATGCGTTTCATGTAACAGCCTAAGCTATAGGAAATATTATTGATATAATTCTACTAACCTACATCAGAAGATGCATTATAAACAAATCTTGACAAAACTTTAAGTAACATGAGAGGCAAATCCTTACAAATAGGAATTGGCATGAGAGGCAAATCCTCAACTAGGCTAATCGCAACAGGTCGTTATTCCAATCGCTAACTCAAAAGTTAGAAGACATTACAAATTGGATTATCTAATGCGTGAGTTATCACAAAGGCAAACATGAAGACGACTTCCTGGAACATAACTTGATCCAGAATCAACAGTCATATATACTTTTCAAGGTACAAGCACCAACTCCTTAGAGTTAATAAATGAAGTACTTTATTTAATATTCTGATTTAGATATTGCGAATGAACGCAGAGCATATTACTCAAACAGCCCAAAAACTATCTCGATGGAAAATCAGTCCATTGAGAAAAAAAAATGAACAAACCAC
This sequence comes from Triglochin maritima, assembly GCA_963682175.1. Lineage (NCBI taxonomy): Eukaryota > Viridiplantae > Streptophyta > Magnoliopsida > Alismatales > Juncaginaceae > Triglochin > Triglochin maritima. The sequence continues at coordinate 63,758,268 of OY821771.1, forward strand.
TTGTTGAGGTCATGAGAAGCAAGACACTAGAACTGATAAATTCAGAAGTTGAAATAATATCTTCATATGTCAAGAGATATAATTGACTTGTGTAAAGCACTAGTGTATTACACCGACAAACAACTTCTAGCCACAAAGTTCGCTCAAAGCAAGTCCGTTGAATTAAAATTATTAGAACATGGCGTCATATCTCCCTATCTCAATACAGAGATAAGTCATGGATAAGGGATTGGCTAATGCGTAAGATACTACACTCACCACCTGACAGACATATTTCATGGATCATCGCTCGATCAAGATAAAAAATTAAGTGTAGTCACACGAAGCCCGTCCTTGGAATAATAATTGGCAAACTTGATGTCAAAACACCAAGTCCAGAGAGATAAAGCATCGCAAATTTAATTGTTTGACGCCTAAATTATTAAATTGACAGCTCGAGAAAAGAAATTCTGAAACATAATATTATCGAAGTGCTTTGAGGTAAAAAAAACGGAGAACTTGATGTTCAATCTCGATTGGAAAAGGAAAACAGCGCATTGGGAATTGGATGAGGTAACATGTACGACACTAGAATGACCACCTAGGAGATGACTATCAGAAATGTAATTAGATTGAAGAACTGTCAAATCACCAATGGCCAAGAGAGATAAGATGTCAGGAATGGAATAGCCTAATGTGCAATATATTGAACCAACCAATATGAATTTGATGGAATTGACTCGAGATGAAAAATGAAATAAATGTAATCCTTAGTGCACAAAAACCAAGTCCTTAGAATAGTAACATAATACAACAAATTGGGAAAAAAGATTCGGTAACATTACACAACCAAAGAAAGCCCCGTGGAAGGACTTGATGTCAAATCTCAAAAGAAAAAGAAAGATAGGACATTAAAATGCGATTGCTTAATGCGTAAGATACACCACTCAAATAACGACTTTTGTGAAACTTACTTAATCAAGTCAACTCGATAGGTCAAGAGAGATACGACATTGGGATTGAGAAAGTTAACCGAGATATATATTACACTCAAGTCCTTTGAGATAAAAATTGGAAGGACCTTATGACATATCTCCAAAGGTCAACAGAGATGTGACGTTTGGATTTAGATACTCTAACATGTAAAAAAATACAATGACCACTTAAATAGCGATTTACGAGAAAACTACACGACCGATTCAAGTCCTTTGAGTTAAGAAATGAAGGATTTGATGTCATATGTCCATAGATCAAGAGAGAGATGACGTTGAAATTTAAAAAGTACATGTATTTTACTACACTGACCACTAAGATAAAAATTTACGATAACATTACTCGACACATTGAAGTCCCTCAAGTTAAAGAAAAAGACTTGACATTATATCCCCATAGGTCAAGAGAGATAGACGTTGCGATTTAGATGGTCTAATGTATAAGAAATTACACTAAAACTTGGATAAGGATTTACGGGAACACTACTGGACCGAATCAAGTCCCTTGAGTAAAAAATTGGGAGAACTTGACGTCATATCTCTACTGGTGAAGAGAGATGGTCTAGCGTGTAAGAAATAACACTGACCACTCATATAATGATTTACGGGAACACTACTAGACCGATTCAAGTCCTTTGAGATTAAAATTGGAAGGACTTGACGCCATATTTTCATAGGCCAAGAGAGATATGACGTTAGGATTTTTTTGGTCTAACGAGTAAAAATCCAATTTTTAATAGGATTTGACATCACATCTCCACGGATCAAGAAAGATATGACGTTAAGCTTTAAATGGTATAACGTGTAAGAAATTACACAGACCACTCGGATAAGGAATTACATGATCACTACTAAACCGATTCAAGTACCTTGAGATTAAAATTGGTAGGAATTGACAACATATCTCCGTAGCTCAAGATAGATGTGACGTTGAGATTTATTTGGCCTAACGACTAACAAATTACACTAATCACTCGGATAACGATTATGAGAACACTACTCAAGCGAGTCAAATCCTTTGAGGTAAAAATTGAAAACACTTGAAGTCACATCTTCATAAGTCAAGAGAGATATGACGTTGCGATTTAAATGGTATAACGTTTAAGAAATTACACCGACCACGCCGATAAGGAATTACGACATCACTAAGTCACCGACTCAAGTCCCTTGTTGAGTTAAAATTGGAATGACTTGACACCATATCTTCATAGGCCAAGAGATAGATGATGTTGGGATTTATATGGTCTACCAATTAAAAAATTAATTTGACCACACAGATAAAAGATTTATGGAAGACTACAACACCGACTCAAGTCTCCATATGTAAAGAGAGATATGACGTTGTGATGTATACGATCAAACGAGCAACAAATTACATTCACCACACGATTAACGATTTAAGGTAAAAACTACTAGATAGGTTCAAGTCCACCGAATTAAAAATTGAAAAACCTGACGTCACATCTACATAGATTAAGAGAGAGATGAAATTGCGATGTAGATAGTTTAACGTGTAAGAAATTACACTAACCACTCGAATAAGGATTTACGGGGATACTAATAGACCAATTCAAGTCCCTAGAGTTAAAAATTGGAAGGACTTGACGACATATCCCCATATGTCAAAAGAGATATGACGCTGGGATTTATATGTTCCAACCAGTAACAAATTACATTAACCACTCGCTTAACGATTTAAGGGAAAAACTACTCGATAGGTTCAAGTCCACGGAATTAAAAATTGAAAGTACTTGACGTCACATCTACAAAGATTAAGAGAGATATGACATTGCGCTCTAGATGGTCTAATGTATAAAAAATTACACTAACCACTTCGATAAGACTTTAAGGGAACTAGTAGACTGACTCAAGTCTCCCTAAAGGTTAAAAATTGGAAGGACTTGACATATCTCCATATGTCAAGAATCAAGATAGATATGATACGGGAATTGATATGGTCTAACGAGTAACATATAAAATTCACCACTCCTTTAACGATGTAAGGGAAAAACTACTCGATAGAGTCAATGTCCACGGAAATAAAAAATGAAAGGACTTCACGTCACATCTCCATAGGTTAAGAGAGAAATGACCTTGCCATCTAGCTTGTCTAACATGTAAGAAATTACACTGACGACTCGGATAAGGATTCACGGGAATAAGGATTCACGGGAATACTAGAAGAGCCACTCAAGTACCTAGAGTTAAAAATTGGAAGGACTTGACGTCAAATCTCCATATGTCAAGAGAGATACGACGCTGGGATTAATACGTTCCAACGAGTTACAAATTACATTCACCACACGTTTAACGATTTAAGGGAAAAACTACTCGATAGGTTCAAGTCCACAGAATTAAAAATTGCAATGACTTGACGCCACAACTCCATTGGTTAAGAGAGCTATGACGCTGCGCACTAGATGGTCTAACATATAAAAATTTACACTGGCCACTCCGATAAGACTTTAAGGGAAGACTAGTAGACCAACTCAAGTCCCTAAATTTAAAAATTGGAAGGACTTGACGCCATATCTCCATATGTCAAGAATCAAGATAGATATGACGCTGGGATTTATACAGTCTAACGAGTAACAAATTACATTCACCACTACTTTAACGATTTAAGGGAAAAACTACTCGATAGGTTCAAGTATACATAATTAAAAACTGAAAGGACTTGACGTCATATTTCCATAGGTTAAGAGAGTTGTCACAATGCGCTCCAGATGATCTAACATTTAAGAAATTACACTGATCACTCGGATAGTATTTACGGGAACACTACTATACGAATCAAGTCCCTTGAGTCATATCTGCATATGTCAAGATAGATATGACGGTGGGATTTATAGGGACCAACGAGTAAAAATTACATTCACCACTCGTTTAACGATTTAAAGGAAAAGGCTACTCGATAGGTTCAAGTCCACGGAATTAAAAATTGAAATGACTTGGTGTAACAACTCCATTTGTTAAGAGAGCAATGACGTTGCGCACTAGATGGTCAAACATGTAAGAAATCACACTGAGCACTCGGATAATGATTCACGAGAATAGTTGTAGACCGACTCAAGTCCCTAGAGTTAAAAATTGGAAGGACTTGACGACATAACTCCATAAGTCAAGAGAGATAGGACGCTGGGATTTATACGCTAGGTTAAAAGTGGAAGGACTTGACGTCATATCTCCATATGTCGAGGGGGATACGACGCTGGGATTTATACGGTCCAACGAGTAACAAATTACATTCACCACTCGTTTAACGATTTAAGAGAAAAACTACTCGATAGATTCAAGTCCGCGGAATTAAAAATTGAAAGGACTTGACGCCACAACTCCATTGCTTAAGAGAGCTATGAAATTGCGCTCCAGATGGGCTAACGTGTAAGAAAAACACACTGAGCACTCGGATAATGATTCACGAGAATAGTAGTAGACCGACTCAAGTCCCTAGAGTTAAAAATTGGAAGGACTTGACGACATATCTCCATGTCAAGAGAGATACGACGCGGGGATTTATACGGACCAACGAGTAACAAATGACATTCACCACTCATTTAACGATTTAAGGGAAAAACTACTCGATAGGTTCAAGTCCACGGAATTAAAAAATGAAAGAACTTAACCTCACATCTCCAAAGGTTAAGAGAGAAATTATGTTGCGCTCTAGAAGGTCTAACGTGTAAGAATTTACACTAAACACTCGGATAATGATTCACGGGAATACTGTAGACCGACTCAAGTCCCTAGAGTTAAAAATTGGAAGGACGTTACGTCATATCTCCATATGTCAAGAGAGATACGACGCTGAGATTTATACAGTCCATCTAGTAAAAAATTACAGTCACCACTCGTGTAACGATGTAAGGGAAAAACTACTCGCTAGGTTCAAGTCCACGGAATTAAAAATTGAAAGGACTTGACGCCACATCTCCATAGGTTAAGAGAGATATGACGTTGTGTTCTAGATAGTCTAACATGTAACAAATTACACTAACCACTCGGATAATGATTCACAGGAATACTGGTAGACCGACTCAAGTCCGTAGAGTTAAAAATTGAAAGGACTTGACACCATATCTCCTTATGTCGAGAGAGATACGTCGCTGAGATTTATACGGTCCAACGAGTATCAGATTACATCCACCACTCGTTTAACGATTTAAGGGAAAAACTACTTGATAGGTTCAAGTCCACGGAATTGAAAATTGAAAGAACTTGACGTCACATCTCCATAGGTCAAGAGAGAAATGAACTTGCGCTCTACATGGTTTAACCTGTAAGAAATTACACTGACCACTCGGATAATGATTCACGGGAATACTAGTAGACCGACTCAAGTCCCTAGAGTTAAAAATTGGAAGGACTTGACGTCATATCTCCATATGTCAAGAGAGATACGACGTTGGGATTTATACGGTCCATCAAGTAACAAATTACATTCACCACTCGTATAACGATTTAAGGGAAAAACTACTCGATAGGTTCAAGTCCACGGAATTAAAAATTGAAAGAACTTGACGTCACATCTCCATAGGTTAAGAGAGAAATGACTTTGCACTCTACATGGTTTAACCTATAAGAAATTACACTGACCACTCGGATAATGATTCACGGGAATACTAGTAGACCGACTCAAGTCCCTAGAGTTAAAAATTGGAAGGACTTGACGTCATATCTCCATATGTCAAGAGAGATACGACGTTGAGATTTATACGGTCCAACGAGAAACAAATTACATTCACCACTCGTTTAACGATTTAAATAAAAAAACTACTCGATAGGTTCAAATCCATGGAATTAAAAATTGAAAGGACTTGACGCCACTTCTCCATAGGTTAAGAGAGATATGACGTGTTCTATATAGTCTATCATGTAACAAATTACACTGACCACTCGGATAATGATTCACAGGAATACTGGTAGACCGACTCAAGTCCGTAGAGTTAAAAATTGAAAGGACTTGACACCATATCTCCTTAGGTCGAGAGAGATACGTCGCTGAGATTTATACGGTCCAAGGAGTAACAAATTACATTCACCACTCGTTTAACGATTTAAATGAAAAACTACTCGATAGTTTCAAGTCCACGGAATTAAAAATTGAAAGGACCTGACGCCACAACTCCATTGGTTAAGAGAGAGATGACGTTGCGCTCTAAATGGTCTAACGTGTATGAAATTACACTGACCACTCGGATAATGATTCATGGGAATAGTAGTAGACCGACTCAAGGCCCTAGAGTTAAAAATTGGAAGGACTTTGCGTCATATCACCATATGTCAAGAGAGATACGACGTTGAGATTTATACGGTCCAACGAGTAACAAATTACATTCACCACTCGTTTAACGATTTAAATGAAAAACTACTCGATAGGTTCCAGTCCACGGAATCAAAAATTGAAAGGACTTGACGCCACATCTCCATAGGTTAAGAGAGATATGACGTTGTGTTCTAGATAGTCTAACATGTAACAAATTACACTGACCACTCTGATAATGATTCACGGGAATACTGGTAGACCGACTCAAGTCCGTAGAGTTAAAAATTGAAAGGACTTGACACCATATCTCCTTATGTCGAGAGAGATACGACGCTGAGATTTATACGGTCCAACGAGTATCAGATTACATCCACCACTCGTTTAACGATTTAACGGCAAGACTACTCGATAGGTTCAAGTCCACGGAATTAAAAATTGAAAGGACTTCACGTCACATCTCCATAGGTTAAGAGAGAAATGACTTTGCGCTCTACATGGTTTAACCTGTAAGAAATTACACTGACCACTCGGATAATGATTCACGGGAATACTAGTAGACCGACTCAAGTCCCTAGAGTTAAAAATTGGAAGGACTTGACGTCATATCTCCATATGTCAAGAGAGATACGACGTTGGGATTTATACGGTCCAACGAGAAACAAATTACATTCACCACTCGTTTAACAATTTCAGAGAAAAACTACTCGATAGATTCAAGTCCACGGAATTAAAAATTGAAAGGACTTGACGCCACAACTCCATTGGTTAAGAGAGCTATGACATTGCGCTCCAGATGGTCTAACATGTAAGAAAACACACTGACCACTCGGATAATGATTCACGAGAATATTAGTAGACTGACTCAACTCCCTAGAGTTAAGAATTGGAAGGACTTGACGACATATCTCCATGTCAAGAGATATACGACGCTGGGATTTATACGGACCAACGAGTAACAAATTACATTCACCACTCGTTTAACGAGTTAAAGGAAAAAAATACATGATAGTTTCAAGTCCACGGAATTAAAAATTGAAAGGACCTGACGCCACAACTCCATTGGATAAGAGAGAGATGACGTTGCGCTCTAAATGGTCTAACGTGTATGAAATTACACTGACCACTCGGATAATGATTCACGGGAATACTAGTAGACCGACTCAAGGCCCTAGAGTTAAAAATTGGAACGACTTTACGTCATATCACCATATGTCAAGAGAGATACGAAGTTGAGATTTATACGGTCCAAGGAGTAACAAATTACATTCACCACTCGTTTAAAGATTTAAATGAAAAACTACTCGATAGGTTCAAGTCCACGGAATTAAAAATTGAAAGGACTTGACGCCACATCTCCATAGGTTAAGAGAGATATGACGTTGTGTTCTAGATAGTCTAACATGTAACAAATTACACTGACCACTCGGATAATGATTCACAGGAATACTGGTAGACCGACTCAAGTCCGTAGAGTTAAAAATTGAAAGGACTTGACACCATATCTCCTTATGTCGAGAGAGATACGTCGCTGAGATTTATACGGTCCAACGAGTATCAGATTACATCCACCACTCGTTTAACGATTTAAGGGAAAAACTACTTGATAGCTTCAAGTGCACGGAATTGAAAATTGAAAGAACTTGACGTCACATCTCCATAGGTCAAGAGAGAAATGAACTTGCGCTCTACATGGTTTAACCTGTAAGAAATTACACTGACCACTCGGATAATGATTCACGGGAATACTAGTAGACCGACTCAAGTCCCTAGAGTTAAAAATTGGAAGGACTTGACGTCATATCTCCATATGTCAAGAGAGATACGACGTTGGGATTTATACGGTCCATCAAGTAACAAATTACATTCACCACTCGTATAACGATTTAAGGGAAAAACTACTCGATAGGTTCAAGTCCACGGAATTAAAAATTGAATGAACTTGACGTCACATCTCCATAGGTTAAGAGAGAAATGACTTTGCACTCTACATGGTTTAACCTATAAGAAATTACACTGACCACTCGGATAATGATTCACGGGAATACTAGTAGACCGACTCAAGTCCCTAGAGTTAAAAATTGGAAGGACTTGACGTCATATCTCCATATGTCAAGAGAGATACGACGTTGAGATTTATACGGTCCAACGAGAAACAAATTACATTCACCACTCGTTTAACGATTTAAATAAAAAAACTACTCGATAGGTTCAAATCCATGGAATTAAAAATTGAAAGGACTTGACGCCACTTCTCCATAGGTTAAGAGAGATATGACGTGTTCTATATAGTCTATCATGTAACAAATTACACTGACCACTCGGATAATGATTCACAGGAATACTGGTAGACCGACTCAAGTCCGTAGAGTTAAAAATTGAAAGGACTTGACACCATATCTCCTTATGTCGAGAGAGATACGTCGCTGAGATTTATACGGTCCAAGGAGTAACAAATTACATTCACCACTCGTTTAACGATTTAAATGAAAAACTACTCGATAGTTTCAAGTCCACGGAATTAAAAATTGAAAGGACCTGACGCCACAACTCCATTGGTTAAGAGAGAGATGACGTTGCGCTCTAAATGGTCTAACGTGTATGAAATTACACTGACCACTCGGATAATGATTCATGGGAATAGTAGTAGACCGACTCAAGGCCCTAGAGTTAAAAATTGGAAGGACTTTGCGTCATATCACCATATGTCAAGAGAGATACGACGTTGAGATTTATACGGTCCAACGAGTAACAAATTACATTCACCACTCGTTTAACGATTTAAATGAAAAACTACTCGATAGGTTCCAGTCCACGGAATCAAAAATTGAAAGGACTTGACGCCACATCTCCATAGGTTAAGAGAGATATGACGTTGTGTTCTAGATAGTCTAACATGTAACAAATTACACTGACCACTCTGATAATGATTCACGGGAATACTGGTAGACCGACTCAAGTCCGTAGAGTTAAAAATTGAAAGGACTTGACACCATATCTCCTTATGTCGAGAGAGATACGACGCTGAGATTTATACGGTCCAACGAGTATCAGATTACATCCACCACTCGTTTAACGATTTAACGGCAAGACTACTCGATAGGTTCAAGTCCACGGAATTAAAAATTGAAAGGACTTCACGTCACATCTCCATAGGTTAAGAGAGAAATGACTTTGCGCTCTACATGGTTTAACCTGTAAGAAATTACACTGACCACTCGGATAATGATTCACGGGAATACTAGTAGACCGACTCAAGTCCCTAGAGTTAAAAATTGGAAGGACTTGACGTCATATCTCCATATGTCAAGAGAGATACGACGTTGGGATTTATACGGTCCAACGAGAAACAAATTACATTCACCACTCGTTTAACAATTTCAGAGAAAAACTACTCGATAGATTCAAGTCCACGGAATTAAAAATTGAAAGGACTTGACGCCACAACTCCATTGGTTAAGAGAGCTATGACATTGCGCTCCAGATGGTCTAACATGTAAGAAAACACACTGACCACTCGGATAATGATTCACGAGAATATTAGTAGACTGACTCAACTCCCTAGAGTTAAGAATTGGAAGGACTTGACGACATATCTCCATGTCAAGAGATATACGACGCTGGGATTTATACGGACCAACGAGTAACAAATTACATTCACCACTCGTTTAACGAGTTAAAGGAAAAAAATACATGATAGTTTCAAGTCCACGGAATTAAAAATTGAAAGGACCTGACGCCACAACTCCATTGGATAAGAGAGAGATGACGTTGCGCTCTAAATGGTCTAACGTGTATGAAATTACACTGACCACTCGGATAATGATTCACGGGAATACTAGTAGACCGACTCAAGGCCCTAGAGTTAAAAATTGGAACGACTTTACGTCATATCACCATATGTCAAGAGAGATACGAAGTTGAGATTTATACGGTCCAAGGAGTAACAAATTACATTCACCACTCGTTTAAAGATTTAAATGAAAAACTACTCGATAGGTTCAAGTCCACGGAATTAAAAATTGAAAGGACTTGACGCCACATCTCCATAGGTTAAGAGAGATATGACGTTGTGTTCTAGATAGTCTAACATGTAACAAATTACACTGACCACTCGGATAATGATTCACAGGAATACTGGTAGACCGACTCAAGTCCGTAGAGTTAAAAATTGAAAGGACTTGACACCATATCTCCTTATGTCGAGAGAGATACGACACAGAGATTTATACGGTCCAACGAGTATCATATTACATCCACCACTCGTTTAACGATTTAAGGGCAAGACTACTCGATAGGTTCAAGTCCACGGAATTAAAAATTGAAAGGACTTCACGTCACATCTCCATAGGTTAAGAGAGAAATGACTTTGCGCTCTACATGGTTTAACCTGTAAGAAATTACACTGACCACTCGGATAATGATTCACGGGAATACTAGTAGACCGACTCAAGTCCCTAGAGTTAAAAATTGGAAGGACTTGACGTCATATCTCCATATGTCAAGAGAGATACGACGTTGGGATTTATACGGTCCAACGAGAAACAAATTACATTCACCACTCGTTTAACAATTTCAGAGAAAAACTACTCGATAGATTCAAGTCCACGGAATTAAAAATTGAAAGGACTTGACGCCACAACTCCATTGGTTAAGAGAGCTATGACATTGCGCTCCAGATGGTCTAACATGTAAGAAAACACACTGACCACTCGGATAATGATTCACGAGAATATTAGTAGACTGACTCAACTCCCTAGAGTTAAGAATTGGAAGGACTTGACGACATATCTCCATGTCAAGAGATATACGACGCTGGGATTTATACGGACCAACGAGTAACAAATTACATTCACCACTCGTTTAACGAGTTAAAGGAAAAAAATACATGATAGTTTCAAGTCCACGGAATTAAAAATTGAAAGGACCTGACGCCACAACTCCATTGGATAAGAGAGAGATGACGTTGCGCTCTAAATGGTCTAACGTGTATGAAATTACACTGACCACTCGGATAATGATTCACGGGAATACTAGTAGACCGACTCAAGGCCCTAGAGTTAAAAATTGGAACGACTTGACGTCATATCACCATATGTCAAGAGAGATACGAAGTTGAGATTTATACGGTCCAAGGAGTAACAAATTACATTCACCACTCGTTTAAAGATTTAAATGAAAAACTACTCGATAGGTTCAAGTCCACGGAATTAAAAATTGAAAGGACTTGACGCCACATCTCCATAGGTTAAGAGAGATATGACGTTGTGTTCTAGATAGTCTAACATGTAACAAATTACACTGACCACTCGGATAATGATTCACAGGAATACTGGTAGACCGACTCAAGTCCGTAGAGTTAAAAATTGAAAGGACTTGACACCATATCTCCTTATGTCGAGAGAGATACGACACAGAGATTTATACGGTCCAACGAGTATCATATTACATCCACCACTCGTTTAACGATTTAAGGGCAAGACTACTCGATAGGTTCAAGTCCACGGAATTAAAAATTGAAAGGACTTCACGTCACATCTCCATAGGTTAAGAGAGAAATGACTTTGCGCTCTACATGGTTTAACCTGTAAGAAATTACACTGACCACTCGGATAATGATTCACGGGAATACTAGTAGACCGACTCAAGTCCCTAGAGTTAAAAATTGGAAGGACTTGACGTCATATCACCATATGTCAAGAGAGATACGACGTTCGGATTTATACGGTCCAACGAGAAACAAATTACATTCACCACTCGTTTAACGATTTAAATGAAAAACTACTCGATAGGTTCAAGTCCACGGAATTAAAAATTGAAAGACTTGACGCCACATCTCTAATGGTTAAGAGAGATATGACGTTGAGTTCTAGATAGTCTAACATGTAACAAATTACACTGACCACTCGGATAATGATTCACAGGAATACTGGTAGACCGACTCAAGTCCGTAGAGTTAAAAATTGAAAGGACTTGACGTCGTATCTCCTTATGTCGAGAGAGATACGACGCTGAGATTTATACGGTCCATCTAGTAAAAAATTACAGTCACCACTCGTGTAACGATGTAAGGGAAAAACTACTCGATAGGTTCAAGTCCACGGAATTAAAAATTGAAAGGACTTGACGCCACATCTCCATAGGTTAAGAGAGATATGACGTTGTGTTCTAGATAGTCTAACATGTAACAAATTACACTGACCACTCGGATAATGATTCACAGGAATACTGGTAGACCGACTCAAGTCCGTAGAGTTAAAAATTGAAAGGACTTGACACCATATCTCCTTATGTCGAGAGAGATACGACACAGAGATTTATACGGTCCAACGAGTAACAGATTACATCCACCACTCGTTTAACGATTTAACGGCAAGACTACTCGATAGGTTCAAGTCCACGGAATTAAAAATTGAAAGGACTTCACGTCACATCTCCATAGGTTAAGAGAGAAATGACTTTGCGCTCTACATGGTTTAACCTGTAAGAAATTACACTGACCACTCGGATAATGATTCACGGGAATACTAGTAGACCGACTCAAGTCCCTAGAGTTAAAAATTGGAAGGACTTGACGTCATATCACCATATGTCAAGAGAGATACGACGTTGGGATTTATACGGTCCAACGAGAAACAAATTACATTCACCACTCGTTTAACGATTTAAATGAAAAACTACTCGATAGGTTCAAGTCCACGGAATTAAAAATTGAAAGACTTGACGCCACATCTCTAATGGTTAAGAGAGATATGACGTTGAGTTCTAGATAGTCTAACATGTAACAAATTACACTGACCACTCGGATAATGATTCACAGGAATACTGGTAAACCGACTCAAGTCCGTAGAGTTAAAAATTGAAAGGACTTGACGTCGTATCTCCTTATGTCGAGAGAGATACGACGCTGAGATTTATACGGTCCATCTAGTAAAAAATTACAGTCACCACTCGTGTAACGATGTAAGGGAAAAACTACTCGATAGGTTCAAGTCCACGGAATTAAAAATTGAAAGGACTTGACGCCACATCTCCATAGGTTAAGAGAGATATGACGTTGTGTTCTAGATAGTCTAACATGTAACAAATTACACTGACCACTCGGATAATGATTCACAGGAATACTGGTAGACCGACTCAAGTCCGTAGAGTTAAAAATTGAAAGGACTTGACACCATATCTCCTTATGTCGAGAGAGATACGACGCTGAGATTTATACGGTCCAACGAGTATCAGATTACATCCACCACTGGTTTAACGATTTAAGGGCAAGACTACTCGATAGGTTCAAGTCCACGGAATTAAAAATTGAAAGGACTTCACGTCACATCTCCATAGGTTAAGAGAGAAATGACTTTGCGCTCTACATGGTTTAACCTGTAAGAAATTACACTGACCACTCGGATAATGATTCACGGGAATACTAGTAGACCGACTCAAGTCCCTAGAGTTAAAAATTGGAAGGACTTTACGTCGTATCTCCATATGTCAAGAGAGATACGACGTTGGGATTTATACGGTCCAACGAGAAACAAATTACATTCACCACTCGTTTAACGATTTAAATGAAAAACTACTCGATAGGTTCAAGTCCACGGAATTAAAAATTGAAAGGACTTGACACCACATCTCCAATGGTTAAGAGAGATATGACGTTGTGTTCTAGATAGTCAAACATGTAACAAATTACACTGACCACTCAGATAATGATTCACAGGAATACTGGTAGACCGACTCAAGTCCGTAGAGTTAAAAATTGAAAGGACTTGACGTCGTATCTCCTTATGTCGAGAGAGATACGACGTTGGGATTTATACGGTCTAACGAGTAACAAATTACATTCACCACTCGTTTAACGATTTAAATGAAAAACTACTCGATAGGTTCAGGTCCACGGAATTAAAAATTGAAAGGACTTGACGCCACATCTCCAATAGGTTAAGAGAGATATGACGTTGTGTTCTAGATAGTCTAACATGTAACAAATTACACTGACCACTCGGATAATGATTCACAGGAATACTGGTAGACCGAGTCAAGTCCGTAGAGTTAAAAATTGAAAGGACTTGACACCATATCTCCTTATGTCGAGAGAGATACGACACTGAGATTTATACGGTCCAACGAGTATCAGATTACATCCACCACTCGTTTAACGATTTAACGGCAAGACTACTCGATAGGTTCAAGTCCACGGAATTAAAAATTGAAAGGACTTGACGCCACATCTCCAATGGTTAAGAGAGATATGACGTTGTGTTCTAGATAGTCTAACATGTAACAAATTACACTGACCACTCGGATAATGATTCACAGGAATACTGGTAGACCGACTCAAGTCCGTAGAGTTAAAAATTGAAAGGACTTGACACCATATCTCCTTGTGTCGAGAGAGATACGATGCTGGGATTTATACGGTCTAACGAGTAACAAATTACATTCACCACTCCTTTATCGAGCTAAGGGAAAAACCACTCGATAGTTTCAAGTCCACGGAATTAAAAATTGAAAGGACCTGACGCCACAACTCCATTGGTTAAGAGAGAGATGACGTTGTGCTCTAAATGGTCTAACGTGTATGAAATTACACTGACCACTCGGATAATGATTCATGGGAATACTAGTAGACCGACTCAAGGCCCTAGAGTTAAAAATTGGAAGGACTTTGCGTCATATCACCATATGTCAAGAGAGATACGACGTTGAGATTTATACGGTCCAACGAGAAACAAATTACATTCACCACTCGTTTAACGATTTAAATGAAAAACTACTCGATAGGTTCAAGTCCACGGAATTAAAAATTGAAAGGACTTGACGCCACATCTCCATAGGTTAAGAGAGATATGACATTGTGTTCTAGATAGTCTAACATGTAACAAATTACACTGACCACTCGGATAATGATTCATAGGAATACTGGTAGACCGACTCAAGTCCGTAGAGTTAAAAATTGAAAGGACTTGACACCATATCTCCTTATGTCGAGAGAGATACGACGCTGAGATTTATATGGTCCAACGAGTATCAGATTACATCCACCACTCGTTTAACGATTTAAGGGCAAGACTACTCGATAGGTTCAAGTCCACGGAATTAAAAATTGAAAGGACCTGACGTCACAGAGAGATACGACGTTGGGATTTCTACGGTCCAACGAGAAACAAATTACATTCACCACTCGTTTAACGATTTCAGAGAAAAACTACTCGATAGATTCAAGTCCACGGAATTAAAAATTGAAAGGACTTGACGCCACAACTCCATTGGTTAAGAGAGCTATGACATTGCGCTCCAGATGGTCTAACATGTAAGAAAAAACATTGACCACTCGGATAATGATTCACGAGAATATTAGTAGACCGACTCAACTCCCTAGAGTTAAAAATTGGAAGGACTTGACGACATATCTCCATGTCAAGAGACATACGACGCTGGGATTTATACGGACTAACGAGTAACAAATTACATTCACCACTCGTTTAACGAGTTAAAGGAAAAAAAAAATACATGATAGTTTCAAGTCCACGAAATTAAAAATTGAAAGGACGTGACGCCACAACTCCATTGGTTAAGAGAGAGATGACGTTGCGCTCTAAATGGTCTAACGTGTATGAAATTACATTGACCACTCAGATAATGATTCACGGGAATACTAGTAGACCGAATCAAGGCCCTAGAGTTAAAAATTGGAAGGACTTTACGTCATATCACCATATGTCAAGAGAGATACGACGTTGAGATTTATACGGTCCAAGGAGTAACAAATTACATTCACCACTCGTTTAAAGATTTAAATGAAAAACTACTCGATAGGTTCAAGTCCACGGAATTAAAAATTGAAAGGACTTGACGCCACATCTCCATAGGTTAAGAGAGATATGACGTTGTGTTCTAGATAGTCTAACATGTAACAAATTACACTGACCACTCGGAAAATGATTCACAGGAATACTGGTAGACCGACTCAAGTCCGTAGAGTTAAAAATTGAAAGGACTTGACACCCTATCTCCTTATGTCGAGAGAGATACGACGCTGAGATTTATACGGTCCAACGAGTATCAGATTACATCCACCACTCGTTTAACGATTTAAGGGAAAAACTACTCGATATGTTCAAGTCCACAGAATTAAAAATTGAAAGAACCTGACGTCACATCTCCATAGGTTAAGAGAGACATGACTTTGCGCTCTAAATGGACTAACGTGTATGAAATTACACTGACCACTCGGATAATGATTCACGGGAATACTGGTAGACCGACTCAAGTCCGTAGAGTTAAAAATTGAAAGGACTTGACACCATATCTCCTTATGTCGAGAGAGATACGACGCTGAGATTTATACGGTCCAACGAGTATCAGATTACATCCACCACTCGTTTAACGATTTAAAGTAAAAACTACTCGATATGTTCAAGTCCACGGAATTAAAAATTGAAAGAACCTGACGTCACATCTCCATAGGTCAAGAGAGACATGACTTTGCGCTCTAAATGGACTAACGTGTATGAAATTACACTGACCACTCGGATAATGATTCACGGGAATACCAGCAGACCGACTCAAGGCCCTAGGGCTAAAAATTGGAAGGACTTTACGTCATATCACCATATGTCAAGAGAGATACGACGTTGAGATTTATACGGTCCAACGAGAAACAAATTACATTCACCACTCGTTTAACAATTTCAGAGAAAAACTACTCGATAGATTCAAGTCCACGGAATTAAAAATTGAAAGGACTTGACGCCACATCTCCAATGGTTAAGAGAGATATGACGTTGTGTTCTAGATAGTCTAACATGTAACAAATTACACTGACCACTCAGATAATGATTCACAGGAATACTGGTAGACCGACTCAAGTCCGTAGAGTTAAAAATTGAAAGGACTTGACGTCGTATCTCCTTATGTCGAGAGAGATACGACGTTGGGATTTATACGGTCTAACGAGTAACAAATTACATTCACCACTCGTTTAACGATTTAAATGAAAAACTACTCGATAGGTTCAGGTCCACGGAATTAAAAATTGAAAGGACTTGACGCCACATCTCCAATAGGTTAAGAGAGATATGACGTTGTGTTCTAGATAGTCTAACATGTAACAAATTACACTGACCACTCGGAAAATGATTCACAGGAATACTGGTAGACCGACTCAAGTCCGTAGAGTTAAAAATTGAAAGGACTTGACACCATATCTCCTTATGTCGAGAGAGATACGACACTGAGATTTATACGGTCCAACGAGTATCAGATTACATCCACCACTCGTTTAACGATTTAACGGCAAGACTACTCGATAGGTTCAAGTCCACGGAATTAAAAATTGAAAGGACTTGACGCCACATCTCCAATAGGTTAAGAGAGATATGACGTTGTGTTCTAGATAGTCTAACATGTAACAAATTACACTGACCACTCAGATAATGATTCACAGGAATACTGGTAGACCGACTCAAGTCCGTAGAGTTAAAAATTGAAAGGACTTGACGTCGTATCTCCTTATGTCGAGAGAGATACGACGTTGGGATTTATACGGTCTAACGAGTAACAAATTACATTCACCACTCGTTTAACGATTTAAATGAAAAACTACTCGATAGGTTCAGGTCCACGGAATTAAAAATTGAAAGGACTTGACGCCACATCTCCAATAGGTTAAGAGAGATATGACGTTGTGTTCTAGATAGTCTAACATGTAACAAATTACACTGACCACTCGGAAAATGATTCACAGGAATACTGGTAGACCGACTCAAGTCCGTAGAGTTAAAAATTGAAAGGACTTGACACCATATCTCCTTATGTCGAGAGAGATACGACACTGAGATTTATACGGTCCAACGAGTATCAGATTACATCCACCACTCGTTTAACGATTTAACGGCAAGACTACTCGATAGGTTCAAGTCCACGGAATTAAAAATTGAAAGGACTTGACGCCACATCTCCAATGGTTAAGAGAGATATGACGTTGTGTTCTAGATAGTCTAACATGTAACAAATTACACTGACCACTCGGATAATGATTCACAGGAATACTGGTAGACCGACTCAAGTCCGTTGAGTTAAAAATTGAAAGGACTTGACACCATATCTCCTTATGTCGAGAGAGATACGTCGCTGATATTTATACGTTCCAAGGAGTAACAAATTACATTCACCACTCGTTTAACGATTTAAATGAAAAACTACTCGATAGTTTCAAGTCCACGGAATTAAAAATTGAAAGGACCTGACGCCACAACTCCATTGGTTAAGAGAGAGATGACGTTGCGCTCTAAATGGTCTAACGTGTATGAAATTACAATGACCACTCGGATAATGATTCATGGGAATAGTAGTAGACCGACTCAAGGCCCTAGAGTTAAAAATTGGAAGGACTTTGCGTCATATCACCATATGTCAAGAGAGATACGACGTTGAGATTTATACGTTCCAACGAGTAACAAATTACATTCACCACTCGTTTAACGATTTAAATGAAAAACTACTCGATAGGTTCAAGTCCACGGAATTAAAAATTGAAAGGACGTGACGCCACATCTCCATAGGTTAAGAGAGATATGACGTTGTGTTCTAGATAGTCTAACATGTAACAAATTACACTGACCACTCGGATAATGATTCACGGGAATACTGGTAGACCGACTCAAGTCCGTAGAGTTAAAAATTGAAAGGACTTGACACCATATCTCCTTATGTCGAGAGAGATACGACGCTGAGATTTATACGGTCCAACGAGTATCAGATTACATCCACCACTCGTTTAACGATTTAAATGAAAAACTACTCGATAGTTTCAAGTCCACGGAATTAAAAATTGAAAGGACCTGACGCCACAATTCCATTGGTTAAGAGAGAGACGACGTTGCGCTCTAAATGGTCTAACGTGTATGAAATTACACTGACCACTCGGATAATGATTCACGGGAATACTGGTAGACCGACTCAAGTCCGTAGAGTTACAAATTGAAAGGACTTGACACCATATCTCCTTATGTCGAGAGAGATACGTCGCTGATATTTATACGGTCCAAGGAGTTAAAGGAAAAAAATACATGATAGTTTCAAGTCCACGGAATTAAAAATTGAAAGGACCTGACGCCACAACTCCATTGGTTAAGAGAGAGATGACGTTGCGCTCTAAATGGTCTAACGTGTATGAAATTACAATGACCACTCGGATAATGATTCACGGGAATAGTAGTAGACCGACTCAAGGCCCTAGAGTTAAAAATTGGAAGGACTTTGCGTCATATCACCATATGTCAAGAGAGATACGACGTTGAGATTTATACGTTCCAACGAGTAACAAATTACATTCACCACTCGTTTAACGATTTAAATGAAAAACTATTCGATAGGTTCAAGTCCACGGAATTAAAAATTGAAAGGACTTGACGCCACATCTCCATAGGTTAAGAGAGATATGACGTTGTGTTCTAGATAGTCTAACATGTAACAAATTACACTGACCACTCGGATAATGATTCACGGGAATACTGGTAGACCGACTCAAGTCCGTAGAGTTAAAAATTGAAAGGACTTGACACCATATCTCCTTATGTCGAGAGAGATACGACGCCGAGATTTATACGGTCCAACGAGTATCAGATTACATCCACCACTCGTTTAACGATTTAAGGGCAAGACTACTCGATAGGTTCAAGTCCACGGAATTAAAAATTGAAAGCACTTGAGGTCACATCTCCATAGGTTAAGAGAGAAATGACTTTGCGCTCTACACGGTTTAACCTGTAAGAAATTATATTGACCACTCGGATAATGATTCACGGGAATACTAGTAGACCGACTCAAGTCCCTAGAGTTAAAAATTGGAAAGACTTGACGTCATATCTCCATATGTCAAGAGAGATACGACGTTGGGATTTATACGGTCCAACGAGAAACAAATTACATTCACCACTCGTTTAACCATTTCAGAGAAAAACTACTTGATAGATTCAAGTCCACGGAATTAAAAATTGAAAGGACTTGACGCCACAACTCCATTGGTTAAGAGAGCTATGACATTGTGCTCCAGATGGTCTAACATGTAAGAAAACACACTGATACTCGGATAATGATTCACGGGAATACTAGTAGACCGACTCAAGGCCCTAGAGTTAAAAATTGGAAGGACTTTGCGTCATATCACCATATGTCAAGAGAGATACGACGTTGAGATTTATACGTTCCAACGAGTAACAAATTACATTCACCACTCGTTTAACGATTTAAATGAAAAACTACTCGATAGGTTCAAGTCCACGGAATTAAAAATTGAAAGGACTTGACGCCACAACTCCATTGGTTAAGAGAGCTATGACATTGCGCTCCAGATGGTCTAACATGTAAGAAAACACACTGATACTCGGATAATGATTCACGAGAATAGTAGTAGACCGACTCAAGTCCCTAGAGTTAAAAATTGGAAGGACTTGACCACATATCTCCATGTCAAGAGAGATACGCTGGGATTTATATGGTCTAACAAGTAACAAATTACATTCCCCACCCGTTTAACGATTTAAGGGAAAAACTACTCGATAGGTTCAAGTCCACGGAATTAAAAATTGAAGTGACTTGGAGTCACATTTTCATAGGTTAAGAGAGATATGACATTGCGCTCTAGATGTTCTTACGTGTAAGAAATTACACTGACCCCGGGAACAAAGATTTACGGGAATACTAGTACACCGATTCAAGTCCCTTGAATTTATAAGTGGAAGGACTTGACGTCAAATCTCCGTATGTCTAGAGAGATATGATGTTGGGATTTATACGGTCTAGCGAGTAACAAATTACATTCACCACTCGTTTAACGATTTAAGGGAAAAACTACTCGATAGTTTCAAGTCCATAGGATTAACAATTGAAAGGACTTGACGTCACATCTCCATTGGTTAAGCGAGATTTGACATTGTGTTGTAGATGCTCAACATCTTATAAGTTCATTTAAGTTGAGATGATATTCTTCAATAGATGAAAATTATGACATTTATATATATTGACTTAAATGAAAAGGTATAACTATGATTAGTTTTGTTTTCTTATTGGGAGATCAAGCATAGAGAAATATCAAATTCCAAAACTGAGATGTATTCAGGTCCTATATGTCCATAGCTATTTTACGTTGCCCTTGGCTAAGTCAAGGTTTCAACATATCTGATAAAAAATCCAGGAAATAATATTTATGTTAAACAATTCTATCATCTTCTAAAGTTACGAAAAGGGAAATGAGCCAAAATAGAACTAAAGTGCAAATATAATATTACTTACCTGAGAAGCAACAGGTCCAAGAGTATCCAATAAATCTTTCTTTTTGTTAACACGCAATATAAGTTTCTTCGAACAATCTGAAAGCATTCAAGCTATGGCTTGTTCCACAAGCAGGTCCTATTCAAGTTGAAAACCAATATATAAACATACATATATATTAAACTTGATTAGGAAGAAAATATCTAAAGAACATGAGTTGACATGCTAGTTTTTGGTTTCTTAAAGGCCAAAGTCTGAATATGATCAGTTTATATAGGAACAAACATCTCTAGGACTTGTGTGAATAATTTAGTTTCTTGATTCTTTAAGATTAAAGTCTGGAAGTTACCATGCGAAAATAAAATGAAATGTAAAAAGCCTTATACGCAAAGAAAAATGTCCCTAACAATGACATACCACAGCAGCTACTGACATCCCTAAATGGTCTGTTTCTTTATTTCTCCCTTCAACACAGTTCCAAAGCATCATTGACAAACCGCTAGGCCTACAAAAACTGCGTAAGTTCAGGAGTCAGTTGATGTATGAACAGTGATCACATGGTAACAGCCTCCAATTACAGAGACGTGACAAAAGAACATAACTTTTACTAATATTAGTGGACTTTCAAGGACATTTTCACGAAGTGTTAAGAAAACCTTGGGTCCATCCATGGAAGATTCGGAAGAAGAAAAAAGAACCTAGAATTAAAGAAGTCAGATATACCATGGTGAGGAGCCTCATGTTCTGTGAAATTAAATCACTGCACCCTGCAACAACTCCTGAAGTAATTACCTGAAAAAACAAAAAAAAATTAAATCAATAAAAACAGAACACACAATAGCATGCTGCATGACAACAACATCCAAAGAAACGCACCCAACAATATAGGATGATTGGTTGGTAATGGAGTTGTTAAGAAGACTTAAGGAGAACCATGCATACCATGATGAGCAACAACCTTCTGAACTGTAGCCTCTTGTTTCCAGCAACCTTTTGAGAAATTGCATCACTACAACCACCACAACTCCTGAAGTAATTGCCTGAAGAAGAAGAAATACCCACATCGCTGACAAAAAGCAAAACAGAAGAATAAACCCAAACAAAAGAAATGGGAAGATGGGTGACAGACCTTTGTCCTTAGAGGATGGAGTTGGAGTTGAAGGAGGTACTTCTTCCAAGCCTCTGCTACAACATCAAACATGGTTACTTGCTGTGTTTTTTAGCTCCAAAGCAAAAGATTGTTTTAAGAAAACCTAGAATCCATCCATGGAAGATTCAGAAGAAGAAGAAGAAAAGAACTTCGAATTAATGGTGAAGCGGTCGAATAATCAAGAATCAAGAATCCGAAAATCCAAACCACGTCACAAAAGGGAATCACGTTGCCCCTCCAACCCCAAAAGAGAACTCTAAAACCCCTAAATCGAAACCACAACGAAATAGAAGATACCTCGAGGCCGACAGATCCGTGAGGGCGAGCACAAGAATCGGATCGGATGGGAGAAGGATGTCCCCTCTCGATCTCCCACATCAGATCGGATTCGGGTTTATGGTTTCGTGAGGTATGGAAGGAGAGGGAAAAGGTCGGGATTAGGGTTTGGAGAGGGAAAGGGAGTGGAGTGGTGGGAAAGATTGGAATCGGATGGGGTATATATATACTCTTGCTTTCCTACCGTTGGAAAACAAATAATTTACATTAATTTAAATTAGAAGGTGCTCAATGAAATTCTTTTTTTTAATTGAATACTTGTTTTACAAATATACATTAAAATGATACTATAATATATTCCACCGGACATTAACAAAAAATGTTAAGATGATGCCTCAGATGCAACACATTTGCCTTCCTTCCTTAATAATGGATTGGGATCAACAACACAACACACTTCTGATCGAGTGCAGAATTCGTGACTTTCGCATGCGCAATCAACAACAACACAACACAACACAATCAATCGTGCAGAATTTGTAATGTTCCCGAAAACAGCGGAAAATTTAAACAATATAAAAGACTGTCAACGGTCAACAAGGGTACGTCACGGAAACAAACAACATATATATAATATAAAAGATCCACGTGGAAGTCAAATTACAAACTGACTGTGATTACAACAAAAACTATACAATATGTAATCACCTCAAAAAGGAAGAGACTAACACCTACAGGATCGGATCCCAGGGGCACTCTCCTCAGTCACCACCTCGACTCTAATGTAACTCGCTACCTGAAATGAAAACAATTGAAACATGTCTGAGTTCCCTGAAGGAACCTCGTATGCCAAACCTCCTAAAATACAAAAATGGAATTAAAGACAATGCAATGCAATGCACATGATCATCCACCTCGGGCCCACAATAATGCCCTCTCCGCCTCCGCGGTACTGAACCACTCCTGCCACCACAAGGGTCAAGTCAGTCCATCGCTGCCTCACAAGGGTCAGTCGGCACCACTGCTCCCCAAAAGTGCAGAAAGGAACACTGGCACTACGCCGCCACCCCAGGAGCGAGTCAGCCCGCCGAATGCACAACTCGGGCCAGACGACAGTCGCTGCTCCCCCAAGAGCCGCCAGACGCGCACCCTGCCGGAACATCCTCGTCCTACTGACAAACCCCAGCAAACAACCCAAGGTTTACGGCACTCATCCCTCACACCTCGCTCGATATGAGAGGCCAACAATAATACGCCCTCGTCGAAGGTGAAATCCGTCGCTCTCAAGGCCGGTAATCGACTGTCGCCTCGGAGCCGGTAGTCGACCTATACTCGACGGCTCGCGTGTGGATAAATCCACCAACCTGCAGCAGATCGGTCGACCGCTAAAAGCACACCGGTCGACCGGTCTTCCACACAGTACTCGGTACTGTACAAACAAGTCTATCGGTCGAACCACGCCAACCGAAATACCGACCAATCGGTCGAACAAAAGTCATCTAGCGGTCGACCGTTTGGATGGTCTACGTTATACCAAATTTATATAATATATATATCCGACCGGTCGAACCAAGGGGTCGTTCAACCGATAACAGGGATTTCAGTATTTTGCCCAATTCATATTCGGTCGACCGGAACTGAAATACAGTTCGACCGAAACATCACAGGCACTCTACTGCTTAATTAAATGCTCCGTCGGTCGACCGAAAGTTAAAGAGAGGTCGACCATTTTTATGGTCAAAGCTCCCAACCGACTTAGCATCGAATAGATCGGTCGAACCAGGTTAAGGGCGTTTGACCGTTTAATAAGTCCAAAACCCAAACCGACCTATTCTCATTGTTTCGGTCGACCGGCTAAGTGGACCCGTTCGACTGATAACAGCATCAACCATTTTTCCCGCACAAATCTGGCATAACGGTCGACCGTCCTCAGACATCGTTCGACCGTTCGCGGGTGCAAATCAATATAATAATAGGATCGGTCGACTGCCCACATGCACTGGTCGACCGATCGTCGTCTTCAACCTCTGAACAGGTTGAAATCCGACGGGGAATTCGACCCCAACGTCGATCCCCAACACTCACAAGGCTTAAGTGAGTTATATTGAAGACTTGACATACCTTATTGTCGTTTGTGGAAGCTTCCCAAGCTTTGGCAAACTCAACCCAACTTCTTCTCCTTCTCCTTCTTTCCTTCTTCTTCTCCTCCAAAATCACCTCTCTCACTCTCTGAGGAAACCAAGTTATGAAGAAAACGTTTTAATTAAACCTAACACCTCTATTTATATCAATTCCAAATCTTATCCAATTCTTCCCCCTCATGTTTCACTGTTCACGGATTAATTAAGGTTAATTAGGTTTAGTTTAGGTTAATTAAGACGTTTTAGATCAAGGTTATTACACGATTATTCCTGGCTTTTGTTTTGTGATGTGGTTAGTCGACGAACTTATATATGGAATGCATACGCGCGACGCAATAAGAATTATTTATAGACGGACAATTAGTGGGGGCTAAGCGAAAACAACCACAAAACACAAATAATTGGCCCCTTAATTATTTTCAGGGGTCGAACTATCTGTATTCTATCTTTATGGTTGCAAGAGGTGCACTTAATTATCTTATCTTTTCAATGGAGCTTCACATTTTTTTTCCCACAACTAATCACATATACAACCATGAAAATTAACCATCACTATATAACGAGTTTTTTATTTAATTTATTTTTTAAAAACAAAATGTCTATTCTACTGAAACCCAAGATATAACAGGTTCTTTAAATTAAACTGGAGTTCGAGAGTCGAACAAACTAGGGTCATGCATGAAGTACTTATTATATTATCCTCCAACATAAATATGGTCGAGTCTTGATTTATATATATAAGGATACGTCATAGTACCAATGATAATTTCATCATTATCATTAGTTTTGTAGAGCTAATTGAATGCAAAATTAGTTACAACAACAACAAGCAACCGTACGTATAAACTAGCTAGTCCAGGAACACATCCGCGGCCTCCGTTTTGCATACCGGCGTTGTCACAACTACCACTCCTGCAATCCACGTCTTGTAAGCAAGCTGCTTGAAAGCAATAGCTTCCCTCGTTGGGGCAATGCAGTATGTAGTCGTACTTGTTCCTCCAAATGCTCGACTTAGTCGAGTCTTCTGCCTCAATCGATCACACACACACATATATACGAGGTATATGTATGTCACATTCGATCATTTCGCGTAATACATACAAGAATAAATAAATTACACATGCAAACCTGATGAGAGGGTGAAACTAATTAGAAGCAAAAAACCTCAATAGTAGGCTCTTGGAATTGGAAGAGAAGATTAGGGAAGTCATTCTTGCTTTGATCATCCTAATTCTCTCCACCTTTCCATGCACAACATACGTGGGACTACTTTGGATTAGTTTCCATGCGTGTGGTTTATTTCATTGTTTGTTTATAAGTTTTCCGGATGATCGTGTACTTAGGCCATTGTGCTTTAGCTGATGTAATGAAAATCTTCGTGTAGTTTGTCAACACACAATGTGTTTCATTTGGTAAATGTTATAGTTCTATTTTAAGATTGATTATTACTTGGAATTCTTTCAAACCTGCAAATACGATATTAGCGTTTGCTTTTCTCGTTAAGAAAAGTTTTTATATTGATATTCATGATATAGTAGTATATATGGACTCATGATGCCACGAGCTTAAGTAAATTTAGCAATTCAATAAATAAAATTTTATTTGCTTTCAAAAAAATATCGTATGTATATCAGTATTTGCTTTTGTTGCGTCGGAATCAATAATTATAATGAAGTCAATGTCATTCTGACGCAATACCAAGTGATGTAATTTCATTCCTACATTCAAAAGACTAGGAAATTATCAATCACAATCCATACACATGAGATGAACTATCTCCCTTGTGTTGGAGAAAAGAAAAACAATAAGAAAAGTTCAAAGTCTTGAACCAAAAGAAAACTAACTTGGATAACTACCCACAATTGGTTTACAACATGTTTATATACACCCTATGTATGATGGGCCTACGTGACATGGACCCAATTCTATTCTAATAAACACACACTATTAGTATAAAACATACAAAACACATTATGTTTTGACATAAAAGTAAAGACTACAAATAGTAAATAACACATCTATGACAAGTAACGTGAAGTTCTGATCTTGTCTCTCGCGCAGTGGTGATGTAGGTTCAGATTGTTGTATGATTGTTGTTGTTGGTAGATCTACATCACATTCTCACCGAACTCATTCATTAAGTAACGGATGAGGGAGCGCTACCCGAGCAAAATTGTAATTTGCAAGGTCAATTTTGTGAAATGTGACTTGAAGTTTCTTTCAGAATGGACGTGAAAAAAGAATTTTAATTTCTATGAGGATAACAGTCTTAATTCTACTGGACATGTCTACTTTAATTTAGTCTGGATCTAAATTGGTTGTGTGCGCTCACATTTTTTGTATTTATCTTTGTGTACTTAGATCTCAATTTTTTTATTTGTTTACACTTTCATCGTTTGTAGGGCCCATTACAATTTCTGTTACAAATTTTACAAATTACTCCTTATCAATTTTGCTAATAACATTTTGTGTTAAAATAATTGCTAATAACACTTAACACCTAATAATTTTTGCTAATAACCTAGAGAGGGAAGAGTGATTCGGGTTTTTTATTTTTTATTGTTATTACCATTAAGTATATTTATTATTTTATAAGATGTAGTTTGTAAAATTTCTAACAAAAACTGTAAAGTGTTATAAATAATGGATGTGTATACAAGTAAAATCTGGATATCTAAGGTACACATAAGTAAATACTGAAAATACGGGTGCACACTAAAGAAAACTTGAAGGAACCCTTTAAAAAAGGGAGAACTAAAGAAATAGAAGAGGTGAAAATGAGCCGAGGTTTGAAGCGATTGGTTTCCTTCAACACACATCTAATCTTCAGTGAACACCTGATAGACGGATGCTATTTTAATCCAATCATATGGATTGTCCAATGTTGGATGATTTGAGAAGACGTGGTTCCAACTTTCTCTTCCTTTATATATATATATATATATATATATATATATATATATATATATATATATATATATATATTATGAATCTATGAGCTGCACTGCAACCCACTTGATATATATAGGTCGGGCTGATCCGACACACACAACCACAACTCCTAAATTAATTGGCTGTCCCCAAACACATCTTCTGATCAGGACAGCGCCTATCCATATTGAAGGCTTATAAATGCCTCATCTGGCCTTCCACTTCAACCGCACTACCATGCACATATGTATAATTGGTCCACCAATACATACGTACATACAATAGCACTACTAGACATCCAACTAACATTCCGGAATTTTTTATTTTAATAAATTTTTAATACAAATTTAAATATTTAGTTAAATGTGAAAGCAAATTTCGAGATATATGGACCTGCCAAGTCCGAGGGTCTCTGGGGTAAAAGACCCATCGGACTTGGCAGGTCCGAGGGGTGGGACTTTTTTTTATAAAAAAAATGTTTTAATCAGTTTTTGTTTTATAATTAATTGTAAATAATTAATTACGCATGACAAAGAGAATTTGTTTTTATAACGAACGTTGGTTAAAGATTGTTGTAATTACTCATGACAAAGAGAATTTGTTTTTATAACATTGGATAAAGATTGTTGTAATTACTTTAATAATGTAAATTACTTTTAATAATGTTGATAAAATTAGACAAATTTAATAATATAAATTACTTTAATAATGTTAATAAAATTTATTTTCATTTATCCGTAATTATTCAACTTTAATTAGAATAATTTATGAATTATTATAATAAAGTTGAATAATTATAATCATTGAATTTTATTCTAAATATAATAATTATGATATTCTAAATAAGTTCCAATGTAGATGAGTTTACCGTGGAAAAAAGAAGATAAAGAAGAAAGTGGAAGGAAAGCATAGGAAAAAGGACATGAGATGCCTCAGAAAAGCCCGAATTTTTTTATTTTATTAATAATTTAATACAAAATTAAATATTTGAGTAAATACGGAATAAATTTCGAGATATACAGGTCCGAGAGGTCTTTCACCCCTCTTCTAAATTATTTCACAATGTAACCATGAAAATGTAGTTATCTCGAAAATCATTTTCCTTTTGTATGTTACGTAAATTAAAGTGTATACGAAATTAAAGAGTGTTACTTTCCAACATAATAATTTATTTACAACTAAATATAAAATTAAAACAAAAATAAAATAAAAGTCCCACCCCTAAGACCTGTCAAGCCCGAGGGGTGAATGACCCATCGGACTTGGTAGGTCCGAGGGGAGTATATTTTGAAATTTATTCTTCATTTACCTAAATATTTAATTTTTATTAAAATAAAAAAAATTCGGCTAACCTTCTGATTTTCTCCAACTATGGCTCGCGCATGCTAATTCGCTCATGACTCGCTCGATTTCGCTCTCTCAACAGCTCGACTCAATTGTTAACGAGTCAAGCACAAGCTAAAAAATCCGCTCGGGAAAATAAATGAGTCGAATTGAGCGAAACCCTGCTCGCTCGTTGCTCGCTCATTAGCTTGTTCGCTCGCTCAACTCGGTTGCTCGTATATACACATACGAACATACATTCATATACATACACGACATATACACTACAAATATACATCTATCCATTTGCTCATTTACCAAAAATCCAAATACATCTACAAAGGTATTAACACCCCCACCAAATATTATTACGTGGTTAAATCTTTTTGTTTGTTTGTATATTTTCCGGATGCCATCAGAGCTAGCTAGAAGTCATGCAATGCGCCCTCCAGTAGAAGAGAATGCAGCAATCTTCCAAAACAAATGTTGGTCTGAATCATGAGATCATACTCCCTCCTGAATGAACCTACTAGTTAATAAGCACCCCATGTTATTAGCAGCAGTATATTAGCATTGTAGTAGCATTATTAGTTAGTTGGTAATGAAAGCCATGAACTAGTAGAAGCAGAAGCATTAGTTATACATCTCCAGTATAGTGATTTCATATGATTGAATTTTGGGCTAAGTAGAAGAAGTGGTGCCACCAAATCTGAGTTGTGATGCTTAGAGTGTGGTGTCACCAATTGAATTTTGGACTGGGTAGATGAAACAAGCTAACAAGTCGAGCAGGCTCACGAGCAAATAAGCCGAGTCGAGCGGCTCGCGAACAAGAAAAGAGCCAAACGTGAGCACAATTTTCGTGCTCGAACCGAGTCACGAGCGAGCCACGACCGGGTCAAAAAAATAAACGAGCCGAGTTCGAACCAGCTTCGCTCACTCGAAAGTGACTCGTTTACGGTCTTATCTCCAACAAATTACAACCATCACATACACATCTTTTTCTGGGGTTTTTATTATAAGCGAAAGACAGTAACTTGTTGCTAAATGTAGGTGTTAATATACATCAGTACGTAGTAATAGACGTTCGAACATAAATTAATTTCGTACTTTTAATGATTGAAACTCGATTATAAGATGATGCTATGGAGGAATCATAAATGTATGTAGGAAGACTTGAAGCTTTCATGACAATCAACCAATCCATCATAAAGAGACACTATACAAAAAACCAATTCCGTGAATACAAATTTTCTTAAACAGCCAACCGAAAGCGATGCTTACATTGAAATGGAAATCACCAACCAACCCTATAATAATTAAAGATTTAGCACCGACACCTTGCTAGCTAGCTTGCCCTTGGACCACCACAATACTAATCTAATAATTAACATCTTAAATATTTATACCACAACAAACAAATAAATGATACTATATGATCGATCGATCGATCTCCGAGTGAAGTAATTAACACAACATTAATGATCACAACTTGTGAATTGAAACTCAATATTGAGTAGTTAAAAATAAAGAATCGATTATAGCTAGTTTGAGATGTTCAAGTGTAACCATACTGAGCTTTCTTGGACTCGGCGTCGTCGTCGTTGATCCAGCTGAACTTCTCCATGAAAGGGTTCTGTAGGTTCTGTGGTGGGTAGTTGTGGATGCAATCCTCCCACACATCTTTGTCGATTAGATCCCTCATCACCTCCCAAACACCACTGTTGCACTTGAATCCAGCTCCGAAGCCTATCATTAGGATTTTATCCTTCTTCTTCAATCTCTTCTTGCCCTCCATGTAAGACAATACGTACCTGAATATGAATATTAAGTTAATCGACGAGCAATGTTTAACATCGTCATTTTGATATATTGAGGACGTACCCTGATTCTTTTGTAAAATTTAAATTGTAAATCTTAATCTATGACTTTAATTATTCATGCACGTTGAATATCATAACATTTGACTACAATGTTTGGTACATTAATATTAAACACAATAAATTTTGAATCACAGAATTTGTTGTACGTACAATGTATGGACCTCAACTCAAGAAAGATGAGATCGAGGACTCGTAAAGAACAAAATGAATGCGAAATTTACCCTCGTATTTCATACGACAAATTCAAACCGACTCGAGTTACGACTAATTAATTGTTCGAAATTAATCAAACATTCAAACTGGTTTGGATAAGACGAAATAATTAATCATGCAAACTTAATTACCACAGGCTACTGGCGGACGTGTTCCCGAACCGGTGGAGTGTCATCCACGACGGCTCGAGATCAAACTTATTGACCCCGAGACCTCTTCCGACACCGTCGATCACGGCAGCACCTCCAGGGTGGAGGCAGAAGTGCTCAACCCCGGATTTGAAATCAACCCTGGCAAACCCCCCGTCGCCGGCCGGCTTACCCTTCTTGTTGCCCCACCTTTGCCTCATCCTCCCGGCCAAGTAAAGCACGAGCTCCCTAACCGGAAGCACCATCGGAGCCAGGTTACGGAGATTATCCAAGAAAGCCCGGGTTGCGGCTTTCGGGAGCGACTTTCCTAGGTAGAATCCCACCCTCCCGGAGGCGTCCTCCATCTGCATGCAGCACTTGTACGACTCCTCTCCGGAGCCGTGGTGGGTCCGGACCAGGCACCGGAGTTTCAGCTTGGCGGTGTGTTTCCGGCGGGGGTCGTTGGAGAGGAGAATTGCGGTGCCGCCGCAGCGGAAGAGGCAGTTTCCAAGCATCATTGACTTGTCGTCGCCGGTGTACCAGTTTGGACCGATGCACTCAGAGGTCATCACCACCGCTAGGGTTCGTGGCCGGGACTTGAAGATGTTCTTTACGATGTCCACCGAGATTAGGCTGGCACTGCAGCCCATTCCAGCCAGGTTGAACACTTTAACGTCTTCTTTCATCTTGTACCTGTTAATGCATGTTAGTTAATCATACGTTCATCATCATTAGTTAATTAATTACTAGTTAGATTAATTATCCAAAAACACACTTTGTCATATGTAGGTAGACAACTTATATATATAGACATATCATATATGTAACTTCAACCATCCTAACCGGCCAATTCTTTGTCCAATATTACATGCATGAAGTTAATTAATTTCTTGATCAATATATTAGGTTGAAGTGTCTATATATATATATATATATATATATATATATATATATATATATATATATATCAAGTTAAGATGCATGCTAGCTAGTAAGTAAGGTTTTTATGACGTAGACCCCATATATAGTAGGTATCTAATAAATGTACAATGAGTCTATATATATTTATTAAGACAAAAGAAAGAAAGAAAATCGTTAATTAGTAAAAAAATAGAAAAAAATGACAAGCAAATCAAGATTGAATTAAGTAATTAGTAGGTAGGTGTACCTATTGACAACCCTAGAGGCGAGAGACGGAGCACAAGAGATCATAGAGACATTCACAACAAGCAGATCGATGTCGGCTGGCGAGACGCCGGACTTGTTGAAGAGGCTATCAAGAGCATAGTTGAAGCACTCGTCCATCTCGGTGATACCATCAGTAAGGGACCGGACCTCCTCCTTACCATCTAAAATGCTCTTGGGGCTGTACGTCTCCTCCCCTATACCCGAGTTAACGATGACTTTGAGTAGAAACCGATACTCAGGGAAGCCGAGATTCTTGTTTCGGTGGATGATGTCACCGCACATCTCGGTTGTGAGCTTTCGGTCGTCGGACGGCTTGTAGGAGGCGTAGTCGAGAATGTAGCATGCTTGGTTGGTCCTCCTGAGGTAGAGCTTCCAAAGGAGAAACACAACACAAAGGAGAGCTGTGGAGTATAGTGTCACCAAAAGATCCATTTGGTTTGGTTATTGCAGGTTTCTGATCTCCTAGCTATGTGTGTTTTGTGTTAATCATAATGTAGGCCTGGTGTATATGTATATATAACCCAAAAATATATATGTGGTAGGATAAGAGTTTGAGGTGGGAACTGTGCATTTATAACGGTGGCTATTTGTGTATGCTTCTGGTGGACTCTTTCAAAAGCTGAGAGCAAAAGAAACTATTTTAGGTACGTCTACATATTGTTAGGCATTTGCGATCGATCTCGTGATCATTAATTAGGGGGGTTTTCCCTATGGTTTTGCTCCTTTTATGCTAAAGCAAGTCATGGTGGTTATTAGAGAGGTTTAGTGCTATCATTGGACAATATTTCTCAATCAACTCATTCCATTATTTAGGGTAATTCTGGTCGTAATCAAGCATTGCATGTGATATAATTTTAGTTTTGAATAGATTTTGTTATATCGTTAACGAAACCAAATGTCGTAATCACTGTGTCATAAAAGAATCCACAATTGGGTTCATTATGCTATTATATACTGTATAAACTCATAATTAGTAAATCTGTGAAGTACAATGAAATCAACCTTTTTTCAAAACTACATACGTCAGAGCTTGTCTCGCCGATGGATTTGAATCGACCGTTCACTTGCTATCAATCATCGTCAAACCAAGAAGAATTTTCTTATAAAAACTAAGATATTCAAAATTTTCAAATCTCCAATTTTGATCACAGGACTATCAAGAATCATTTTCAAAGTTCTAAGAACCATTATAATGAAAACTACACAGTTGACCTTGAATACAATCTTAATTAATTGCATGGTATTTCATAACCTAGATGTTAATTATGATAAATTAACCAAACTTGAAATAGCTCAAAGAAGTATTACTTACCGTAACATATTTACATTGATAGGCTTCACTAACATTAGTAATAATTACTCTTGACATATAATTAATTTCTGTTTCGGTACCACAACAGTAAATGGAGAAAACGCAAGGAACATAAATCTGAAAATTAAAATCAAAAGGGCATATTTGGTGTACCTGCATTAAATTGGTATGATTAGAGGGTGAAATTTTGATTTGGAAGGTATGTATGTATGTATATATATATATGTGTGTGTGTGTGTGTAGGTGAATTTTGAGATGATGTTGATCTCATTAGAGGCTAAATGAGGTCATCCATTATGAACGGTTAGATTTCAATCTAACGGTTTATAAAAGGCTATGTGTTGTTGACATTTTTGATAGTTTTTTTCCTTCCAAATTTTTGTGTTGAACCGAAGTAATAAAAATAGATAATATTTATTTTGCAATTTACGCTAATTATATTAGGCAACTACAACTCAACGAGAGGGACCACTATATTAAAAAACTTGAGTCTCCTTACTTCTTTCTTCTGAATTAAATTACGTAGCCAACTCATCTTCAACTTTAAATTCTTTCTAACTTTATTGTCAACTTAATAAGCCTTTAATTAAGTTACAAAGATTTTTTGTCCCACGTATGCATAATAATTAATTAGAAATTTTGTGAACACTAAAGTAGTCCCAAAACACCGTTTTTAATTAGGATTTCATCCAACGTTGAAAAGTCCCACGCGTGATCTTTTTGGAATTCGTTTTTGGCAAGATGACCTAATTAGTTAATGCATGGTTTAATGGCAATATAGATCCCATCATTTTTTTGGCAAGATAGATCACATTCAATTTAGTTTGGAAAATTTGCGAAATGTAATCTTCTTATTTTTTTTGTATTAGGATTTATAGAGTTTCCAATCTTGCAACGGAATGCCTTTGGTTTTAATCCAACGCTATTTAACGGTCGAATAAGAATATGATGGTTGTAACCTCAATGAGGTCAATCTCATTGGAAAATGTCTATATATATATATATATATATATATATATATATATATATATCGACGTAATATCATGAGTATTTGAAGTATAAATTAACGCAACACATTGTTATGAACTACAAATGTGCTTTGTTGTCTAAATAACGTACAAAATGGTGTTTCCAAAATACTGCAGTTCTATAATTTACTTGTACTATCACTTTCAAATATGTCTAAATTAGCCACGTTATATTAATTCCAAACGAAATGAATTCTACCTAACAAACCGTCTCCTTCGCAACCAAATATTTTAATAGGAAGGCACGTGAATTGGTTGAACCAAGTCCAATGTGAGTCATCATATGTATGTTCGCAATCTTGATTAAAGAAGAAGAAGAGAAAGAAAAGGCACCAACGGTAATTACCACTTTAAAAATAGATTCTTTAGTCTTCATCACAGGATTCATTATTTTCTCTCTCTAAACTTACCGACATGAATATCCACTTTCTGTCACAAACTTTCAATTTATTGTTGAAAATGACCTTCTGTACAATCGGAAGAGCTAAAATCAATCTTGGTGCTAAGTAAATCAAAGGGTGCAAAGCATTTTTGTTTATTTTCAACCATTTTCTATGCTAAAATATTAATTCCTTCCAACTCAAAAACCATTTTCAGAGAGAGCGACTGTTCTCATGCCCCCGCTGATTAATTACTATGTGTTTTTTGGTAGCAGGATTAATTACGCATGTGGGAATGTGATATGTCTGAGGTTTAAGTGTAAAAAATCTTCCTCAACAACCAAAACGGTCGATTGATTATTGCTGGGATGGTTTCAGCAGCCCGTAATGTTGGCCGATATATGTGTTTTGCTGGAGAGATCCAACAAGAATACGTTAAACATTAATCAACTTTAGGAATTAAGTTCACTTTAGATATCCAAGTTGTCTTCTATGTCAAGGGTGGTGGTTAGAGGTTGAAAGCATTAATTTAATTGATTTCTTTAATTCCAGATCCTTGTTGCAATAATACATATATACCTGCCTGCCGAAGTTAGCCAAGCCTACATGAAACGTGAAGAGACTTTTTGTAACACTCTCAAACAATAACGGAAGAATTTAAAATTTTATAACATACAACAATCAGAAGACATTACGCAAAATACAAAGAAACGGGTGCACTAACATATATAATATATACATCCGAGTATTTCAAAAATGTGATTACATCAAAAGACTATACAACAATATACAAGTAATCACTCCGACCTCAAAATGAGAGAAAACATGATCTGGTAGCGGCGCTCCTCTTCTCGGTCACCACCCCTAACGCTGATCACGGTCTGAAAAGGTAAACATGCAACAATGTCTGAGTTTCTGAAGGAAACCTCGTATGTCAAACTCTACAAATGCATGAAACTGAAACACTCTAGCATGCAATTCTATCCACAAAAAAACATAACACAAGGTTGGGCTCCAAGCTCTTTCACCCAACCACAACAACACTCAACGTCGTCAAGCTGGGCTCCAGGGCCTTTTCACCCAACCACAACTACCACGATACGACCAGGACTCCGGGGCTCTTTCACCCAACCCGAACGCTCTAAGGGCTCTGAGGTTTTTTCACCCAACCCTTATCACGTCGTCCTTGCTCAGGCTCCAAGGCTCTTTCACCCAACCCGAACGCTCTAAGGGCTCTGAGGTTTTTTCACCCAACCCTTATCACGTCGTCCTTGCTCAGGCTCCAAGGCTCTTTCACCCAACCACGCACAGACTAGCTGGGATCCAAGGTTTTTTCACCCAACTGCAGCTCTCACAATAGTTACGGGGCTCGAGGGCTCTTTCACCCAACCACCGCAACACATGTGCTCACTAGTACACTTGCCGGAAGTACATCAGCATCACAACTCGTCTCACAAGGACAACCACAACCAACGCACCTCACATGTGCAAAACTGGACATCGGTCGACCGAACCTAGAGTCCCGGTCGACCGACTCACACCAAACTAGGCAAATGCCTCGACCGACACTCCATCGGTCGAACATCTCCCACCAACAACTCACGTTCGGTCGAACCAAAGTCAGGGACCGGTCGGCCGTTTAGAAGGTCACCTCCCAGGTTCAACGAACACAACGCCCATCGGTCGAACGACAAAGGGGATTCGTTCAACCGTAAACCACCAGTAAAAACTTTCATCTCACAATAAATCAACCAGTCGAACCCCCGAGCACTCTCGGTTGACCGAAAACCACCAGTAAAATCCTTCATCGCATCCAAACAACACCGATCGACCGAACTACCATCGGTCGAACCGAACCAAAAGTTAACTTAAGTAGTCAGTCGGACGAGTCAATAGGCGGTTGACCGTTTGGATGGTCAACGCCCACAATCGACCTACAACAGTGCACACAGTCGAACGACAAAGAGGGAGAGACGTGTGAGAGAGTGTGAGAGAGAAGAGAGGGAGAGAAATTCAACCTAAACCCTTCACCACCTCATCCTCACCATCCATCCATCTCCACTCCATCTCAACCATCAATTCCAATCTCGTCCAAAACACCTCCTAATCAACAAACAAAACTCAATTAGGATTAGGATCCCACATTTTTCTTATTGGATTAATTTTTATTCGGACATGAGATAAACATTGCTTTGACTAACTTAATTAACGAATTGTTTTCAAAGTTTAAGAAATGAAAATGATAGTCATACTCTACTGTTAAATCATACTCCAACGGCTACATATAATCCTTGATTAGGCTCAGTATCCATCATAGCCAATCAAGGATTATTTCTCTCATCTCCAGAATTATCAAGATTGCACTTTCCATAACTAGCGTCTTCCACATTAAGATCATGTAAACGGCTATATTCATCCATGTATATATATATATATATATATATGACCATTGCATGATCAAATACGAGATATAATAGAAAAACAGACCTTCCATTGATCTAGTGTGCGTTTTAATATGGTATCAGAGAAATAGATCCTAATCTCAGACGAGCCAAAGCCCTCATCATCAATCGTTGCCTCAGAAATCCAGTGATCTCCTCACTGACTGTGACCGGACAACCTCAAATCAGGGAGGAGGGGGCTGAAGCTCGCGCAACATCCAAACCCTCAAAATGACAGACACGAGCAACATCCAACAAGAGGCAAACACCACTCAACGTCTGACCACCCAGCCCCTAAACGGGGCAAACTTCTTATCATGGGCACGGTCGGTCTCCCTCTCCCTCAGCGGGAAAGGAAAACTCGGGCATATCACAGGCAAAACTCCAAAACCAACCAGCGCAAACACAGAAACACAACAAGAAGCATGGTAAAACTCAGACCACCTGATTATGTCATGGATCCTCAACTCCATGACCCCCCAACTCGCCGAGCTCTTCATATTCTCGAACTCCGCAAAAGAGCTATGGGAATCACTCGAGGCGATGTATGGAAACCAACAAAACTTCGCTCATGTTTTCAAAATCAAACAAGAAATCGCGCAAACAAAACAACAGGACAAAACCGTAATGGACTATCTCGGATCTCTCAAAAGCAAGTGGGACGAGCTCGGGGTGTATGAACCACCAAGCACCGACTTAAAAACCATACAATAGAGGATTGAGCAGGACCGAGTGTACCAGTTTTTGATCGGACTCAACTCAAGCTTCGAGCCGGTCAAGTCGCAGATCCTTCTGGCACCCGAATTCCCGCCGTTCTCCAGCATCGTAGCGATGGTCCACCGAGAGGAAACCAAACGCAACACGATGAACAACCAACCTACGGAGAAAGAGAGCCAAGCATTCACCTCAACACGGGGAACAAACCAAAAAACAACAAAGAAAGAATACGAAAATCGGAAGGAGGAGTTTTGCGACAATTGCAAGAAGCAAGGACACAACCGGAGTCGATGCTGGTTCCTGTTTCCCCACCTTCGGCCACCATCCA
The DNA here is from genome assembly GCA_963682175.1 of Triglochin maritima. Taxonomy (NCBI): domain Eukaryota; kingdom Viridiplantae; phylum Streptophyta; class Magnoliopsida; order Alismatales; family Juncaginaceae; genus Triglochin; species Triglochin maritima. The sequence continues at coordinate 63,797,211 of OY821771.1, forward strand.
GAGGAGCAAAAAACCCTAGATCGGGAAAGGGAGGTGACAAATGGGGGACAGACGGATCCAACCCGAGTAATCGGGCTCTTATAGGTGTGACCGATGGAGCTTTCAACCCGATCCAATCCCAGAGTCCAAATAATGCATCCAACTCCCAAGCCTTTAGAATCCAAACCGATCCATATGCTGCTGGAGCCCAACACACCCCAGACCGGACAAACACTCAATTAAACCAAATTCTGGCTCAGCTCAATCACATTTTGCAAAATCAGAACACAGGTAGTACCTCAGGTATCAACTCCAGCTCCTTTTTTGTTAATTCTATGAATCCTAATGATGGATAATTGACTCGGGTGCCACAGATCACATGACTAGTAATCCAAATCTAACTAGCAATATCGAACCAAACTCAAATAAATCAGTAATTGTAGCTAATGGGCAACATGTCAATATAGAAGGAACTGGACATATTTGTTTGTTAAAGAAAATCAATCAAGATGTTTTATATATTCCTGATTTTAACACAAATTTGTTATCGGTTGCAAGACTCACAAAAAACTTAAACTGCAATGTAATTTTCTCACCTTATAATGTGACTTTTCAGGACCGAATAACAGGGAAGACGATTGGTAGAGGCTCCCTTGTGAATGGGCTTTACATTCTTAATCACGAAACTATTAGTGCTAATAAGGTCTCTTTCGACCAAAATCTCTGGCATAGACGGATGGGTCACCCATCAAATTCAGTTTTAAATTTTTTGTTTCCATGCATTAATTTAAATTCCTCTTGTTGTGATGTATGTCGCTTGGCAAAACAAAGCAGATTACCTTTTTCAAATTCTGACAGCAGAACAGGTGCTCCTCTGGAGTTGGTCCATTCCGACATTTGGGGTCCAGCCCCTCTCGAATCCTACAATGGGTTCAAATATTTTATTTCATTTATTGATGATTTTTCTCGAACAACTTGGTTATACCTGCTTAAAGCCAAATCTGACGTTTTTTCCATTTTTGTTGAATTCGTCACTTTCGTGGAAAATATGTATACGTCGAAAATTAAAATTTTTAGATCTGACAACGGGTCTGAATACACCAGCCATAATTTTCAAAAAAAATTGAAACAAAAAGGGATTTTTCACCAAACAACTTGCATTAATACACCTGAACAAAATGGAGTTTCAGAAAGGAAAATCGGCATCTTTTAAATATCACTCGGTCTTTGCTTTTTCAAAATAATGTTCCAAAAATTTTCTGGTCCGATGCTATCCTAACTGCCGTATACTTGATAAATCGGCTCCCTAGTCCTGTCATTCATAACCTCTCGAAATTTTGAATAAAAGAAAAATGGGTCTTCATCATTTTCGTATTTTTGGATGCACATGTTTTGTTCACAAAAAACGTCATGATAAGCTTGATTCTAGCTCTATTAAAACAATCTTTCTTGGTTATTCGTTTCAAAAAAAAGTTACAAATGCTTTGACCCAAAAGATCATAAACTTTATATCTCTCGAGATGTTACCTTTTTTGAAAATGAACCCTACTTCAAAGAATCTTGCAGCAACACATCTTCTCCAGGTCCAAATATATCGCTACCTAATGTTACCTTCCTCGAAGAGTGTCCCACTCCTCGGGAAGAAGGGGAGAGAAACAACACAGGGGGAGAAGAAACTAGGAGAGAAGACACAGAAGAAGATCACAACGAGCAACAAAACAACGAACCTCAGAGAAGGTCGCATAGAAATAGCAGGCCTCCTACCAGATTACAAGATTACATCACATACAACGTAACATATCCCATCCAAAAACATGTGAGCTATGGTAATATCTCTCCTAACCACCTTGCTTTTCTTACTAGCATAGAGGATCATAAAGAACCAAATAATTTTCATGAAGCCATCAATATCCCTGAATGGACCCAAGCCATGCAAGATGAAATAAAAGCACTAGAAAACAACAAAACTTGGACTTTAGTCCCCAAACAACCTGGAATCAAACCCGTGGGATGCAAATGGATCTACAAAATAAAATATAATAGCAATGGTACTATAGAAAGATACTATGGAATAGACTACCAAGAGACATTTGCACCCGTTGCAAAAATGAACACAGTTCGTGTATTACTGTCTGTTGTTGTTAACCATGGCTGGAATCTTTTCCAGATGGATGTCAAAAATGCTTTTCTACAGGGTAATCTAGAAGAAGAGGTGTATATGACGCCTCCCCCTGGATACCAAGGGGATCATACTCAAAACCAGGTTTGTAAGCTTCACAAAGCCATATATGGGTTAAAACAATCTCCAAGAGCCTGGTATGCAAAACTCAGTCATGCCCTACTTACTTATGGTTTTTCCAAATGTTCTGCAGATGCATCCATGTTTATCAAACACCATGCGCATACTACTCTCATCATTCTAGTTTATGTAGACGATATCATTCTAGTTTTTTGGGCATAGAAATTGCACACTCTAAAAAGGCCTATATTTGTCTCAACGCAAATATGTCTTAGATCTCCTCCGAGAAACTGGAAAACTAGGAGTTAAACCTGCCAAAACTCCAATGGAACCAAACCGAAAGGTCGGTCCCACAGATGGAGCTCCACTAAAGGATATAGGACAGTTTCAACGACTAGTAGGAAAACTCATATACCTTACAGTCACTCGCCCTGATATTACATACGCTGTAAGTACCATCAATCAATTTATGCATGCTCCCCACACACACCACTTAGACATTGTAGATCGTATTCTTAGATATCTAAAGAACTCTCCTGGTCAAGGACTGTGGATGAAACCGAACAAATCTAACAATATAATTGGTTATTCTGATGCAGACTGGGCTGGAAGTTTTGATAGGAAATCCACCACCGGGTTTTGTACGTTTGTTGGAGGAAATTTAGTTACGTGGAGAAGCAAAAAGCAAAAAGTGGTGGCTCGATCAAGCGCCGAGGCAGAATATCGTGCCATGGCATCCACCACAAGCGAACTCATATGGCTTAAACAACTTCTTTGTGAAATGAAAATGCCACATCAAGAACCGGTACCAATGTTCTGTGACAACCAAGCTGCTCGACACATTGCATCCAACCCTGTCTTTCATGAACGAACAAAGCACATTGAGATCGACTGCCACTTCATCCGTGAAAAAATTCAAGCAAAGGAAATTGAAGTTCCCTATGTTAACAGCAAAGATCAACTCGTCGATATATTCACCAGACCCTTGGACACCGCTCACTTCCAAAGCATTCTTCACAAGTTCGGATTGTTCAATCTATTCCGACCCCAACTTGAGGGGGAGTGTTAAATCATACTCCAACGGCTACATATAATCCTTGATTAGGCTCAGTATCCATCATAGTCAATCAAGGATTATTTCTCTCATCTCCAGAATTATCAAGATTGCACTTTCCATAACTAGCATCTTCCACATTAAGATCATGTAAACGGCTATATTCATCCATGTATACATATGACCATTGTATGATCAAATACGAGATATAATAGAAAAACAGACCTTCCATTGATCTGGTGTGCGTTTTAATATCTACCTTCTTTCATGTGGATCCCAAAAATAATTAAACACGTCCAAAGCTTACAAAATCAAGCAGATTAAGTGGATTTCCCTTACGTATTGGGCACATAACCGAGAGTTTCGGTGCGTACTTATGTGAAACCGATCAACCTTGATATCAAATATCAAGTCGATCTCAACCGTCGTAGTTACCATTTAATTATATTAATTGATTAGTTGACATCCGGGGCCTAATTCACGAGAATTTAATTTTTTGTAAGCCATCATCAAATTATTTGTTCTCATGTGAAAGTGAAACGATAAAAAGAAAGTCAGTTCAACGATATACACTTTGAATGGGGCATGGGCAGTATGATTGCATGTGACTGCAAAATAGTTGCACCATGCACGAGGTTGATTGTTACGGCAACGTCGACTAAACACAATGACACTCCAAAGTTTTAACCAAATGATGACGACCGTTTTAACTATAGAGATCAAAATTCAGGTCGACGTAATATGTTATGGCAGTAACCATATTGATATTGATCTAGTATAGGTTATATATATATAGAGAGAGAGAGAGAGAGAGGATATTAAGTTGGGCCGAGAACGAAACGGGCTTATTAAGTTAAGCAGAAATTTCCAAATGGTAGAGTGGATATTGTCACCAATCGTCAAGTCCAGAAGACGTCGTCGTCGTCGTCGTCGTCGTCGTCGTCGTCGAAGAAGCGAAAAGACAGAGATACCCTTGAAGCCGAGCCGAAGCTTCTGCTGGCCCTTATATAAGTATAAGCGGCATGTGTTTATCTTTTATGTATCCTTATTATTCCATTCCACCGTATCAAATGCATCTTTGATTTATGCTTCTTGTTAATGTTTGTGCAATTTAATATCACATCTTTACAAACAAAAAATCCATTAGTTGGGAGCCCTAGTATGATTAATTTGGATACTGAATACGTTTAGGGTTCGTGCAGAAATATTAGTTTCTGATTTCAAAAAATCATGAATCAAAATGTAATTTACCATTGATGTCTACAACTTAGAATCTTCCTAGTAATTATATTTGAGAATTGGTTATGAGTTTTTTTTTGGGGGGCAGATTTATCTTATTTTCAGAATGTTATTTCAAATGTGTTGACATCACTAGATCAACTGTTTTTTTGTCATGTAGAATAAGAAACATTCAGGGTGGAGTTGACTGCATATCAATTCCAAATTCCCACATTATTGCCCAGTGTTTGGGCTTACAACTCGATTTTAGTAAAATAATGACTATTGCTTCCCCTTGAATGAAGTACTAGAACAGTGTGTCTTTCAGTCCCTTTTGCTCGTAAACGAACGTGCTGCTATAACTTTAATGAATATTCCCCTGATGTGATCGCAAAAATAATAATAAATCAGAACACAACACAAAATCAAAGGTTTGCTTAAGCAATAATAGCGTACGGGGAGAATTGAGACATACCAGCATCAGCATGCACCAACATAAGTTGCCAAATAAAACTCTCAATATTGCAAATTGGAGAGTGAGATTTGACTCGAAGCCTTGGATATAGTTTAAGTATATAATAAAAACTGCCAATGGATTGGAGTTCTATATTTATATAAAACACATGGTACATCACAACATGTTAAATCCAAAAACCCCATTGGTGGGGCTAATGGTGATTAAGGAGGTGGTTAGGTGGGATGTTTGTCTCGAAGGATAGAGGATAGCATGGTTGGGGTGTTGAGGAATGGGTTGTGCGTGGTGGAGTGATGCGTTGAGGGATGCGGAGTATGGTTGGGGGTGTTGGTGGATGGTTTATAAGAAGAAAAGCACTTCCTCTCTATTTTTATTTTTTTCCCAACCCAAGCCTCCTCTCATCCAATCTCATATCTCTTTCTTCTCTCTCAAGGTGTCGCCGACGACGAAGCTGTGGAAGCTTTGACGAGTGGTGGCGAGCGTGACCCTGAGTGAGGCGTGTGGAGTTGACGCGGGAAGAACGGACGAGCGGTTGTCGACCAGAGGTGGTTGCGAGAGATCTCCAGCGAACTACGACAATCACGAAGAGAGGTATGTCAAGTTCAATGCATTAGATTTTACTCACACCAAGGTGTGTGAGGTTTTGCTTGTCGTCGGAGGTCGGAGACCTCACCGACGACAAGGGGCAACAAGTTAGACCAAACATGGCAAAGTAGTTGTCGGCTAACGGTCGACCAATGTCTTTTGGCGGTCGACCAGATGTAGTGTATTTCCCCATCTTTACCCAGCACCGGTCGAACAATGTCTTACGGCGGTCGACCGGTTATGCATAATTGTTGGGTCGGAGAAGTCTCTGATATTTTCGATCGATCGAGACTCCTGAGTCGTTCGACCGTTGAATTGTATTTTGACCTGAACCGACCGTTGACCACCTAAACGGTCGACTACCCTAGACTATGGTCTGACCGCTGACTTAAGTATACTGAATGTTAGGTCAACTGATTGGATGTTCGTTCAACGGATTGTGACTAGATGAATGTAGGAAAGATCCTGATATTTTCGGTCGAACGAGACCCTTGAGTCGTTCGATCGTTGCCTTAATTTTGACTTAGCCTTAGTATGGTTTTGACCGTCTAGCAGTCGACTGATTTCTAAATTTTGTTCGACCGTTGGGACTTAAGCCATGAGCCCAGGGTTCAACCGGTTGCGGCGCCCGTTCGAACGTTTCCTATTCATTTAGGGAACGGTCGACCGGTTTACCATTTTCGGTCGACTGTTTGTGCTCGTGACTGAAACCTTGTCCTTGTGGAGTGTCAACTTTGTCCACGAAAGCCCGTGTCCTCGCCTAGTGCGTGAGCAGGGAGGTGACTGAAGGGAATGTGTTCTAAAAGTTTTACTTTTAAATGTCAATTATTATGAATTGAATGAGAAATCATTTTGTTCCTTGTTTATGTTATTCGTCTTTTAGAAGTGTTAAGGAAGAGGCTATTGGTCCTTAACCGTAGAGCTCTAAAAGATATTGGTTTACATAAAACAAAAGATATTCGCAATCATGGTAATTAACATGGGACATTAATTACCGGGTTAAGATTGTCGTGTTGGCCATAGATCATTGTAGCTCTACAAGTGAGTGACAACACGGGTACACAAAAGAGGAAAATATTACTTTTGTATACTGAATAGACCTAATAAGTAAAATATTATAGAAATGTGTTTCTGTGTCATTAATATTTTACTGTGTCTTTGGTCCTTTGATATGAGACTTATATCTAATCACTTAAGGAATACTTAATTAGATCAGTGTCTTGAACTATCGATCAGTGTAGTGTAAAGGCATTGGTTGGTTAAGTACAACTTTTGTTGGAGAAGATAGTTAGTCAAAAGACTATCATTGCCCCCTCTTAATTGAGTGATGATATTAGTGGGCCCCTTGATAAAGCAAAGTTGTAATGTGCACAATGTGATTTGAGTTAAGTCACATATTTATAACTAGCTTAAAGAGATCAAGAAATGAATACTAATACAAAGATGACACAATACTACTTTGTGTGTATTCTTAATATCATGAGGCAAGGGACGGACACAAGTGGTGCACACCATCACTAAATGGATCGGGTTTTGGTTCGAGTGGAATTAAGACATCTAACTAATTGGGAGCTATAATGTGTAGCTAGATACCGCTTATAGCTTGTGATATTAAACTCTTAATATCACTGCCAACTTAGTTTAGATCCTCCCATAGGTCACACCGCAAAACTGGGAAACAAGAAATGGGGATTTTGAATTCATAAGATGTGTCGGGTTTCATGTAGAAAATATGACACATGGGGTGAACAAGCAAAATCAAAATTATGTTGTGATTAATAACATAATTAGAATCTAAATTAAATTCATATGTGATGTAAATATTATGGGGTGTAATGATTGATCATTACATAGGATAATATGTTACATAAGTTGTGAATTTACTACTAATCCCGAAATGTCAAATTTTGTAGGGGTTAAACCGAAATTTGACAAGTCTGCAAGACTGTGCAAACGGTCGACCGGTTAATGGATAACGGTCGACCGAAGGTACACGGTCGACCGGACGTGTCTCGACCGATAACAGGGAATTTTCGTCTGTTCGGAACGGTCGACCGAATCTATCGGTCGGTCGACCGAACATTGCGATGAAATATTCTACGTTAAGAACGGTCGACCGAATCTCGCACGGTCGACCGAAATTGGGTTCGAGCGGTCGACCGGACCTTCGTAACGGTCGACCGGTCCAGACGGTTTTGTGCAGAATTAATTTAAGAATTAATTAGATCATGCATGGAATTGGTCCATAATTGATTTAATTCGTGGCTAATATTATTTATTATTAAATAATGGATGGTTAGATGGAATTTTGCATGAGATCATGGGCAAGGGGTTGCACATGAATAGGTAATTTGGAGAGAGCTTATAAATACAAGCTTATTTCATTACCCAATTAATTCATTCATTATTTTCTTGAGCAAAATTTTCTCTCCATAATTCTCCACGAAAATCCCTTAATTCTTAAGTTTAGTTTTAGTTCTTAAGAGATTATCTTCTCAAGAGAATTAAAGAGGGGTTAGTAATTAGATTCTAAATCCTATCGGAGATCGAGAGACTAGCTTCCCTCTCTCCGATCTTGTTTAGAGTTTGGTGAATACTCGGAGGCATCTGGCGCAGCGAGGAGCATCCCAACCGTCTCCGAATCTTCGAGAAGTTTTAGAGAACTTCTAGGTATGAATTTCGGAGCTCCTTCATGTTTGTTTTAATAGAGTTTTTGAAACTAGTTTGTTAAAACAAACCGATGCATGCAATAAATTCTAGAAAATTGAAAATTGATCCTTATTATACATGAAAATTCGAAAAATATATATGTATAATTAAACTTGAAATCCTACAGTGACGGTGGGTCCGTTGATCGTGTCTGCCCACGGACCGCCTAGTGGAAGGGTGTGGACGCTTGGGACGTGTCACCTCTATTTCAATAGACTGTGGCGTAGTATAAGCTTTACTTGACTCATGTTAGAGTAGTAGCTCTGAGGGATCACGGATCCCAATGCACGATGTTGCACAGCTCTACAGAGCGAGATGACCGAGCAGACTTCGATCCGGATAATTCGATTGCCCGGTCTGCGGGGGACGGATAACTTCGGCTTACCTTGATGGCGATGATGTGACCTACACAACCTTGATGGCCACAATGTGGGTAGCCTGTGCTAAGAGACAACCATGTGAGGATTCATTCGCGCGACCGTGTGGCGGCGGAGAGGACCGCACGACCTATATGGCGGCAGTGATTGTCCGACGATGTTTTCTGGCAAGTAGTTTGTGTAGGATTTCATGTCCCTATGTATGTTTATATTTTAAAATTTTTAATACAATCATACATGATCGTTTTCATATTTTCAGCAATTTTATGTAAATTGTTTTATGTTTATTCTAATATCATGCAATCCTACATATATTTAAATAAATCACAAAGAGATGATCATACACAAAGGTTCTCTAAAACCTTTTCGAAGATCTGGAGTTGCGTTGCCCGTCGAATCGTCCGTCAATTCGCCTCTAAGTGTTCACCAAACTCTAAACAAGATTAGAGAGAAAGAAGCTAGTCAATCAATCTCTAATTAATCTTAAAATCTAGCTAATAACCCTCTAAAGCTTCTTTCGAGTTTAATCTCCAAAAGTTTGAAATAATTAAGGAATTATCGGATGGATTAATATGGTGGTTAGGGAGAGAGAAAATTTTGCATTAATTAAAACAATGAGGGAGAGAAAACTTATTTATAGGGTCTCCCAACACCCACATCGTAAGGTTAATCACTAACACATGATCTTTTATTTTTCTCTCCCTAAAATCAATCACAATTTGACACATAATCATCAACATCCATATTTAACCATAATTGGAATAATTCAAATACATGATTAATACTAATTCTTTATTAATTAGGGCAAAACGTATCAACTTTTTTGCCTTTTACCAAATTTTGGATTTATATCCAACAAAATTTGATCTTTGAGTGTTTTAGCAAATTCATATCATGTAATATATTACTTATGTAATGTTAAATTAATACATCACATAATATATACATCTTATATGAATTTATTCATGATTTTAATTATATCATTTTTCGTGAGATATTGATTTTATTGATTCACCACATGTGTCCATTTTCACATAAAACCTGATACATCATATGAACTCAAAATCAAGCTTCTTGTTTCTCAGTTTTGTGGTGTGACATATAAGAGGATAAGAAGATTTAAGCTAAATTGGCAGCGATATTAAACACTCAATGTCTCAAACTATAAGCGGTATCTAGCTACACATTATAGTTACGCAATTAACATAGATGTTTTGTTTCACTCGAACTAAACATGATTCATTTAGTGATGTAAGTGCAAAATTTGTGTTTATCCCTTGTCTCCCTGATATTAAGAATATATACAAAGTAGAAATTGCCTCCATGTTTAGATGTAGAATGATCTCTCAAGCTGACTTCCTGGTATTTGGATCATTCTACTCTTATTTCTTTTTTCCATCTTCACAAATAATATCTGATTGGAGGGAACTTTGGGGATTTTGTCTAACAAGACATCTGAGGATCCACCGAGCTTCTTGTCATCCAAACAGTTCCGATTTTTGCTAGGAAGAAGCAACTTCTAGGGTCACCTATCCAAAAGCTGACTTCCTACAAGAATATAACATTTTGGAGCATCTTCCAAACGCAACCTAAGTCTCTATTATGAAAAGAACAAGAAAAAGAAGTCATTTATACCATTGTGAAGAGCAGCCTTCTGAATTGGATTCTCTTGTTTCCACCAATCTTCTGTGAAATTACATCATTGCAACCTGCAATAACCCCTGAAGTGCTTGCCTGAAACAAAAAGATAAATGAATAAATAAATAAACAAACAAAAACAGAACACCCAAAGAAAAGAGCCCAACATATTAAGTGGGATTATTGGTTGGTAATGGAGTTGTTGAGATACAAACAAACCTTTGTCCTTAGAGGATGGAGTTGGAGTTGGAGGAGGTACTTCTTCCAAGCCTCTGTAACAACATCAGACATGGTTACTTGCTGTGTTTTTGAGATCCAAGGCAAAAGATTGTTTTGGAATGGACTGACTTGAACACTTCAAACAACTTAATAATATGGTGTTGCTGTTTAGCTTCTTAAAATTGTTATTTATAAAATATATTGTAGTTATATTGTGAGCAAATTTATGCAATATATTGTATTGTCTTTGTTTTTTATGGTAGGTTAGGTAGTTATATTGATATTATAGTAACAACCATGAACCAAACAGCGCACGAAATAAAGTTACTTGACTTATTCCCAGTTACCACTGTCCATAGTTAAGTGCGGTAGTGAGTAAATTATAAAATGTTCATCATATTGAGTCATCTTCTGAACGTGTATATATGTATGTGTGGATTTTCCTGGGTCCGAACAGTTCATTGAATTCTTCATATTTCTCTTCTGACCAACCATTTACAGAAGAGTAATACACTTTCTAAGTGAAGTTACTTTCTATGAGAACACAGGTAAGTCGTCTTGCATGCAGTAAGTCATAAAGAGCAGAAATTGAGAACATACTGTTATTCATATGCAATAAATATTTCAGGACTGTGCTACACCACATGATCAAAATTTTCAACCTTGACTTATACATGTATGTATAACCAAATTCTCTGTAGGAAAAATAATTTAAAAGAATTAGTCTTAGTTAGGCAACAATCACCTCCATTGTACTTTCACTTTATGACACTTAACACTCTCTCCCCCTCTTTTCGCCCAAATTTTAAGAATTCGTTATTTTAGCACATATTAGTTGTTTTTTGTTGCATTTTGTCTAAACACGCATAATCCTAACTTCATATTAACGTTCGGAACAAATCGAATGTCTGATATTGTTAGAATTTGAGTCGGATTAGTAGTCAATCGGATCCAAATCCGAACTAGTCTAACCTTCGATTGAACCAAATTTTAACATAATGTTTACGAGTGTATTAGATATACAACATAAATTCAATTTTTTATATTAAATTTAGTAATCATTGCAAATTGGAAGGTGGAAGAGTTGACCTTGTTCTCTGCTAAGATGGTAGGTTATTATATATAGCATTAGACTCGACATTTGTTGGGGATTGGATATATTATGTGTTCAAAATATATCACACTAATCAGACCAATGAAAACCGTCTGCTACAAGGATTATCTCTATTTCATGGACAACTGGTTGTACAGACGTTAAATAATATTTTTTCAAGAAATAATAATAATTTCAATTAATTAAAGGCACACACAGACCCATCAAACAATAATTCGAAGGAGCGATATTTTGTTGCAATAGTGAATCTGAGTTCTTGTAGATTCATTGTCCTTTTCATATAATTGATAGGATTAATTTTAATTAAAGGAGATTGCACAACCACATTTACTGACCATGGGCAGTTAAGAAGTTGTAGTCATTCAACCTCTCAGGGATACCCTACTTCTGTCCTTCAGATTCATTGCCGCAAGGTTGAAGATCCACATGCGTCCGTGCATTTTCCAACTGAATTCAACCCACTATTTTTTATTTAATCATTAATTGGATTCGACCAGCTAAATTGAAATAATCGAAATTAGAAACGAAGCGGGTCGCAAAAGAAAGATTTTTCAACAAAAACACTCGGCGGAAGATAATATTTTTTCGAACAGAACTTCCACATAATAACATTACAAAGCAAGTTACTGGTTTTGTCCCCCACACAACAAAGATACAAATATACAACACATTTGAGAAAAGTACATACTGAAAATGCTTCTGGAAAAAAAACATGGTTAATAATAGTGTAATAATTTCTTGTAGACGTCTCTACCTAGAACACTGGCGTAAATAGTTCCTCAAGTTATTCCTTGAAATGTTAGATTGTGCTATAACGATCAGACCCTTGTACAATTACAGTCTTCACGGTGGGAGGGAAATAAATCACCAATTTGTCCTGGAACTTAAGCTAACAGGATTGAACTTGTCATTTACTTATTAGCAAGTAAAAACTATAAAATCCATTAGACACTAAAGCATTCTTCCACATTTGATCATTAAAACCCTTAAAGATTCCAATGGGCAAATAACTAACCAGCCTCCATAAATTATTTCCAAAGTTTAACAGATTTATCATGGCTTGCAGATGCGACCATTCCGGTTGCAGGTGATTGCGCTAAGGCTGAAATCAAATTATCATGTGCTGTAACAAACATGCTCTTGTTCATGGTTCTGTCCCACAGCTCCAGAGTCTAGAAACAAAATATTGAGAAAGACAACAATGATCAGAACAAATATAAGACTTCGAGACAATACGTCAATAGGGGCATCCTCATGCAGTTTCACATATTTTTCCGATACGTAGACCTCCGAATAGACCATAAGAAAAATAAATTATAAAAGACAAAAAGGTCTTTCAGATCAGCAATCCGTTATTGGATAACAAATTTACGTTTTAAGTTTAAGGAAACATGGCGAAGGCAGAGGAAAATGGTAACAAGTAAGCTAGGAGGGAGAATGAAGGAGACATAAATTGCATGCAAACAGCGGCAAGATGAACGACAAATCACATATTACCTGATAGCCTCCAATGACCAACAAATTAGAAGAGCTTGGGTGAAAAACGCATGAATGGAACTTGTTTCCAGTGGATCTGAGCTCTT